>CM077481.1:26829503-27429503 GCA_039654755.1 Calcarius lapponicus
AATTTTCCCAGAACAAGATGTATAAATTAATTACTATTGGCATGCAGAATTTAGTGTTGAGTTCATACAGTGCTGTGGAAACTTGTGCCAAGGAAAAACTGACTTTAATCTATCAGATCTATCTGCACTTTATAATTACAAAGCTGAGAATGCTTTATTCATATCTGTCACCAAGTTTTAGCCACTGTCTTTTCTTGTTCCAGTGTTTTCTATTATTTAACAATTACAATATGATACCTGGCAGATGTTATTTGTGTTTTTATTTTTGTTCTTTGCCTCTACCACTGAGAGCAGTAAGAGTCTTAGTGCTTGTATGCCATTTGTCCTTCAACGAACACAGCTGATGTACATTCTTCCCCCACTTAGATAAAGAGCAGTTTAATGAGATTTACGTGCTGTTTCTGGTAAGAGGCCAGTGGCTGATTAGTCAACTAGCAGTATACTGACCTCTTCCTTTAACCGGCTTTATATTCACTGCATGTTGACCTACCAGTGTAAAGGCTTAGAGCCAAATATTTAATGATGTGTCAATTATTCCACACCCAAATTTTCACTCACAAGTACTTTTATGCATGCAGCGGGCTTACTGACTGTTATTTGATATCCTCAGTTCATCATTGAAACAGAATCTGTAAACAAAAATGCTAGTTGCGTTGAGGTTCTGTCTCTCACATTCTAGACTTTACATATTTTGAGGTACTTTTAAAAATATTCTGATAATTAAGATTTCTTAAACCATTTTTTCTTTAAGCATTTAAGCATATCTTGAAAAAAATAGAGTGCATTTGGATTATTCTTCACGTGATGAATCATAACTATGCTATTTTTTTCATATTTTGCAAGACAAATTTCAGAGGAATACCAGAATCTTTTTAAAGCCATTAAACTTATATTTTGACTTGACTTGCATTAAGTATTGGGTAGAAAAGGGTTACAGTGAAACACATCTAAAAAAATTCTGCTCTAAATCAAACTATGGTGGAATGTAACAGTTGCTGCCTTCGTGTCAATGCTATTTGCTGATGCAGCTCAGTGCAGTTGAATCACCACAAGGGAGACATTTCAAGAGCTTGGTATTCAACATCTCTTGGATGAAATCCATAAAAGAGTGGACATGAGCTGAGTAATAAATCCTGTAGACATGTATGCTGGTGCCATGAAATGGTACCAGTAATCCTATCCTAGTAGGAGTAGAAATTAAAATATCACAGTGGTAGTTTGCCAATACTTTTCCTTTTAATAAAAATTCTAATCATGAAAACAAGAAAGTAAGAGATGATAGAAAATTTTATATAACAATGATGTTCTCTTTCCAGGTAATAATATATCACAACAGTGAAATATATGACTGCTATTCTCCCTGTAAAAGCTGAAATAGAAATATATGGCAGTGAAGTCCAGGCCATTAAGCCTTTTATGCATGGAAGCAAGCATGGAAGATCTTGCTTGTATCCATTGATGTGCTGGCATTCTCGGATTCCGTAGTAGCATCTAACAGCTGGTAGTATACACTGCAGATTGAAGGCTCTTAACTTATTAAAGTCCGCATAAGATTTTCAAGTTTAAACAGCTAGAAAATTGCAGGCTGATTTTTGCAAGCCTTTGAGCCAAAAAAAATGAAGTTTTCAGGCTTGATCATAATGGACAAATAACTCAGAATTTCATGACCACAGGCTATTACAGGTGCAAATCCTGAATCACCTCTGACCCCCTCAGTCTCTCCCAGGACTTCTGAGGTTCTCTGACAGCTGTTGTCTTTGTCAGAGTACTTCCTAAAGATGACATCTGGGTATATCAAAATTATTTTGTCAAAAACACAAGTACCATGCCAATTAAAACAAATAGTAGAGAAAATCTTCAGTGGTAGATATGCAAATAATAATTAGATTGCATTAAAAATAATGAAATTATGAATAAATCACACATAGATAAGTTACAAATAGAAAGTAGTTTTTAAGCATGCCCAGAAGAGCTTTCAAGTTGACTCCATCATGGTCCATTTATGTTTCTCTATTAACCTTGCTAACCCAGAGACTTTGGGCCCAATTATTTGGGCAGGAGGAATACATTTTCCTTCACATGGAGTATTTAATGATTAAGAACAGAAAGATATTATTTTCATATATTTTCATGTCATTCAACTGTCTCTTCTTAATGGTTCCATTGATTTCACAATTGTTTTATTGTAAATCTGACTGAACTAAATTTGAACTTCATATCTAAGTCAGTATTTTCATGTCGTTCCTTTTGTTGGCTGAGGTCCCATACTGCAGTCAGAGCAGCATTAAACATCTCTGTGCTTCCATTTTCCAGTACATATCCTAATTAATGAAGTTATGTTACCAATACCATTTTTACATGGGTTGTTTTCCTAGTGAAGAGTGCAAGGAAATTGTATAGTTAATTTTGAAGGTGTGTTTCAATTATTTTCCAATCCCTTATTAAGAAGGTAATTCCTGTTACATGATAGGTGCAAAAATAGTTCAATATCTGTGTGTGTAAATGTTATGTGCACAGTGAAGAACTCTGTCTTCATCACAATTTCATCAAGTAATTTCCTCCCCAGAAGAGGAATCAGTGAATTTTGGACTGCTGCTGCAGAATAGAATTTTTTTATGAGCCAGACTTCTTGGAAAATCCCTTGAAATGGACTTGCTTCATCTGGTGAGAGCATGAGATCTTATGGAAGCGCATTTTGGTTCACAAGAACTCCAAAGGAGTTCTTTGCCTTAATAACATTTGTGATCCATTACACTGAATTTCACATAGCTGGGGAAATGCCGGAGCCTTTTTCTGTTCTATATTCCAAGGAGAATCAAATCTCCAACTTGCCAAGAAAAAATGAAGTTGGCTTTGTTAGAAGTGTTGGAAGAATGTTGTAGGAGGGAAAAATGGCCATGATAAAGACATATTTGAAATTCACTTGGGAATGGAAAGGGTAATAACAGCAAAACCCCTATACCAAGACTACTCAGTATAGTCAGTGCAAGACCTTTTAAAAATTTGGGCTTTCTTTTTATGCTTCACTGTATTATTGATCCAATCCACACTAAAATACATCCTGACTTAAATACATGTAGGCCAACATTTGTTATCTTGATTTAATAATATCTTGACTAATAATAGTTTTTGTAGAAATCTGATTAATTTTTAATTTGTAACACACCTACATTTCACAGGGGTAATCACGTAATCCTGATGATCTGGAGATAATCTGTTGGTGACCCTAACCCAGACTGCGCTGTGTTGTACTCTGTGCTCCTGTCCATTTATGAAGCTATTTTTAACAATGTAATTAAGAGAACAGTCTTTACTATAAATAAAAAGGCACAGCTCCACATCAGAATTTGAAAGAAAAATTATACTGGTAATAAATTAATGAAATAAAGGCTGAAAATAGCATATCAGGAAAGCCAGATGACAGCAACATATGGTGCCTTTTATTTATGACAGAGGACCTTGTCCCATTCTATAATTTAAAAAATGTTTATTTAAGTATCTTTTTCTTACATAATAATTTTTCTAATTTTTGAGTCCATAAAGAGAATGTTTGGCCATGGGATAAGAAATAACTTCACTTTCTAAAGATTAACTTGTTTCAGCACATATGAACACATTGACCTAATTGATTGGATAGATTTTATCCCCTAATAATAGAATGAATGAGATTTACAATCTAAAAGTAACTTTTAAAACTCTTTTTAGGAACATTGTAATATACATAAAAATGTAAAGAAGGATAAGAACCACAATTTGTTTAATATAAGAAATTTGCATTATTTTTTTGCATAAAGAAATTTCAATTAAATAACTAATTTATCCTTCTAAGTACTCTGCTGTTTCCCTGCAAGTAAATATTTGAGGTGTCTCATCAAATCTGATGAATTTGTTCTGTGGTTTGTTTCTTAGGACAATAGTTCAACTGTTTTTCAACAAATCCAAGACACTAAAAATGATGTTTGGATTTGCAAATTCCTAAATATATTTTGGAAATCCATATAATAAAAATGCAATAAAAATTTAGGATGCATTTTACCTGAATACTGGCATAATTTTACGACAAAATAGCATATCATTCCAATTATTAATTAGAGGGTATAAAATTGCAGTGTTGATAATATCATTTATTGTTTGCTGAAATGGTAAATATTTTTAAGAATATTTTTTCCATAATTGTAGCTATCTGCTAATTAATGAGGCAACCAAAGGAAGCTTGTATACTAAAATGACCCAGTAATTATTAAAATTATAATTTAGTATCCTCTGCAGGAGTTTCTTGGGAGTATAAAAAGGGAAAAGCAGTTTTAGACAAATTGGCAAATTGATTTTTTTTTTCCAGTTACTTTGCTTAAAAAGTTTACATTGGCTCTGTGCTAAAGGATTATTTGAGTCTTTGGCGCAATCAAGAATGAGCTGATGAGGTTTTGAATGAAACCAGAATGAAAATTTTAAAGTTATGGACCATTCAACTGTGGGACGTTCCATCTGAAAATAAATGGTTGGGAATAGTATTAGACAGACTGTGACAGAGGTGTACATAATTACATTGACTCAATAGAATAAAAAGATATATATTTGCATTACTGGAAGAATGAGACACCAGGGATGGACTAAGTCTACAGGTACAGTTAGTTTCCTGTAAAATTATTTCCACTTCTTTTCCTCATACATACCAATGCCCATTCTACCTCCTTCATGTATCTCCTGTTTTCTCTCTGTCCTTTGCAACTTCAAGAGGTCAATTCTGAGGCATCCTATATGCAGCATAATGCTGGGAAAACCATCCTACAAAAGGGTTCCCAAAATATCCCAAAAAATCACAAATAAGAGTGCTGAAGAACAGAAAATATGGTTTGTGAAAGAAAAGGAGGTACTATTTCAAATGGTGGGTATTTAGGAGGCTGGCTTCCAATAGTAAAGATCTCTATTTGCAATAACCAGAATAGCAAATCCAAATTCTATTTTGTTACAGCTAACACACCCAAGCTGGGAAAATTAATTCTCTAGGAATGTCAACAATGACACATTGATGCTGTATGCCAGTAGTGTGGAGTTTTACTTCCTCTTCATGTACAGGATTGTGTTACATAAAATGGCTAGAAGAGGAAGACTTTTACTTTTCAGCCTTCACTCTATTCTCAGCACTAAGTTGGCTTTTTTAGACTCTATTAATAAATCATAGGACTTCTTTGGGTTTATCGGTCTTCTGTTTGATGGAGCAACTTGAACATTTACAAGACACATGACTTTTATCTATTCAAATTAAGGGAGAAAGAATTAGCCTAACCCTGGCTATAGCTGCTTAAGTCATTCATCAGGCAAGTTTGTCTCATGCTGGGTAAATGCCATTCTGATCCCAGAAATTGTTCTGACATAGACTTGCTCTGCTCCTTTGAAGAGAGGTTAGGGTACTCAGTGAAGAAAAAATTCATAAGGCTCTGGTCTCTTACACCCACTGTAACAAAGTGCTTCAAGAATTTTATTCACTGTATTTCACTGTATTCGCTGCTTTAAGAATTCACGACCTAATGGACAAGGATCTGTACAATTAAGTGAGGGAGAACAGAGAGCAGGTAAAATGAAAGGATCTATCATTTGACATTCAAGGTTGCCTTCAAAAATTCTTGGAAGCTAATTTTGTTCTAGAGACCTGGCAAAAACTGTGCTCACAGCCAAGTGAAAGCCTGCTTGCTCACTTGGTGCCAGAATTACCACCCTTATCGACCTTCTTTTCTCACTCTGTTAGTCTCTTTCCCACCAAAAATGTGTGAAAGGGTTGAAAAGACAGTGAAGGGTAGTAGCTGCTGCAGCAACTAGGGATCTGTTTTGACTACGATTTTAGGATTTTGATCTTTGATGGTGATGAAGGGCATCTCAACTTCCACTCTGTCTTGATGACCATGGAGGTGTATTATAAAACATGTTTGTTCAGACAATTCCATGTCCTGTCAAAAATCACATTAGTTTCACATTGTGTCAGATGCCCCAGCTTGACTCCTTTGGCTACACTGAGTTTATGTAAAAAAAGGAATGAGTGAAAGCACTCACTACAGATAATGTTTTCAGAATTTTATTTTCAACGTGGAAAATATAACACTATTACCTGCTTGCTGTTGCAGGAAAATATTTATTTTGATATGGGCAGACATGGCTAGTGACAAGTGACATGCTCAGTAGGACAAGGGATCTCCAGAATCCAGTAGGTAAAGAAATGGAGAAATTTGCCCCTTGCCAAGATTTTGTGCAGTTAAATTTAAAAAAAGCCTAATATGCAGACCTGGTACCCAAGATTGTTACAGACAAGTGAAGTGATACTGGTACTCTGGTAATCTCTTATCTGTCTAAAACATGAAAAGTATGTGTGAATTTTTGGAATTGGGACTCCGAAGAAAGTTTCCCTCCCACAAAACCGCAAACCAAACCAAACCAAACACATAGAAACAAACAAAAAACTACCAAATCCTAAACCACAGGAGAAAGAAAAAGTTTAAAAGTTTATTTTATAGTGGCTTGCCTGAAATTACCAGCTGTGAAGTGGGAAACTCCATGATGCCACAGAAACTAACCCTACACACGTGTTTCCTCTGCTGAGATAGAAAACCTTACCTGTACTTTGCTGTGAGAATGACTTCATGCTAAGACATGTTTGTCTTAGCTGTTTTTTTCTTAGAAGGAATGGGCTATGTGTACCTTAGAGTTAGACCTGTCACTACAGTTGCCATTGACTGTGAGTGTTGGAATGTATTGACTATATTTGTACTGTACTCTTTTGTGTTGTTTTCTTAAAATAAGTTACTTTTTAGTAACTTATTTCCACCTGATGCATTGAAAATACATGTGCTCTGGGAATAATAAAAAAATCCCAATAATTCAAGCATCTCATAAAAAAGTATTAAATATCAAATACCAGCCTGAAGGAAGTGTCTATACTTAGCTTTTAGGGTGAGCCTGTAACTCCTGAATGCCCTTCAGTTTTGTTTGTTTAAGCCATTGGTTAAGTTGGCCATACTCTTGTCATGGTTTGACACTGGCGCAATGCCAATGCCCCCATGAAAATACACTTTCTCTGGTGTCTGCTGTGAGATTTTGACCAGGAATAAACAAAGCAGGCTCTTACTTGAAAAAAAGAGAAAAGTTTATTAACTAAACTACAAAACAATAACTAAACTACACACAAAAGAAAACACAAGGAAAATGAAAACCTCACAAAAACACTCTCTTCCTCCTTCCCCCTAAATTCCCAATACAATACATCTTCCAAAATCACCAATTCTGGGTCCAGCACCACCCTTTACAATGCTCAGCTTTCAGTTCCTCAAGAGGAGAGGGAGTCCTTCCATGCGTCGTGGTGGCCTTTTCCATCTTGTCCAGGTGCTCTCACCACCTGAACACGGACCAGGGCTGCTTCCAGGGTTTTCCTTTTAAGGATGCCTCGTCCCACTCCAAAAAGGCACAGTCTCTCACCTTTGGGACATCTGTCCCCCCCATATTTTATATACCCCCTGGGGCCTGAGGGGTACCCACACTGAATCTTCTTGGCTCTGGGGCATTTCTCCCCCTGGACTCAGTCTCTGTATCACACGGAAACATGGCTCTGTCCATGGCTACACAAAAGAGTCCAGCATAAAATGCCACTCCATCTTCTCCATTCCTCCAACATCTCTCACTCTCTCTCTGGTCCAGACCTTCATCACTTGTCTAGGAAGGGTTAATGTTCTGTAAAGTTTTCATTGTCCAAGAAGGGTTAAAAACTCCTCCAAGCGGCTGGACTCCTGGCTGCACCCCCCCATCTCCTCAGCCGGGCTGCCTGCTGCCAGCGCATGTTTACCAAATTTCAAGGTAACAGCCACAAACACTCTCTCTCTCTCTCTGTCTCCAAGGGGGGGAACAGGCTGCCCATTGCTTCCCGGCATTTCTTTATTTCTTCCTTCCACCCTTGGGGGGCCAGGCCTACCTCTCCCGGCCGGGCCGCATGGCTTTTCCCTTCCCCTGCCCAGCCAGCAGCAGGGCCGGGGGAGGGATCGAACTCCTTCCCGCCGGAATCCAAAGAAGAGCTGCAGGAGGAGAGCCCTGCTTTTACCCTGTGTTCTCAGAGGTGGATCCAATGCCCAGTGGTTGGGCCAGATGACAATATTAAAATCTGAAGACTCATTGGCCCTATCTACAGCATTCCAGAAATCCCATTTCTGGGCTAAACCATCACAACTCTGCAGAATTTCTTTGAATGTATCATGTATTTTGCTCTATCTCTTAATAGATTTCCCAGATTTCCCGAAGAAATAAATCTGTAATCTGTAATCCTCACAGTCCATGAGTTCAGCACTTTCTGAAGTACAAATACACAATATTCACAGCTACAGTCAAACCCATGGTGCATCACTGTGGCATTAGTACCAAACAGAAGGGCCTTCCCACTGGAAAGCTGGTGCAAGCAGGCTTAGGCAGACTGTTCATCTATCCATTCCTTTACTGTCATGTGTGTCATGCAAAACTGACACAACAACTTGTTAACAGGCATAATATCACTGCAACATCTCACTACTACCATAACTACAGAAACACATATGTACGCCAGATTGTAGGAAATACAGCAGGTAGACACGTTAGGAACAAAATTCTTGGCCAACGCAGTTTATCTTAAACTTGCATGTTTAAATATCAAGTAATATTTATAAAGTATCAAATAATAATTTTATCTACTTCATCTAGCTCTCTTATGTCTTTAAATATCAAACATTATCACAAATATTTCTTTTAATACTACTGAAGGAAAACTGACAGAGAGATAGATTTAGGTCGCACTCTTTGAAGTAGCACAAAACAGTGTCACCACAGAGAGGAGGTTCATACTACCTGAAAGTGAGGGGACAAGACCCTTTCCAGTCTCTTTGAACTCCCATCAAAGCCTCAGCTAAATAATGTTGGAGAAGAGATTAACTTTGTATTTTCAAATATTTCTTCCCACACTTTCAAGCTCTAACTATGACTTGATTAAGAAAAACAGAATAGTAAAAAGTTGTTAAGATAGCATGACAAAGAGAAAAGCATTTAATTTCTATGCAGTTTGCTTCCTGTGAAAGGGGGAGTGATACCAAATTTATGCTTTTGTAAGATGTGAAAAAAGTACTTCACATGTTAAACCTGTCAGTGCCAAATGTCACAGTCCTGTGAGATATTGTCCTGGTTTTTGCCAGGCCAGAGTTAATTTTTCCACATGAGCAGTGTGATGGTGTAGCCTGCAGCTATGTGGGCATGTCTAGGTTGTTATTCTATACCATGAACACACCGCTGAGGGTGGAATTGAGGGACTCTCACTTCCAAGGAGACGTGTGTTGCAGTTGGAAAGAAAAGTGTGGGCGGGGAGGATTGGTTCACCACTTTGAGCATGGTTCACCACTCTTGAGGATGTGCTACAGTGGGTCAGGGTGAGCATATTTTGCATGTAAATCACCCTCTCTTTGTACAATTTTTTTTCTGTTAATATTAGGTTGTTCCAGCTCATTTTCTTATTTCATTGTTGATTTCAGTAAATTGTTCTTATCTCAACCCTTAATCTCTGTCTTTTGTCTGTCTCGATGAGGTGGGGGAGGAAGGGCAGCTGTGTTGCTGTTTCTAAACCATAATAGATGTACCATAATTGGCTGCTGCTGCCATTGAACATGAAGGGTTGTAACAATGAACACTTGAGAGCCTGTTCTGCAGACCATTGCCTGGCTCTGATCATCTCTGATAGCCACAAGTCAATGGGACTCAATGGGATGTGTCAGAGACCTGGGGAACTGGCTGATATTTTTGCCAAGCCACTCTTCATTGTACTTGAAAAGTCACGGATGTCAGACAAAGTCCCTGATGACTAGATATTTAAAAGAGAGGAAAGGAAGATCCAGGGAACTACAGCCTCTCCTCCATGCCTGGGAAGATCATGGAGCAGATCCTCCTAGAAGATATATTAAGGCACATAAAAGAAGAGCATGATCTGGGGCAGCCAGCATGATTTCACTTGTGCAATTTAGTGGTCTTCTGTGAGGGAATGGCTGCAACTTTTGACAAGGGAAGACTAACCAATGTCATCTACCTATGACTCTGAAAGCCTTTGATGCAGTCCCACTGGACATACTTACCTCCAAATTGGAGAGAAATGGATTTGATGGATGTACTATTCAGTGAATAAGGAATTTGCTGGACAAACACAGCTAGACAGTTGTGGTCAATGGTGCTTTTGAAGCCTCCAGGTGGAGGCTGGTGAGGAGTTGTGTTTCTCAGGGCAGACAGAGGTGTGGGGTCTGGTGCTCTTCAATATCTTCATCAATGACATCAACAGTGACATTGGGTGCACCCTCAGCAGGTTCACAGATGACATGAAGCTGAGACACTGAGAAGGCAAGATCCCATCCAGAGAGACCTGGACAAGGCTGAGAAGTGGGCCCATGGGAATCTCTTGAAGTTCAACAAGTCCAAGCGTGAAGTGCTGCCCCTGGGCCAGGGCAGTCCCAGATATGAGTACAGACTGGGAGAAGAACTCCTTGTGGAGAAGGGCCTGGGGGCTCTCCTGAATGAAAAGCTGGACGTGACCCAGCAGTGTGTGTTCACAGCCCAGAAGCCAGTCCTCTCCTGAGCTCCTCCTGCTGATGCACCATAAGGGAGCACCAGCAGGGAGAGGGAGGGGATTTTCCCCCTTTACTCTGCTCTCATGAGACCATACCTGGAATGCTGCATCCCGGTGTGGGGTCCTCAGCAGAAGAAAGACACTGCCCTATTGGAGTAGGTCCAGAAGATGGAAAGAAAGATGATCCAAAGGATGGAACATATCTCCTGTGAAGACAGGCTGAGAATCTCTAGATTGTTCTACCTGGAGAAGGCTCTGGGGAGGCCTCAGTTGTAGTCTTTCAGTATCTTAAGGGGGCTTATGAAAACAAGGGAGAGAGACTTTTTATATGAGCATATAGTATCAGGACAAGGGGTAATGGTTTGAATGAAACTCAAATATGGCATGTTTAGATTAGATGTTAGAAAGAAATTCTTTACTCAGAGGGTGATGAAAGACTGGAAGAGATTTCCCACAGAAGCCATGGAAGCCCCTTTCCAGAATTGTTCAAGGCCAGGTTAGATGGGACTTATGACAATCTGATCTAGTGAATGGCATCCCTGCCCATGGCAGGGGCTTGTAACTAGACAACCTTTAATGTCCCTTCCAACTCAAACTATTCTATGATCCTATTCTGGTTGATCCTGGCCTTCTCCTGCCTGGCTTCTATGGCCTGTTGTTTTCACAAACAGTAGTATCAAAAGTAGAATTTCAGTACTCTAAACTGTCAGAATACTGTTTCTTTTCCCCCCCCCCTCCCTTTCTACAGGTAAATGTGTTGCTGATTCAAACTTGTCTTTCTGTAGGATTTACTGTATTCTTTTTTACTAAAATTAACTTTTGGTTATTATTTTGGCTCTGGCTTTTAAACAAATAAAATGCATTGTTCTGTGTTTAGATGACTAAAAGAATGTTTCAGTTATTTTTTAGTAATAGGCACATCAACTCAGCCCAACAAACTTCCTTTTAACAAGAAAAGCTTTCTCCTTCTGAATGAATAATGCATATTGGAGAAAAAACACCACTCCTGCATTTTCTGTGTAGGCTGATAATGTCCTATCTTTCAGCAAATGCATTAGGCAAATGAGAACACTTTGGGGAAACAGCCATCTCCCAGAATAGAACATTGTGTTCTTGCTATAGCAGAGTTAGCAGCTTCATGGTTTAAAACTCTGGATGACTTGTCTTTGCAGTCCAAACTGGAGTTGTGCAGCAGGAAGAGTTACATGTTAATGGCCCTCCTTTACTGTCAGAAGCAGCAGCTGGCTCCAAAGGGCTCGCACCATCCCCAGCAGGTGAGAAAGCAGGGGGACGAAACAATAAAATAAAGTTGCAGGGAGGTACAGAATGTGTCACAAATACATTCTTGTGACAGCATTTGGTTTATTTTACTGATAGTAATCTTCTTTCCCTTAGAAACTGTGATAACATTCTCTTGAAAAAGACAGGTTATGCTGCCACTCACTGAAGAGATTTTCTATGATTTGCAGGCTTTGAGCACAGAGGTCCTCAGACTCTTTAAGGGCGTGGATGAGCCCTTACACCACGCCTGCCAAAGGGAGTGAGTTGTCACTGCCTCAACCAGCTCAGCATACCCTATTCTCAGAAAAACCTTCTTAGACTGGCATCAAAACAATGGATTTTACATGTATTGATAAAGAAATAAGAAAAATACACATCCATAAGCCTCACACTATAAACTCTCTAAGGCAGGGACTTTCATGACAAGGAAATATATTCACAGAATATAAACATACCTATTTTATACAACATACATAAATGCAACATGCATAAATGCAACATGCATGCTGCATAGAACACACAAATTTTTAGACTGTGTTGTTCTGAAATACATAGTAATTCTATTATTACTATTACTATTATTATTATTATTATTATTATTATTATTATTATTATGTTTTATATTACTTTTGTATTAAAAAATCCCCTACAAACAACACAAAAACAAAAAACGAACCAAACCCAAGTGTCTCTGTCCGAGCTATTTAGGAAATAAATGCAGACAAGTTAGAATGTTCTGACACTCCCTTAGAAAATGTCACCACTTTTCACTTTCTTCATCTTAAATATGTGGGTGGTGAAGACAGCTGATTACTGTGTCTGTGAGATCATATAAATAAACTGGGTCTCTGAAAAGATCTAAATAGAAAGAAGGCAAGAAGGCAGTATGAACAGAGACAAAATCAAAAAACTGGAGAGGAAATAAGCTGATGCTACACTGCCATATTTGACAGCTCTGTGTTGAGCGTGGGGAAGATTGAATGCAACACAAGATGGGGCTGAATAGAAGATTAAATATGCAAAAGTAGTTTGGGAAATACCTCAGTGCATTAGGAAGTTAATCCAAAGCTATGTTTTATCTGTGGGGTGGTGTGTTATGTATGTGGCATAAACAAATCAGAAATAATTTGGTCTTTTAGAACAATTTTCCCACAGGAATGTAGTGAAAGGTATACCTATGCAGAAAATGCCATGTGTTATAAGTACCTGCTAAAAATCTGCATCATGGGTTGTGGTTCAGTTGTGTTCTGTGAATTTTGCTTACACACTTGCAAAGGAACAGTGTCCCTTCCTCTTCTGGGACAGAGACTCCTGTTTGCAACCATTTGCTCAGTTTCTGTATCACCATAGTCTAGTGATCTACTGGAGTTCTGTTGGGGTCTTGAACTGGACTGCAGCATTGCCTAGTGATGTTTTCCTGGCTCACTGCCAGACTGAAGAATTATTAAATATTTTATGAGTATTTAAAGGAGACTCTTTAAAATAAAAGTACCTCAGAAGCTCTGACTATGATTTATGGTTTTTGAAACTCAAGAGTCAGAATAAGGAAGAGATTGAGAACATACTAAGGATAATTCTTCCTTCGTGTTTCTCACTTTGTCTAGCAGGAAAGTAAAACTGACTCTCTGTTGCCACAATTTGACTATTTTCTCTGTGTCGCTGATTAACTTGATTTTCATTCTGACTCTGGATGCATTAAGGCATCTGACCAGCACCTAAAAGGTTCCTGAATTTCATGCTTATTCCTGAAACACAGACAGAAAAGCAGCTGCTAGTCTTGTTGATTTGTATTGCTGCAATGCTTAGAGTCTCAGCCAAAGAGATTCTGCCTATGCACAGTTAGCCAGCTACAAATTGGACATGAAAACTTCTGCTCACTCATCTTTGTGCCCCAGTCCCATAGTTTTACAGAATTTCTCCAGCTGAATTCACTTTGTTATGATTTATTTCATGGCAGTACCCATGAGGATCAAAACAGAAATATAAAATTCTCCATATATAATCTATTAATGTATACAAGAACCACCACTGTAGGCCCCAGTACTTTGAATGGATTAGAAATTTTTGGTATCGTACATGCCTTCAGCAAAAGGAATTATACATGAATGTAAGAGTATGCTTTCATGCCAATTCTCATCAGAAATTTTGTATTTTTATACCTCAAGCCTCCCTGCTAAAACTAGAAACTAATTTGAGTCTGTCAGTGTAAGTGCTGAAGTTCTAACTGCTACTTTGCTTGTTAACTGTTTTGTAAATCTCCCTTTAAAAATCTGATTTCCTGCAGTTGAGTCAACAGCAGGTCAGTTTATAGCATTTTAATGTGGAATTATTTAATCTAAAAATACATAACACAGGTTTATTTTACCCAAAGAAATAAAATATTATGAAATAAATCCTCTGTTAAAGGGCTTTTTGGAAGGGCTAAGAAAGTTCTGTCACTCTATTTTAAGTTAAGCAACAAAACAACTGCCCTCTCTATCACAGCTCATATATTTTCCTTTTGTGATTGCTCTTACAAACCATGAAATTTACAGTGGTAGTACTTTATGTGGAGATACAGGGGACTGTTTAGGAGACAATTTTTGAGAGCAGAGAAACATATGAAACACCTACTGGTAGACTACCTGTTTAATTTCTGTTGCAGGAGACCAAAAATATAATTACAAATTAAAAATATGATTTGAAGCCTTCCATATGATAGATGGTAGATACACATGAAAGTTATGTATAGTACTATAACAGCAACCATTAAGAGAAAAATCTTCAAAGATTGAGGGAAAGCCATTCTGAGAACTGGGACTTATTTTGCATTCTGGGCAGAAGGACAAATTTTGCCGTATGTCTGTCAAAACTGGTACAAGAAGCAGTTGACTAAAGTAGCTCACAAAACATACATGGTAACATTCTCTAAAGATGAAATTTTTTAACACCCTTGGGCAATATTTTTGCACAAAATTCTTGTCTTGTGATGAACAGAGTTCCTAGATAGTCAGGGCATTAATGGATAATTTCCTATACCACTGCATTAATTTTGAATTATTTAATACTCACACAGTCATGTTGAAACTGGCTATAAAATGTCCATATTATTTTAATAAGAGAAATCCATAAAGCTGCAAAATACCACTAAGAGCAAAGCCTTGAACTGTAATGCTATTAGTCATCCTCTGTAGTAGTTACTCCTTGAGTAGACCCTTGAAAACATTAGAAGCATTTTAGAAAAAACTGCTACTTAGCTGAGTAATATGTGAGTAAAAGGAATGAACAGTTTGTCTACTTGACTCCAAACCTTTTAACAAGTGCACAGCAGTGCAATAGCTATAGAGACATAGCTTTTTTGGCAAGAGTTCAACAGCTCCAGCGCTGTCATCAGCCTGCAGCCTTGGCATTTACGGGGGCCTCTGCTGCACTGATCACCAAGCCTTTCCAACGGCAGCAAATCACGACAACATGCAATCTAGTAGAGCTTTGAGGCTGGAAATGTTCCAACCATTTCAGAGGTGAAAGGTACAGGTGTGACCAATTCTTTATTTCAATCTTTGCCTCAATAGGCAGTTTGTACTCTGAAAGACTCATGTGTCAGACAAAGTGCTGTAGAGGAGCAACCTTCTTTAGTTGTATAATAAAAATGTAATGGAAGGTTATCTGTAATTGGGGACTAACTTGAAGCAGATTGTGCTCATCATGTTTCAGCTAGAGGCTCCTAGGGTGGTATGCTGATCCAGGAGTCAGAGACTACACCATGCCTGCCAAAGCAGCTGGCTGGCTTTCTGCCCACTTGAAAGAGTGGCTTGAAAAGCCAGTTGCTCCTACCCTAAGTGATGAGTCATTTATCTGGTAATGCAATGGCAGTAAGAATCATTACAACTAGCAGTAAATTACTTAAAGCAGCAAATTGTGTCAGTTAATTCTATCAGTATCATAGACAACAGCCACATTCACTTTTTGTAAGTACAGGGAACTTTGGCCTGTCTGAATTTTCCTGAATATCTTTCTCACCCAGCCTACATTCAATTCCCTGTGCCAGGTGTTTCCTAATGCCTGTCTGTACATTCATGGTCTTTGAACTTCTGAGGCCAATAGAATCTTCACTGTATGGCTCAGAACTAGAAATTTATCTGTTAATTATATTAACTTTTGGTCTGAGTTTATGGGTCAAGGGGAGACATCTGCTCAGGGCACTTGCAACTCCTGGAGTTCAATGTATCATCTAGGTGAGCTTCTCAAAGAAAGCTTGTGGTGCTGTTGACCAGAAGTGTAGGACTAGAAACTTTTTTTAATACTTGAACCTATGAGCACACCCTTTGAACAAACATGGGTGTGCTCAAAGCCACCCATGTGGGGCACAACTTGCAGTGCAATTTTCATGCAGGGTGACCTCTGCAGAATGAAACCAACTGGAACAGTATCTCGGTGGCAAGCAATGCTCTGTAGCATCATACAGAAATGTAGAAAGATAGAAAATTGCATTGCATTTGGGCAGTGGCACATGACCAGTGTTCTGGCTGGAGGCCAGAATCCTGACTAGATACCTGTTTACACAACTTCCCAGGGGCTCTGCAGACAGAAGCAGCTCTCAACATTGCCATGGTCTTAACAAGTAGACAGACTTGTGCTCTACATTACTTGAAATTGTGAATTAAACAAATGTAGCAAAGAGACAGTATGAGCAATGGGTCGTGTGTCTGCAGCCAGGTAAGGTATTACTGGCAAAGAAGAAGAAGGAATATTTGTCAAGCCGGTGGGTGCAGTGATGATAACTTTTGGTTTTGCCTAGTAATAGTGAGATGTGAGGAAGGTCTTATGTTAGAGACATGTGGAAAAATTTCCTCCATTACTCCTTCTGCTTCTTCCCAAAAACCTAGTCATTGGCTTTGTCTGTGAAAATGCATTTCTTTTTGAGGAAGTCTGGCATTCTTAGCTTTCCAAGCACTCAACCCAAATCACAAAACCATAAATGGAAGCTGTCTTCAACATTTTGTGAAACATGTTTTTTTTTCAGAGACAAAACCCATGCAAAGAGATAATGTAAACACAAACTGCTTGAATCTTGATTTGCAAGATAACATATTAAACCTGATTAATGAAATGACTGCACAGATGTAGATACCTTCACTTAAGCTAATTTTTCAAACTATCGTGGCTGCTAACTCTTGTGAAAGGTTATAGTACTTTTTCAATGCATCTGAAAAACAAATAGTTTGTCAAGTCACCAAATTTCCCATCTGGATTTTGTTTTTAAACAGTCTGCTATTTAAACTGTTGAAGATCTCTTTTACAGTACTTTTCACCAACTTGTTACCTGAGGATGATTGGGAGTTTACTACCAATATCTCAACTTAAACTCAGAGATCCAGGAAGATCAGGAAGATCCAGGCACAGAAGAATTCATACTGTGTTATTTTTTTCTTCATTCCATCAGTTAAATTTATTTGATTCCTTTTTATTCAGTTTGCTACTTCATCCTGTTGTCTTGTTTAGCCTTCCAAATGTCCTGTTAAGGGGAAACAAGCACTTTCAAACACATTTTCTCTTCATTATTAATTCAGAAAATGAAATTCACAAGGCCCAGAAATCTGTTCAGGTTTTCAATTTTATCTTTATTACTACGTTTACTAAGACCAATAGGAGAAATAACATTTGTATAGAAGCTGCATTTCATTAAAAATTTAACCTGGTATGATGACCTCCATTCTGTTTCCCATAATTTCTCATCATTTCATGTTACTCTGTGAAATCCTCTAGTTGCTCCTACTGAACATTTTGTGAAACAAAATAGGTAAAGTTATATCCACAGACATTGGATGCTCTACAGTCCCACCGAAATCCATTGCCTGAGGAATGAGCTTGGCCAACAGCTTCAATCTTTGTTGTCACTTGCCATATAGAGATCCATATTTCACTTGCTAAATCATGGGATCATAAATCAGCCTGTTTTGGAAAGGACCTTAGATGTTCGTTTGGTTGAACCTTTCACAGTATCTGAGCAGTCTTGCAAGGAGCCAGAATTTGACATGATGTTAAATTCAGGTGGCATAGTGCAACTCATCTGCAAAATATCCAGGAGAGTGTAGCATTCAGCTATTGAAAATGCACTTGTATTTATGAAAATAGTAAAATGGGTTTATCTGTATATAAGCAGATGAAGCTAATACAAGCAGATGAAGCTAACATCTTGTCACATGAAACTTCCATGTGTACTTTACACGTGTGTGTCCATGTGTGCATGTGGAAGTATGCAGACACATACCTACATATGTCCATACAAACTTTTTAAAGTTTTTTTGTTTAGATGAGTTGTTTTGTGCATAAGCTTTGACTTAACGAGAAACACAAATATATTGACTATCTTCTTTCAGTAGAAATTATGAGGTTTTTTTAATCCTTTCTATTTCTTGTTTATTTGCTGCTTCAGTAACTTCACTGGTCTTTTTGTTGTCTGTAAAATAGTAAAGAAAAAAGCAATCGAAACAGCAGCACTTCAAGGGCAAGCTTGGTGCCATCACATAGCTGCATGATTTTTGTCTTACTGTGATCTCTGTTTTTTTCAACTATGTTACACAGGCTCAAACCACTATACTACAATTATTTACACAAACAGAGGTTACATCACTGCCCTTGCCAAGATACACAGGTATGAGAATATCTAAACTAGTATATTAGTACTTTTGAAAATGGTGAGAAAATCAGGCATCTATTTGCTTGTTTGGACAATGTATACCTTAAAGCTCCAATTATGAGATATCAATACATCATTTCTGTAATACATAAAACACAATATTTTATTTGACAATTCATATATGCAGTTATTTACATGAAGGGAACAATGCCTAGTGTTCTAAAAACTGGGACAGTCAGTATAGAAACTTCACATCTGTCCTGATGCAATTACTTAGGTAATCCTCAGTTCTGGCTGTTCAAGCCATCACTGGAGATCTGTTTGGTGTGTGATGACAGGAAAACTATTTTCATCTTTTTGTAAGGGTAAGACATTCTTGGTCCCCTTCCATCTTTTCTCTCTGATCTCAGCTTCTCATCCTGCCCCTCAACCTGCACCTGAGTTTGAGCAAAGGTGGTTTTGTACATACTGGTTCTGGTGCCCTATAGATACTGATGAGCTGAAAGTGCATACACTCCCTCAGCTACAGAGCATGTTTGTTCAACCATTCAATATGATGCTCTATTAAGTGTTTAAGCATTTACCTAATTTCCAATTATTGTATCATCAAGGATTGTTTAAGATTGTTTTTTCTATTAGCATATCCCCAAGGTGAGACCAAGGGCCTGCATTTTTAGAGGTCTTACTCTTCTCCAAACAACTTTGACAACTTCTTTTCTTTTCCAGAGATGTTTAGAAGCAGGGATCCTGCAGATGTGGTCCACCACAACAATTTCCAGAAAAAGGTGAGATTTTTATGCCCTGAGCCATGTAATGCTGTCCCTGACCAGAGGCTTGCCACCTGCAGTACAATCAGCAGGGATGCAGGTTGGGGTGGTCCCTACCACTGATGGCACCCAACAATCTACTGGGCTGTGAGAGAGCTAGCCCAGGTCTCCCAAACCCGCGTGAGGAGATGCCAAGCCACCTCTCAGCAGACTCGTGCTCAGGGAACCCTGACTGCTTGCATGTGCATGTGCAAATACTCAGGTGTGCATTCAAAGCATTTTTCTCATTAATTCTTTCTGTTGCTATGGGTCTCCACCAAATGAAGCTCACCAACTTCAAAGTACCAGTATTCAGATGGAAGTGTTGGCAGTAAAGTAGCCAACACCTACGACAACTGCTTGTAGAATTTTACATGTAATTGGCAAATTGAAGCCATGTACAAACCACGTTTCTGTTTTGTTTCAAGCTGACTTTAAATTTTGAGAAATTTGTATGTAATCAATTACCATAAAGTACAGCTTCCCAGCACAAAACATAGCTGACCATGAAACTCTGCAGTACCCTGTGCTGCTGAATGACACTGTTTTGCATTTCTTTGCCATCTATTTGAGGGCAAGAACCCCTACAGCAATTTTTTTTTTTTTTGGTGATGGAAATTGCATAGTGACTAAGTTCAGCATCTCTTCTGATGGCAAACTACTGCCATGCGGGAGCTGTGAGAAGAATTAGGTTTGACACCTCACCGTATTCTGAAGCTGACAAAAAATGAAAGACCTGTGAGGCTTTTTGAAGCAATAGAAAATGACCATAAATTATTAAGATGGACATGAGCACTGAAACTCCAGGTATAAAAGCTGAGTTTGAATATCACATCCACATAAACACGTGCTCCAAAGGCCACACTCCAGCCCCTCAAGGAGTGGAAATGTGAATTAAAATAGTACTGTACTGAAACTCCTGCTATTTAGATTTAGTGAGTGTGACTTAACACCACATGGTTTATTACTTATGTCACTTATGGCTGATACCTCCTGCCTTTGAGGTATTGCTGCTTTCTGCTCTCTGAGAGGTCAGCTCTGCAGAGACAAGTAGACCTTCTACTAGGGGCTGTTGCAATCTGCAGCAGAAGATAGACACAGTGTTGATCCTATTTCTAATATAGTTGAAAACGTTTCATGTGGAAGTAGCTTATTGTAGAGAAACATTTGTACTCTGAGCAGTGATATAGATACAGGTGTATATGAATTCAGGTATATCTCCAGCTAAAGTGGGTTTAGATACCAGTATTACATCTTGCACTTAAAAGGAAAGTTGCTGTTTCTATTGCTACAATGGGATTCCTATCTGGTCATCCATAGCAGGTGTTGTTTTATTTTGTTTAAATTTTATTTTAAAACTGCTGTATCAAAAGTAACTGGTCCATAACTATAGAATGACGTTAGAAATGGACATTAAGACTTCAAACAAAAAAACAGAATGACAATTATAATGACACTTAAAAATTACTAGCATTTTTTTAAGCACTACATATGTAGCACAAAACCTGATATTTTCTTTTAAGCTGTTGTTATTAGGAGTTACGGTGATGGCTTACAGAGCTTTCCTTCCTAAGTCTGAGAAATATATGTCAAGTTCTGTTGTAATTGTTGCAAAGCACTATCAAATTCCAGGATGACAATAATATAAAAAAATGGGGTTGAAAAGCTTTTATAGATGGAGAGTTTAAGAATGCAACCACTTGTATGGTCCAGAAGATCCTTTTTACAATTATAGAAGCTGAACATTTAGAAAGAGATTGAGTATTTAGATATCATATTATATAATTTTTAGTAGGAAAAAGTTCACATTTTTGCTTTGTAGATCTCTAACCAACTGGACTGAGGATGAAACAGCTCTGAAAGTATGTAACAGTTAAATACAGTGATTAAAGGGTTAAAGCCAGTGCTATAGGTCAACTGTAATGCAACTATCGGTCAAATGAGATGATAGTAATGGTATACTTTTCCTTCATATATTATAGCTTCTTCCCACACAAGCTCTTTAAAAAGCTTTCTAATATTAAACACCTAATATTGCGGTTGGTTCCTGTGTTTTGTCAGTAATATATCTGCCTGAGACTATGCTGTCTGTCTAGCTGACTGCTCACTACCTCAAAATGTCTTGCTGTCATCATATTTTTCCATCTCAGTCTGTGGGACTAGAAGTGAATATTCTGGTGACTTCAGTGGAACTTCTACTCTGAATAAAGGCTGCGAGGGATACACAAGCCAGTGAGCAGATTGCCCAGGAGGTTGTGGATTCTCCATTTCTGGACAAACACAACCCAAACTCTGCATGGCCTCAGCAGGCTCCTCTTGGTGACCCTGCTTTGAGCAGGAGGCCCCTTCCAATCTCAACCATTTTGTGATTTTGCAGAGATGCCTTGGCTTTCACAGCTCTGAAGGGAATTGGGTGACTTTGGAAATCAATGCCAACATGTTGGCTGTCTCTCACTGAGCTGAATAAATCAGAAAGGCACCAACAGGCTGAAAGCATAGATCATATGTAATGGGACATAGTTTTCAAAATAGCTGAATGTATGATTGTGGACAACAGATCATGAAGCTGTTTGATATTTTGTCAAATCCCTTCCATGTTAATGGCTTGTTTTAACTTTCATGGTCCTAGATTTTTTATCAGGAACTCAAGAAGGCGGCATCTTTCTTTTGTGACTATCACTGCATATCATATCATATCAATCAATCAATCAATCTATCTATCTATCTATCTATCTGTAACTATAAATAATTGCCCATATGTGCTGTAATGTAATGGGCCTTAATAGGTGACCCCTATGATGCTACAACACACAGTTCTACACAGTTCTTTTAAAATGAGGATTTTAGGTGGCAGTGTAGCATTGTGCATTGTAAAAAAAGAACACTGAGATCCTTAGGTTGTATTTGTAGTGACAGCTTAGTTAAATGGTTTCATCTGATTATCATTTAAACACCCTGGTTCCCAAGTACACAGCTCCATAGCACAGTTTTCTCCTCTGGTCCCAACAAATACAAGGTTATATTAAAGTCTTTCCATCTACTGTTACATGACAAAGGTTTGACTAACCATTTTCTTTTTTAAAACAGCTAATGCACAGATCTGAGTTGAAATGAATAGTACTTTGCACATTGAATCAGAGACTGCATTGCATGGTCAAGAAAACACAAAGTAATAAAAAAGTCTTTCTTAGTAACGAAATGTGAACACTTAAGTCTTTTAACAGTTACTGTGAGTCCTGCAGAGCAATTATTGCATATCACAGCCTCAGAATTCTCTGTAATTGCAAGACATAGGCATTTCACAAGACACATATTGTGCTTCTAGTTTAAGCAAATTGTCAGGAAATCAGTGAATTAAAAGTATAGTTTTGGTATAAGAAAAGCACAGATGGTGTTGAAAGGTATCCTGTGAAAGGAGCCTTATCTGCTGCCCACCCCAGGCTGTAGTGACTCCAAGTCTGAAAGTGAATACATTTCAAGCTCTGCCAAGATTTTGCAGCAAATTAAAATGGAATAGCTGAATATATTTGTCAGTATCAGAACACTCAAGCACTTGGATGATCTCTATATTGTGTGAATTTTCTAACTGGTATGTGGAATTTGGCTCCTGTTACATGGAGTGGTTTAAGAGCTGTTTTCTGGATTTCATCCAGTTATAGGCAAGGCTGCTGCTGCAAGTCTTGGAGTGTTATGAAAGAATATCTTCTAGGCTGACTACACCAGCAGGGAAAAATGAAGAGCTTTAATCATGAAAGCTCTTCTCCAGCTAAAGAGAAGAAGCAATGATACAAACAGCTGTAGCAGCCCTGACAAAGCTGCTTCTGAGTCATCTTCATATTCCCATTAACCCCATGCCCTCCAGCCACTCCATTCTCCTGTCTTGGTAATGCTCATAAAGACTCCCATGTCTCCAGTATTTAGACAATGTAAATGGTAGAAATGCCGAGGTCAGCAGGAGTTTTGTTATTGCTATCCACCAGGACCCCAATGGTGATGATGTTTAATTCAGCTTGGGATGAATCTGGCACAGAAGCAGGAGCACAGCTAGTGCCCAACCACTCATATCCCAGAGCCTTACCAAGACGACAGATAACGCAGCAGATCCTACTATGAATGGCACAATGCCGTGGCCCTGTGCACAACAAAAGTAGGCAGAATGGGAACATAACTATGCCACCTGCTTCAAAGCCAGAGCTCTTTCAAAGCTGCCCACAGGTGATTTGATTCTAAGTTCCCCACCCACTTTGTGGATCATCCACTGGCAAAGCTTTCAGATCAACAGAACACCATCGTGCGGAGCCCTGCTCATCTCCTCTTGGTCATCCTCACCATGGAAAGGTGCAGCACACCTCCTGTGTTGGCTTGCACAACTGTAAGGCTCTGTCTGGTGCCTTGCTAAGGAAAACAGTCCAGACTGATTGTAGTTGACCAGCTTCTGTGCTCCAGCCACTCTTGTGGCCACGTTTATATTTCACCAAGAAGTTTCAATTTTATGTGGATTAATTCATTCTGCCAAAGGGGACTGGAAATCACAGTGTCTTCTCAAGACTAGCAAGTTATCTGGTCAAGCTCTCTGTATGAAGCACCCATCGTGGAGGTTGTGGAGATCTAACTCAGCAGATACAAACTGTAGCATGAGTAACAAGAGAAAGTATTTTCTCTGCAGATTAATATTTAGTGGATTAGCCAGACTTGGCACACTTTGCTAAGGCAGTTCATAGTCTAAAACAAAATTCACAAATAAAATTATTTCTTGGAAATTTAGGGTTGGAGGTACTTAACAGCATTCTTATGACAACACAAATCAGTTATATATAAGCTCAAACTCTGAAAAACATTCAAAAAAATACTTTCTAGGACTCAAAGTTGTCCTAGATTTTGCTGTGTGATTGACTATTGAGAGTCATTCTCTTAGCCGGTTTTTCTGGAATATCACAACTAACTGAAAATAGCTTTCCTATTGTAAACCTATTCTGAACTCAAATAGTGAAAATATCATTTAAAAAAGATCACTACTTTTAGGAAATTGCTTTATTATTTTTGCACCCATTACTTTTCATTAAATGATCAGATTACTTCAAAATATTGCAGTTTTTCACTGCACATATAAACAGAAAAATGAATTTTCCCCCCCTCTAGTTGAAGCATCTTTTGGTTTTCCATCTTTTTTCCCAACAGAACAATAAATTTATCACTTTTTAAATAGTTGGGTTTAATAAAGTGCCCCTCTAATGGGATCTAATGGATGTAATGCATTTGCAGAAAAATTCCTCTGTGTATGATACTCAGATGAAATAGTTGTTGATCTGACACATTTTTGCATGAATTCAGTATTTCTTAAAAGATCTAAATGATTGAACACCTTTCCATGAGATCAGATTAGATTATGAGGATTCATTCCTTGGAGGTACTCATATTTTGTAAAGTGCAGAGGACAAAACCAATCAGTGTCTCCAGGCACTGGAATGAATAGAGAAGCTGATGCTACTGTTCCTGTGTCATTCACTTATCATGTAGTCAGTAATATGCATGATGTGATGTCACTTTAAATACTGACAAAGTTTTCTTTCATACAATAATTAATAATTCCTTTAAAAAATAGAATAAAACCATCTTGGGCAAATTCTACAAACAGAATTAGAGATCCACTGTGCCTGTAATAAAAAAAATTTGCTAGAATTACGAGAATAACATAAATTCTATTTCAAATAAATACTCTAGGAACACATTTTTATTCTATATTATAGTATTATTTATGTATACAACTTATATATTATAAAATAGATAATAATTATTATATGCTCATAAAAATGAGGCTTTTGGGAATGGGCATATAACTTAATATTTCTCTGTGTCAAAATCTGAGTGGTGTGGATTTCTCTCTCTCTTTCAAGATCAAAAGAAAAACAAAAGCAAGAACACATTTGAAAAATAATATCAATGAAGCTGTAGCACCAGTGCATAAGCTTTACACCAATCCTTCTGTGCATGACAGAATGCTCTATTTCCATGTAAAAAATAATGACTCTAAAAGTATCACATTTATTAGCAACTGATCCCATCCCTTGACACTTGGAAAACCTCCTGTGTTTTGGATAAGTGCATAAGATGTAATAATGCTCTATTCTTAGAAATCTGATTATGTGCTTCAAGAAGCTTAAAAAAAAAATCTAGCGGTGATGCATTGTCAACAGGATTGTAGAAGTGCTTTTGTGTTCCTAGGGAGGTTAATGCCATTCTTTCCTCTCTATTAAGAAAAAAAAAAAAAAAAAAAAAAAAAAAAAAAAAAAAAAAAAAAAAAAAAAAAAGTAGTGGAAAGGAAAACAAAAATTGAACCAACCCCCTCAGCTTTCTAGTCACTGTAACACAGTCATGCTCATGCTGAGTAAACATGAACACAGCTGTTACAGCTCTGCTGTGTAAGAGGAAAAAAAAGAATCTGTACATTTGTTGCCACAGTTTCTGACATTTGGCCAGGTCACGCAACTCCCGGCTGAGGTGAAATACACAAACCGTGTGCTGCTGGCACGCAGAGCGCGAGAGATGGGGCGCCCCGGGCCGAGAGCCGCCGGTGGGGCAGAGCAGCGAGAGCGCCGGGAGCGGCGCCCGGGCGGTGCCCGCAGCCCGAGCCCGCCGCGCTCCGGGGCCGCGGGCGCGGAAGGCACCGGGCAGTCGGAGGGAGCCGCAGCAGAGCTGCCTGCAGAAGGGGCCTGGGGCCCTGGGAAAGGAGGCGGGGACCCAGGAGACGCCCTCAGCTGCATCCCTGGGGCTGGCAGAGGTCCCGGCAGGATCCGCAGAGGAAGAACTGATCTCACTGCCTGCGAGCAGGGATGCTGCTCGCACAGGGTCCCTGGGGTCTTGGGTGTGTTTTACCACTGTATAAACCTGATCAGTTCTGCCCCTTAAAGAAAGGGGCCTCCAGCAATTCGAACTTGCTCTATTTATGATTCCTCTATTTATTTCTGATGCCTTGTCGCGGTCTCTAGCTTGTCAGAGTGACCCTGAGAAAAGTTAGAAAGTCTGTTTTCCCAGCCCAGCGCTTGAAGAAGGAGTCAGAGCTCTTCATTCCTCGGTCTCAAGGTTGTTTATTGTATCTTATCTATAAAATTCTTTCTCCGGTCCTGCCGAGGTCAGCTCACCAAGACAGTCCGAGGCACTCTGCCTGCCCACAGGGCAGTGTTATGTCTTTATACTAAAAACTACATATACAATGTTTACAATTACTTTCCCATACCTATCACCTATGTTAGACAGTGAGCTTCTACACTAAACCAATCTAGAAGTGCCAACATCACAGCGGAAGATGGAGGCTAGGAAGAAGGAGGGGAAAGGCTGGACATGCCCAGATCCCTCCATCTTGCTCCCTGAACCTTCATTCTAGAAAATCCCAAAATCTACATTTTCACCCTGTGATAAATTCACTATCATTCTACTTAATTTGTCATGGCTTGCAGATCTTCTTTTAAGGATGGTAACTTTCTCCACAGGTCATTAATCAAAACAACAGGCATTTTTGGGCTCCGTGCCAGGGTCTCTGAGACCTCTGGCAGGGGTCTCGGCTGCTCAGGACAGCCAGAGGGATGTCCTGGGTCCTGACAATCTAAGATACTCTATTTTGAAGTAGCATAAAATGGAGACTCATGGTTTCACTGAGCACAGTTTCAGGATCCCTCAAAATTTTCCAGGGAATGTTGGGAGTAGATAAACCTATGGGCTGCAGAGATGACATCCTTAACTCTGTTATTTGGAAACTGTAGAAATAGTCCACATGTCCCCAGGGTCTAGAAGTATGGATTATAAGTGTCACAAGAACACAATAGTAAATATATTTCTGCAAATTATTACATCTTCTAATTCATTTTAATTTGCATCTATATGTTAGAAAAAGTTTGAAAACAAACTTGATTATATATAGATCTAAGAAGTTTCAGTATAACCTCATGGTTCAGTTATTTAATTCCTGGACACTGTTCAGAGAGAGGTAAAATCAACATCCACTTGGTAGAAATTGTTTGCTTTTCTGTTCATCCCTCCATTGTTTTTCCAGTCCATCTAGATTTCTACAGAAAAACAGTATTTGTTTTCTTTTGGAAGTTGACAGAAAGTACAACATGTTACCCACAAAATAAGTGCAGGCCTTTTGTGTTGCCGTTTTCTTGAGCTTCATGACAATTAGCTGTGGATGAGTTAGACATATACAGTGTCTGCACGAGTGCCACCTCTCCCTCCCTCTTCAAATAAACTAAATGTAGCAATAATAATGAAAAATATTTTAACAAAAATGGTCCACTCTTTATTTTTCTTTCCCTTCAGATTTGTTTCTGATCCAGTAGACTTTGATCTAACTTGCAGGAAAAGAAAAGTATAGATCAAAGCAAAATCTGCAATGACATTCTAATAACATAATGTGCCTACAGGTCACATTAGGCATATGAGCAAGAGGATTGCATTTGAAAATTATTTCAAAACCAGTTGATGAGAATAAATATGTTTTTGCTCAATTCCAAGCTGCTTTGAGTTGCTTTAGAATGCCTCTGGTGACTTTGCTGTGCAGTAGATAAAATTCTAGTTTAGATCACATCATGGTGACCAAGTGGTGGCAGCGACTGATATCTAAATTAATGTAGTCAAAAACTGTAACTGAGATGCCAAGTATGTTAAACCCTTGAAAAGAAACAATCTAAAAACTTGTCTGGAATGTGGTGATTCCACCAACCTGTGGGTCAGAGCCTACAAACAGTTACAGATGTAGAAATCTGTTCATAACTGTATGACAAAGTACTCATCTGACCACAGACAAGTTCAGACTTGGCATGAGAGAGTGCAGAACTGATTTCACCAAATGGAGGTGGACCAAGGATGCAGGAAGGCCTTTGGTGAGTATACTCCAGCTAGCAATGCTGTGTTCACTCAGAGACAAGTTTTGCTCATCTCATTCTTGCTCTTTAGGACCCTGACATCTCACTAGATTTGATGGATAAAGTGGAATTGTCACCCTGAGATCAGTCCTATGAACGGAGTAGGAAGTGGTTGGGTCTCGGAGAAGGCACACCTCAGAGCACAGCCTGGGAGAGAGGCGCAGCAATTATGCAGTCTGTTTAAGCCTCTGATAAAAACATCTGACAGAATATAAATATGCAGGTACATCTCAGGGCAATAAACTTATGTTCTTTGTAATTGACATAAATTCACAAAAGCCTTTTAATGGTGGTTTTCATTTTATTTAGTGTATTTCACAATGTTGAGTAATAAACATCCTACTTCAGTGGTCAATAAGGAAATTAATATGAATATTGGATGTGAAAATGATAGAAGAATCTGAAACAGTTTTGTGATTGTGCTTGTCATTCTTGACTTAGTGTATGACTGTTGAGCAAAAGACATGATATCAATATTCTGAGATTATTGAAAATCTGAGAAATGGCTGAGAGTATACACAGTATATGCAAGCACTACGTTTGTCATTCCAGCTCAGAACTCAGAGGCAAAAGCCATCACTGGACACAGATTACTGGGGCAGGAGCTATGTGGCTTTGATTCTACTGTTATTCTCTGAGAGTTCTAAGTGCACTAAGAATGAAAAAGGGAGATTTATATAATTCTTGCTTTCTTTGTTCAGAGAAAGAGCTAGCAGCTCCCCATGGAAGTGACTCCCTCTGACTCTGTATCCTGCCATGTCCTCAGCGGGGTCTCCTGCAGGGTGGGCTGTGTGTTAGAGCCTTCCTACTCTCTGTGAAGAAATAAAAAAAAAAAAAGTGGCAAAATTGTTCTGCAAAATATCATCTGTAGCAACTTCCAGGAACTCCTCATCATCTTGAGGTAGGGCTAAACAGAGATGAGCACTGTTCCTTATGTCTGGGCCCTGACTCTGTCCACCTAGCAGGGGCCAAAAGCCGCTCCACCAAAATGAGGCAGATGTTGACCGTTCTTCTTTAACACTTCATAGTTTCAGAGGCTGGCTCAGGTGTCCTTTTGAGCAGTGATGTCCCATCAAGATCTGGTAAAGAGAAGAAAAAAAAAATTATAGCAGAAAAAAGACAGTAATCACTAAGCAAACCAAGGACTGTCCAAAATGGTCAAACAGTGAAAATTTGATCTGGAAAATATATAGAGTACATTCTATTATTTCCCTTATGGAGACAGCAGTCCTGAGAGCTATGGTGTTGTATCTTACTGCAAGTATGAAATACCTAAAATCTTTTACTTGCCCGTCGTATGCATATACTGAGAAAACTTTAATTCTTGTGACTGTTAACACGTTTCAAAGTTTAGTGCTTGTACTTGCAGTACTAAGGATGTAATGATAATTCATGGAATATAAGGAATGTAAAGCCTTTTTTCTTCTTTGAGGTTAATGGCAGAACACAGATCAAGATGGTTGAAGTTGTTTAAGAGAAATTGAAGTTTCAGCTCATCACAAAGAGTGATCTGGCTCACATATGCACTTGGAACCATAGGGTGCTGCTTCAGCTTAATTTTCTTATATCTTTTTAATCTGTAGCTCTTCCACTTTAAGAAGAACAATGTAAACACTTTGGTTTTTAACTTACATGCCCCTGATGAAGCAGCCATATAATTGTTTAGCTTTTAAAATCTTTATTTCAGATCTTAGTTATGGAACTTCAGTGAAGTAAATGAGGACGCTTCAACAAATAAGCAGCCTTTTCCTCTTGCTGTAAAATAATTTAATCAAATTCACTACATCAAAACAACAACTGATTTTATGAACACAAAGATTAAGCTTTTGCTGCTAGAATGTGCAAGTGCAACTCAGCTAAATAAAGTGGAGCTGTGCAGTCTGTGTCAGCAGTAGATTTGACTTCAAGGCTTCATTATTTAGATTGTGAACTGCTGATGTGAGGAACTATCTTTCTGTTTGTTGGAGAGATCCTTGAGCTTCTTTATAAATAATTATAATAATTAATTAACAACTCGAAGCCTCAGGAAGAGGAATACTGACTGTGATAGAGAGGGGCTTTGTACAAATACAGGAAACCCTCACTTCAGCTGCCTTACAGAGACTTAGAAATTAAAAAATAGGTGAAGTATTTATTATGTATATTGGTCTTGAAATAAAGGTTTGAACAATGTGTATTTATGTCTCTAGATATACTTTAGCATGGATGCCCCATACAAATCACCGATGGATGAATGTAAATACTGAATGTATTTATCATGTTTTGGGTAAATACAGCAAAGGAAATAAAGTATGGGAATAACATTTATGGTCCCTTTTTCAGATGAGCTTTGGGAGAGGATTTACCGCGAAGGGTCTGGGTAGATAAGAGTCTCACTGCTACCTTCTGGCAATGTGTCTCACCATGATGTGATGCCAATGAAGCCGTCACCTCTTGGAGTACCTTGACCATCCTGGTACCTTCCCACCTGACAGCTGACCCACATGCAAGCCCACCTTGCAAAGGCAAATCAAACTGCTAAAAATTGGCTTTGGCTCATCAATACCAAACAGCTAAGCAGTGCAGCTCTGAAGAATTGAGTACCATCAGTCACATTTGCAAGTAATTTGTGGGATTTTTTTACTCTAACCTTAAGTAAAATAAAATGAGGAAAACAATAGTCTTTATCAGGAAATGAAAGTTTGGATTCTTGAACCAGAACACAGGCATTTGGTGAATAACCTAGCCAAAAAGTCTTTGTCTGTGCCATTTGTAGTACCAATTTCAAGACATTAGCAGTCTAGCCAAGCATCACTCTCTCTTGGAGTGACCTGAGAATATGGCTAAACATGAGTTCCAGTAGAGTGAATACAAGCATATCACAAAGGACTGAACTAGTCTGAATATTCATTAAATAAATGTATAAATGTTGTTATGCAGTCAAATTATTGGTGGGAATTTGCAAGAGCCCTCCTGCTGCAGAAATTATCAGATGGCGATAATCACAGTATCTCTTTTTCAACACAGACCGACACAATGCTAGAAATTATATGCAGGGGAAATCCTTCAGGGCCAGATGTAATTCTAATTTATTCCCAGAGAAAATGTTAAGAAGAAATGCGTTTCCTATAAGGACCGCTGGAGTTATGTGTAAAGTTAATTGCTTTGAGACAGAGAGAAAAGTAGATGCATTTGCAACTAAGACAAGGACTACTAGGGGATTTCATGTCCTTCCATGAGTTTTTTTAATCTTTGAAATTGTATGTTAATTTAAAAAATATGTTAATTATCTTATTTCAATTTATCTAATCTCAAGAAAGTTCTGAAAGCCACCAAGAATTTGTGTCAATACGCTTCTACTGCCAGAAGTGGTACTTTTGACTCTCTGTACATTAATGTACTGTAGAGCTGTGTAAAGAGAGACACGACACAGGACCTCCTTTCAGGTTATCTGACCTGATACTGCTTTTCTGCATGAGCATTTTATAGATTCTCCTTTGAAGGCCTGGGGAAAAAAGAGTTCTGTGTTTTAGGGTTATGAATGTCATGAAAGACTGGATAAATCAGAAAAATAAGTGTAAAATTAGATTCACAATGATGAATGAAATATATTCTTCATTACTATTGGAAAGAAATTGTCAATGAAACACCAGTAATGATGGTGCTGGTGATTTTACTACAGAATTGACTCAATTGTATATTGTCAGGCAGGTGATAACTTTAACTGCTTTTCTCTAATAAAGCAAAAACAGTTACTGTAGATCCAAGTGAAAAAACAACTGCTGACAAGTATCCCCCAACTTGCTCATAATATGTACTCCATTACTCATCATCTGATCAAATCATCTGCCTTCCAAGTGTTTGTAATATTTGTTGAGAAAAAGTAGCCTTTTCCAGCACCCTGAAGAAGAGACAAGATTTAGAAAAACACCTTTCTGTTAAAAGAGATGCTTCAATGCAGCAAACAATTTTTTTCTTTTAAAGATCATTTCAGAAAAGAATGGAATGTACATTAGTGCAAGTGGAATTAAGAATCGTGTCCTTCCCAAAAAATTAAGGACCATCCAGAATACATTATTTGTAAAAGGTCAACAAGACCAAGCAATTTAATCAGATAATTTAGTTCCTTTTGCTGAAATGTCCTAGAATGGATTTTTTTCAAACTTATCTAGCCAGTTTCAGTTTGTGCTGTTTACTTTAAGGTTACACATAATTAAGTTAAACTTTTTACTCAGTTCTTATGAAACAGTGAAATTTTAGCACTAACATTGTTTCTGTCCCCAGATGTGACAGCATTTTTGATAGCAATTATAAAATTCAGGTTTTGGTTAGGCATGTGTCCTGGGGTGTCTTTATGATGCTGAATTGTATCTCCATTCATCTGTTTAGCCCAGAAATAAGTTTTGCACCTTTAAAACTGGATCTGAGAGTGAAGAGGGGCAGAAGGAGAAGCAGTGGAATGTCTGAGCTGACTGTGTTCAAAAATATAGAGGTAAGAGCTTCAGATTTCCTTCTCAGGGACTGTGTTGTCTGCAGCATGGACAGCAGGAGAGAGGTCTCCTTTGCTTTTTGTTAGTTTTTTTGGCTAGCTGAGGCAGAGAAGTTCCCTGATCTGTGGTTTTTCTTTTTCTTGGAACTGATTGGCCTGCTCTGGACTGAAAGCCCAGAAAAAACACCGAGAGCCCACACCTGTGGCCCACTCGGGCCTGGGACATGGTATTTTCCAGTGCAGGAGGGAGTGATAAGAAACTGAGTGGGCTGAGATACAGCCGACGAAAATTTCTGAATTTATTATCTCTTCAGAACAGGAGGAGGTTTTATTGTTTAATATTATTCATTTTTTATACTTGTGGGTACTTTGCTTGTTAAAGAAACAGATTTTTCTACTTGCCTCCAAGGAAATATTTTCCCAAACCAGTAGGGGAAGGGACCAATTGAATCTGTTTCTCAGAGGGACCCCTTTGGTCCTTTTCCTCCCAAATTTGCCCTAAACCAGGACAGCATGCAAAAAGGCAATCTTATGAACTTATGAACTACAATGGGAATAGCTCATATAATGAGAATTTCGTGTAAAAACTGGTAGGCTTTAGTTTTGAGTTGAAATCAACATATAGCAGAATTTTTATTTCAGATAGAAGGGAGCATATGTGTGAACTGTTTGATTTTTTATTTAGAGGGGTGGAAGCAAATTAATTCTGTAGTAGTCACAACAGCATTTTGGAACACAACTCGGGCAAAAAAAATTATGTTACTTGATTGCCAAATATGTACTTCCACAGGTATTAATATTTCAAATAATCATGTACATAAATTAGCTCTATATTTAAGCATTTTAAGCTGAATTAGTAGCTTTTACTCTCCCATGCTGTTGAAAATTCTCTCCAGTTCCATTTGGTCAAAGAGTACAAAAAAAACCCCAAACCAAACAAAAAAACCCCATACAAACAAACAAACAAAGAAACAAGCAAACAAACAAACAAAAAACCCCAAAACCCAAGCCACCAACTTGAGCCTTTCACATCTTCAAGACTGCATTGTTCCTGCAAAAAGGCAGAGTGAAACAACACAGTTTATTCAATTTCCCAGGGTACAGTACTTATAGTTGTTTTTGTACTTATATTGCCAGGCAATATGGAGTTCACTGAGTGTCTCCTAACTTATGAATGGCACTGCAATCCAGGCTCAAAGAAAGTTGTTTATGACCAAAATATATAGGCACTGAAGTTTTTGTGTGCATGATACTCAGAGGGAGAAATCTGGGAATGAGAAGCTGACACAAAACATTTGTTGCAGTAATAATACGAGATTGTACTGTGGTCTTGGGGTCTGGTGCAGGCAGTGTTTTCTGTGAACTTCACAACTTCCCTCCTTCATTTTCCCTGTATTTGAAATGGGGGGAATGTCTCACGTTTTAAGCAGAATGGAAGAACTAGCAAGGTGTTTATAAAGCAGTGTAGAAGAAACACAGACAGCTAATAGAAAGCCAAGTAAAATAGCTGTACTGAAAGTGAAATAAAAATCTTTAGGAAGAAGTCCAAGAAAAAACATCTGGCAAAGGAGGCATGGGAGGCCTGACAGAAGGAAGAGGAAAGCTGGATTATTGGTTTGTTTTTCCCTTTGTAGATCAAACCGACATGTCAGATGCAATGCAATCTGTTGTTTGTACAGGAAAAATTGGGGGAAGAAAGACTGGGAACATCCAAACTAAAGAGTGTCATAAAAATTAGCTGTGCTGTGCCAAGAAGTAGATGGAGTGTGTGGATGGAAGCACAGGGGTACATGGGAAGATCTGGTGTTGAGCTCCACCAGTCTCCTAGGACAGGGCTACTGTGAGAGAGGATCCAGGCTGGCTGCTGTGCTCATAGGCAGATGGAAATAGTTTTATGAGTCTCTACAGGAAACAGAAAAAATGTGGCAAAATGTCTAATATCCACCAGCTCAACTTAATAATATAGTGATGCATCACTGAAATGAGCTTTCAGAGACTTGATTTTTTTCCTATTGTCTTTTACCCAGGTTCCCTGTTGTTCTTACTTCAGTTTCAGCTTCACTTTTTTCTTTTTTGTCTCATATTTCTTTATTTTTCCTGTACTGTCTTAGTCTTCTTCTGTTCTATTCCTCCCTTTTTTTTCCCATTAACTTGTTTATTTCTTTTTTGCATTCCACAGTGATTTTCCCAAAGCCTTGCTGTGTGTTGTTCCTTCTGTAAATAATAGCAGTGATATCTGCTCAGCTGTGGTGCTCTTCTCCAGTTCTCTTGCCTGCAGGTAATGTTCCTGTTTAGAGAACTGAAACCAAACTGATGTCCCAAAACTTGCAGCTACATACAAACAGAGACTTCATTAACAAAAAATTGACAATTAATGTAAGACAAAATAAACAAATTAATATTGTCAGACAGTGAATTACAAGGCAGAAGATCCTGCCTGATGAGCCAGACTTATTAAGTGAGCTCTAAGAAAGAGATAGTCTTTTGTAGGTGTCAAGAGGACAGGTCATGAGACTGAGCTGAGGCAGAGCAGGAGATGTAAAGAGCAACAAAACATAAAGCAGTGTCCTAGTTCTGAGCATAGAGTTAATTTTCATCATGGTGGCTGGTATGGGGCCATGTTTTGGACTTGTGCTGAAACAGTGTTGATAACACAGGGATATTTTGGTTATTGCTGAGCAGCCATCGCACATCATCAAGGCTTTTTCTGCCCCTCACACCACCCTGTCAGCAAGAAGGCTGGGTGTGCTCAAAGAATTGGGAGGGAACACAGCCAGGACAACTGAGCCCAACTCACCACAGGGATTTATTGTATTACATGACATCATATTTAGCAAATAAAGTCGGGGGAAGAGGGAGGAAGGATCACACATTTGGAGTGATGCCATTTCCCAAATCACCACTGTGTGTGCTTGAGCCCTGCTTTCCTGAGAATGGGTGAACTACTGCCTGCTCATTGAAAGTAGTGACTGAATTCCTTGTTTTGCTTTGGTTCTGTGTGTGGTTTTCGGTTACCCATTAAAGTGTCTTTGCTTCTACCCACGAGTGTTCTCAGTTTTATTCTTCTGATTCTCTCCCTAGTCCTGCTAGTAAGGGAGTGAGTGGGCAGATGAGTTGGTCTTAATTGCCAGCTGGGTTTAAATGATAACCAGAACAAGCAGAAAAGAGCTTTTGTTGAAGATCCATCATGGAGCTCTGTAGGATCATTGTGAGTGATCAGATCTGGGAGCTGATCTTGTCATACTGAATGGGAGACAGAGAGGCCTATAGAAGGCCTGTGAAGAGGAAGATGGGTAACTTCTCTCCTATGTGTTAGAAGGGAGGATCCAGCAGAGTGATATGGCTGAAAAGATTTAGCTAGGTGGGTAACCCATTTCAAGCTTTTTTTTTTTTTCCTTCTAGTTTAAACAACTTAAAAAAAAAAAAAGAACCCTTGGATTCACATCACAACATTATTTCAAAAGTGATGGCTAAAGTTAGCACTGAGTCTTGGCCAACTCAGAATCACAGAATCATAAAATTACAGAATATCCTGAGTTGGAAGGGAACAAGAGGAATCATTGAGTCCAACTCCTGTCCTTGCATAGCAACATACCCAGTAGCCACATAACAAGCCTGAGAATGTTGTCCAGATGCTTCTTGTCAGGCTGGTGCTTTGACCACTTCCATGGGGAGTCTGTTCCAGGGACCAAACACCCTCTAGGTGAAGAATCTTTTTTCTAATATCCAACTTACATTCCCTGACACAACTTCAGGCCACTCCTTTGGGTCCTGTTACAGAGAAGAGATCAGTGCCTGCCCTTCCTCTTCCCTTCATGATGAAGATGTTGATTGCTATGAGGTGTCCCCTCAGTCTCCTCCAGGCTGAACAGAACAAGTCACCTCAACTGCTCCTCATAAGTGTTCCCCTCAAGGGTTCCCCTCCAATAGTTTTGTATCTCTCTTACACAGTGGCACCCAGAGCTGCCCCCAGCACTCAAGGTGAGGCTGCCCCAGTGCAGAGCACAGCAGGACAATCCCCTCCCTTGCCTGGCTGATGCCCCCAAGACATGGGTGGTTCTCCTGGCTGCTGACCCATGTTCAACTTGCCACCAACCAGGACCCACTGGTCCCTCTCTGTAGCACTGCTTTCCAGCATCTCATTCCCCAGTCTGTCAGCAGTTCTGATGATTTATTCTTTGATTTATTCCAAGTCAACTGGCCTTGTCCTTATGGGGGACTTCACCTTGTCAGAAATTAACTGGGAGCATTCAACAGCTGGTGCAAGAAGGGTGCACAGCTGGGCCAGAAGGTTCCTAAAAAACCTGCATGACACCTCTATGGAACAGGTCCTTAGAGAACACGCTCAGAAATATGTCCTTCTTGATCTTCTGCTTGCCAAGAGAAAGGGTCTTGTTAGTGGAGTGGTGGCTTTCTTAGCCACAGCAACCATAAAGGGATCGTGTTTAAAATCTCTATTGACAGAAGGAAAAACACCAGCAAAACCTCAGCTCTGGATGTGAGGAGAGCAAAATTCAGGCTGCTCAGGCAATCAGTCAGTAAGGTACCCTGGGAAAATGCCCTGCAGCTCCTGGGTCCCATCACTGCTGGTTACTTTTTAAACATCACCTCCTAAGGGCAAAGGAACAGGCAATTCCTAAATGTTGGAAGCAGGCAAGGCAGGCCAGCTTGGCTGAACAAGGATCCTCCCTTGGAAAGAGAGCAAAAATGGAAGGTGTATGCCCAGTGAAAACAAGGTCAGGTGATTTGGGAGGAATACAGAAATGCTGCTTATCAGTATGGGGAGAAAATTTGTGCAGACAAAACTCAAGTGGAATTGAAGCAGGCCACAATTGAGGGGGAGAGTAAAAAGAGTTTTAAAAAAACATTAATGGCAATAGGCAGTGTAAAAATAGAAATTTATTATGGGATGAAGATGGTCACATCACAAACAGAGACAGTGATACAGCAAATGCTTCTGCATTTTTTGCCTCTTCAACACAGAGGATGCATCAAAGGGGCCTAAGTGCCCTGAGCTGGAGGACCAAGAATGGAGGACCAAGATCTGGATGACTGCTTGAGAATGACCAATTCCTGTGCAGGATCTGCTGCTCCAGCTGGATTCCTACAAATCTATGGGGCATAATGGGATTCATGCAGGAATATGCAAAGAGCTGCTGATGTCATCATAAAACCTCTCTCAATGATTTTTAACCAGTATTTAGAATCCAGAGAAGTTCCAGCTTACTGGAAGCTGGAGATTGTTGTCCCAGTTTTCAAGAAGGGAGAAAAGGAGGACCCTGGAAACTACAGGCCTGTTATAGTCTAACTTCAGTTCCTGGTAAAGTTATGGACAAGATTATTCTGGGAGGTATTGAAAAACACCTAAAGGATAATGCAGTCATTGGTCGCTGCCAAAACAGGTTCATGAGACAAAAATTCTGCTTAGCAAACCTGATTTCCTTTTACAGCAAGGTAACACACCTAGTTGATTAAGGGAAGCCAGGTGATGTAATCTTTTTTGATTTCAGATACTGGCTGTCCAGAATCTTTCTGGACAAAATGTCCAGCACACAGATGGGTAAACACATCAAGTACTGGGTGAGCAAGTGGCTCATGGGTCAGGCACAAGGGGTTGCAGTGAATGGGGTGGCATCAGGCTGGGGACCTGTCACTAGTGGGTTCCACAGGGCTCCTCCTTAGGCTTTGTGTTCTTCAACATCTCCATTGATGATTTGGATGCAGGACTGGAAGGGATACTAGGCAGGTTTGCAGACAATGCAAAACTGGGAGGAGCTGTTGACTGTCTGAGAGGCAGAGAGTTCCTGCAGAAAAACTAGACAAAGTGAAGGGCTGGACAATCACCAGCTCTGTGAAGGTGAACAAAATTCTGCACCTGGGATGGGACAGCCCTGGATGTGCTGACAGACTGGGGAATGAGATGCTGGAAAGCAGAGAGGGACCATTGGGTCCTGGTTGATGGCAAGTTGAACATGGGTCAGTAGCCAGTAGAGCCACCCATGTCCTGGGGGCATTAGCCAGGCAAGGGAGGGGATTGTCCTGCTGTGCTCTGCACTGGGGCAGCCTCACCTTGAGTGCTGGGGGCAGCTCTGGGTGCCACTGTGTAAGAGAGATACAAAACTATTGGAGGGGAACCCTTGAGGGGAACACTTATGAGGAGCAGTTGAGGTGACTTGTTCTGTTCAGCCTGGAGGAGACTGAGGGGACACCTCATAGCAATCAACATCTTCATCATGAAGGGAAGAGGAAGGGCAGGCACTGATCTCTTCTCTGTAACAGGACCCAAAGGAGTGGCCTGAAGTTGTGTCAGGGAATGTAAGTTGGATATTAGAAAAAAGATTCTTCACCTAGAGGGTGTTTGGTCCCTGGAACAGACTCCCCATGGAAGTGGTCAAAGCACCAGCCTGACAAGAAGCATCTGGACAACATTCTCAGGCTTGTTATGTGGCTACTGGGTATGTTGCTATGCAAGGACAGGAGTTGGACTCAATGATTCCTCTTGTTCCCTTCCAACTCAGGATATTCTGTAATTTTATGATTCTGTGATTCTGAGTTGCCCAAGACTCAGTGCTAACTTTAGCCATCACTTTTGAAATAATGTTGTGATGTGAATCACGGCTGGTTCAGTGGCCCTCACAGCTGCATGGGACTGAGCTTCAGGGCATGTCAATACCATATCTGAGGAAGCTTAATCTAGTATGCTAAAAAGACTGAAAGGACCTATTTGTTCCTCCTTACCAGCTACTGGGTCTATTTCCTGACTCAACTCGCTACTCTCAGATGGTCAGAGGGCAGCCCTTCCTGCCCACTCTGCCTGCAGGAGCTGCCATCCCCTCACTGTTGTACAATACCCTCACTGCTGTGCCCTGCCCTCACTGCCCTGCCCTCACTGCTGTCCCCTCCCTCATTGCTGTGCCCTGCCCTCACTGCCCTGCTCTGCCCTCACTGCCCTGCCATGCCCTCACTGCTGTGCCCTGCCCTCACTGCCCTGCCCTCACTGCCCTGCCCTCACTGCTGTGCCCTCATTGCTGTGCCCTGCCCTCACCGCCCTGCTCTGCCCTCACCGCCCTGCCATGCCCTCACTGCTCTGTCTTGCCCTCACTGCTGTGCCCTGCCCTCACTGCCCTGCCCTCACTGCCCTGGCCCGCCCTCACTGCTCTGCCTTGCCCTCATTTCGCTGCCATGCCCCTGTTTGTCGTCCAATGGCTTCAGAGTTGTGATGAGGCCTAGGGGCTGCTGGATGGGTTCCTGAACTTGGGAATTCCTCTGTACAGCTTGATCTCATTCTCTGGGCTTTTCTTCACTCACCACTACTTCAAAACGAAAATGTAATTGCAAAAGTTTCAGTGTAGACTTGCAGTGGGATACAAATTTTCCCTAAGTACAAAGAGGACAAAGAAGACATGTAAAGTCCCCACCTTCATCTGAATCTAATAATACAGACGGAAAATAGTTATAGGCAACTACTTTAGAAAAGATCCTCTCAAGATAATATATCTGTTTCTGGGCCACTTTTCCCCCAGACTTTTTCCAAGAACATGGCAAGCCCTTTTCCAGTGTTGTCAGGACAAAGAGTATGAAGTATCAGATTCCAAATGCCATCTCAGTGCAAAGTCCCTGCTCAGAACCCAGTCAAAGTCTACTCACCTATCCCATTCAGCTCAAGGTCATGTCCCACTCATATCAATCAATCAATCAATCAATCTATCAATCTTATTACTTTTTTCCATAATTGATATCACTAAACTGATAGACTAAAAGGCATCAGGTCAGCCTGAGTACACAAACAGTACACTTCAGAATTCCTGTCATCTCATCTTCTAAAGTATAATAGCTTTAGTGAAATTGTTATTCTGTCAAATTTGGATAACTTTTCAAAGCAGTTATGTTATTTAATCTAAATGGGATAATTTCCTTTCTCAATATTTCCATGATATAATTTAATGTCAAGCATGTAGGAGTTTAGCAGCACTTCCTCATCAAACACGCAAAACAAGAATAGTAAGCAATCAGTGAAATACATGAAAATCAGTCAAGAAGTCCTTATGCAAAGAGCTTACTTAGACTAAAGATACAGTGTACTACTTTTCATGTGGAAAGCATACTGGATAGACTCAAAGCTAATAGCCTGTAGTAGCTTTGTAGTGTGGTGTGACACCTTAAGTCTCATTAACATCTATTGTGTATATGGTTCAAAGAGATAATATACAGCAGAATATTTCAATTAATGTAATGAAATACAAACGTCAGTGCAGGAAGGTGAAAATATTAAGGATCTAACCTGGCTTTCTCATCTAGTTAACTACGCCATTACAGTGTATTTACCTATGTGCAGATGGATTGACTGAATCAGGACCTAATTTTTGCAGGTCAAATTTGTTATTTGCACTAAAGGAAATTAGATAACCTTGAAATGATAAGTTTAGAAATACACTTCTTATCTATTTTTAGCAACACAATTCAACATTTGGCTTTTATTCCATTTTCAGTTATGATGAATAATAAGTAAAGAGAACAACAGTAACATGTTGCATTTACTTAATGCCCTTTGTTTGATGATTTTAAGGTCTTCATGGTCATGAATAAATTAAGCGTTAAGACAACATTCTGGAATTAAGTAGTCTTGTTGTATAAGGAAGAAAACGAAACATGAGGAATGACATCAATCACCCAAGTTGAGTCAGTGCCTGACTGGGACACAGAACCTGGACACTTCTAACTACTAAGCACATTTTCTGAACTTGGTCACTTGGAGTGCTTTGCATGAGAAAAATCAAATCAAAAAACCCCAACCAAACAACAACAACAAGAAGCTACAGAAAGAAAATAATGAATCATGAATCAGAGAACTTTCAGATTGTGAGAGCTTGAGGAGACTGCCTTCTGAAGGTCTTTCTAGATGTCCCCGTTTTAGGGAAAATTTGTTAGAAAACCTCCAAAAAGCCCCCCCCCCCCCCCCGAAAGCAAACCCAAACAGCCCCTCCCCGCAACTGGTTTAGGAAGAATTTCCTCAGAGAGAAGTGGAAAACACCTGTTTATTTAACAGGCAAAGCAAACCCCAGCACAAAAAAAGAACAATACCAGATGACAAATTCAGAAAGTCTCTCCTGTGGGTGGTTGCTCTGTTATCAGTCCCTTGGCACTGGGAAATGCTGCTGCCCAGAGCAGGCCCCAGCAGGCTACAAGTGCGAGCTCTTGGTGTTTCCCCAGGTCCCAGTCCTGAGCCAGTTCCAATGGTCCCAAGAAAAGGGAAAGAAAACCAGTCCAGGGGACTTCTCTGCCTCAGCCAGCTAAACCAACTAAAAAACCACGGAGCGCCGTGTTCTGCCCTGTCCACGCCCAGACACCACAGTGGAGTTCTGTGTTCCAGCCGAACGTGGAGGGGTGAGTGCAGTCTCTGATAACAAACTCCATGTTTCTTCTTCTCCCTGCCTTTGCTCTCAGAGCCAGTCTTGAAGGCACAGAATATAATATACAGCATAAACAGAACAGGAGACTGGGGATACAAACATCATAATGTCACCCTAGGACACTTTCCCAGGCAATCACAGAGAAAACCAGATGCAGCTATTCTTAAGAAAATATTACAAGACTTCCCCTGTGGTTTTGTACCTTGTTGTTCCAAAGATATTTGTAAAGCAAATTTCATGTTAGTCAGAGGTGGGCGTCTGTAAAGGAAGGGGTGGACAGGAAACTTATTCACCCACCCCGTCATGCTCCTTGAAGGTGCCCCCAGCTCTACACCTCACTCAAGATGAATGAAAAATAATCCACCAGGTCTTTTTTAAAAAAAACTCAGATTTACCTTAAAATTGAACTTTAAACACTGACTGCTAAAGGATTGACTTTCAGACTTGGCCAAGTGCAGCACATATTGCAATCAATACAGTCTTTCCTCCTAGCTGCAAAGCTAAGGTTATGGTAATTTAATCAAGAAAAAAATGAAATGTTTCCTTTACATATTTCCTAACATTCTTATAAAAAATAAAATAACCAAAAGGAGAAAAAGTGATAAAGAAATAATAAAACAACAATGTATCTCTAGCATAGAAAGATGGCATTGACATTCAATTATTTACCTCTATGACTTGAGCTTAAGATACAGTGCTTTTCTCAGAGCAATAACAAGTAATGAAACAGGTTCAATAATCAACAATAAAATGATCAGCTTCGAATGCGGTAATTCTCTGTTGGTCTAAGATGTACACATGCACACCCAGGTACAGGTACATATTTCCTTGTGTGGCTAATTTTATAACATTCACACTTAGGTTTTTTGACAGATGGTTTCACGCCTGTCATATTTTGTGATTACAGGAGACTTGATCTGAAAGATGAAGATGCTTCCCTCAGCAAGCACTCATTCTGTCACACTGGGAGTGAAATCTCAGATTTTATGCCTGGAGTATTCTGTCTTAATATGGACCTGAAGAAGCTCAAAGGATCCAAGCAAGGTCAAGCAAAACTGAAGAAAACAGCAGAGAGTCATAAGAAGAGAAAAAGACAGCAGCAAAAGAAGCATGGGAAATTTCCCTTATTTTCCCATCCAGCAAAAGTGATGGACTACATAACTTTCTTTTAAAACTTTTTAAAACTTTTTTCTGATGTTGTCTTTTGAGAGGGAAAGCATTCATTCTCCTCTACAGTCATCTTAACTTGTTTTTGTAATTCTATGCAGAGATTCTTTTGCCAAGGTGTTCTGTAACATTCAGGTGAGAAAGGGGAACTTTATGGTTGCCTGCCTAAAAACAATTATGGTTACTAGGACCATTGCTGGGACCTGGGAGAGGAACAGCAGTAGCCTCTGATACCTCAGAGGTTGTTTTTCTTCTAGCACTGCTTATCTTATGTTGTGACATGATGGGAAATGTGGGCGCCTTGCAGTGCTTGAGCTCCTTTCCCTCTTGTATAATTTTTTGAGTCTCTCCATGTAGTTACATCTCCATTGCTTTTATATCCAGGTACCTGCTGGGCTCGGAGCCAGGTCTGACACTATCTCAGAAGCTTTACGACAAAGCCCTCAGACTCCTAAGATCTGCATTTGTTTCCAGGCTGTACACTATACACAGGGATAGGTAATGCATGCCAATGAAGTTCTACATTGTTTGTGAAATGTACAGGCTCAGGACTATACAACTTCGGATCTTGCTCAATGGAAAACATTAGAGTGAACTTGACCTTCTGACTGAATGCAATGCTGCTCTAATAGCATGTCTTTTTCATTTGTATTGCTCAAGGAAATCCTGTTCTCAGTGACATTAGGTTTTATCTGTGCCATCAATCTCTAGCAGAAACACATACAGAAGCTCTGCTTAGGATGCAAATTCTTTTTTCATTATTATTAATGTTGAACATAATCATTTTATCTTTGTAGTTCATTATTTTCAGAATTCATCTGTTCATTTTTCTGGAACTTGAGAAAACTGTAGTTTTTATGTCTTATTTAACGAACATGGTTCGCACCATAATGGAATAGCAAATGACTGTCAGATCACAGCTAATATGCCATCTGTGATGTTATACTAAGCTGTTGGGCCAAATATTCTGGTAGAAGTCAGTGCAGATTAATTTATATGAGCAGAGCCTTTCAATCAAACTTAAAAATCCATCCACTCAAATAATCTTTTCCTTCTTCTAATTGCAGGGCCAAAGTGCAGATTTCAGAAGTTCTATTAAAACCTCTGGGAGTGTGAAAACACTACAGCAGGAAAGCAAGCAAACAAACAAATCAAATCAAACTTCTTAAAAGTAGTTGATATTTACCTTAGATATTTTTTGCTGCTATATTTTCTTGTGTTTTGTCTGCCTCTAAAGATTAAACCAGTCATTATGTAGCAGAATTTTTATCTTCAGCCCTCAAAATTTAATGCATAAACTGAGTCTTTTGATTTTTCAAAAAGAGTCTCAGGGACAGGCAGGGAGATTGCTGTGGACAGCAGTTTGTTGAGACAACAGACCTCACAACCCCTCCAATTATAGTGATATAGCGTGGCCAGATTCTCACCAGATATGTGATGACAGAAACAAAATTTGGGTAAATGTTAGAGGCACTTCCAGTCATTGGACACGAGAGAAGATGGCTTTGCAGTGCCAGGATGGGATGTTGTATGACCTGTCTCTGCTATAACATTTTCCACCCAGCCTTGAAATCATGTGGAGCTGCAAGTATTGCCATTATCAGGCACTGACCAGGGTACCATAATGTAAATGCTGTGACTGAACTGCCTGTGACTTAGTGAGGCAAGAACCTCACAGCCACTCAGCACAAGGGCAATGGCACAGACAAATCAGAGAGCAGCACAGGTGTTTTCAAAGCTTTCCCAAATTCTACACTTTATAGCAAACTTGAAAAGATTTTAAAACCCCAGTAATTCTATGGGAGTGTGGGGGGAAGTGAATCTAGGACTTTTGGAAAGACCAGCAATAATTGCAATAATTACAGGTATACCCACAGTTTGTTTAACACTCATCAGCAATAGAAGTTCTGGATTAAGAGGGTGAGAACTGAAACTCAGCCATTTTTATCCTCTGAAAACAAAAAATAGCTTTCACCTTGCAGTGCATCAGCACAAACAGGTCTGTTCACATCCAAGCACTCAGAAACACACTGCCACCACTCAATCACTGTTTGGAAAACAGGCAGCTTTGGGAAAAAAAGGATGGGAAAATTTTTCCACAGTGTTTGGGAATGCTTGGCATGTAGAAAACCCCTTCTGGCTTCCTGCTGCTCTGCCTGGGAGACAGAACACAGAACTGCAGATTCTGCTGATAGCATTCTAATGTGTTAATTTTGCTGCTGCGTGGAGTGTTGTTTATGATCCTTGGTCAAAGCTAGAGAAAGACAGAAGAGACCTTTTACTTCTCCCTTTGAACCCCATTGCAGGTTTTCATTCAATGTCAAAGCGTCAGAACCAAACAGTTCTGCATTTTTTGCAGCAGACTGCATGTTCCTAAAAGATCTTATCTGAATCATGTCCCAGCCATAATCCCATAGTTACATAAGAGTTGGCCTTGGAGCTGGCATCCCGTGCAGATGATGTTCCTTCACTTTATGTGACCCACCACTCACACTGGGGCACCAGGACCATCTGTACCAGAACTGCGTCAGGGCAGGGCAGGAGAGATCATCGGGGTGGGTTGGTTATCTTCCTTGCCGACCCTTTGTTTCTGGTCCTGCACCAAAATGTTTCCTTGCAGGGAAAGTCATGAATGATGTCCTTGGTGACAATTCCCTGCTCTGACTCTGGTGCCACAGGCTGTCTGAGGGATGTGACCCTTGAGCTGAATGCTGTAAGGAAGCAAAAGATTCTCACACTGTGTCCACCCAGAACGAGCTTTATCCTGAGACAGAAAGGACACTGGTTATGTTAACTGGAAAAATAAATTCCAGCCTTGAACACTATGCTTACCCTGGCTGCAAGAACAAACTGGTTCACATCTATGTGCAAGGTATGTGCATGCCCCTGGGGTTCCTCCCCATTTGTGGTAGGAGGAATCAAGGAAAAAGCCATAAAGAAGAAAGCCTTTACAATGTCCACCAACAGCTTTTCAAAGCAACAGTTTGGACCCGTTTCCTGTCTCACTGACATAGGCAAGTAAGATGGGAGCACTGGGAAATGGTAGCACTCCATTTTTAAGCTCAAAAGTAAGAAGAGTATGTCAATGAAATTAAAAATAATATATGATTTCTGCCCCCAGGAGATGCATGCTTTCCTACCAGGGAGATCAAATTTAATGGGCACAAATAAACATTTACATAACAACAAAGTGTGCTGCTTCTTACAAGACTGTAAGAAACAGCATACTGTAAAAGGGATCTGTAGGCCAGAGTTGAAGTGACATTGATTTTTCTGGTGATAATAATACTCAAGCAAATAAACCACAGGGCTTTGAGAGCACATCCAAGACATGCATTACTGCTTAAGGCACTTAGATGAGATGGGAAATGAGCCTGCTGGAGCTATTCCATATCTGAACAAGATGCAAAGTAGTAGAGTTTGCAAGATGCTTGTGTGCACAGAGCTAACAGAGACAATCAGGAAGCAGGAGGCTCTATTACATGTTTTCACAATACATGTCATGCATATTCCTCTCTATCACGATGTGATAAACTGTTTGTTTGTATCCACAGACTCGCATACTGTAAAACAATCAGCAAATGACTGCATTGCAAAGCAGGTTGTCACTGCTGATTCTCTAAGCTTTCCATGACCTCTGTTTTGACCATATTGTTACTGTCTGTCCTTCTAAAAAACATGTAGCAATATCACAAGTATCAGGAAGAAAGAAACATCGCTAAAGCAGAAGTTTAACTGCATCAATCCTTGGTCAAAGCAGAGCAGGTGTTAAACATCTGCAGCCTGGACATGGATGCACTGCACCTTTCCCCTTCTTCCCCTAACCTAATGCAACTCCCAGTGTTATCTAGTGGCTTTGCATTCTTCTGCAGCCTATGGCCCCATGTTGTGTCTCAGATTGTTTAAAGCAAATAGAATATATGTAGGGTTTCTCTCAGCTTTTTCCTACAATAAAAAAAAAAATCAGGTAATAATTCAGTTTTATTTTGCTTTTTATTCAGATGTCCTGCAACTTTACAGATAATTGTGAAAAGCCACAAACCTCATACAAGAAATGTGTCTGTGCATTTTGTCCAGATGAAAACACAAGGACACAGAGGTTAAATGACCAAATGAAAAACATACCAGAAAATTAGTGGCAGGGCCAAGAATAAAACAAAAAAATAAAGAAGTCCCTTCTCAGCAGCCATCTTGTACTATAAAGTCTTCACCACTGTCCTTAAATGCAATGCACAGAAGTGTACAACTGCTTCCACTGATGCTCTACCATTAACAATATTTTTCCATGCAGACAGGAATATAAATTTTCAAGGTAGATTATTTCCAGTCTGTAATAATTGTTTCTAAAATTCTCAAGTGAGTCTCCAGTATTTTGTGCTTTGAAAGCAATATCTTCAACAAATTTAACTTTATGATCAAGAATAATTTAGTAATTTTTTTTTCAGGTAAGATATTGGGATAACCAGAAAAGATGACCCTCGTCTTAAGGGAAGTCTAGTAAGGACAATAATTTTCTGAAATTATTGTCATGCATGTTGAACACTAGGGGTCATATTTAGATAACCACTGACATACTGCAGAGCCCATCCAGGAGAAAAACAACCGCTCACTCATCAATGACCTATGAATTTTAAGCAATTTCCAGAGGAACAGCAGTGATTTTCACGTATACAGTGCAATAACTGGTATGCTGTGAAGTGCTAGGTTGAGTCCTGTATTTCTGTGTTTTTGACGGGAGCTGGGAAACAAAATGGGAAGGCTTACAATGTGCTCACAGCATCAGATGAGCCCTGTCTTTCTTCCTAACAGGGACTACCCCATACAGGTATTTTGGTCTTTTCCTTTTGTATTTTTGGTTCCACAGGAAGAGGGGGGCAAAAAATTTTTGATGTGGAGACAAAGTGCTCTGGAGAAAGCTGCAGAGTTCATTTAGGAGTCAGAATCAGAGGCAGCAGCACGGGTATTTTCATCAGTTTTACTAAGATTTTGTATACTTACACATTTCCTGTGGTTAACTTTCATCACCAGAGAACAGGCTCCAATCAAAGTACCTTTATGTTAGTTTTCCACCATTCCCACAGTAGTGGGAAGACACAGCAAGGAGATACATGCATTTATGGAAGTGAAGCTCTACCAGTGTTGAGATACAGATGCGCTCCTGTACATCAAGCAAGAAAGACGAGAGGTGGCCTGGTGCTTGTCTTTGCATTCCCACTGTCCCCAGCTGTGCCATGGTTCCCCAATGGCTGCAGAAGGCTTGTTTGCTCATGCTGCTATGGGTTGTCATAATTCTGGGTAGACCTCAACTTGCAGCATTGAGCTGCGGCAGTTCCACACAATGAAATGAAGATATAGAATACAAGAGTCATCTCAGGCATAACACCTTTCTGCCCACATGGCTAGCTTGTTTCCTGTGTTACAATTTCCACTACATAGTTGTTCAGTCATCTTTAAAGTCCTAAGTACTGGAGTTTCCAGCTTTTGCTTTTGCAGACTATTCCACAATTCAAAATGTCTTGCTGTCACAGAGGTATTATTGACATCCATCCAAAAATTTCCTTTTTCTAATTTCATCTCACTATTCCTAATTAAACACCCATGTGAAAAATTCCTTCCCACAACTAGAGACAGACTATGGCTGATCTTTTATGCATATGCAAGCTAAATAAGAAACAGAGAACCTGAATTTCCCCTTGCCTGTAAGATAAATGCAAAACTAGCACAAAGTCTCTAAAGAATACTCCTTTAAATTTTGAAGTGATAAGTGTGTTAATATATAGTTAGTTTGAACTCAGATGCTGTAGAAAACATGAAACAAAACTGAAAATAAATAAGCCATGCAAGACAAATAGAAGGTCTAGGGTTTTTTAAAGGCCTTTACTGCTCTTTCATACTAAATATATCATGTCACAAACATGTCTTTCAATCTCTCCTTGAAAATGTATTGCTACACTTAAATATCCCCACTGTTTTGTGGAGCTCCTTGTGAAACTACCTGACCAGCACAACAACTTTCTGAAGTGGTTAATAAGCTATTCCAAAGCCTTATTGCTGATAATTTAGTAGTAACAGATTATTAATTGAAGCAAGGATTTGCACTCAGGCAAGGTGATAAAAAACCCTGCATTCAAAGTTTTGACTAAAAGTCATCAGCACTTTGCACAATAATAAGAGATTTACTACATGTTGTCCTGGTTAAATTCTGATTTACCTCTATTGTGTTAACTTTCAATTTTCCTGTAGTTTCAATTTGAAGGACTTTTTTCAAAAATGACTGCACTGTGTTTCTAGTACACAGCAGCTGGTTTGGTAACACATATCTCAGACACTGAGCCTCATCACTGAGTGGAACTATGGATGAGATACTTCAACCTCTAAATACCCCGCAGGAAATCGAAAAGTTCTATTAATATAGCAATCTAACAGGATGGACACTTTTTGTTAAAATTTGTAGCTGTTCACAAAGTTTGCTCCTCAGAAATCCACGTTATTTCATATATTGTGTTTATCTCAGATTTAATTGCAGAAAAGCGAGAATAGAGAACTGAGACTCAAAAGAACTAAACTAACAACAGTCAAAACCCTAAAGAAATAAAAAGAACCTTTTAAAAATGCTCCAATTCAAATTAAATGACAAACATTTTAAATAGCCTTGTTTTCCTTAAGATCTCTAGGGAGGGATCAGTCTTAAAAAAATGTATTGATTTTAAAAAGCACACTAAACACCAGCTATTGAGTCTTAGTCTATTAACTGGAATACCAAAAAATTATGTTATTTTTTATTCTTTTTTGCTGCTTGGGACAGAGAAGCTCCACACAACTAGTTGCTGAAACATGCTTTTTCCTACATCATGCATGCCTGGATTCAGATTTATTTTCAACCATATTGGATTTATTTCCAACCCTAAGTCATGCCAAAGAATGTTGGGTAAGTATCCCTCTCTCAACAGGGTGAATTTTATCTGGGGACAGTCCGTAACATGATGCTGACCCTGATTTCAGGGTGGATGAGGACAGTACATGTCTGGATCATGGTCCCTAGGGACAGGCACTTCTATGGATTTCAGGTGGAAAGCCTGCTCTCTGCTCTGCCAATTGGAAAGGGCCTTGTCTGGAGTAAAGCCAACCAGGCAGTGAAATTAAAAAAAAAATAATCTGTTTTCTTAGAGGACTACAGACAATCTGTATGTAAAACAGGTGTAGTAATAGCATAATTATATATTAACACAATTTTTTTTCCTCCGATGTGCAATGTGACAAGGTAAGCATGTAAGGCTGAGGCTGGTAGCTGAAAGAGTCTTCTTTTGAATTTTCACAAAGCTCAACTAGTAGTATTTTCATGCTGGTGGGTTTTAAATAATTTGTTGCAGTATATCATTGTGGCCCATTTCAAATCCCAAGGAGGGCCCTATTAATTCTGGAAAATGTCATCTCAAAAAAAGGGAAAGTTTTACAGACTCTTGAAAGCTCTGTGTTTAGCTACATCTCAGCCTCAAAATTTTTAACAGTAGGATCTCCGCCCCATCCTACATAGAAAGTTATTTTATTGAGCATTTATGTTTATTTTAGCATAATACACTCCTATAATCAGATAAAAACTATAAGAGGAGGATGAATATTAAACTACAGAGTTTCTATCCAGTAGCAATAGAGTACTATTTTTATCAAATGTGTGACTTTGGGATAAAATAAACACCTGATGTACTAAAGTAAGGCATATGGGGCAACTCATCGAAGGCAGATCAGAAGCTGGAAGAATTAGCACAGGACTCTTATGCTAGACTCTTAGACTCACCTCTACTTGATATGGTTTTGAATTCCAATACAAAATCACATAAACAAAACCTGTGCACTTAAATATTGAATTTAGAATTTCAAATCACAAGTTGGACACCTTTTAAAACCTGGTGAGAAGAGATTTAGCTTGGGAACAGATTATGCAAAACACTGATGCATGGACATTTGCTGTGACAATGAAGAGAGTGACTCATCTTTGGAGTACTAGCTTCACTATTTAACTCTTCAAATCATAGTTTCCCTGGTTGGGAATAGAAGAGGCCCCTACAAAGCATGGGACTGAACATCCTCACTTCTTCTTTTTAATGAGGATCGGTGAATTCAGCACCTTGCAAGAACTGGGTTATGTTTGAGGAACTACAGTGCTCTGTTTTGCTGTAATTTTCTGTAAAGCTGAGAAAATCTTCTCTCAGTAAATTGTGGTTGGAGAATTATTTGCACACTGAAAGCAAAATTTTGATACTGTAAGAACTAGGCCTATATGCTGCAATCTACTTATCTAGGGTTCTATCCAAAACACATAAATAAAATCTACTGATTCTTTGGGGAATACCCCACAAGTACATCTAGACCAAATATTATTGTTCTGCTGTAGCAAAAAAGGATATAAAAGTAGGAAGTCTATTTTTATGGGCTGTTCCAAGACACAGCAGCAAACTAGCAAGACAAATCAAGAAAGGAAGAACTAATGACTGCTTGACTCCAGCTTTGCCTAAGCGAATGAGATGGTGGGAGTCCCTGGCTGTTCCAGGAGCGCTCTTTGCTGCAGATGTGGAGCTGTTGATCCAAGAACACTTCAGAACTGCCAGGTGGACTTAGGATGAGAGGCTAAAACGTCACCTCTCCCCTTTCTTTCTCATGCACCTTTCAGAAGGTGATTGATTCATGTATCTGTGGCTTCATGACATGAATTTTTTGCAGTAGAACCTGCTCAAGATGTTGCAGTCCTGACTTCCCCACCCTATGTGTATTCTGTGAGACAGTGCTGCTGTTTCTAAGTGACCTGGCAAACAGAGACTATTCCTTTAGTTTGGGATGGATGAATCATTCTTCCAGGCATGACTTTTAAGTATACAGTCTCTGCATCTCCTGCCCAAAGCACATCCTGCCCAATGCACTGCAGGTCTGTCCTAAATTTTCATTTCCTCTGTCACCATTCTTGCCCCATTGCAGACCAGCTGGAAGAATGACTGCTATAACTGGGGAGCCTGCTAGGGAGGTCACAGACATACAGCAGGTTCTCTCACGCTCTTTCTCATATTCCAACAGGTCCCAGGGCACAGAGACATTTTAGGGCTAGATGGAGAGGGAAGTGAGACAGCCATGAAAAAAGTGAGGGTTGTTGTGGATTCAATTTCTCCTTTGAGCTCAACTCCTAGGATGCTTCATAAGACAATTAGAGCTTATCTAGGCAACATAAGCTCCCTAGAGGTGTGTTCACACTCTCTAATTTTAGACATCTAATGTATGTGCTCTAACTAGCCTTCTGAATGGTCCTGTCTCTTTCTCCATTAACTCTGTGGGAGCTCAGGTATCCAGGCTCTCCCCCGGCTCTTCTGCATTGTCTCCTGTAGTTACAACTCCAAAGTGGTCCAAAATATTGAGACTATACATTTGCAGAAGCTCCACTCGCTTGAACTCCTGCAGCAGGGGCTGCCAGCTGGTGCAGGGAGCAAAAATACCCCAGTATTTATTCTCTTGATTGACCAACCCCTGCAGGGGGCTAAGACTGGGGCATGGGGAGGTCCCCTGTTAGCAAGCCCTGCTGTGTGTTTGCACACATGTGTTCTTTGTGTACTCATCTGAAGAGACCCCTTTCACATAAATGGCCACCCCTGAGTTTCTTCTGTTTTCCAAGGGAATGGCAAGGGGACTCATGAGGCTAGGATTGTTATATCAAAGATATACAGGATGCAATAAAAGCCTACAAAATGAACATTTTTTTGTCCTTTCCAAGAATGGCTGATACATTTATGAAATGTTTATCTCCTACTTTATTCTTCAATAGGTTGTGATCTGTCTTGCAATTGCAAAGTGCTTCAAATCTTATCCTTCAGTGACATTGTGTTGATGTGAAAATGTGATGCACCAGAGATTGAAGACCTTTCACTTTGTAGGTATAGAAGCAAATTGTTGTTGTTAACAGACAGGTGATCTTCGTGTGACTATCTCTCCATGTATCTTGTTCAGTGACAACTGTTGGCAAGGAAGATAAAAAGGAAATCTGTGTTTCAAGCAGACATGGGAGAAGTAAAAGAAAAGAAAAGGAAAAGATCTTCATAATCTGTGAGTTGTTTTTTAAAAACTATTGCATTAAAGAAGTTTTAGGACACAGACAGCTTCTTCAGAAATATTTAGGAACTCTGCAACACTGTTGCATGAGTGGCAACTTTTCAGAAGGGGTATTCTGGCAGTATGCTCATACAGAATGATCACCAGCAGAGTTGTATCAGGGTATGCTTAAGGTGTATGAACCAAAGCAAGCAGCCTTGATGGACCAAAGGTGAATGTAGAGCTAAAGAAATCCTAGTAACAAGACTTCTAGTGTAGTCTGAGGTTTTTCCTGTTAGTGAGTTTTTTCCTGTGCTTTAAATCTTAACCAAATGCTTTTTTACAAAGCAATAGCAGTCTTAGCAAAAGTGTTTTGTTAAAATTAAAAGACTACAGTCTGAAAACAAAACCCATGAAAACCTTTCATCTTTGGAAGAAAAGAGGAAATCTAACTAACCTAAGAGGTCTGCTTTTCTTTCCTCCAAATTATTCTTCACTACATATCATAACACTCACTTTTTCTTTATTGATAACAGTTTTGAAGTACTGTAAGCTCATGTGTCAATCCACATGCTCCATCACATTCAATTAGTTTACATTGTGACTACTGGCTGTAGTCTTTAATACACGTATGGGGCCTAACACAATTATCTCCAGTTATGGGGAAGTCTTAGAGAAGTCAATAAGAGCATCAAATGAATGACGACTTCAGGAGTGTTTGCTCTGCTGAGTATTTCAAAGAAAATAAACCTCAAAATACCAGAAAATCCAAACCCAAAATAATGAAACAAACAACCCCAAACTCCCTCCCTCCCTCCCTCCCTCCCTCAGGCTATAAGGAGGCCTTGGAAACACAATTTAACGCCATTCACACTGATATGGAATACACATTTCCCTACAGTTTTTTGTCTCCTGTCTAGCAGCCATAAACTAGAGGTGCAAGACGAGGTAGCACTTCTTCATTTTGCTCTCAGAAAGGGCTTTTGTAAAGCGCCCACAGAACTTCAGCTGTTGCACAATCACTGGATACTTTGGGAAAAGTGTCAGAAACTAAAGGACAAAAAGTGTACAGCAGCTGGACACTGATTGAAAAAAAAGATAAATTCATACTATTTTCAAATTAATCTTGAGATAGAATATCAGGTTTCCAAAAGAAGTAGTTCTATTATTAGACGTAACAAGGCAAGAAACATCACAATACAAGGAAGAATATTCAAAAATGCCTTTTCTTCATATTTTGTGAAGAGTCACACATTTTGCCACATTAAATGTCCAGCCTTCACCTGTAAACATATTAAGTAATTCCATGTAAACATATTAAGTAATTTCAGTACTACAGTACATTAATCAGACATCAGAGTCCATGAGCATGCTTAACGGAGCAAGATAACCAAAAAAGACCAGAACAAATGCTGGATTTATTTTCCCATCTAAGTAGAGGTAAAACTGCAGGTAAAACTGTTGTCAAGTGGCCATTTTGAGAAACCACCAAAAAACTTGGTCAATATTTTGCTCATTTCCACATCACAGATCTTCATTGTGACACCAGATTCAAAGATAGTGCCCAAAGCCTATCTTTATCTTGTCCACCTCTGACCTGAATAAGGCTCACAGTTCTGCTCTCCTAACTTCATGTGTGTTAAAAGATAAAAACACATCCTCTAATCAGATCACCAAATTTTAAAATAGCTTTTGATCGCATTGTTTTAGTAAAGGTAGTTGTGATGATTGCATACAGAGTACAGGAAAAGCATGTCTTTAAAAGACTGCAGCCAATGTAATTTACCAGAAATTATCTTGGCCCAGGATAAGTTTTAAAGGCCACTTTAAATTATAGTAAGATATTTATTGCCAGGAACACTACTCTCTTTGATACAAATTTCCCCAAAACAATTGACACATAAGTGGTTGGTCCAGAGGTTAGAGTCTGCAAATGCTAGCTGTTCTTTAAAGTGGCAATTGGGTGTTACCTGTCTCTCAAAAGTAAGGAATACATTGATAAAACAGTAGTAAATTTGACATACACATAATCATGAGAATACTCTGGTCATACTATAATAATGAAAGATAGGCAGTAGTGTAAAACCTTTGGGATATCTCCTAGCATTCTAATATATTATAAACTGAGAAACTAAATGAAATACATACAGGTATGTATGCAGGTTTATTTTGTCACAATACAATAAATTGCAAAACATTACATAATATTGGTAACTAGAATTATGTGCTCCACATGGTGGAACACAGGAACTCTTTAGACTCAGCCTGTACCTGGTCCCATTAGCCTTCTGCCAGATTGCTCCTGAACAATCTATATTGAACATGTAATGCAGAAAATAGACCAGGAAGAGAGGGATTTATGCGAAACAATTATGTGTCCTTCAGTACTTTTGTCTCCAAATGAGAAGTATACCGTTTTTACTCAGCTAAAATGCCACAGGTATGCTGTAGATCAGAAGGAAGACATTAATCTTATTTTTTCACAGGCAGTTCAGATATATATGATTATTGTCCTAAAGCAACAAAGAAAGCCAGTAAATTTGTCTAGGCTTTGCCTCTGGTTTGATTTGCTCAGGATGAAGTGGGATATTATTACTGGTGCAGTTACCTCTACATTGTCTCCTATTATACTGGTAGAGGCTGAATTTGTTTATTCTATTCTTATTTTGAACATATAGGAAAGTATCCCTGCTGTATTCCTTATTGGAAAGAGACTGTGAAACAGAATTTATTCCTCAATGAAGAAAAAAAAAAAAGAAAGAAGGAAAAAAGGCCTCACCTTCATATATGCTAATCAAATTAAAGGTCTAGTCTAATCATACAGACTGGTACTAGAGGAATCTTCTTGATCTTTAGAATTTACTTTGACCATGAACAACACAATACTGGCTTTTTTTCATGACCACTCCTTCCAGGACATTAGGCACTGGACCCCGGATGTTTTTACACTCAACGGTGCCCATCTAACTGCCTTGAGGCTGACACTGTATCTCTCTGAATTTGTATCAGTGACTTCATTTCAATAACAGCAGACTGAGAAAAGGTTAAAATAAAAACAACAGAAAAACAGGCAAACATTTTTTCCAGAAACGTTCTGAAAGCCACACCAACTTGTCCCTTAAAACTTCGGTAAATATCATGCCTTATTACTGGATTTGCATGACACTTGATACTAATGATTTTGTACATGCTTTTATTTTCCTCCACAATCAGTAATTGCGCATTGACCTGACATGCAAAAGACACGCATTGCAAAATATATGACCTTGCAAGGTATTTTTATGGCATGAAAATCATAGTTTTAGTGCCTTTTCCTCATTGGGTTGTGATTTTCTGTCAGCAGTTGGGAGAAACTGGCAAATGTAAGAACAGGTCAAGTACTTCAGTGGCTGCATGCTAGGACTTGGCTGGGGCAACTAAGTAAATTATGACCTCTTGGAAGGGTATATGGGCTGCTGACAATGGAACATGAGATAGAATTAAGTGAAGGAAGACCTTATGTCTCCTGCTGTCCTTGCTGAGGTAGGGGTCTCTCACAGTTCCCTTTAATCAGAATTGCAAAGCACCTGTTGAAGGTACTTTGTAGATATTTTTGTCCAGCTCCTTAGCTTTGCAGTCCTCAAGGAAGCTCTCTTTGAAGAAGTATAGGATAGCTGTGACAATTAATTACTTCACAGAGGACTACACAGACTATCACATATGCTCAGACTTACTTAAGAATGATCCTAACTTAATCAGTAAGGGTTTTCAAATATGCTTCTGCATTGGGTTCCCAATGAAGAGAAACAAAAATGCTATATAATGGCAGCATACAGGGTCTCATTAGCTTGTTGTGCCTGGAAAATTAATAAATTAAACTATCTAGAATGGACTGGAAGCTGCTACTATCTTCAAGATGATTAAAAACAATTTTGAAATAAAATTACAGCTTTTGTGCTATTAGGGTGACGCTGCAGGACAATACATTACTTTGGTGGCTTTCCATGCCTCTTTACTTTCCTTGTGCTCAGTATGCAGAGGAGATCTCTTTGATTAGGACCTCCATTCCCAAGGAAGAATAAAGGACTTCACTTGCAATATATAATCCAAATGCATTGCATACTTTTGCTTTTATATGGTTTTGCCCATTTCAGAAAACCCTGGGGATGTTGGAAGATCACTCATAGCGCCTGCCATGCTTTGTCAAATGCTGATGTCCATTATCAAAGATTTCATTTTCTGAATATTAAGATAAAAGCGTCCTCAACCAAATAATGGCTAGAGAGCTTCAGGAAATAGCACCAGGAATCACATGAAGGAACACAGGTGCTGAAGAAGTACTTCCTATGTTGGTTTAAAGCTTATAAATTTTCATTATTATAAAATAAATGAAATAGTAATCTCTATGGGATAACATACTAACTTATTCTTCCATTAAAAGTGGATTTATAGCAGTAATCTAAATTATTTCAACAGCATTGATCTAGATACCTGGATGCAGAGTATGTAGGAGAGGGCTTTTGAAAGCCCTCTCTGAAAAAAAAGCCTTTCACAAAAATCAAGCTGAATTGCAGCTCCATATTCACTACTGCATTATCAGACAAACTAAAGACAGAGCTCCACGACAGTGTGAAGGTGTTTACTGGCAAGTGTGTTAGAATGAAAAAAATTAATGGGAAAAAAAAGGGAGCATCTAATTACTCGAAGTGACCTTCAGATGATAGATAAAGTTAGGGGGAAAGATACAAGCAAACAAAAACACAGTGGAGCACAATGGGCTAAACTTATCCCAAGTATAACTCTGGCCAGCTGGCCAGTATCTGGTTGTCAAAATATGCTTAATGGGGAAAGAACGAAAGAAACAAATGAAGTATAAAATCTGTTCTAGAACATAGTACATTGGTTCTGTTTGGTTAAATCAGTATGCCTTCTATAATGCCATTCTTTGAGATCAGTTACTCATTATTACACTGCCAGTATCGAGCTATGATCCTTGCTTTTTTCTGACCCCTTTCATCACCCTTCTTTTTCCCCCACAGTGTTCTATAAATAGTCAATGTGCTATTTTCTTGTGATCACTCTAAACAGGGATTTTAGGCATTTTTTTACCTATATCACCATGGAAACAAGATCTGTGTATATGTCTATGATTAGTCTTTCTCTAGAGTAAAAGCCTTCATTATCTATGCAAGCATAAAGCTAATTGTTCTGCATAAGATATGGGTGTCTTATTCCTACCTACTACTTCGGAAATTCATTTCATGTAGTTGCACATAACAAGCTGTAAAGAAGGTTTTATGAAGCCAATAATGCAGATATAATACTTGAGGAATTCCTTTTGGATTGGATTTATTTATTTTTCCAACATTTTGTTTGAGAGAAAACGAGATTGCTATCTGCTGTTTCCTTATTTTTTTGCAGGAAAGCAAAGGGTTGTTGACTTCCTCTCCCCTCCCTTCCTTCCTTCTTTCTGAAGGTACTGTACTCATCTGAAAAAAAAAAAGAGAACGAAATGATTGTTCCTGTTCTCCTTCTTAAGTCATTTGAAACATTGCCCCTGCTAGTTTTCTAAGTTTACTGCAATCTCTGCACGGGGGGGAGGGAGACAGCGGGAGAGAGAGACAGATATTACAAACATCAGAGCAGGTAGTGTTTAGGGCAAGACTCCTTCCAGCTTCAACAACTGGTAAGTTAAGTAAAATGCTTTTATGGTTAACTCTTTAAAAGCGCAATATATATATATCTATGTTAGTATTAAGATAAGGCATTAATTAGATACACATTTAATTGATAACATAATAACAACAGTTGCATTAGTAAGCAGTCTATTTATGCTAGAGATACCTATAGTATGGTTTTTGGATACTGGTGCTATTACCATATGGTTTAACCTATGCAGTTAGGAAAGTATTTTCCAAAGAGGCTGATAATATTAATAATATAATCTTCTGTGGATTTTGCGTACGTAAGTCCTGCTGCAAGAATCTTGTTACAGGCTTCACTAACTTTATCCCAACAGTTTCAGCAAGATTCACTGGGCCATTGCTTAAATGTAGAGAGGAGTTGTGTCATACGGGAATCAATGTATTTCATTTATCATCTGCCAGTACTGAAGTCTGCTCCAACACACCAACCTGTGCTATATTGAGAGAAGAATTACTGGGGCTGTTGTTTCTCCCTTCAAACTATGTTTAGGATTACACATGTTTATCTCTACTCATCTGTGTATATGATTAGTCTAGGAACAATGACATTTAGGAGGTGGTAAGATGGTTCCTGGATCTCACTTGGAAAAAAACAAAACAAAAGTTCATGTTGTGCAGTACATAACAGCACTGAGGCCGATCACTCACTTCAGTAATAGGATGGACTCAATTGTATATCTGTTTGCAACTTTTTTAGACATCAATTATGTTTTTCATATTGATCATAAGTGCATCAGAATGATTAGAATTGTGATATGAAATGAGTGACTGAATGCAAGAGTATGTTTCAAATATTGTATGAGAAAAATGTCCCCCTGCACTCTTTTATAGAAGCAGAATGCAGAGGTGGGGCAAGAAATAGGACAGGTGTCCATTTCTTTGCAAAAGGAGAATTTGCTCATCTTATGAGTGTTTCTTCAAGCTGCTGCTCTCTGAAGTGAAGGGTCCTCTGAAGTGCAGAATGCCCAGAGCCCAGACAGAGAAGCTACAAATGGTGGGTGGGAAGATATTGCAGGCAGCTCCAGCTGCCCCTGCTCCAAATCCTGCTCCTGCCAGGATACCTGGGCTGCATTTTCCACCCTGGGACAGCCTCCCGCTCCCAGCCCTCTCTGAAACAACTAGTGGAAAGGACTTTTGCCTCCTTCTATCTGGTGTCTTTCTCCAGGTTTTTCGATAAGGAGGAATGATCTACCACAAATTCAGCCCAGTTTCTGGGTAAGTTGTAGATTTCTTTTGCTTTGGGAGTAGCCAAAGGGGGCTTTGCCAAAGGATATGAAAATAACTTCTTTCTTGAACTCCTCAGCTTAATGCTGCCACTCAGTCTAGTCCGGTACGAGTTAATTGTTTATTTGCTTATACTTTACTCACAAAAAAATTATTATCTGCTAATAACAAATGTGTGCCAGGTCTTGACATGAAAACAATCTGCCACATCTTCCCCTCGAGATATCTGGGTTCATTTTTATGTGAATATATACTGATTCAAATTAAAGACATTATTTGGACAGCTATTTTGACATGTCAAACACCTGGAATCCCAGTTTTTATGTCAGGTGAGGAGTCTTCCAAACACACACAGAAAATTACATAAGCTCTATGTTTGTGGCAGTATTTTGTTCAAACTGCAGGGTGTTAGTCCAGATTGCAATAACTTTTAAATTTTTGGTCTGGTTGGTTCAAAAGTTAATTTTGCCATATAAGTAAAAGTAAACTGCATCCTTTAGGTCCAGGTTTTATTGCTGAAGATGATAAACATTTGTGTTTTCTTGATTTAGATCATATATACAATAAATCCTTTCTCTGAGACATTATCTGAAATACATAAATATGAACAAATTCGTTCAAATCATAGTAGGTGAACAAAAGCAAAACCTACTGTTTTAAAATCCAGTCCCAAATGATAAGCACAGAGAAACCATTTTAAAAGGAATGCTTAGTAGTTTGACAGTAAAAAACAGACCTTGAATTTTGAATTTCATTCTTATATTTTACCTATTAGGTTTATTTTCCTTTAGAAAATACATTTTTGCAATCCTTTGGAGTTTATTTATTTTCACTTTGTATAATTTATTGCCAGAATCACTGTAACATGATTTAGTACAACAGTCTAATACCTTTCCTAAGGTGTCAGAAAGGTGATTTTTTGGCTGACAGGTTATCCCTACTGAGATATGTACAGCAGAGAAATGTAGAGTCTGAGTCTGTATTGGGTACAGATCTGCTACTAGTTTATGGCATAAATTAAATATTTGTGTAATGAATTTTCAGTTATTCACCCCAATGTTTGTGAGAGATGGGACTGTTAATGGTTAATGAATCAACTCTTAAAATTATAAGCCAATAATAAAAAGAGACAATTTGTGTTTATTTTGCTTAAAGTTGTACTGCTTCTACTGGTAATAGCCATATTTATGTATATAACATAAATAAGTAAATGATGTGTCAGTGTATGTATATTTCCTCAGAGAATTATTTCAAGCTATTATTTCCATTTGATGTGTTTTCAATTATAATGAAATAAAATACAGAAGATTATTGCTTTTGTATGGAAAGAGAAAAATAAAGCTATTCCAGTAATGGCCAAGAGGCTACAGAAACGATTTGCAGCCTGTGGAAATCCGAAGTTAACAGGTCAGGTTCAAAAAGCATAGCAGCTAAGAGATGTCTTTCTGTAAATGTCATTGCCTTTTTATATTTAATACCAGCTTCTTTAATGGTGTAAACTACTGAGACTTTCTGGATGCAGAATAGTAGTACTGAGTTACATTCCTAGTAAATTTTGACATGTTTAATGTACATTTTTGGCCAGGAGATAATTGGAAACTTTGAATCTCAAGGAGGTTTTTTGTTTGTTTGTTTGTTTGTTTTGGAGTTTTTTGATTTTTTGTTTTGTTTTTTAAATTGTTTTTCATTCTTAGAAACAAGCACACCAACAAGAGCCTTGTTTTAGGACTATCTGGGCACCAAGTAGAAAGTGGTGGTTTGAAAGACATGATGTGCATCTCACAGAGAAACGTAGTGTCATGTCTTTAAGGTGCTGTTCCTAGTAGTGCCAGAGAGATACACAGGATTTAGAACATGATAAGCATGAGGGGATGAATCATGGAAGCAACCCAATTCAGGCCCCATACACTGAGACAGAAGAGTATGGATTTCAGACAGAATTTATATTGTTTTCAGATTTTGAAATTGCAAAGACTCAGTGGTGCAGAAAAGTTTCTGAGTGGACTGCTCCACTCTTCTGGACATGTTAGCAGAATCTCATAATAAGAAACAAAAGCAGTAGAGGCTGCATAAGGTAATGGGGATTTTCTGTGGCTGTGCTGAAAGGACACAAATCAATGGCGTGTAGGGCAACATCTTATTTATTAGCTGATAAGAAATGATCCATAGTTTTTGAGCACCAATTCATGTTCTTCAGTACCAATGACCCAACCAAACTGCTCCTTCAAACAGACATTGTAAGTGCTGCGAGACTGCTACAGATTGTTGTCAAATTATTCATTTGTTTAATGGACTAGTTTTATAACCCAGCAAATTTTAAAAAATCAACCACCTATTAAAATGAAATAGTTACTTTCTTCTTATGTACAGTATTTTTCCATGATCTAGCTTACGATCTCAGAAGATCACTAAAAAGAAAGGAATGTCATCTTGGAGAAGAAAGAATTATAGAGACACAAATAATGCAAAGCTTTTGAAAAGAAAGAAACAAATCCAGGGGAAAAAAAGATGGGCTTATTTTTGCTGAAAATTTGCTATTCTGAATTTGTGACTGGAGCTTTCCATTGCTGTAAAAATGCAGTGGCATTTTATAAATGGCATTCAGATTTTTATCCAGTGAAGAGGCCTAAGTTAATTGTCAGCAATTATTTAAAACATGCATTGAGTTGCATGCTAGATGTGTATTTCTTGTTTGTATCTACCTGACAGGGACTGGTCCTTCTTGCTTGACTTCTAAAATACTAATGATCCAGTGAAAAATATTACTTAATGTTTGATTTAGATCCTTCTAAGTGTAAAAACGCTTTTACTTGTTCCTGTAAAACTTTTTATACTTATTACTGTGCTCTTGATAAGTAAAACACAGTATTTTCTTTCTCAACCAACAATTCTTAATGTACTGTAAAAGTTGTAATGTCAATGGTAGTAATTAAGCTAAGTAATCAGGTAGTAAAAGAAAATATTTTGTGCTCTGAAGGTTATGAGAAGAAATTATGTGAATAATTGGGTTTTTTTTCTTTTTACTATCATTTCTAATTTCCTGCTTTTGATATTAGAAAAAACCCTGTTATTAATTATTTAAATGTAGGATGAAAATACCACCCTATTTTTAATTTCTCTTCCCTTCCTCCCTCTTCTACCATGAAAGCTAAAACCCTAACAGATTTTCCTTCTACTTTGTGGATATGCAGTAATTAATTTGATCAATTTGAAAGGAAATGTCTTGAGTAAGAAGTGTGTTTCCTAAAAACCTAATTTTCCCCTTGTCAATTTTCAAAAAAGTAAACCTGGAAACACCCAACTTTCATCTGCATATGCTCATTAGAAGCGATAGAATTCAGAGAACACTGAAAAATACAGAGTTGATGATTGGTTTAATTACTAAAGTGATAGGTTAAAATGAGTCTCCTACCCTGATAACATCACATTTTGCTAAGAGCCTGAAACAGGTAAAACTGATTTAAAATTGAAATCAAGGCTGTGAGAAGGAGCACCACAGTTCTTCTTGGATGATGAACTGTGAAGAACAGACATCACCTAATTTCCCCTGCATGGAAGAATCTTGGTCTTCCCACAACAGAGGACCAGATGTGGTGATTCTGGGAGAGAACCATGTGGCTTTGCCCCTTCCTGTTCTGACACCAGCCCCTCTGATAAGGCACAAGTGTGTTGGCTGGGAAGGACAAGAAGATTTCTAGGCTTTCTTTAAATTTGTTTGCTGCTATTGCTGGTTGTGAAAGAGCCACTTATACTTCAGTCTTCCCTTTTTAGGGTTGCAATGTAGCTGTTAGACCCTCTTTGCAGTGATGAAAGACTTCCTGTTTCATGGTGGGCTCTAAGCTGGATCTGCCACTTAAAACTTTTTGAACTGGAAAGAGTAAGAGGTAGACTTGCTCTTAACAACATGCAATTCATGGGATCTAGAACAAATCAAAAGGTATCCAGGATGGATATGTTGGAATGTAGCGAGTATTTCAGGTTTAGTTGTTTTTCTGAGCTGCTTTCTAGAGCATACAGTGTTTAGCTTTGGTCTTTCAGCTCCAGGTGAAAATTGTTTGAGAGCATTATTTGAAAAGGCAGCATCTGTCCTACAATACTTCCAGTTAGCATAATATTTTTCTACTAGTCTGCTTTTGCTTAAAAATATTTAGAGTACATGTGTAATGAAAACAATACCAGGAGGTGGAAAGGGAAGGAATGACTTGTTTAGAGCATCTGTGAGCATCTAAGAACCAGCAAAAGTTGTTTGAGGCATCTGGTAGGCATGAGCCCACACTGGGTCGGTTCCTTAGTGCAGATTTCTGAAGCTGTGAAGACCATCCTGCATTTGTCCAAAACCATGCCCTGTGATAGGAATTCCAGAAAACTGTAGAGGACCTCCTGGAAGAGCCACCTGACAACAATTTGTTTATAGGTTCACCAGAAATTAAGCCCATCCATTTATAAATGAGAAGGAAAATAGTTTTTCTATAGAACTACACAGCAAGGAATCACAGCAGTATGAATGCTATATCAAAGAGTTTTCCTGCACAATGCTGCACTCACAATATGAAGTCACCCAGGTATCTGGAAGAATTTTGTGCCTGTAGGCAACATTTTGTCAGGATGTCACAGTAAGAGTCACATATATCAGAGGAATGGTGCTCACCAACTCCTCTTTCCTCTACCAGAAAAATCGAAGTACCAATCTTTCATTTCAAACACATTAATTGATTTTTTCCCCATCCTACAGAAAGTGAATCCTACTTAAACTTCAGACAGGGGTAAGGAATGCAGTTGAATGGCTATCACTGGATTCTGCAGGAATCATTAGTGATCAGGACTCAGAGTTTACCCTAATGACTTGCTGCAAGAATTTTGACTAGTTTGTTTCCTGCTAAAATAACAATGAACAGGCTCCCACTGGAAGGCAATTAATCTGGTTAGGACAGTGAGTCGGGACAGAATTCACAGGGCAATGTTCCCATGCTCAGACCAGAGCTTTACCTGCTATTTCTCCTAAAAGACTGCAATAATTCCTATAAATTTTCCCATGTTTTCATATGTGATATTGTTTTTTTCCAGGGAAAAGGTCCTGGATAGAATGAAGGGATGGGGATTGTGGAGGTATGGGCAGGGATTGGTACAGACAGTTTGATTAATACATAGGGTGATTTCTCACAAAACTTCATTTTAGTATGCTAGTTGGCCATTCTTAGTCATGCCTTAGAGTCACAGTGGTTTGATGGGGTTTTGGTTTCCTTTTTCTTGTGATGAAAATCTGAACTGAGTTAGTATCCAGAGCATCACTCATGGTGAAGGAAGGATTAGTACTAGAGTGGTTTGGGAAATGTTCAGAATTTCAGGTTTTAAAACTATGTTGATTTTCTTTTAACTTTTTTTTTTTTTTTTTGGCAAAAAAAAAAATGGCTTATTTATTTGTGATTCTAGTCTCCATTCCAGTATCTGCTGGTGATACTTGGCTAAGTCTGAGCTGTCTTTCCCACCCAATATGCTAGTTTATTGAACTCAGTAAAACTAGCACTTTAAATCTGTTTCAGTTTAAAATAATTAACCTCAAGAAATTTTCCCCATATTGACCAAAGGAATTGGTTTTCTAATTGGTGAAAATTGTAGAAGCAAGATAGAATTTGTTTTGAATTTCAGATTTTTTGTAGTTTGGCAACAAACTAGTGCTTATTTTTAAAACTTCCTACAGTTAACAGAATCATTAGGAGCAAGATGGAGGATGTGTTTTGGGGATCAGTGAGGGAAAGAATTTCTGTTGTTCAGTCAAGGACAAGATTCAAGTTTGACAACACAAGTGAAGGGCAAAGGCAGAGAGGAAGGTATCTTAAACTACTTCTTGCAGGTACTTCATACGATCAGACAAAAATGCCATTCTGTGCTGGAACTGAAGAAGTAAACACATTTCTCTTCAAAGTAATTTTTTTTTTTTTAAAGAACCCTCATTGAATGAAATTGTGAGATGTATGTGCAAGCAATGATTTTTCTGGACAATAAATACATATTCAGAGCAGTTTCAAAGCTTTAACAGAAGAGTTTATGCTCTGGCAGAACTCCCTAATCACAAAGCAGATATATCAAAAGAAGTTCCTTCCAATGGTGCACAATTTGCCTTAAGAGCCTTTAAAATGCTTTCTTATTGATGTGATTCCTATTTTTTTCTTGTTGGGTCTCAACAAATTAAACACAGTGGTGTCCTAAGAACAGCACTGATATGTCTAATTCCTTTACTGTGTTTTCTGTTGTACTTAGGTTCAGAGGGAAATATCTAAGTCATTACTAAGCCAGCTTAATTACAAGTGAGTAATACACACTAATAAGGATTATTCAGTCTTTACAGCCAAGAAGCTTTTCCAGCAAGAAATCTGCTCAGTCTTCAGCTGAAATAAAATTTATTTGTCTTTCCTAAATGAATAGGAAAGTATTATCTGGTGATTACTTTTAATAACAGGACACTGATAACTTTGGTAGCAGATGTATTTTTATAAATCATACACACATACACACACATAAATATATACTCACTTCTCTCAATTTGTGGGTGAAATCCTGCTCTTTCAGTTCTTGCAGGATAGAACATGTCTTACTGAAATACATGGTACCTACCACTTTAGCAACCTTCAGTTTCACTATGAGTTTTGAATTGTGTGAAACAAGGAATTGAGCACAAAATAAATACAAAAAAGCAATGGTTCTACTGAGGACTAATTATACTCTTCCATGTTAAAAAAAAACAAACCTAACCTTTCATTAAAACTTAATCTGTTTTGGAAACTTTTTACAAAATCTCTTCCATACAATCCTCTAATCCCTTGGCCCTTTTCCAATCATGTGTACACATTTTATCTGGTCCTTTCTTTTTTGAGGTACATGTACCACCCATAAGGTTCCATTAACTGGTGATGAGGGAGCCAGCTGGCTGGCTTGAAGAACCAAGCTGAAGGTGGTCCTTAGCTACCCTTTAAGACAACAAAGAGATGGGAGGAGAACAGACCATCTCTCTGGCCTCCATATAGGTGATAAGAACACTGGGATTACAGTAGGAAGGAAAGTTCAGTGTGTTTCCTTTTTAAAGGTCATGAGTGCCAGTGAAAGGTTTGCTTTCAAAATAAAAGCTCAAATAGGACAGCATGAGAGTTATGGAAGGGCATGCTTTTTTGATCATTCTAATTTTGGATGTTCTTCATAGTTCTGTTATTTTTCTTAAAATAACAGCTCAAACCCTCTCTGTTCTGCTTACAGTGTTTAATGATTGTGCATTGTAGGTGGAAAGTGTTCTTTAAGGACTCCACACTCTATCAAACATTGCTATTTTACTACAAAACCCTTCCTAATATTCATATTATTCATTTGTTCTTTTTGTTCACCCTGTCTCTTTTTATATCTGTATGGAGAGAAAGAATCCCCTAAAGCTTCATGGACATGATTTGGTAATTTTCCAGAGGAAAAAGTATTTAACACATAGGATTTACACAGTGCCAAAAATGCGCCATTTTAATTTGCATTGGCAGACATGGGATAGACAGGAAACAGGGATGGAGTGATAGGACTTCTATAAACAGTGGTTAAAGTGACTCCACATACTTTATAAAGGCAGGGACACATCCATGGTTCCAGCTTGCATCATGAGATCGCCTTACCCACTTAAGAAAAGGAAGAAATTTGTCTAATTGTCATCACCTCACAGCAGTCTAATCCCAAATCTTGTTCTCAGCTACACCCCAGATATTCCATAATTATTTCAGTGCAACACAGATGATGTCAGAGAGAGAATTAAGTAGGCTGCTTAGGATGAGAGTTGTTTAATTGAGTAATTAATTGAGCTGGCCAATCCATCATTAATTCCAATGCCTAGTGAGGGTAGGATCAAATTGCATTTCCACCCTGTCTTCTGGCACCAATTACAATTTGCACAGTTGAAACTCTTCTACTACATTTGATGCAAATATCACCATTATGGCAAACCTGATCTTGTCAGCCCCGAGCTTTGAGCAGGGTCTGAAAACTCAGGATACCTATGCCCAAATACTCTCAGGAACCGAGTCCTGTAAGAATACTTACACATAACTGAATATACACTGACAACATAAAATTTAGGGAAAAATACAACAGCCACATGACAGCAGACTGATTAATTTCCCTCCCAAGGAGTTTGGATCCACACTAACCTCTTAGGGGAGTGCCCTGCCTAAAGCCTGTGCTGGCTTCCCTGGTCTCCGGCTTGAGCTGGGCCTTTAGGCTAGTGAAAGTGCAAGTGCCAAGGGGCAGGGAGCAGAGGGAAGGGAATCAGATGTGATTGTTAGGGGCTGCAGACTCCAACCCTCTGGAGTCTGGACTTCTCCCAGGTGTAACTTCAGGTTACAATCTGTTTGCAGGAAGTTTTTTAAGATGCCCGAAGACCAGGCTGGAAAGTTGACATAATATGCCTTCCTGTTTCTTGTATTCTTCCCAAGACCAGTGTCTTGGGCTAGCTACACGGCTGACATGCCTGGTTTTACCTCGCCCTGTGCCTCCCCAGAAGCTCTGTTCCCCCTAAGCTAGGCTTGGCAGGTTTTTGCGGAGGAGCCGCGAAAGGCGAGCGGCCGGGCCGGAGCGCGCCGCGCTGAGGGCGGGTTTGGGGGGGGGGGGGGGGGTTGGGCGCGGACAGGCCTGCCCTGCGGGCCCGGGGCCTGGCCGCGAGCGGCTGCTCCCCGCTGCCCTGCGCTCCGGAGCGGCTTTGGAATTCCGTGGCAGTACCAGCAAATCAGGCAGGTGCAGGTGCTCAGCTGAGGACGTAAAATCTTGGTCCGTTTACACACTTTAAGACCACATAATTTGCGGTGCCTTGCAGGCTCCCATCACGTGTAGCTGTGGTTTGGGGTGACTTGGTGTAAACAGGTAACACTTCAGAATCTGTTGACTTAACATTAATTTCATTATGCAGGTTGCCTCTGAGTTGCTGATCATGCTGATCATGCGTTTCATTATGCAGGTTGCCTCTCTGTTCTGTTTTAGCAAACAGAATAGAGAAATAGAGAGGGAGTGAACAAGAGATGGAATACAGAAATGAAGAGGAAAGAGAAGGACTAAGAAAACTCATGAAGCGGAAGAAAAAAAAGAAAAAAAAAGGAGAAAGAAGGATAAGAAAAAGAAAACTAAAGATCCAAACCAGCACTCTAAACTGTACTCAAAAAACTACTTTGTTCGTGACCTGAAATGACTAGAGAAGTCCACAGGGCTGAGTACTGCTGGAGGCATTGCCTGGGGTAGATGGGGTGGGTAAGCCCCTGGGGTAGATGGTCTGTGGGTAACCCAGACATACTGCACTGTCACCCTCACCCACTCCCTTGTTAGGTGGCAGAAGGGTAGAGAGAATGGTAACAAAGGTGTCTCTAGAATAAGGACAGAGCACGCATAAAAGCAACAAGAGGGATAGCAAACCATTTTGCTAAACTGACAACTAAGCACTCACATTGGAGAGAAGGAATAAATCTGCATCTACCTCACTACAGCATCTGTCAACTTATTTTTGGTTTAACTTGAATCAATATGATTGTGGAACACAAATTATGCCATAAACCCTATAAACACATCTGATGCCACAAACAGTAACCCAGCTTTGGCAGGCTGCATGGTGGGACTGCTCCAGACTTTCAGCAGAGGAAATCTGAAAATCTTAATACTTTCAGTAATTATCAAAATAAAAATTATCTGTAAGTTATGGAAAAGTGAATGTGTATCATTTTGATACTATTTTAAGGCATTTCCTCTATTATAAATACCAAAGTAACTATACTCCTGTGAAAGTGCTCATAGTGTCTTGCTCACTGAAAGTGAATACAAACAGTGAAACAAATGAATACGAGTTACTCACAAATCCAAGATGATTTCAAAGACAGTGCAGGCAAATGGGTATGTTTGACTTCTGCATTTCTCAGCTAATATACAAAAAATTAGGCAAGTTAAAATACTAAAATTTGGGAGAAGCAAAGACAATGCAGTGAGACTATTTCTACTGCACAGTTTCCTGTGAGGAGACCCATTTCTTTATATTGGTGACACCTCCCAGACAATATTAATGCAGCTATGCTGGATAGGCAGCCCTTAGACCAGAAGGCATATCCAAAATGACTTAACTTCAAACTAGAATCTAGGATGGTACCAAAATAACAAATGAAGGCAAAAAAAAAAAAGTCCTTGACAGTTCATTTCTTGTTGTATCTGTTTACTGCGTCATGTCAAGCTGTCAGATTTTTAATCAACTAACGTCCTTTGATTTTCATTAAGCTTGTCTGCAAAGGTTACCACCTTGTAACCTTTGTTACAAGGCTCACATATGTTCTGAAGATATAAGTATTTTTTTCATTTGTTTGAGGAATTGATGGGTTCCTATTTCATTGGGCAACAGAACCCATAACGAATAAAAAGGCAAACTGTGAGAAGTACTTTCAGATGCTATTGGAAGTCTTCCCACAGGCCTTAGTGAGGTCTGATTATGTCCTATGAGGAATTACAAAGGTTATCACTTTTATTTTACAAAGCACTCACTGAGAAAAAAACCCCTCACATTTGCTGATGGAAAGAAGAAGTTTTATCCTGAAGCCTACTACCAGCAGATGAAGGTAATTTCCCAGGGAGAAGTGAAAAGACAGTGATCTTCTTAGTACTATCATACTAATGTAGGAAGAAAAAACCTGATCTGGTCCACTTCTCATTTTCAGTCATTCCAGATCATGTTCATGAACAATTGCTTACTTATTTCCAATTCCAGTTCTATTAGTGATGATAATCCAAAAAGGGAAGAGAAATATATAAGGCAATATCTTTATCTTGATAGCACTCTCCATATAAGCAGACATATCCCTTGTAAAAGGCATGGGACAAGGAACCATATCTCCATAGACAATTAAGTTAATGGTCAAATCATGGACTTCATATGACATTTCACTGCAATGCATGTGAGACTGAGAAAACAAGTGTTTGTAGAAGTGGTATTGAAAAGGATTTGACTAAACTCAATGACTATTATTCCCAGCTCAGGTTTGTTTTTCTAAAAACTTGCACTATATTTCTGTCCCCTCATCAACATCTGCACTCATTGGTTTTGGATACTTTCCACAAATCCATATTCATTTTTACAAGGTAGTCAAAATTTCATGAGGTAGTCCAAATTTTTGTCTTCTCCCAACTCCAAACTATGACAGAAAAAGTGCTCTTTTAATTTAAAACGTAAATAATCTTTTAAGTTAACTTCAAATATTGTAGCTAGAAACTTGAAGGCTGATTTGGGTGTATTAATACATACATAGTTATGCATGCACACAATATGCCCAGAGTTTATATACTCAGATTGAATTAGCATATGTGTTAATGGGGTCCATTTTTCAAAATGTTCTGCTTGAAATGTGGATATTTATGCCTGGAGAACAGGGCTAGAGAGTACACCGTGCACTGGCTTCCCTATAGAATAGGTTGGTATGTTTGACACTGATTTTAGAGAAATTCTGATATGGGCATGGACATGTTTTATTACTTTCTGCCTAGAAGGATTCATGCTTTCATTGAAGGAAAATAGCAGGGAAAATTGTAAGGAGGGATCAGATATGTACCACCTGAAAATACTTGGTTACCAGTAATGGGCATTTTCACCTTAGTACAGATGTTCTTGGCATTTTCAAAGTCTGACAAATAAGTTAAAGCTGTCTAGATTGAGTAGGGAGTACTTCACTACTGAAATGAAATTACTTCAGTATAATAAAATCCCTCAGTCAGATCCCGAGCCAGATGCAAGTTTTGCATAAATAGCAGATGAGAGAAAACTGTGTAAATAATTTGCTTAGTTCAACAGCTGTATAACTGAATACATTTAAAACCAAAACATATTTGGAAGAGCAGACAGAGAGCTCATTAAACCTATTAAGATAATGATAATTATCGCCATAATAACAGTTGACAAGAATCAGTGATTGAAAAAGAACCCAGCTGGTTGTTCAATAAAGCTGAAGCTCACCAACTGCTCAACTTCAGCTCAAGAAATGTAATAGTGTTAAATCTGTCAGGAATCCTTACCACATCCAACAGAAAGAGCTGTTAGTTTTAATTCTTTGCTTATAGACACCCATATTTCAGGCCTCAAAAGGAGAGCAGAATTGCACTCTTACAGGGCATGGTTTCTACAGTCCTACATGTTCAATTAACCATGGAATTTCTCTTCCAGAGAAGAGAAGCTGTTTGGCCAATTGGGCCCCCTTTTGACTTACTCCACTTTGTGTGTTTCATCTTCTTCTGAAAGAGCAAACATAAGTGCAAATGTTCTAATAAAGTAACCCATTAACCTTTGTCATATCTCTTTCACTCATCTTAGCCTTATTTCTGGCTTTATGATTGTGTTGCCCAGGAGAAAAATCAAAACAGTTGTAGTCAGTGTTTAAATTGGAGAAGCTTCATAACCTCACATTTTATGGTGGGACATGTTATTAGTCTATAGACAAAAAGTACTTTTGTCCAGGAAGCAGAATCTTGATTCTACTGAATTCTTAAGAAAATTTGCTGTTGACTCCAGTACTGGATAATAACTGGAAACTGTAACAACGTATTTGCTTGTAGAGTGAATAGCATCATTTACATACTTTCTCTAATCCTTTGTCTTAGAAATGAGTGGACATGAGAAAATAAATGGTGATTTATATTCTGCATTAAACTCTCCTCCTCTTTCATGGAAGTTAACAAGAATATTAGCTGCTGCATAGATTTCTATTTCAGAAATTCCTCAACAACTATTTCAACTCACTCTAACTTTTCTTGTTTTGAAAGGGCAGAGAGAGTTAATCTGTAGTTCTATTCTTCAAAATACTGTATTTCCATTTACATAAAGAAATAAAATTTGAGGATGCTTGTCTCTTCTACAGAAACTGACTTTAGTTCTGGAGAACTCAGTTTAGTGGGCTGTCTTATGTGTAAGGACCAATACAGGATGGAAATCTCTGTCTCAGCGAGTTTCCAAACCAACTTTTCAAACCTAGTAGCTTATCTATTACTGATAAAAGCTAGAATTTTCTATGACCATCCAATGTTTGGAATCACATTACATAGCACTACATTTTAAATAATAAGTTCTACAGAAAGAAAAAAGTTAAAAGTTCTTATATAGGAAATGCAAAAGGTACCTAGGTGATATTTGAATATAAAAATATGTAAATAAAAAAATATTAAAATAATGCAAAAAAAATTGAATTCAAACTTCTTGGTGTTGAGTATTAAAATGACATCTGCTACTCCAGGGCCAGGTAGAAAAAGAGTACTGTGGACCTGTACTAAAACTTTAAAGTTCTCTGCTGAAGTTATTTAAAGAATAAAGGGCTGTTCCCTTAGTATATTTTGCGTTGGGGTCAAACCTGTTGTCTCTTCTATGGTTTTGTCAGAACTCATGTTTTTGTGGAATTAAGTTCTGGACATAGTTAAGATCATGCCTCCATTCAAATTAGCAAGGCTTTGTCACCAGAATGAAAGAAGAAATAATAATTTATACATTATCATGGTGGTTTCAGGGATAGAAAAACCAGCGAGGTGTTCCATATATAGACTTCTACTTTCTTTTAAAGTCGTCTTGTGTTGGAGGATACAGCTTATCTCTGATTGCACTGGTTGCTGACTATGAACACTTCCCCTTGTAGGATTGGTCCTGTGATGCCTGTAGCTGTGGCCATATGCTCAGTGAAATCAATCAAAGGTTAGTAGTGCAAGGAAAATGTTTCTTTCTAGTAATTTCAAGGGGTTCTACAGCTCTGTGTTCCAGAAAGAGTGAAACTTACACAAAACTGTGTGTGGAAGAGGGGAGTAACTGGCAGCGAAGAAACAAGAAAGCAATTAGAAACAACTCACTGTCATTTCTGTGTACTTTTGACAGCATTTCAATAATCCAACAAAAGCAGTAAATAACATAGCTGGGTCCTCAATTACTATGCACTATCTAAAGAATTTTGTACCCTTCTTGCTGAGGAAAAATGAGACAAAGTTGGAAGATGTTTGAGGCACATACTTTATAGGGAAGGTTTCGATCTATAAGTGTTGTGTTCAAATTGTGTGAGTTTACTCTGCTAAAAAGGATTTTTAAAAGCATTTTTTTTTTCTTTTGGAAGGAAGTTGAGGATTTTTCAGTATTTGGGGGATTCCTTACCCCTTTTCCCTTTTCAATAAGCCAAACCTTTGTACCCAAAGAGTTTTCAAGATCTAACTGTTCCTTATTTTGACTAGGGAGTTAGGGTGACAAGGAAACATTAGGATAAAAAGCCAGTAGAAATTCTCTCTGATGAAACATACATATATATATTACATATATATGTATGCACACACACAGACATCATAGTGTGCAGTTTTGGGTACCACATTATATGAAGGATATAAATGAAGATGGTGAAGGGCCTTGAGGGGATGCCATATGAAGAGCAGTTGAGGTCATTTGTCTTTTTCAGCCTGGAGAAGAGACTGAGGGAAGACCTCATGGCAGTCTACAACTTCCTCCTGAGGGGAAGAGGCAGGGCAGGTAACAATCTCTTCACTCTGGTGACCAGTGAGAGGAATTGAGGAAACAGCCTGATACAGAGTCAGGGGACATTTGGTTTGAATATCAAGAGCAGATGTTTCATACAGATGGTGGTTCAGCTCTGGAAGGGGCTCCGAAGGGAAATGGTCACAGCACCAAACCTGACAGAGTTCAAGAAGCATTTGGACAACTCAGGTTCTCAGATATATGGAGTAATGCTTGAGGGTGTCCTGTGCAGGGCTGGGAGTTGGACTTTGATGATCCTTGTGGGTCCCTTGCAAATCAGGATATTCCATGATTACTTGAATTGATATTGGGTATATATATGTGCACTATTTCCAGTCAGTGCACTAACAACTGTAAGTAATATTGTGGTATAATTATGAGTTACCTGTCCAAGTTGTAAGCAATTATTTTATCTTTTCCCTCTATCCAGTGTAGGTTTTGAGTCATAAATTTAGATATCCTTCAATTTTTCCTTCAATTAGTCCTCCTTCTTTGTGAGTTGTTTGATCCTTTTGTCTAAACTTTCCATCTTAGAGTTTTGTCACTGAGCCTTTAGTTTCACACTTTTATCTCAAAGATAATTACTGAGTCTACAGTCTTAGAAGGAAACAGTCTGTTTGCAGAAAGGTTTTTAAGATGCCTTCTCTTGCCCGTGGCTTAACTAGGTCACAGAGATGTGCTTTCATCTATCTTTGGAAGAAGGCTTATCCAGCATGGAGCTTCCTGAAATAGAAATAGGAGTGTATTTAGTGCTCCATTCACCTTCATGCTCTCCACCCAGCATTTCCAAGAATGATGTTATAAATAGAATCAGCATGTCACAGATGATAGAGGGAAAATGTGTCTAGTTTTCCAACCTAACCTTTGCCTGGTTGGCTAGGTAATTGCACGCAAACACACACATTCATATAAATGCATCCCTCAGGAGGGCTGCAGAGAAAACTGGAGAGGCCAAAGCCCAACTCGAACTTAATCCAGCTACTCCCACAAAAAATAACACAAAATGTTTCCATATATACATGCAATAAAAAAGAGGGCCAAAGAGAGTCTTCTTCATTCTTTGGTGGATGTGGGGTGAAACTTAGTGTTGAATGGTGAAGAAAAGGCTGTGGTACTTTGTGCCTTCTTTGCTTCAATCTTATATATGCAGACAAGTTGTACTCAGGATGGTCAAGAATCTGAACTGGAAAACAGAGACAGAGAACCAAATAAATCCCCCATACTCCAAGGGGAAATAGTCAGCAACCTACCACAACATTAGACCTGCGCAAGTCTGTGGGACTGATGGGATCCACCCAAGAGTACCAAGGGAGCTGGTGAAAGTGCTCACCAAGCTACTTTCCATAATTTGCCAGCACTCCTGGATGTCTGAGGAGGCCCCAGTTAACTGGAGGTTGGAAAATATGGCTCTCACCTGCAAGAAAGGTTGAAGGAGAGTTGTGGATCAGCTCATCCTGAATGCCATCACAAGTATGTATAGAACAGGTCAGCAGGGGATCAAGCTCAGCCAGCATGGGCTTGTGAAAGGCAAGTTCTACTTCCCCAACAGGAACTCGTTTTTTGACTCACTTAGTGGAAGAGAGAAAAGCTATGTATTCTGTCTTCCTGGACTTCAGCAAATCTTCTCACACCATTTCCCACAGCATTCTCCTGGAGAAACAGACAGACAGACAGCTCATGGCTTCATGAGTGCACTGTTTCCTATATAAAAAAATGCCAGGATGGCCTGGTCTGGAGAGTGGTAGTGAATAGTTACATCCAGCTGGCAGATGACCACCAGTGATGTTATCCTGTTTAATATCTTTATTGATGAATGTGGGGATCAAGTGTACCTTGCTAAGTTTATGGGTTACTCCAAGCTGGGTGGGAGTGCTGATCTGCTGGAGGGCAGGAAGGCTCTGCAGAGGGATCTGGACAGGCTGGATCATGGGCCCAGCCCAGTGGTGTGAGGTTCATTCAGCAAGGCCCAGGGCTGGGTCCTGCCCTTGGGTCACAGCAACCCCAGGCAGTGCCACAGGCTGGGGCAGAGTGGCTGCAAAGCTGCCACAGGAAAAGGCCCTGGGGGTGCTGGTGACAGCAGCTGAGCATGAGCCAGCAGTGCCCAGGTGGCCAAGAAGGCCAATGGCATCCTGGCCTGTGCCAGCCACAGTGTGGCCAGCAGGAGCAGGGCAGGGATTGTTCCTCTGTACTCAGCACTGGTGAGGCCACACCTCAAATCCTATGCCCAGTTTTGGGCCTTTCACTCCAAGAAAGACATTGAGGTGCTGGAGCATGTCCAGAGAAGGGCAATAGAGCTTCTGAAGGGTCTGGTTCACAAGTCCTGTAATGAGTGTCTGAGGGAGCTGGGGTTGTTTAGCTTGGAGAAAAGGAGCTTTGGGGTGACATTATTACTCTCTACAACTGCCTGAAAGGAGGTTGTAACCAGGTGGGTATTTGTCTCTTTTCCCAGGTAACAAGTGATAGGACAAGAGGAAATGGCCTCAAGTTGTTCCAGGGAAAAAACCTCTTCACAGAAAAAGTGGTCAAGAACTGAAACAGGCTGCCCACAGAAGTGATGGAGTCACCATCCTTGGAGGTATTTAAAAGACTTGTGGTGCTTAGGGATGTGTTTTTGTGGTGGATTTGGCAATTAATGTCTGGACTTGATGATCTTAAAGGTCTTCTCTAATGAAAGTTTTCTGATTCTATGAGTCTAGAAGGATGAAGGAAAAGGTAGCAGCCTTATTTAAGATTAAGCAAAATTTATAACCAATGTTTTAGATGAACCACCAGATGAAGTTCCCCGTATGATCAGTGGAACATAAAATTTTGTGAGGAGAAAATTATTAATCTGCCTCATCACATTCTATCATCAGATACGCTCAGAGCATTTTTAGGTGTCAGTTACTCTGGAGTCACAGAGGTTTTGTTGACATCAGTTCTATATTTAGTTTTATAGTGGTGATTTTGTCCACCTGTTTAGAAACAAACAAACAAACAAAAAAAAAAATCTTAGATAAAACCTGTTAAACTGAGTGTAATTTGGAGAGTTGTCAAATGTCTTTCCTCCCCCAGATCTGCCAGGCAAATATCTCTGTGATTAAAACAAAGAAAATAAATTAATCTCCGCCTTCTTATTACAATACAAAGTGCGAGCAGCCAGGAAACATGGCGCAAAACCTGATGGTACACAGTGTCCTTAGATCACTTGGCCATTGTTTTCTCTCACAGCAGCACATGTTAATGATACAAAGAAGTTTAACATTTTTTGGCTTTGGCTTTTCATGTCACAACCATAATAAATGTGCATATTATTGTTTGTATTGCTGTATCCTTTATATGCACTGCCAATTTCTAGAGCCGTTCATGCACAGCCATGGTCAGAATTTTGCCCACAAAGAGAATAACTGAATAAAATTAGGCAGAAGCATTGCCATAATGGTTCATCTGTGAAGTAGTGTGTCACAGTACGGGATGTTTATGTTGTAAAAATGTTGTGTGGGTCAGATCTGCTGCAGGAAGACCAAAGCATTTTTGCTTTTCACTTACAAATTTAATTCTGCTTTAAAAGGCCTTTGTCCTGTATGGACCTAAGAAATCTTTAGTTGTATTTATTTAAAAAACCCAACAATCTTCAAAACAATAAAATGGCCAATAGACTGTTAAATCCAGAAGAACGTGAAGAAATAAACAGATTTGGGGTTTCTTTTGCTTGTTTTAAGGAATTTGGGCCACAGAGAAGAAAATTGAATATGATGAAGAACGAAGAAACAAGTTTTAATGTGGACAATACCCGAGCCTCTCCCTTCTCCCTCTGCCTGCAGCCGCTCAGCCCTGTTACAAAGCCACACAGAGCAACGCAATTTGACGAAGAATTCAGAACACACCTCTCACATTTCCGCTATGGTCCTCCTCCTCTTGAAAACATGGAAGCATTCCAGGGGTCCTTGGAAGGAGGGTCTCGCAAACGTAAGAGCATGCCAACAAAAATGCCTCCTCCCATTACCCTTGAAGATTCCTCATCATCACCAGATCGACCTGAGGATCATGACATGGGCTCTTCCAGTCTCCCCTTGGTGTTCCAACAGCCAGCTCAGCCCAAGTACAGTTCCCAGATGATTGACCTCTGCAACTTTGGTTTTCAATTCTGGAGAACTCTGGAGCATTTTGGAGCCAAGCCCATTAAGCAAGAACCAGTGAAGCCTAACATGGCATGGCCTAGTAGCCCAGCATTCATGCAGGCTTCTTACCCTTATTATCCTAAAGTCCACCCTAGCTTAATGTTTCCTTTCATTGTACCACCAAACTTTCATTTCAGGAACCCTTTTCAAATGAAAAGACCTCCAGAATCACCCTTCAGGAGGGCTGAAGTAAGAGAAAGTGGTGAAAACAAACAGAAAGTGGAAAGAGTAGATGTCAACCTTCAGATAGATGACAGCTACTATGTTGATGTGGGGGGTGAACAGAAACGCTGGCAATGTCCCATGTGTGAGAAGTCCTATACATCCAAGTACAATTTGGTCACCCATATCTTGGGTCACAGTGGCATTAAACCGCATGCTTGCACCCGATGTGGCAAGCTTTTCAAGCAGCTGAGCCACTTGCACACGCACATGTTGACACACCAGGGCACTCGGCCGCATAAGTGCCAGGTGTGCCACAAGGCTTTCACTCAAACCAGTCACCTTAAGAGACACATGATGCAACACAGTGATATCAAGCCTTACAACTGCAGGATCTGTGGCAGGGGTTTTGCCTACCCCAGTGAGCTGAAAGCACATGAGTCTAAGCATGAGAGTGGACGAGAGAACATTTGTGTGGAGTGTGGTCTGGACTTTCCAACTCTGGCCCAGCTGAAGAGACACCTAACCACCCACCGTGGCCCTATACAGTACAATTGCACCGAGTGTGATAAGACCTTCCAGTACCCAAGTCAGCTGCAAAACCACATGATGAAGCACAAAGACATCCGCCCATACATCTGCACTGAATGCGGCATGGAATTTGTGCAGCCCCACCACCTGAAGCAACACTCCCTGACTCACAAGGTAAGCCAGCTCTCACCTTGCATCTGAAGGTTGTACAAGGATTACAGGCAATGAAAACTGCACAAAGGCAGGTACCTCCTCAGAAACGTGATCCCTTGCCAGCTGCAGAGGCTTACGCAGAAACTCCTGCATTGCTGGCAGTCGTATCAGCCAGATGTCTTTTTCAGCCTTAAGAAAGTACATGCAAACCCAACTTTGTTATATGCAGGAATTCAATTAAACCCCCTGTATCACTTCCCCAAACTGGATTCATATCTCTCTGTTTCTTGGAGCTTTTTTCATAATGACCTTCTGTAAAATTTTGCAGAGCTGTATAACCACCCCCCAATCCCAAAATTTTAAAAGATTTTTTTTGCTGAAAGCCGGTTGTGATACTTTGTTCCCTCAAATAGGAAGTGTGTGGGTTTGTAGTGGACTGTAGCAAAAAAAAAAAAAAAAAAGAAGTATGTTATTACTCATCAGATTTTGAAGAATTATTATAATGAGACATTTAAAAAACAAAATAACACTAAGAAAAATTCCCCTTTGTGCATATGTTATCCAGAATGCCAGTTAATAGAAATGGACAAACAGGATCATAATAATCATAATAACAGCCAATTCATATCAAGTAGCAGTCTTGCCTCTGCTGACAGCAGGGTCAGCTTAGGGTATGAGAAAGCTTTGGAACTCTTCCGAAAAGATTGCTTTCAAAAATAGGAAAAATGCAATTGCTGTATTCAAGAAGCTGTGAAATTGACTATCCACTTTTGCAAAAATAATGAGAGAAATCAAATCCTTTCACTTTAAAAAAGGTTGCTTCCAGATGTGCATATTTTTCCTTTAACATTTGAATTTTGGCTTTTACATGAAAAAACATTAGAAATACAGAAAGCTACAGCCCTTGAGTCTTATAGTCACATATTCTTTGAAAACTGCACAACTTCTACTTCCACATTTGCTTTTTCTTTTCTGCTTCATGCTTATAATTTTTGTTCTTTCTGGAGATTCCCTGCTGTTCAGATTTACCGTGCAAGATTCCACTAATTGAAGACTTGGTGTGTTTTTTGTCACAGGGAAAGATATGCCCCTGAGCCCTTAGAGAGCTTCTGCTCCTTTGTCCACAGCCACAGGTTGAAAATAATGAAAATAATTTATAAGAATTAGCTGACTAAACACCGCCTCATATCAAATGAGCGGACACTTGAAAATGCTGGTGATGTTCAGTTTTAGCTCTGTAATTAACTGTGAAAACCACTGACACTCATTTCACATCTTTTTAAAGAAGGGCTGTGGAAGGTAAATCCTTATTACCTCCAACAGGTAAAACTCTTAAGCTGTTTAGTAGCAAATTCTTTGATTTTCATAGTATCTTAATCACTGAGAAGCTGACAGACCACATGGGTGTGAGTAAGAATATTGAATTACACAGTCGTAAATTGAGTGGATAGCATAAAAAGTGATAGAAATGTTCTGTAAACCTCATATAAAATTCTATAGTGGTTACTGAAAATCTCATCAGGAATAAGCAGGTTTTTCTCTCTGCAATAAATGTGAGATGTATAATCAATACTTCAGCAGCAGAGCAGGAGAGGGAAGCTCTGACCCTGACTATGTCTGATATATTTGAAAACAGACTTAATTATTTTATAAAGCTTATATTTTGTTTTACTTCTCTGCTTCTCAGAAGCTTGTAAGAATTTGTCAGGAGAAAATACCTTGAAAAATGTTAAAAGTGAAATAATTTATTATCAACTTTGCTAATGCAGAATGAATAATTCATAAGTTGCTGTACTGATGATTAAATTACCTAGAAAATTTTACATCTACAGAATTTTTCTTTTCTTTCAGGGTGTGAAAGAGCACAAATGTGGAATTTGTGGCCGGGAATTTACTCTGCTGGCCAACATGAAGCGACATGTCCTGATCCACACCAATATCAGAGCCTACCAATGCCATTTGTGTTTCAAGAGCTTTGTGCAAAAGCAGACTCTCAAGGCCCACATGATTGTTCACTCTGATGTCAAACCCTTTAAATGCAAGGTAAGTACATTTGGTGGCAGAGGTATTAACCTAAAGTATATTTCTCTGATATTATCATCTTATCATACTATAGAATTAGAAAAACAAACCTTGCTTACACATACTGCACTTGTATTCAAAAATTAACATAAACCAGCCTGTTTTTCTTTCTTTACCCAGGTTCTGCTTATGTAGCACAAAATAATGGAGATAAATACCTGTGGTTTACTCCCTTTCCCATCAGGATCATTCATCCTCACATAAGTTTTGGGGTTGTTTTGCCCTGTGATTGTTTAAGTGCCGCAGACAATTGAGGACAAAAACATATCTGACATTTGCTTAGTACAACCATCCAAGCAGAAATTTAAGTGGTTAATAGCTTGAAGCACTGACAAAAAGCAGGAATCAAATCATGCACCCTGCAGAGGATCATATAAAAGCAGCAGCCACAATTTCACACAGTGATGCTATGCAACAGTTCAAGAAAGGGGTCAGAAAAACCCACAGCAAAATAAAACTGTAGAAGGGATTTGAATGGGTAGAGTGTAATTACCAGACTGGAATTCAAGGCAGGATATCAGTATGCTAGCAAAACAACCTCTGAGACCGCCTGGCCTTTCTACAGTCCTGTTCAAATTCCAGTTTGCCACTTCCCCCCAACACAGGAGTCTGGCATTCCCTTTCCATCCTCTCTTTTCCTCCCTCCCCATAAACCTTTAAGACTTTATTGACCCTCTTTACTTCTAATATATTTCTTATGAATTATTCATATCTATATTGTTACTCATTATTGGATGCTACATAAGTTCTTTTGCTGCCAGTGTGGTTCATTACTGTTGTCATACTTTGTGAAGTCAAAGGCTGTAGATCTTTTTTCCCACTTTAATTTGGATGGTTCTAAGATGGCTGAAAATACAGAGTAGATCATATTACCCAGTTTATGCATAAGTAACTAAAGACTGATTGAAAGCAATTTCTAGAACTCTTTCATCCTACATCTTTATGGTATTGAATGTTTTCTTTAAAGGAACTTCTCATGAAGAAGCAGAGATGGATGAAAAATTTTAAATGGAATTATTTTGTCTTGAAAAAATGTAGAATTTCAAAATGTCATAGGAATATATGATATTCAGTGCTAGTTTTGGTAAAAAATGTCAGAATTAATATTTCTGACTTCATAATTTTTCTTTCTTCAAAACATTTTACTTTGAAAAACTAGCAGCAAAGTCTTCCAACTTCAGTACTTTGTTTTATTTTAATTTATGTCTTATGAAAGTAGTATGTTGTGTAGTAGTGCTTACATTACTCTGTTGATAAAAGAATTTCTTTTACTGAAATTCTGTGGGTGTAACCAGTCAGGTCAGCTGGAGGTTTTCATTCTTTAAGAATGTCTGCAAACCTGCCTTGTTCCCATTTTGTTGAAGTCCTTCTCCAACTCCTCAAACTTCAGAAAATAATCTCAAATTTTGGATCAGATTTTGTGGGTGCAGTATGTGGATCCACATGACTTTTTGGGTACGTGCAGATTAGCTGGAAGGTTGTGTTCAGCTCAGTGTTTGATGATGACAGACTATTGAAACTTGGAGAGGGCAATAGTTGGAACTGGGATATAGAATATCACCAGTATGTTTTCCAGACAGTAACAAAAGCTCTACAGGAACACCTGTTTTTCTTATTTTTTTAGTTTTCTGTCCCCACCCAGTGTTCCAATGAGGAAAGAAACAAGTAAGCATAGTGAATCTGTTTCTCATATGTCTGAAGGGGTATGAATCAGCATCAGTGCCCCTGACAGTGAAGACTGCAACAATAAGCAGACACAGAATCAGGAATTGCTTTTTTGCATTAGGAACATCCTAACACTACCTCTCTGATAGAGCCCCTGCAGACTCTTGAAAGCAAATATTTCTGGCTGGTACTTGGAGGGTTAAGGCAATGACCAGATAGCAGCCTTTTGGCACCAAGCTCCTCCTCAACAGAAGGAAGGATATAGCTGTATGAACAGCCTGCTTAACAATGGCTCACATGTCCCCGGGGAACCGCCTGCAAATAGATTTCATCTTGCTTTCTCTTGTACTTTTCAAAGCTTCCTGTTTTCTCACGGTCCTTTTGGACAGTTTACAGTCATTCTCCCTCTCCTTCTTTCTTTGAGGAAAGGAACACCCTTCTTATAAAGAAAAAAAAAGAAGAAGAAGAAGAATGCAAGGGAAAGAGAGCGCAGCAGTAGCCTTTATACTTCACCGCATGCAATGGTTTTCTTTACCTTTTTCTCACAGCAAAAGAAAACATGAGCTTTCCTATGTGTCTAATCACAGCTAAGCACATACTATCAGAAGTGAGGGAGCAGCAAATAGTTGTCCCTTCTGTTTCCTCACCCAGCTGCAGCCTGGATCTCTGTTTGATTTTCTGCTGAAGAGTGAACTTGTCTGTAGTATTTAAAGGCCTGAGCCCATGTTGCCTTGTTTATTTCTGTTTAAGAGGAAAAAAAAAACCACTGAAGAGTTATGAAGGTATTCCAACTGGTGCAACAGTACTAATTTGGATTTGTAGAGAAAGATTCCATGAAATTTACTGTTGCTTTTAGTGCTGAAGTAATCAATGTTTTGGACCTCCAATGAAGGGTGCAATAGATTTTTCTGCAGCCCAGACAAATATCTGTAACAGATGTTTTGAACACCACTTTTTCCCTATCTAAAAATGCATTTTTTAAACAGAGAGAGAGAAGTACTTTAAGAAGGAACAAAACTGGTGACAAATCTATAAAGATGATACTTCATGTGCTGGCTTAGGAAGAAAAATCTAGGGTGGAACTAATGTAGACTATTCTAGCAAACTATACTGAAGTCCATTTCACCAGCCAGTGCGACTAAGTCTGTTCAGCAAACTTGCAGCTGAGTTGTTCTCTTCAAGACTTTAATTTTGACACATTTTGTTGAACATTATTTTATTAGACAGCCTAACAGAAAGTCCCCAAGTAAACCATGGTCTTCCTGATATCCCAAGTTCTCTTGCACAAACTTTTTATCTCCCTGAGTGCTGTAGCGCACTGAGTTCTGCTGGAGCTCCTCCCATGCAATGGTCTCAGGATCATCTTTCACACTCTGCTCACAAGGCTGTCGTGTCAGAGAGAAAGAAAATCTTGTACAGTCTTCTAATTTGATCTGCAGATTCAAGCTCTTCATTAAGCATTAGCTATGTAATCCAGCTAGATTTGAATTGCAATCTTCTAGCATACAAGTGAGAAACCTATTTCCTTTTACATCTGGATCATAGATATTAATCTGAAAGAGGTCTTGTGCCTTTTTGAAATGACCAGTAAAACAGAGATTATGCCACAGAGACTCATCATTCCGAAAACCAATTTTCCTATCTGCATTTCTTTACTTTTCCTGCCACACCTCTGCACTCTAGTACCATTTCCTCATGTCCCCAGAGGAGATTTCAGGACAAGAACACATTACATATTTCGAAGATGTGCCTGACTCTGGGAAACGGAAAGCCCATCAACTTTATTCAGACACAGAACTTTTATGCCATAAAGAAATAACCTTTACCAAGTCCCTGTCTTTTCAGTAAGAAGAAAGAGAAACAAATATTGCCTTGACAAAAAGCAACTAAATAGTCCTTCTAAATAAATTTTAATACTTACAACCTTATAAAGATAAGTGTTTGCATGCAGTACTGAAGCCGCTCATTCACTCAACATGATTTCCCTTGGTTACCAGTTCAGACAGAGAAGACCTAGATATAGGAAGGCAAGTTCTGGTGATGACATATGTCAGCCACAATACAAGCAGATAACCAGAAGCCTTCAGCAAAGAGGTGTTAGAGAGATATTATTGTTGACATTCTTGTAGCAAGAGTAATATTGACATGTTATAGGTTGTTCCAGCAGCTGTCAAGATACAATCAGCTGCTGTTACTCCTTGCAAACTTTCTGCACTGATTAGTAGTCTCAGTAGATGAGAGTCTGATTCCTCCCAGCACTTTCTGAGGTATTTTGTGGTTCCATAATTTCTCTGAGTGTAAATAATCCTGCATATGGACTTTCTTTGAACATGAAGAAGACAGTATTCTTTCCTCAGTGGATGGATGACCCTTGGAAACAGCTATCTTACTTTTAAAAATTAATTACTCACTTTCAGTGGCTATTCTTTTTTTTCCACCAATAGTCCTCTCCAACACTTTGCTGATAAATTTATTTGCTAGAGGTTTACATTTTAGTAAAATCACAGACAGAAAAACACAAATGGTACATACGCAGCTGAAGCAAAAAATTTTTTAAAAGGAAGTGAATGTTTTCAGACTCTGTCTTTTTGCAGCTCTGACTCAGCTCTAGTTTTTATTTTATGCTAAGTTTTGTATTTATGAACTGATTCAGTTTTCCCTCAAGAGAGGTCTTAAAACACAAAGCACACAGTACTGTTTTTCCAAGGATCCTTTTGCTATTTACATTTCATCCAGATATTCTAAGCAATGACTTTCTGAATTTACATCTACAAGTTCTGTATCAGTTCTTCTGTAATACCAAATAAGTAAAATTTGAATCCAGATTATATAAAAAGTCTGGTGGAGTCTTAGTAACTTCTATTTATTAATTGTCTGCCAGAGGGTTACCCTGCTAGATGAAGGTTTCAGTTACTCAGTGATGGTGACTCTGGTTCATATAGTAATAAGAATAATTTTAAAAAATTAATATCCAATGATAAAACAAGTCAGAGAAAAAAAAAGTAGAAAGCAAGCACAGAAGTTTGCAGAGGATGGAAATAGCCACTTGAATATGAATAAAATTATAAATCCTGGTAAGGAAAGACCAGAAGACAAGTAAGACTGGATGCCTGTAATAGTGATGTCAAACTCTCATGTCTTAAGAATACATAAGAGTCCAGACTACAAAAAAGACCCATCTAAATAAACAATAGTGAATTAAACCCACTGGTATTGTTCCATCAAAGGAAAAATTTCACGATCAATGGCTTGAGCTGGCAGGAACATGCTTCAGGGAAAGCTGAGTCATTCTTGCAGCCTCATGACTTTAAATTGCAGCTTACTCACCAGAGACACCAAAAAACAGGAGTTGATAAACAAATGATGAAAGAATCAGGGGAAAAAAGGAGTGAGCAAGAAACACAGAAAAACAAGGAATTGCTTTTTCTAGCTTTAAGCAAAATGTACAGCCATTTAATTTCCATTTAAAAATAAGTAATATTTTGTTACTCTGACTGTTTCACAGAAACACTTAATTGGTTTTATTTTATAACTCCATTCCTGCCTGACATTGTAGTTGATTAAAGGCTAGATGTATAAACCACAAACGGAATGGTTCACCAGGGCAGAAACTTTTACTTTGAATCTCATTCAAGTTACGAGCCTTCCAGATTACTCCCTTAAGTCTTTCCCCTCCTTACAACAACAGTGACTGCTTTTGGGGAACCCTGGACTATGTGTGCTGGTCACCAATATTAAAAAATGTCAGCAGTTCAGAGTGCCTTAGATACTCAACCACATGTTTTTGCCTGTAGGATTTTGATGGAACTTTGAAAAACATATTGCAGCCAAAACCTGGCAGAGTTTAAGCTGAGAAGTGTAGGTCATCTTTCCTTTAAAAGTGTTGTCCTTGAAAATACTGCTTCAAACTAATAATTTTCATTTTTACCATTTTTTACAGCTGTGTGGAAAGGAGTTTAACAGAATGCACAATTTAATGGGACACATGCACTTGCACTCAGATAGCAAGCCATTTAAGTGTCTCTACTGTCCCAGCAAATTCACCTTGAAGGGGAACCTAACCAGGCACATGAAAGTCAAACATGGGGTCATGGAAAGAGGATTTCACTCTCAAGGTAATAATTTTCAGTGAGATTATTCTCTCTGAGATCTGAATATGCATATCAGTAAACACAAATGGACTTTGTATGACAGATCCACAAACTTGTGCCATAGATCCAATGCTGTTGCAAGAGGTAGAATCCCCTAAGCCTGTGAAGTTGTTATTAGGTATATTACTATAGCATTACATGGCAGCATTACATGTCCCAAATAAATCATAAATTAATCCTAAATTGACAGAAAAAGAAAATCTGAAACACTTATGGTCCTTTCTGACGGCTTATTGGATTCCAGTCTGGAGCAGGGATGGAATCTTCAATGGGTCTACATCCAGGAGCCTTGGTCATTCTTACTGTATTGGCATAGCTGGTGTCAGATGAATACCATAGGCTCAAGATCCCATTTACAAGGAAGCACATGAATAGAAGGGCTATTCCTCAAAGTATAAGTCTCACAGTATAAGGATTTTTGACTACTGAGGGCATCCTGCGAAACATTTCCTGTCTGCCGCTTACCGCATATACTTCCTGAAGTCGTCCTCATGCATGTAAACAGATCAAGGCTATCTAAAGAAGTGGGGGAATTAGGTAGAATTTTTTGAGGGCTTGGGTATCCAAGATCCCTTTTTTAAGATTTTGTAGATGAATAATTCTTTAGTGGGCAAGATTTCTTGGCATTTCTCATATATTCAAACTTTAGGGCAGCTTAGCACATGACATTTGGTGTAAAATTTATGAAGATACTAATGGCTAATGAAATAAGTTTTTTTTTTCTGTAAATCTCCTACAGCATCATGCTAGTTAGAGAATTGCTCGTAATAGGAGATTGCCAAAGATCTTTTCGTTGTACAGAGATTCTGCGGCCCTTGAGGTTTATCAATTATGAGAAAATTTGTGAGGTCTGATACCTGTTTATGAATCCTTTTAACAAATACACCTTGTTGCAAAATAAAATCTGCTATTTAGTGATACTGCATAGATCCTTCAGAAACTTGATTCAATTACTGAGGGGAAAATAAAAACCAAGGAAAACAAAAGCAGGTAAATTAGTGACTTTCATAGGTATTGGGTGAAGTCCTCACTTTGTATTGTCACTAGTCTTTAATGAAGCTGGCCTATGCCTGTAGTATGTGATTTTTAAAAATATATCCTGATGATGTTTGGAGCATTTTTGAGTCCACAGATGCTTCTTGGATAATCTGTATTTCCAGCAAGAGGGAAGACACTGACAAATACTAAGACAAACCAGATCCAGGATTAGATGCATGTTCATATACACTGCTCAAAATCATCATTTGTTTATAATGATTTCCTCAAGCTGAAGCACTGTCTAGTGCATAGAGCTTTTCAGTTGATTGTTTCTCAGTAGATGAAAGGGGAAAAATTAAGGACAGTCATAGGCTGCTGAGACGGTTGTCTTTTCATTTGTAAAGTATTAACTTTGAACTATGGACACTTTGAACAGTGTCCATAGAAGAAATACATTACCATGTTTTTAGTCTCTTCTGCTCCTCTGAAACATAAGACACAAAACCTGGGACTTGGATTATGGACTGTGGTGCTTTAGATTCAAGTTTTATTTTAGAAAAAGAATAGGAAGGAGGAAGTGAGTAGGTTGAGGCAAAATTCAGTTTACAAAAGGCCAGACCATTTCACTTTTCTTCCCAGCTGCATCATCCAGAGTCTGGCTGTATAAAACAATGTTTTGTGTCCTAACCTGGCTGTGAAGTGTATACAGTAGCACTCCTTTTTGCAGCATCTCAAAGGAAATGCCATGAGATGTAAATAGTGAAGTACTTGGAGAAAGCTGGATGGAAGAGAGAGGTAAAAAATGAAATACAAAGACACCTCAGATTTTCTTTTTTAGCCATGTACCAAGTAGTAAAATGTCCTATATATTTTTTTTTTCCTTTTCTCCTCCCCTCAAACCGCTACAAGGTTTTGGAAGAGGAAGGATTGCTCTGTCACAGACAAATGTCTTAAGAAGCTTGGAACAGGAAGAGCCATTTGATCTTTCCCAGAAAAGCCAAGGGAAGGGAATCTCATTTCATTCTGATGGTGAGAGTGCCAAGGGAAGCTCATGCCAGGAAGAAGAGGAAGACAACTGCTATGAGGCAGAGCGATACAGCCCTGCCACGTACCATCATGATGACAACAAGCTGTACATGGCTCAAGATCTCTCTGGCAAACCTGAGTGCATGATGAAGGACTTCAGAGAGTCCTACTGCAATGAGAAGGAAGAGGTGTTAAGTGAGGGAGGACTGGGGAAGAGAATAGGAAATTCAGATAAGGAGGAGAGACGTGGAGAGGGAGAGCTTGCAAACAACAAAGAACATCTCAGCTTTAGATCCTTTGAAAAGGCTAGACTTGGTCACTCTCTCTCTGATTACTTGTATTTCAAGCACAAGAACAAGAGTTTGAAAGAATTGCTGGAAAGAAAGATGGAAAAACAAACAATGCTTATAGGCATTTAAAATGGACATTTTAAAACAGCTGGAAAATGGTAAGCAGGTAGATTTTAACATGACGTGTAAGCTACTAAAGCCAGGAAGTCTGTAGTAGAATTTAGAAATAAATAAGCCAAATTATTAAAAATAATTTAGGGTAAAACACATACATTAAAAGAATAAAGCAGCTTGAGGTCACCAAGAAATGCAATAGATATTGAAAAATAACACTTTAATATTTATCAATTTAATGTATAACAGACAATGGGTTGGGTACAGAAGTTTACTTCCTATTATATGGGGATAGATACTTACATGCAATTTTCTACTTAGCAGAAAGCAACATACTTTAGCATCTGATTTATTATCTGACTAAATATATATGAAAACTTCTAACCATATGCCTCAAAAATATCTGAAAATACAAAGTATTTCACATTATAAGCCAGAGTACTATTAAACATGGCATGCATGAAAATGCTGTTGACATTCAGAACTAACACAGTCCAAATACTTTGATTTACTGAAGTGACTCTTTAGTGCAACTACTTACAATGAGAAATGTGAAACAAAATAATAAGAACTAATGTCTGGGGAGGCAGTAAAGGACAGTTCTCTAAGGCTTTAAAAGGAATTTATTACAAAAGCTAGTTCTCTGGCACAAGGAATATTCATGCTTTGCTGTGTTTCAGCCAGTATGGGAGTGTTCAGAAATTCTTGAAGTGAAATAGCATAGATTGTGTTGACATTTTGTTCTACTGCCTGCTTGGACCAACACATGTACTGGGTGGTATCAGCATGCAGCATTCACAATCTTGCCATAGTTACACATAACACAGTATGAGTCATTCAATTGAAAAAATTATGCAGCTTTACCATTTATCTCTTCAGTTTATCATTGCTAGTAAGGATAATTTTGGAATACACAGATCTGGTAATTTTTTGTTTCAGAAGGTAAAAACCACCCTTACAGAACAAGAAGTACCTCACAGAGGAAAACCTTCCTCTTATTAAAGTCAGAAAACTTCTCTTATTAAACACTTCTTGAGCAGTAAGCGGCAGGCCTTTCAGACAAATTTCACTCATGCTGTTTTAATGGAGTCAAACTTAGCTTTTCATTCTCTGATTCCCCTACAGTTATAAGCTTATAACCAACATGGGAAAAGCATATTCCTTTAAACTTTTCATTAATTACATGAATACTTTGAACAGCATATTAGTTCCTACATCTTCAAGAAAGACAATAAGCAGCCCTGCATCATCCTATTGCTTACGTGGAAATGAAAATTCAATTAATCATAAAATTTGTCCTATGTCCTTTGGACATCCTAGCTCAAAAGGTTAAAATCCATATATATGGTACATACATCTCTTCTAAATATTACTGCCTTCTTCACTTACCTGACAAGTTCTTGATTTGAAATGCATTGCAATCATGCTCTCTATAGAGCAGGTTGTAATTAAATATGGTCATCTACTTTTATGACTTGCTAAGACAAGTCATGTAGCTGCCTAAAGGAAAACACACTCAAATTAATGATCCTCATGCCTTCCAGTTAAGCAACTTTCACAGGGCAAAGTCCTTATTTCTCATATAACTGGGTTTGTGTAGTCCAAGGCTACAGGCAGTGTTTTCCTTTTTCAAGGCTCAAACATGGCATAACATATGCAGAAATTAATGCAGAAAAAGCTATTGATAAAAGCAAGAGTAACATTCAGGTGACTCTCCTTAATTAAATCTATGTCTGATGTACATATTTTTAAAAATAAAAGTGCTATGCCAAATTGAACTGGAAGGTAGGTCACTTTAGAATTTAAAAAGTCTTTGAGGTGTAATTTAGAGGTCCATGGTCATGTTTCTTCAGGGATTAACTGTTCTATCATAAACATTCCTCTTCCTTGCTTTAGCTGTAAGATGATGCCTATTGAAAAAGGAGCCATCTTTCTTTCAAGGAAGACATTGTGGTCAAGCAAAAAAGTTAGGAAATTTTTAGAATAATGAGTGAAACTGTATTATTTCTTAGATGTTAGGGGAAATGATCAGGTAGAAATTCAGCATGGTCTAGTAGATGGTCCCTCAGAAATGGGAGCAGCTCCTTCAGTTAACTTATTGGCACTAGCTTGTCTCTACCCGACAAAAGCTCCCATTTGAGCATGTATACAGCCAAGGGCTGGGAGTCACTAACTCTCTCTCTTGGTGGTGTAGTTTCCAGCTGTCCATGGTTCAGTATCAGTTAGCTCCACATTTCCAGATATATTAGTTTACATGATAAGAAGAGCAAGCAAGGAATTGGGAATCTCTTCGCAATTTCTAGAAAGGTGATCATGCAGGTGGGTGGAATTTAGCAAGTCCTTCGGTCCTGTGGTGTGTAAAGCAGGAAAGTACAAAGCTCTTCCATTGCAAACTCTTGTCTATTAATTGGAGAGTGCTATGGGACAGCTAGACAATCCTTATCAAGAAAGAAACAAAGTATTACATACCAATTGCAGTCCAGACAAATGGAGCAAAAGAGACATTTTCAGCAGAGTTCATCTCCCAGCCACTAATATCACAGGATGTATTCTGTCTGGGCTTCAGCAAAGACTTTGATACATTATCCATGGCATTCTCCTGGAAAAGCTGACAGCTCGTGGCTTGGGCGGATGAAATCTTTGCTTGGGTTAAAACCTGTATGGCTGTATGGCCAGGCCAGAGAGTGGTGATTAATGGAGTTAACTGCAGTTGGCAGACAGTCACCAGTGGTGTTGACCCAGGGGTCAGTATTGGGCCCAGCCCTGTTTAGTATCTTTATTAGCCATCTGGATGAGGGGATGGAGAGCCCCCTCAGTCACTTAACAGATGACACCAAGCTGGGTGGGAGTGCTGATCTGCTGGAGGGCAGGAAGGCTCTGCAGAGGGATCTGGACAGGCTGGATCATGGGCCCAGCCCAGTGGTGTGAGGCTCAGCAAGGCCCAGGGCTGGGTCCTGCCCTTGGGTCACAGCAACCCCAGGCAGTGCCACAGGCTGGGGCAGAGTGGCTGCAAAGCTGCCACAGGAAAAGGCCCTGGGGGTGCTGGTGACAGCAGCTGAGCATGAGCCAGCAGTGCCCAGGTGGCCAAGAAGGCAATGGCATCCTGGCCTGTGCCAGCCACAGTGTGGCCAGCAGGAGCAGGGCAGGGATTGACCCCCTGTACTCAGCACTGGTGAGGCCACACCTCAAATCCTGTGTCCAGTTTTGGGCCTTTCACTCCAAGAAAGACATTGAGGTGCCAGAGCATGTCCAGAGAAGGGCTACAAGTCAGACATCCCTGGAGGTGTTCAAGAAATGATTGGATGTAGCACTTAGTCTAGCTGACCAGGTGGCGATTGCTCAAACATTGGACTTCATGATATTAAGAGGTCTTTTCTTACCTAAATGCTTCTGTGATTATGTGATTCTGTAACTGCAAAACTGCGTTTACTGGAAGCATGCAGTCCAGAGTTTCCTTACTGACCTTGTAAGAGAATGTGCCAGATTCATAGGAAAGGAAATCACTGCAGACAGTTCTGAATTGTCTAAATGGTTACTCCAAACTCCTTCAACCACACTCACTACAGTCAATTTACCCACTTCTACAGGTGCAGTTATCACTGGAGCAAAAGTACTGGACAACCACATACAGACAGCTGGGAAAAAGTCCCAGAATGGCAATACTATTTGCAAGCAATTCATAATGCAAACCCTTTTTCACTGCATTTTGCTAGAAAGCAGAGTGTTTCTTCACAATGGGACTTTGAGATTCTGCCCAGACACAAAGTCATACTAAGCTAATTCTCAAACAAGCAAGTCTAATTCATGTCAGAATAGTAAAAACATAATTTAAATCTAAATTATCAATAAGAGAAATTACAAACAAAATTATTACTAAAGTAAGAAGACAGTGCCAAGTGACCCAAGCAAAGTGGCTAGAAGATGACAGTCCTCACTACTGTAGAACATAATGTAGATGGGTCTGTGACACGTGTTACAAAGAGGCCTCAAGGGACAAATTAAAAGTGAAATAACAGCCTTCATTGTGAAGCACCTTGCTTTTCAAACATAAGTTATTTTCGCACTATTTACATTGGCACCGCTTTGGGAACAGACAGTAACAGCCTTTGCTTTTTAATATCTTTGAAAATGCTTTATAGAAATTTGCTCTCATAATGAAGCTATTTCCCATTTATAATTTTCAAGGGATTAGCTTCCTTATTTTGCCTTGTGTAGAGGCAGAAGTCCAGTAGAGACATTGCCTGTGTCCTGGACATTGGGGGATATATTTTCTTCTTTTTCTCATTCCTAATGTGAGTTTATCTATCGTCTTCTAGCTATGTTGTGGGGAAAAAAAAAAAAAAGTCTTTATCTTACTACTATTCACTGTTATTTGGTTTTCAGTTTATGGAGACACATGAAACTAAAGCCCAGTCTCCACCACCTCCGTATAAAAGCACATCTATACCATTTCCCTGCATTGTTTATGCAGCCTTGTTTCATCCTTTCAGAGAGCATTACAGCAAATAAGAGTGGTTACAAACTTGCACAGCTGAGATGCTTCTAGAAGTCAGGCTGAGGCAAAGATAAATTTGCCCTACCATAAAGAGTCTGGGCAAGTGAAGGCATGAGGTTTGTCAAGTTAGGGGCTTTTCTGATGTTAAGGGTAGCAGGGAGAGTTCTGCAAGATGCTTTGGAGCACAGAGTAGATGGAGGAAACCCCAAAATCTGGGCTAGTAAAGATTAAGGGTGAAGATAGACAAGGGATTTACAGGGAAAGCAAAGTTGTATGTGACCTTGGAGCAAAGTGTTTTCAGTCTGGCCACAAAGACTCAGCCGTCTCCTTATGAAACTGGGTTTTCCTGGCTGCCAGACAGCCTTCAATTTGTGACAGTGAAGACAGGTGCTCTGTGTTCAGAAGCTCAAAGGGTAAAATACGTTGTGATTAATATCACAATTAAAGTTTATCCTGTGCTGTTTCCTGTAAAACAAGTTATGAAAAGACCAAGTAATGCTACTGCACCCACCTTTTTACAACTCTGTGTTTGTCTACTACCTATTCTTTGATTTCTCTCTTCATATGGTGCTGCTGGACTCTGCTGTTTTGAGTGTACAGTTAAGAAGTAATATAAGTACCATATTTATTATTCCTAGAAGTTTTAATAATTATTAACAGTTTTGAAAATGTCATGTCTGCTTAGCTGAACAAGATGTAACAGAGCTAACATTTTGTACTCCTAACAGATTTTGCAAATAATGTGTTGCATATTTATTTCATGTAGAACATTGAGATCCTGTTTAAAGCCACAGCTCATGAAGTGAACAAACTATATGTGAATCTTTAGTTTCTGGCTTTCTGTCTCAAGAGTAAAAGCATGTATGATGTATTGTATTAATTTAAGCAAATAAATATGTACTGGAGAAGCTGCTGTACTTTGTATTGAAATGGATATGGAGTTCTTGGCATTCTAGGTATTTTATATGGCAAATGCATGGGTTTGGTCTGACAAGGGTATTCTTCTCTGAGCATCCCTGAAGAGTGGTTCTTGTAAAGGGAAAGCTAAATCAATGATGGAGGACTAGTTAGAAGACAAGAACAGAAGAGCTGCCAGGTCCTTTAAGGAAGAGAGATAATTTTATTATTACAGACTACATGGAGGACATAAAAAAATGCTCTGGAGTGATTATGGTATTTGTCAACTGGGCTTCAGACATGCTAAAAGAGAAAGATCTTTTTCTTTGAGATTTTTCGAAGAACCACATCATGTAAAAAGAGAGGAAAAAACAACCAGATGTATTGTAAGATTGAAGTTAAAAAAATAAAAATACCATTATATTAAGGAATAAGCAGAAGATTGGAATAAGAGACCTAATTTGCTTTTTCTAAAGGAAACGGTCACTTTTAAATACTAATTAACCTCTTGAGCTGGTTTGTTCAGATGAGACCCTGCTTCAACTGGAATCATCAGACTTCACAGAGAGAATTTCAAACTTTTTGAGCATAAAGAAAGCAACAGGAATGTTTGCTGTAAGATAAATAATAACAACGATATTCTGTTTCTAATTCTCAGAGATATATGCCTTAAAAAGTGGAAGAAGGCTTATGCAAACACTAGAAACACATGCTGGAGGCTAAAATAATACCCCACAACTAAGCCTTTGGTTTTTCCCCCATTGCCTTTGGTTTTTCCCCCATTTACATTGGTTTTTTCTGATGCTTTGATAATAGGTAACAACTACTATTAGGAATATAGGCTACCTCTACATGAGGAGAATGAAGATATGTTGGAGAGTGACCTAGTTCATTCCCATGTGACTCAGTATAAGTGAATCTCAAAGTTTCTCCTTTGAAACTCAGTCAGAAAAATATGATTTAGAAAAATACATGTTTGATATTTTTCACAAACTTCCTCTTCAACTTAGTTCAAAACTGAGCCATGTTCACTTATGTTTTAAATTACATTTTGAAACCATCAGAAATTAATTAGAAGAGAAAGATAGCCTTTCAAATGCTCCTGGGGGGCATTTCTGTGAAAATTGTGACATCTTGAAAGGCCCAGAGTATCTAAAAGTATGGAGACAGCCAAATTATTACACAACCTCTTACCAAATTTGTCCCATTGATACACTCTCAGGCTCATGTAGTGTGATACAGTTGAATGTATTTGCCCACTGGCTCCTAAAGTGAAAATCTGATCTAAAAAACACATGTAGGATGTCAGTAATTTCAGCATTTGCAAATGATGAAACACACTACTAATGCTACTTTTATATATGATAATGTGTGATATGATAGTGTATTCTATATGATGAGTCATATAGCATAGATTTTCCTAATGATTGCCTGTAATGAAAGTACAACTGAACAGAGAACAGATACATTATGAATAAGTCTTCTGGTGTCCTATCATTTTGATTACACTCTCTGAAAATATACTTTATATTTATCCCATTACAGAAATTATTTAATTTGGGTGAAGCCAGACTTTCCCTTTACTGAATTATTTCCTGTACTGACGTATTTCTTGTAGTGGGAACATTTTATTCAAAAGACTTTACATTTACATTAGTAGAGAATGTTAGCTTGTGTTTTTGGAGTTGGGATTCTCTTATTGTACTGCGCTTTTTTCAGTACTTAAATACTCTTACACTTCTGAATGGAAAATCACTGAGGAATAAATTATTCAAGACACTAAATTATTATTCAAGACGCTAAAAAATTCAAGACATTAATTAATCAACTAAAAATGGGTTGCAGTAAAACTGACAATGATGGGGTTGTGTGAAAACTGGAAAGATATTTCTACCTTGTGGAGGACTATTATGAAATTAATGGAGACAGGAACTGTCTAATAATGTCAGAGAAGGTGTCACATAAATGTCTCTTAAAAAATGCAGTTATACACAATAACTGGCAGATATAAACCCAGAAGAATATATATTGATACAGGGTGATATGTTGCAAGGGAATTCTACAAGTTGCTTTATTCTTTATAGAATTTCTACTACAAATTATAGGACTTTTCTAGAAACAGTAAATCAATATTTAAATCTATTGTTTCGTGATTTGATACTGATACATCATCAGTAATCATGATTTTTAAATCTATTTGTTTCAAAGGCCAAGATGATTTTTCAAAATCAGGTTATAAAGCTAGCCAGCAACATAAATATAATGACAACTGACAACTGTGGTGCAGTCTTGCTGTGAAGAAAGTTACACTAAAATTGAAACAATGTCGTACCTAGTACAATCTATCCTGGAGGCCTGTGAGAGCAGCACTACGATCAGACAGGTCCAAATTTATATAGGTCTGATAAACATACATGCAGACACTGCCTGGAAGCTTGATCTTACTTTGGTGGAGAGCATTAAAGGCCATTCCTTAATGAAGTTTTTCTGAAAGGTGCTGCATAGCAGTAGCAACTAATCCTTCTAAAATGATTGTATGAGGCAGACTTCGCATGAACAGTCAAGACTAGACACCAGCAAAACTAATTCCACTGAAATGTTTCCTACAGAAATGTCTGGGGTTGCTCACGACCAGAGTGGCTCACACATGTTTGTTACCAGCACTCTGTGGGAGGAACCACCCCCGGCCAGCTGGCAGAATGGATCATGAGGGAGCGTTCTGCAAATGTCACCCATTACGCTGCCGCTACTTCATTTTAAATATATTGTTCCCGGGTTAAGCAAACCTGCCTAATTTCACTCTGAAGGGGATGAGGCATGATTTCGTGCTTGTGCTGCCTGTTAAACCCACTATTTTGTAACATGCAGCTGCAAGACAGATATATTTTAAATATTTCACTACCCATTTCACTAATGAACATGTGATGAGGACATGCACTAGCATTCCTGATTTCAGCAGTGTCATCAGTGGTCTTCCTACCTGACTTGTAGGATCCAATCCCTGTACAGTGTGAAACCATGCCACTACTCATTCCTGTTGGATACTTACAGATTTATTTAGGGCTTTTATCTAGGGGTTTAATTGTGCATTTTTAGGCTTTCAGGTAGAGCCAATTTTCGTGTAGATCCTATTATGCATATAGAGGAGAGTGAAAGATTAATTGTATGGTTTTGACAGATAGCAGCAAAATAGCAATATTCTTACTTTTCTGCTCTTTTTTAATTAAAATAAAATAAAATTATTCTCTTTTTATTTTACTTGTTCTCATTTATTCCTTAGGACCCTAATGCTTAGACTACCAATCACCTTTCTACAAAGCACTCTAAGTGGTCAGGATGATCTCTGAGAACATTGCTGCAGAGTCAGCCTTGCTCTAGGGAAAAAAAAAAAGATTGAAAAAGTGTACAAAAGAGAACTACATCTGTATGCCATGACTACCATGAGTCAGCACTTATAATTTCTCCCATAAAGCTTAGTCTGAGTGGATGCAAGAGGTATGGTCTTGATTTGACTCGCTCTGTACAGTGGCTGGAATTATTTTCAGAAATGTGCCTTTCAGGAGAGCATGAATACACTCAAGAGCAGTCAATTAGGCTGAAAACCAGCCCCATATCTCAGTCAGAGGAGAAGAATGCAGTCATACCTGACACAACTGCGTATTTCACCTCTTCTAGCTCCTCCCTTCACTTAGCTTTTTTCCCAGATCCTTCACAACTGCAGGCTACAAGCCATTCTCCTAACACCTTCAGCAGCCATTTGACAAGGATATCCTTGTGCTCCTTTTCACATTTTACTGTTATGGGTTTCCAGCATCTGTAAAGCAAACACACCCTCAGCTCCAAGCTCGGGGGAAACAGCCCTTCTTCCCTTCAGCCCTCTGGAATGCCTCTCTCCATCGTGCTGCTCCCTCAGCAAGGTGACTGACTGATCTCCCTCACTGAGTGTGTGAGCTCTCTTGATTTCCATGCTGATGAAGACATTTGAACCAATTTCTTGCCCATCTCCTCACACCTTTATTTCTGCTAGACTTTTTGTGTTTGACTTTACAATCTGAAGAATGTCCATTTTGGGCATACATTTAGTTGTTATGGAGCCCTCCTTTGTGACAGGGGGAATAGCTTCACTTGTCTCAAGTGCCATCAGCTGCCTTTTAGCAATCTTTTTTCTCCTTCTGCTCTATCTTCCTTTTGCTTATTCTTCCCTATAGGCAGCTGCTACTGGCACATCCTCTTGACAAGTGGGAAGCTGTAGGCGGTTATGTTAGCCAGACTGTAAGACCAAATATAGAGCAAAACTGCATGCTGCTCCAAATCCTGTTAAGGTTCACTGTGTGAGAAAGCAAGAGTAGCTTGATATTTGTGGTGGATGGGATTGCACTCTCCATGTCTAAATGCAAATTTTGATTCTTTTGTCTTCAGCCATTTTATTAATATTGCTTTTTAAAGGGTAAATTTTAAAACCCTGCTCCATTGGAAAGTTGAATTGATTTTCAGAACTGACAAGCTAAGAGTAACACATGTAAGAGTAAAGAGGACTTCAAGGAGACAGTTCAGCATGCTTGAACAGCATCTCAGGTCCACCTCCTGTCTTTAATGGGCAGCAGATTGGGCCTGATATCCAGAGCAGTCACCTCATCCAATGGCAATGATGATACCAACCTGACTTGTTTGTCCTGAGGCAAGTCATGCTGGCAGGACTTACAAGACAACATAGCCCACCCCGCAGCTCAGATGGAGAACAGCTTTAGCTCTCAGCTGAGGCTGCTGTCTGCAGCTTACATTTTCAGCCCATTACTTCCCATGAGGAAGGGATGTACCTAAAACAGGTGCCAGTAGACCTTTCAACTTTGAATGCCTGACCAGCTGCCAGTTGTGTATTTACAATAGAAGATAAAATAAGGTTACTGACAGCCAAACTTCCTTTTCTCTCTCTTCCTTCTCCCATGGCTAGCAGACTCTGAGCTGAAAATGCTCCTGTGCTGGTGTCTGACTAGACAGCATTACCCTGGTAAAATGTAAACCTGACCCAGTTTGACTTGGCTGTTCAATTTTTAATGGCACACAGCCAACTTGCTACCAGTTGGGCTATTCATGCTGCAATAGGAAGCAATCTTCCTGACATGCAAACTTCCTTCTTCTTCTGCCTGAGCAGCAGTGCAGTCAAAGATGCTGAGCTAGATAAAGAACAATTTGACCCTATAAAATATGGGTCTTGACCCAAGGCTTTACTTCAGCTTTATTGTGCTAACCAGCAGAAAAAAACTATTGTTTACCCATGGAAAACTGGAAAAGACAAAAATGAATTCTTGCAATAAAGAATCACTTTTATAGCTCCTAGAGAAGCATTTACTCCATATTCAGATGTAAATTTGTGACCTGCAAATCCCTGGGAAAAATTGGACCATGAAAGGAGGTAATCAAAGCAGAATTCAAGGTGCCACTGCATAGTTTGATTACACAAATCTTGTTGGCTAGGAATACTAACCCAGTAGGAAGGGCTTAATCTCTTGTCTGTTAAGTTGGTTGTACGAGATCAGTTTCTTCCTCTTCTGTCCTCCTGGAAACTTCTAATCCTATTAAAGAAAAGTCTACAAGAGGTTTCACAAATGGGTCTCATTAGTCTTGTCACTTGGGCTGATATACAGTATTCTTCCTGAAGGATACCAAGTTAGAAGGAGTATCTGTTCCATCTAAGAATCTCATGACATCAATATAAGCCATGTGTTTGAATAAGGGTCTCCTTAGGTCCTTATCTGAAGGGAAAGGAGAAGCTTGAAACAGGAGCAGGAAAGAAATGGGGAGCCTTTATTTTAGCGTCAAACTGAAACAAAAAAGACCTGTTCAGCCTATACCCTTACACTTATTTTTTTTTACTGTTCACTTGAGCAACTGGAAATTAAAGACACTGAGATGAAAGACTTTAAGGAAATTAGAATAATTTGAAGTTTGTAATATCCTGCTATAGGCTCTGTAGTGTACTCTCTATTTATCTAAGCCAGAGAGATAAGAAATACACAACAGGAATGAAGTAGGAGTATTCATAGAAGAATATATTGCTTTTGGCAGAAGAACTTTCCCTCCATGCTACTTCATCATTGTGACCATGGCATTTTTTGAGTCAAGACCCCATGAGAATCCTCTACCTCTTGCCGATCATTTTCCACCAGTTTCCCAGAAAACTGAGAGGTGAATTAAGGCAGGGGACACTCACACAATGTTGTACAGTAGGCTGTGGGTCCACATTGGCTTGAAACAGCCCAGGCCAGCACCTAGGAGCCTCCTCAGAAATGAAGACAGTGTTAGCCAATCCTGTCAGTCAGTTTGCAGATGACACCAAGCTGGGTGGGAGTGCTGATCTGCTGGAGGGCAGGAAGGCTCTGCAGAGGGATCTGGACAGGCTGGATCATGGGCCCAGCCCAGTGGTGTGAGGCTCAGCAAGGCCCAGGGCTGGGTCCTGCCCTTGGGTCACAGCAACCCCAGGCAGTGCCACAGGCTGGGGCAGAGTGGCTGCAAAGCTGCCACAGGAAAAGGCCCTGGGGGTGCTGGTGACAGCAGCTGAGCATGAGCCAGCAGTGCCCAGGTGGCCAAGAAGGCCAATGGCATCCTGGCCTGCGCCAGCCACAGTGTGGCCAGCAGGAGCAGGGCAGGGATTGTTCCTCTGTACTCAGCACTGGTGAGGCCACACCTTGAGTGCTGTGTCCAGTTTTGGGCCCCTCATGAGAGGGAAAATGTTGAGATGATGGAGTGTGTTCAGAGAGGGGCAACAAAACTGTTGAAAGGTCTGGAGCACTCGTACTGTAAAGAGTGACTGAGGGAGTTGGGGCTGCTTAGACTGGAGAAAAAGAATCTCTGGAGAACGTTATTACTCTCTACAACTACCTGAAAGGAGGTTGTAGCCAGATGGGGATCCACTACTTCTTCCAAATAATAGAATAAGAGAGGAGGTACTCAGATTGCTCCACGGAAGATTTAGATTGGATATTATGAAAAATTTCTTCACAGAAAGGGTTGTCAAGTATGGACTAGTCTGCACAGGAAGTGGTTGAGTCACTAGCCCTGGAGGTGTTTAAAAGATGTGTAGATATAGTACTGAGGAACATGTTTTAGTGGTGGACTTGGCAGTCTTATGCCTCAATGATCTTAAACGTCTTTCCCAATATAGATTCTCTGATTCTATGCCTTTCTGGAGGTGTGCTTGACATCACTGGGCAGTACTGCAGGGAGAGAAAAATACAGTGACGTGTTCTGCTATTTATGCACAGTATGCATGGAGGAAAAAAACAAGTTTCATTTAGATCCTTGAATTGCCTATTTTTCTCTGCCTAGGATAAATACTTGCTTGTAATTCTATAAAAAAGGCTGAGGAGGAGAGTTTGAAAAGGCAGTGGATTTTAGAAAAGTGGTAGCTTTGAATCAATCATCAAGTACCCTGAGATGTATATATCTGCTTTCAGCCAAGAGTCTTTTCATAAAACATGTTAAATCTGGAAAGTTTGCAATTTTCGGGTGTGCGTTACTCTCTGTTTACAAAGAAAGTACACAAAATTCTCTCCCTTTGAATACAGTAGGGAGACAAGCAACAGGAGGCAGTTTCTTTGTTCAGAAAATCAAATCTGTTTTAAGCCAGCATTCTGTCCAAAATTAGAGCTTTCTCTCCCAGTCTGGATCTTTTCCAGGACCATCCATGCTGCTGGTACTTCCTTGGCTGGTTCTGGCTCTTTTTTGACTGCATTTTTGTTAGATTCAAGTCACACTCACACATATGCACCCTTATGATCTGGTCTCAACTAGTCATCTGCGTTTGCAGAATGTCCCAAAGAAAGCTTTTTGACTGATACAGACCAGGCTTTCCTTAGAACCTTGCTGGTCTGTGATTCAGATAGCAGTTTCCACTGTTTCCTCTCTTGCTAAACAAAAAAGGTATCTGAAAATTTATTTCAGAGATTTATATGAGAGTCTACTAGCCAGCTATGCAGCAGTTAGAGAACTACCAACATGTCAAATTATGAACCCTGATAGTTACCATTTTAGCATAGAAATGTTGTATTTGTTAAAAGAAAACAAATTTACGTACACAGGAGTTCAGGTGGCTGGTATTCAATAGCCATATTGAGAAGATTATGAACTATATTCAAGTACATATGCAAAGAGGAGCATTCTTACAGATTTAGATATTTAAGCGCTACAGTAGTGTGGATAGGACTTAAGTTCCCTTTGAATATTAATTAAACTCGATAGAACTTTTAATTCTTAAAAACAGTACACAACAAGTTTAAATGCCTTAGGTACTTAGGTACTTTAAAATTAATTTTGTTTCACATATTTGAGTGTCATCTTTTATGTCTAAACCTTCCTGACTCCTTCTGTGAAATGAAATGTCTGTTCAGAGTAACATTAATATATACTGACATGCTTGAAGCAGTATGTAATAAGAATTTAGCATTGTTCTAAAAAATTGCTCCAGCTGATGATACACAAACCAGAAGGTATAACAATGCGACCCCTCTGCCAAAATTGCCCTTAGCAGCAATGACTATTAGCTGAGAGTCAAAACCACTCTGATTTAATAAATTCTTGGCTGCTTTTAAGTGCAGCATATCCCTAGGAAAATGCCCAGTCTAGGAATCAACTAGGAGAGTTTGTTAATTCATCACTGGGAAAGGGGCATGAATAAGCTGGTGTGTTGGTCCTAGAGCCAGCTGAAATAGCATAACTGAAGAGTAATTTGAAACATTGCCTCAGAAATATGCTTTCTGAGCTCAAGCTTTTCTAGAATTCCCTTTCAGCAAATGGATGGCAGTTATTGTCTTAGCCTCCAAATCTACTCTCCCTGTTCCTGTGAGTCATGCTCAGAGAAAACACACACACGCATCACTTTCTCTGCTGGTTGTGTTCAGTCTTCCTAGTGAACACCCAACTTACCTGGATAAAATTTTGTAGCAAATACACCAACTTATTGTCCACAAAACGTTTCAGTATAATGCAAATCTAAGTCACATGTTACACTATAAATAAAGAGCTACTGATGTTTCTATTCGGCGCCCAGAAACATCTAAAAGGACAATTTACATTTTTTTTTTTCAGGATAGATTCCAAAATGCAGTCTGAATCTTTTCTGAATTAAAAACCTTTCTGACTGCAGAAATTTTCACTGAAGCTGGTACAGCTTTGCAGCAGAGAAACAGGTTGATTTGATGCAACTTTTTTGGATAGAAGTTACTCAGAAAGCAATTTTCATTGTAGCTGCTCCTGACCTTATAAAAATTTCAACTGTTCTCTAAAACTTGAAAGCTGTGATGGTTACATGTACAGTACTGTGTTCCTTTGACTTTTCCCCTTCCTTTAAAATGTGAACACATGACAGATCCTTCTATTTGTTTATCTTTCACAGCACAGAGCCATGCACATTTCTTGTCCTATACAAATGATTAATAATGTCATGACTTTTTAGCCGCTGACTATGAAGAAAGACTTTGCTTCTTACCCTCTGCTTCATGATTTGGAGTCTCCTACCCCCTTCCATGACACACAGGCCTGTCATTCTCTTTCACTGTCATTTCCTTCTATTTTATCTAAGTGTTTCAGGGTTTTCCCCAGGAAATTCTTTTCTATTCATTTTTAGTGCTTTTAAGGGAGCAAACAAGATGAAAGCTTAAGGAAAAAAAAGTTGTCTTTCTTGACATTGTAAATATAGCTGATGTTTCCCTTTTTGTAACTATGTGGGATGCAATCTGAGAACTATTAAGGTAAACAGCAAAAGACTTAGCTTTACAGCACCATGGAGTATGTTTCTAAATCACCTAAAGAACAGCACAAAATCAGAGAAATACAGTAAGGGATTTTTGTGGATACATAAAACCTAGTTGCTCCTTTCCAAAGCAAGTAATATAAAACAATTAATTGTTTGTTGGTTCATAATAATACCTTTAAATCCAGGAATATAACCTCATTGCCTTTTTTATGGTATAAACCATTTAATTTAATGCTGAGTTTTTCTTACATGTGGGACTATTAATAAAAGTCCGGTAAAAGAGATAAGAGTAGTTTCCTTTTCTCTAGCTACTTTTGTGCAATAAGTAGATGGTAAAGTATCTCTCCACAGGTTTTACTGGCACCAACAGCCTCATGCAGACAATTTACTGAACATTGTCTTCCAAAATCCCCATCTGATAAAGAAACAGCATGGTGAAAAATAAGATAATCCTGTAGTAATCAGGAATTCCTTCACCTTCACTTAGATCTTCCTAAAGTATGGTAATTAATCTAACAAATGGGGAAATTTGAGATGTAAGAAATCCCTTTGTTACCATGGAAACTACCAGTTGTCTGACTGACAAAGGAAAATATATTTGTTGTGTTAATAACTTTGGCATCTGAAAAGAACACAGTATTTATGGAGTTGGAGAATCACAGGATAAGCGAGGTTGGAAGAGACCTCTGGAGTCATGTAGTCCAACATCTTGTCAAAATGGATCCAACTAGATTAGGTGGCTGAAGATGTCAGTTGAGTTTTGAATATCTCCCAGGGATGAAAACTCCACCATCTCTCGGGGGAATCTGTTCCAGTGCAGTGGAAATTCTCCAATGATAATATTTTCTTATTCCTGTGTTTTGATTTGTTCCTGTTCCCTCTAGTCCTGTCCCTGTGCACTACCATGAAGGGTTTGGCTTTGGCACTACCAAAGGTAACTTCCAACCACTCATCCTATTCTCTGTAGTGCTGCACCAGGGCTTTGGACTTGGCCTTGTTAAACTCTCTGAGGCTCCTGACACCTTGTTTCTACAGGCTCCCTCTCAGCATGCCCTCCAGCACATCTGCCATCCCCCGGCTTGGCATCACTGGCAGGCTTGCTGCAGCTGAACTTCTGATCACCCAGGTCATTAACAGAGACATTAAGCAGAATGGGTCTCATGTTGGCTCCCTGAGGAGACACAGTGAGTAACCAGACTGCACTGTGTACTCATGGTCACACAGCCCTTGAGTCCTGCAATCATGCCAGTTTTCCATGTACTTGATCACCTGCATATCCAATCTCTGGCTCACCAGCTTGGGTACTGGGACACTATGGGAGATCTCATCACAAGCTTTGCAAAGTGTGGTGCAGCTATCTCCTCTTACAGGAGTCAGTAGGTTTGGGAGCAGGGATGTTTGAGCTGCTAAAGATTCATTTTGATTTCTTGGGGTTTTTTTGCCTGTTTCTTTTAATTTCTTTTCTAATTTTTATCCTGCCACTTATATGCAGTTGAAATGCAGTTGATACTTGTGGTTTCAGTTGTCTACTTAACACAGTACTGTCTGAAATTTCATGTGAAAAGGGTAAATGGAAGAACAGAAGCCCATGAAAGGAGACCTGCACTGTCTTATGGCTTCTGCTAGTTGGCACAACATGCATATGAAACATATTTTTCAGTCAGAATGCTATTTTTCTTTACTGGCCCGGTTCCCTGCTGCCTGAAGCCTTTGAGAAGGGCACTATGTGTTCTCCTCTTCTGAAAAGAAAGAAACTTTTTTGCACTTGCAAAGCCAAGACCTGTGATAGAAGATGCCGTTTGATCATTGCTGATAGACAACAGTTTGCAAAGACACTATACAGAAAAGAGGTCTTTAATTTCAGCTAAAATATAGTGAACTTTAACCACAATGAAAACCTTTACTGATTTCTAGGATTTTAATTATTTGGCCAAAACAAGGGTTAATTTTTCTTCATGGAAGACAGAATGTACTTGGGGAAAATATTAATTAAAAAATTTTGTTTTCTGCTGAAGACCATTTTAGCCAGAAAATATTTTCAGTCAGTTGGCTGAGGCTAGATGTGGTGAATCCCTAAAACCTAGTTGAAAATTAAGTCATGTCCTTTAAAAGTAAAGATAGAACTGATGACCCTTATGTATCCTTTTCGTAATGCCCCAAGGCACTCCTAATAAAATGTCTGCTTGCAAACCACTGTTGAAACTTTTGTTGCAGTTATTCAAATACATATTTCAAGTATATGTTTGAATACCCAACATTAATAATAATAATTATAATGATAATAATGATAATAATAATAATAACTATAGTAATATAATTATCATGATACTTCATAATATATAGTTTGGAAAATATTTTATTATTATATATTCATTATATAAATTTGCTACATTATTACTATATATTTATTATATAATAATATACTAATATTCAACGATATTATATTTTATGAAATATAAAAATAATATATAATAATAGTTATTGTCATTGTTGTTGTTTAAAACATATCAAACTGGGTGGATGGTCCATTTATTTCCATACAAATCCCTATAATGAAGCAGACCAACACAGATTTACAAAAGTTAAGATTGTTGTGTGATGTGTCCAACATCCATGTGACCTCATAAATCACTCATGTGCTCTAACAAATCTCCATTGCATTCTTTCTCAGGATGTTGTACTCACCTGCTTGAACTTTGCAGCAAAAGTATTCTAGCTCCTGTGTCATTCTTGCATGACATCAGTTCTTTCAAACCCCTCATTAACACATACCTAAGTAGTTTCTCATTTGAATTTGTGCAAGCATTTTTTGTTACTCAGCTAAAAATCACTTAATTTTGCACTTGTCCCTTCCTCAGTTTAAATAACGTGCACATATTTCTCCTTCCTACTATTGTTCTCCCACATAGGAAAAGAAGATCCACAGTGGGCACCTGGTAAAGGAAATTACATTAATGTATGTTGCAAAACTGCATTAATAATAAATGACTTACCATGGAGGAGTCAACGTGTCTTGGTGTCAGTTTGCATCTTAATTGGAAAAGGATGACTATTTGTATTGCACAGCTGCTTATTCTCAGGGAAACCACATTCCCTCCAATCACATACAACAGAGAAATACTTTAAAGAGTGCACGTTTCAAAAATTTGTTTTTAAAATATTAGTAGAAAGGTACTGGGATAGTTAAGCTTTCTCATTGTGGAGTCTAAAGCATCTCTAGTTGCCTCTGTAGCAAATGTGAGGGAGAACATCAGTACCTCTGTGGACAAACTGCAGATCCCATATGACACCAGCCTTCACAGTTGCATCCTAAATATGTTGGGAAAATAATATTTTCATACTATTATATAAGACCTTGGAGAGAGCATTAAGAACATAATTCCCTCAGTGATTAAACGTTTGTAACGAAGATGATGTATGAAGGTCTATTTTTAGTTCTGCTGCAGAGACAAGGTGCAAGAACAGGGAACTCTGACTTTCTGATTTTGTATATAGAGAAGACTAGTTTCAGTTTTGTTCACTGGAATATGTTTGTACAGCATGTGAGCATTTTTCAGATATTTCAGAAGTTTTCCAAGGTACAATATTGCTCACGTAATATTTGACTCCTGGCTGCTGAGAACCATGGACACCAAATTTGGGGCACCAGTACAAAGCAGTATAACGTATTCAGAAGAGAAAATCCCATCACGTTTACTATATATTATGGTATTTTAATTTTTTTTAATTTAGCATTTTGGTAATGCATGTACTGTGAGTCAAGAGAAGTAAATATATTTAACCACAAAATTCTTCTAATTGTTCTTTTTTGTGTAGAGGTGGATGGATGAAGGTCACAATAACCTCTGGGGCATCTTTAAAAACATAACTTCTAGCATTATTCTATATTTCCATTACTACTTGAAACTATTAAAAAAATGCAATCACTTTGCTAGAATAACAGTTCATTAAGTTCTTTAGAGTAAACACCTCATTCTCTAAATGATAGAGGGCATATTTTTATTTTATCAGTGTCACAGTAAGACAAATTTTGATTTTGTGATCAAAAGCTTCTACACAAAAATGTGTTTCCTCAACGTTCTATCTTCTGGTAGCTGAATCTAAGGCCGTAGCCCCATGAAGTTGCAAAAGCAGTAGTGGAGTTTAAGCAAACCATCTTCTAAGTACTTACAAATTTTGTAGCTACTAGATGCCTGTTCTATCAGCAAATGTAGTACATAATTCAGCAGGTATGCAATACAAATCAAAAGTCGTATTTACCTGCAAAGTATCCAAGACAGAAATATTTTTGTACAGGTGTTGAACAGAGAGAAGAATCATGTCGGAAATATCTCTTGTGGGTTGACACTAGTGCTAGGCACCCACCAAAGCCACTCAGTCACTCACTCCCCTCTGCAAACTGCCCAGAGGAGAGAAAGTTTAATTTAGGGTTCATGGGTTGAGATAAGGGCTGGGAAAGATCCCTCACCAAGTACCATCACAGGCAAAACAGGCTCAAGGGACTTCATTACTAAACAAAATCAGAGCAGGACAATGAGAAGTAAAATAAACCCTTAAAAACACCATCCCCTCACCCCCTCCCTCCCTCCCAGCTCTACCTCCTCCCCCAGTGGCACAGGGAGACAGGGAATGGGGGTTATGGTCAGTTCATGACCCGTGGCTTCGCCCACTGCTCAGGGAGAGGAGTCCCCCCTGCTGCACTGTGGGCTCCCCTCCCATGGAGACAGATCTCCATGAACTTCTCCAGAGTGAGTCCATCCCTCGGGCAGACAGTCCTCCCCAAACTGCTGTGGGGTGGTCACTCTTCCACAGGTGCAGTCCTTCAAGGGCAGGCTGCTCCAGCCTGGGAGCAGGGCCCCTCTCTCCATGGGTCTCCCACGGGGTCACAGCCTCCTCCAGGCATCCACTGCTCCAGCAGGGGCTCCTCCCTGGGCTGCAGGTGGATCTCTGCATTCCCCATGGATCTCCATGGGTTGCAGGTGGATCTCTGCATTCCCCATGGATCTCCATGGGCTGCAGGGGCAGGGCTGTGTCACCATGAGCTGCAGGGGAATCTCAGCATTGGAAATCTCCTGCCCCTCCTTCTTCACTGACCTCGGTGTCCACAGGGTTGCTCTTCTCACATGTTCTCACTCTGCTCTTCTCTGGCCACAATTAAAACTGCACTTTTGTTTTGATTTATTCTTAAATCTGTCACCACAGAGGCATTTCCACCATTTCTGATTTGCCCAGGCTTGGCCAGCAGCACGTCCATCTTTGGAGCCACCAGCGATTGGCTCTGCCAGACATAGTGGAAGCTTCTGGCAGCTTCTCACAGAAGCCACCTCTGTGGCCCACCTGCTACCAAAAACCAGGCCATTCAAACCCAATACATCACCTAAAATACAGAAGGTAATTGGATTTAGGTAAACCATGCTTACTGGGTCAATGACAGACTTGCAGTTGTGCTTCTAACACTTCAGAAATATTAACTACACTCCTCCTTACATATGAAGTATGTTAAGAATTAATTTCATTTATATGTCATGCAACAGAGACAGTAAATTTTAAGTAACCATTGTCCAGATGAAACATTGATTCCTAGTTGTTTGGGGCTTGTTTGTTTGGGTTTTTGTTGTGTTTTTTTATACGTCTGTTTGTTTGTTGGTTCTTTTTTGTTTGATCTGGTTTTTGGGGGTATTTTTGTTGTTTTTTGTTTTTATTTTCATGGGGGTGGGTTATTTTGTTTTGTTTTGGTTTGGTTTCGTTTTTTTCACTGTATGAATAGATTTTGTTCTGTAGACGATCCAGTATAACCAGCACTTGCTCTCGGGGTCTCCAGCTGAAGATAGTTTCTCTTCTTATCTGTGTAGATACAGTTTGCCATAACTGCTCATTCTGTGTATGACATACAGGATTTTGAGATACAGCTCTTTTTTCAGTGCCTGAAAACTCTTGCTTTGTCATCCCTTCATTGTCTTGCCTTCTGCTGTTGCTGATTCAGCACGATGATATATCTGCATTGCCAGGCCTGATTCCAGATGTAAATGCTTTGTATCACTGCGAGCTGATCTCACATTATTTCATTTACCATATTTCAAATATGCACATGCAATTACCTGGTCCCATGAAACAGCAAAATATTGTTCTGTGGATTTGCCCAGTTTCTGTCCAGGCTGCTGAAATTTATAGCCTGCAACCACAGTGTAAAGTTTATGCAGACAAAAAGATGTTCTATGCCAGAGGAGCAGTGTCACATTCATCATTAAGGAGAGGAAGTGCACAAAGCACCAGCTGGCTTCATTGGAGCATGCAAGCAGAACATTTTTTTCCCTCAGAAAGCCCTTTGGCCTTACTAGTTTTGAAATATGTGAATCCAGCAGTAAACTTAATTACAGTCTTGCCTTAGCTTTGCAGAAAAAGCCATAGATGGGTCCAGACGTAGCAAGACACCTTTTCCACTGTTTCGCTGTAAGAATGGTGAATTCAGAGAATCAATTTAGTCTGTATATGTAAAGGAACAAGAAACAATAAAGAATGTCTGCAGCTACAAGCAGCAGCAGCTGCAGTTGTGAAACGCATGAAGAAAGATCCCTCTATAGCAAACTCTTTGCCTCTTCTCTTACTTGGCAGAGCAGGAGGTGTGTCCTGAGCAATAATACTGCTCCACAGAGAGCGGCAAATCTGTGTGCGCAAATAAAGATCAATACAGGGGGAACCGCTTCCTTGAAAGCCAGGCCAAAGCAAAATAACCTTGCCAATGATGAGGCATGAATCTTAAAAAGTTAATGCAGCATATATTGACTCACACAATGAGGAAAATAAGTCAGATTAGACCAGGCCAAAATTAAGCTTATGCAATAAATTGCAAATCTGCTGTGGATTTTTCTATTCTTCTGGACTGAATTTGTCTCTATTACCCAAAAAGGCAGTTTTAAGGAATGTCTGATATTCTCAGTTTTATACTTTCATTTGTTCCCTTAAGGTCATTTAGAGGAGCAGGAAGCATTTTCATGTATTAAGTTTCTGCTTATTATTTAAACAATGGCATTTGCTGAGCTGGCCTTTTAAACACATTCACAAGGTCTAAAGACTGGGTGCTTGGTGTTGGAACCCAGTGAAAAATTCTCTTACAGAAGTAATCAGAACTGAAATGAAGCAAAGTGGCACACAGTAATTTATACCAGAGGGTCTGACTTTTATATTTTCTTGAGTTTCTGTGGAAGTCCAGGTGCTTCATGTATCTGAATGAAGTAATCTAAGATACTGTAAAACAAAATCAGTTCTACTTCAAAACAATCTATGTTTTATGGAAGTTTTCAGATTAATTATCAAGATTTCAGGATCTTTGGATTTACAAGGCATGTAGGAAAAAATACAAGATCACACTGCTTCCCACATCCTTACACACATATATTTCTGGCCCGAGGAAGGGCTTGTGAAGTAAACCACCCTGGTTAAGTAGTACACTTAGAGTGACTTGACTGTGACTTGACTGCCAAGAGCTATTAATTATTTTCACCAGGAAGTCACCAAGGTACCATATAGCTGCCAGCCAAAACTGCCAACAACAATTTTAAGGAAGGCATCCAGTCTGAGGTGCCTCATTTCTGGGACATCTTACCTTGTTCAATTTTCTGAGCTGCCAGGCAGCATGGAAAATCCCTGTGAAACAGTATCTGAAATTCTGTCCCTAAATTTCCAGCATGATCTCTCTAAAACAGGGGCAAATATGAACATTTTGGCTATAAGTACCTATTTCTCCATAAAATACATGGAATAATCCCTTCATATGGATGTTACTTCTTAGACCCTTGGTGTTTCTGGCAAGAAGCTAGGGAATAAGGATGAATAAATTATCTCAGGTATTCCTAAGGAACAGATTTCAGTTCTCACATGAATTTTTGGTTATGGTCACAGCATCATTTTGAGAATATACCTCTACTTGCACTCAGAATCAGAGAGACATGGCAGTCTCTCATGCTATTCACAGGAAATTTTCTAAGGTATTGCATAGTAGACCTGATTCATCTATTCAGCATTACAATCATTTTAAATTTGTTTCCTTTAAAAAAAAAAAATATACATATATATAGGAAGCATACTGGACTATTTAATAAGGTGTCATGGATGTTGAAAGAAATGGGAAGCATTCTTGGCAGAAATAGAGACCACATGATTTGTTATTACCCTTTGTAATTTCTTTTATTTGCCCTGATTCACACCAGGAATTGTGACCACAGCCAGGATAGGAAAACAGCTCTGATAAAGTAAACACACAGTGATGTACTTTTTGTCTGCCATGGAGAAGCAGGTCTTCTTTCCTCTCCCCAAAACCCTGTTTTTGTGGGTCTCCTTTCTGAGTGTGCAAGTGTAAGAATAGAAATATTAAGAAATTAAACAGAAGAACAGAACAGTATGACTCTAACTTGCTGCTCCCAGGCTGCCTGCATAAATGTCTCGACTAATTACAGGAGCAGTCTTGCTCAAAACACACACTAATGGCCTGACTCCTATTTATAGAAATGACCTTGAATATTTGAAAGACAAAAACTACATGTGTAAATTATTCCCTGCAGCTAACAGGAAGACTTTCAGCTTTTAAGCATGTAGGTGAACAAAGCATTACAGCGACATGCATGATAATTGGCAAATGGAACACAGTTTTAGACCTCTTGCTAAATTATAGGGCAGGAATAGGACCAAGCACAGCACAATGGAGGAACAAAATCACACCTGGCTTTATATGTGAGCACGAGAGAAAAGAAGCACACTGCCATGTCACCTTGGGACTGGAGCAAACATATGACTGCAGATTGGGAGAGAAAGCAGCTTGTTGTTTGGACATCCAAACCTGAGTGAAGGAGAAGAGACAGCACAGCAAGACCAATATTACTTACAAGCCTTGTAACGCACTCTCACACAGGAATAATCAGAGCCATACTGGGATATTGCTTCTTATTGCCGCTATTTTGGCAACGTGAAATGTCTTTTCTTGATCTGGACATTTCTAGATATCAGGATCTGGAAAGAGCTCATCAGACAAATATCACACTCCAACCCCTAGGACTTAAAGGTAAAACAACATGGCTAACTATGTAAGTACTCCATTGGATGACTGACATGGGAAGTACTGACTTGGTTCAGGAAGTTGTACATATACTCTGAGTCTGAGGAAAAGATATTTTAAAACAATATTGTAAATATAAAAAGAACATGAACAAAGTACATGGGACTTCAAATTGTGTACTGTTTCTTGTAGAGATTCACCTGTAGCAGAAGGTGATTGATTATATTTACCCAGTGGGTAAGAAATAGTCTGTGGACAGAAAAAATGGAGCAGTGGTAAGTTACTTAAAATCACCTGTCAGTGCAAGAAGAGCTCTTTGCTCTGCTCTCTGGAGATCACAGGATACTTTTAGGCACCCCAACTTAGGGAAAAAACAGTAAAAGGTAGTTATTATTGCAAGTCTTAATCTGGAGTTGTTCTCAGCGCATACTTAAAACACTCACAGTCATTTTAGGAGTAGGAAAGAAAAGGAGCTACCTGTAATCATGTGCAAAGCAAGTGAGTTAACCAAAAATACATGTTTCTTAAAAGGAATAAAAAGTGAAAGAACAAGGTTGATTTCACTGGTAAAAAAGGCAGGTATGTGCACATGGCTACAATTGCACAGTCAAGGCTTTTAATTTCCTTTCTCTGATGATGTTTCATGCTATTCTCTGCTGATATGTAATGGGGGTGGGACAAGGTGACATCCAGAAATCCCTCCCATAGTAAATTACTCTATAGTTCAGTGCTTAGTTAATAAAAAAAAAAAATTAATCAGCCCAAAACAGAGGTCTCACTAAGTTAGTTATGAACACATGTAAAAAAAAGAAAAATCTAAAACTGTCTTTGGTAATGTGAATATTACAAGGCACCACACTTTGCCCATCACATTCTTCAAGGTAGGAAACTACTTGTCTGGAAATGCACAGAAGATAAAGATACCTGACAGCTCAAGGGAGAAATGCCTTGCAGTCTGACCCATTGAGCCCATGCAAAGGTACATGTGCTGTAAATTCTCAGGCCTGAAATTTGACATGCTGATGTTTTCATATGTGTGGCTGTTCATAAAGAGCTGCATTAGGGTAACAGACACTGCAGGTTCTTTCCTAAATTCAAGCACATGCTTTTCTTAGCATTTTGTGAGAAATGTTTCAAAGCTTTTATTTGCTAATGCTTACAAATATTAAACCCTTCCAAAGGGTAGTAAAAGTGCAGCAGATCAAATTTTGTGGTCTGAATTTCCCCTGAAAGTACCTAACCACTATGGCAATTCTGTAGATGTATCATCCTTTCTCCATCACAGTTCTCTTTTTCTGTCATTCTGATATGAGAACTGATAAAGCTTTAAACATAAAGAAGAAGTTCTCAACAATGTCTCTGCCTTTTATTTCTCCTTTTTATTCCTCCCTTCCCTTTACCCCTCCCCAAGTGATGGTATTGTAGAGAAGGAGGATGAGAAGTTTCCCAAACTATTTTGCTCATGTTTAAGCATAAACGTAGGACTTTTTAAATTACGGAAAGTGAATTTGTGAACTGATTCTCTTTTCTGTTCTAACAAGTTAAGTTGGATTCTCTGTCTCCAGTTCTGCAGCACATGGTGTCTGAAAAGACTGCAGGATCACTCTTTCTAACAATTAAGTCAGCAATAAAAAAAAAAAAATTAAAATCTTGCCATCCAGAGCAAGATTCATCTACTGTCATAAAGCTGAAAGAAGTGTTAGAGCACTTGTAAGTACTTATGGATAGAATAATTGCAAGATAGTTGTTAGTTGGTGTGCTGGTTTGGGTTGAGGTAGAATTAATTCTCATCTCAGTAGCTGCTATGGGGCTGTGTTTTGGATTTGTGCTGAACACAGAGTTGATAATACAGAGATGTTTTTGTTATTGCTGAGCAGGGTTTGCACAGAGCCAAGGCCTTTTCTGCTTTTGGTACAGCCACACTGGGGAGGGGACTGGGGGTGCTTGGCAGGCTGGGAGGAGACAGAGCCAGGTGACCCAAAGTGACCAAAGGGATATTCCAGACCATGTGGTGCCAAGCTCAGTATATAAAGTGGGGGAAAGAAGGAGTGGGGGGGCACATCTGGAGGGATAGCATTTGCTTCCCCAGTAACCATTTTGCATTGTGGGGCCCTGCTCTCCTAGAGAACTGCCATGGGATTGCATGCTCATGGGAAGCAGTGAGTGGATTCCTTGTTTTGCTTTGCTTGTGTGCACAGCCTTTGCTTTCCCCATTAAACTGTCTTTTTCTCATCCCACGAGTCCTCCAGCTTTCATCCTTCCAATTATCTCCCCAATCTCTCTGGTAAGGGAGTGAGTGAACAGTTGTATGGAGCTTGGCTGCTGGCTGGGGTTAAGCCATGGGAACTCTCGCTCAGCTGCTACAAGCATTGCTATTAAGTTATCTTTTCCAATATTCTTTTCTAAAATTTTCCATCAAGACTGGGGCTGCTAAGTCTCCTGATGCAAGACACGTCCAGCTTTTAAAGTAAATATGATAATTTCCTAGCCTGAATTGCCTAGCAGTCACATGACTGGTGATTTTATATTTCATTTTGATGTTGCAGTTTCTGCTGGATATGGGTGAGGCCGTAATCTCTCTTCAAGCAGCTCACAGGTCAGTGGGAGTGAGACTTCACAAACTTCCCTCAACCGAACAGAAATTGAAAACAAGGACTTGCTTATCACTTAGGAAACTGGACACAAAAAGTTCAACTTACACTCTATCTCGAATACAAACCTTGAAAAAAACACCTTCATGTAAACTAAGATAGCAATTTCTTTTCTGGACCAGGTTCCAGAGTGGATACAGGGGCTGACTGCTGCAAGTATACATCCCAGTATGCTGGAATGTATGTGATGGAATTAGCCAGACTAGCTATCATCGTGACTATTTGTAGAGCACACGTTTGTCATATGATTTGGGAATTTGCACTGCTATATTCTGGTAGAAAAGGGGAAACAGAGAGGCTAGGTTGGAGTCCAGAACTTCCATTGCAACTCATAACCCTGACATCTCAAGTCAGCATTGGGGCCAGGATAGGTAACCACTAGTCTCAGTATCAAAGAGACTAAAAAGAGAATCTTTTCTGTCTAATTGTATATAAGACAGCTACATCATGGTGTTTGGGGAATAAGAAATCTTCATTTGTTTCTCATAAGACAGGGTGGTCAGTAGGTCATCCAGGTTTATAACAATTCAGTTTGAAATGGACCTCCAAAGCCCAGCTCAGAGCAGGTCTAATCAGCTCAAGTTTCTTAGGGTCGTGTCCAGGTTCCAGGTGACTCTTGAAGACCTCCAAGAATAGAGATGTTACATCCTCTTTAGGTAAACTCTTTCAGTATTTGATCTCCCTCATGATAACTTTTATTCCAGTACCTGACCAGAATGTCCTGTTTCAACGTGCGGCCATTGTGCCCATTCCTATCTTCATGCATTTCTGAGAACAGTCTAGCTCCACCATCTCTTTGTCATCTCATCAGGATGCTGCAGACAAGAATAAAGTTTTCTCTAAGCCTTTTCTTCTTAAGGCTGAGCAAACCCTTTTGTCTCAGCCTCTTTTCCTCTGCCAAGTGGTGGCAAAAAGGCAGAGTGCCTCAGTCTTCTCCCTGTCATTTGTCACGAGCTCCCCATCCCACTGACCAGTAGGGCCACAATCTCCTCAAACCTTCTTTTGCTGCCAATATCCTCAGAAAAGACCTTTCTTGCCATCCTTCACATTCTTTGCTAATTTTAAGTGCAACTAAGCTTTAGTTTTCCTGACTTAATTTCTGAATGGACAGGCAATGTCTTTGCATTCCTCTTAAGTAACCTATCCTATTTCCATCTTCTGTGTGTGTCTTTTTTTGTGTTTAAGCTCAGTCAGGAGCTCTGTATTCTTTCTGGCCCTTTGCTAGCTTGCTTGACTTTATACAAATTGAGATCATTCCAGTGCTCTGAGAATGTTGCCTCTGAAGATCAATCATATCACCCCAGACATTTTCCTTCCAGAACAGTTTCCTACAGGAACCTGGAGGTAAGTCCCTGAACATGCCAAAACCTACTCTTCTGAAGTTTTGGATCTAGATTACTCTCGGGATCTTAAACTTCACATTCTTCACTCCACAAGAATCATTGTTAATGCAGCAAACAATGCTGTCCTTTACACGGTCCAGCAATTGTTGTACATTAATGAGTCACAGGTCCAAGACAGCATCTTCCCTTACCCATTCCTCTGTCACATGGACCAAGATACCTCAGTACATTTCAGAAATCTCCTAGACTGATTTTGTCCAGCTATGCAGTCCTTCCAACAGGGTGACTAAGGCCCAGAGAGGAACCCAAGAGGTCTGTGACTGAGACTTTCTCCAGCTGCTTTGAAGCATCCCCGTGCTTGTCTGTCCTCTGATCCTTACCCAAAAGCTCACGATTCACTCATCACCTGTCCCAAGGTATAATCCGCACACCTGCTTTATACAGAGTTCAACCTCTCCTCTTTGCCATCCTTACTTACCTGGTCTTTTCTCCATCCCTTCACTGCAGCACTATAGTTGTGAGAGCTATCCTACCACATCACCATAACCCTAAAAAGGTCTTAGATCTACAGTTGTGTATACACAATCTTCCTGCTTATTCTTTATGCTCATAGATTTGTGTACAAGCATTTGAGATGGGTCCCAAGTTGCACTGCTTTTATAGGGGAGTGAGAGAGCCTTCCCTGTCATGCTGTTTGCCATGTTCAGCTGCACTTTCTCTCATGCCCCCAGTTCTCTCCATATTACGGCAACGCTTCCTGGCATACCTCATGTAAAGCCACCCTCACTAGGTTAGGAAGCTTGTTTGCAAAGACCTCCTTTGTCAAGCATACTCCAACCAGTTCTCTCTGGGACTGTGGTTGCAGAAGCCAAAGGCCTGTCTGTGAAACCAGCCATGCAGCCAAGATTTGACACACTGTTACACTTAGTCCACTTGGACTTTTCCCTCTCTCCTGGTCAGAATCTGACAGACATCATCTGTTCCACCTGCCCTTTACCCTGCTCTCAAGTGTAGCCATCCCTGCTGAGAACAACTCCAGGTTGTTCTCAGCAGTATTGCAGGTGCCCACATAGAAACTAGCAAAGGATAAAAATCCAAAGGATAAGCAAGCCTGAGCAGCACCTCCACACATTCCAGACTAGCTGCTGGATTACTGCCTCCATCTCCATTGGAAGGAGTCTCCTTTAATTAACAGAGGGCTTCTACCCTTCATGCAGACACAAGGTTCAGGCCCAGCTGGCTTTGATCCCATACACCTGATCTCTATGCATGGTTCCTGTCATGGTTTGACAGTGGCACAATGCCAGTGCCCCCATGCAAATACCCTCTCCCTGCTCTCTGCTGTGAGATGTGACCAGGAACAAGCAAAGCAGGCTCTTACTAAAAAAGAAAGAAAAGTTTATTAACTAGACTACAAGTGAAAGAAAGCAGACAAGGAAAAATGAAAACCTTACAAAAGCATTCTCCTCTTCCTCCCCCACCAAATTCCCAATACAATACATCTTCCAAATCACCAACTCTCAGTCCGGCACCACCCTTTAGAATACTCAATCCTCAGTTCATCAAGAGGCGAGGGAGTCCTTCCATGTGCTGTGGTGGCCTCTTCCTTCATGTCCAGCGCTCTCACCACTGAACACGGACCAGGGCTGCTTCCAGGGTCGTCTTTTTAAGGATGCCTTGTCCCACTCCAAAATGGCACAGTCTCAACTTTGGGACATCTGTCCCCCCCATATTTTTACACCCCCTGGGGCCTGAGGGGTACCCACACTGAATCTTCTTTGGCTCTGGGGCATTTCCCCCCCTGGACTCAGTCTCTGTATCGCACGGAAACATGGCTCTGTCCATGGCTACACAAAAGAGTCCAGCATAAAATGCCACTCCATCTTCTCCATTCCTCCAACATCTCTCTCTCTCTCTGGCCCAGACCTTCATCACTCACCCATTTCCTTCTTCATCCTCTACTCTTATCTCTCTTCTAGGAAGGGTTAATGTTCTGTAAAGTTTTCATTGTCCACAAAGGGTTAAAAGCTCCTACAAGTGGCCAGACTCCTTCTCGGTGCATCCTCCTCCCTCCTTCTCCACAGGCCAGGCTATGCAGGCAGCACATGAGATCAAATTTCAAGGTAACAGTCCCATCCCAAGCACCGGCTCTCTCTCACTCTCTCTCTCCGTCTCCCAAGGGAGGGGGGCTCCCAATGGCTCCCGGTGTCTCTCTCTCTTCCACCCTCGGGGCGGGGGGGCAGGCCAGGCCTACCTCCCACCTCAGTCCCGGCCCAGGCCTACCGCATGGCTGCCCCTTCCCCGCCCAGCAGATCCGACCTCTTTCCCGCTGTATGCCCAAGGGAGCTTCTTGGGGGAGCAGCTCTGGTTTTTTAACCCCTGTGTGTTCTCAGAGGCAGATCCAAATTTCAGTGGTCAAACCAAGTGCCAACGTTAAAATCTGAGCATCCATTGGTGGTTTGGTTGTTGTGACCACAGCATCCCAGAAATCCTATTTCCTGTTAAACTACCACAGTTCCTAACCCAATTTCCCTCTAGTATTTGTGCTCCTGCATTTATTTTGAGTTGCTGCTTGGCGCAAGAATTTTGAAGCTGACTTTATTTGACGGTACACAAGGGTTTACAGTTAGAACATCTGTACTTGGAAAAAAACAGCATCTCTGCTTGGAGAGTTGGTAAGTCAGACTATCTAAGTTTTTACTGCGCATGCTGCTGGAATTATTAGGAGATCCAGACAACTGCATAAAGACTCAACAAAAGCCCCTCAAGGTCTACAGCCAGCCATCTTCAATAGCACCAGCTAAGATAGGTAAGAAAATAGCACTATACTTCACATTACAAAACATTGGACCAGTAGTACCAGTAGCAGTTTTAAGTCTCCCTAGTGAATCTTGATGCTTAAATTTATCATTCACATGAAAATGAAATTACTTAAAAAGTAGTCTGCAAGTAGGCAGCCAGACATTTGCTGAGTTCAAAGTGCTGTCAATTAGCAGGAGGTTAATAGAAGCAGAAAATGAAGGTGTTGAATGACATCTTCTTTTAAAAACTTATTCTAAGGAGAATGTGGCAGTAGAAGGGCAGGCAAGGAGCCACAACAGATGTACTTTAAAAACAAACAAACAAGTCTTTTATTTCACAATCAAAAATTTTTAGAAGGATGGAAATCTGAGGCAACCTTGAAAAAAAGCCCAAAAGAAAAACAAAGTTGTGTATCTTTAGACCTCTGTATGGTAGGTCTGCCTGCTTTCTATACTGCTGCAAACTTCAAACAAATCTTTGCTTCATGTTAGTTAAACTTGTTTAGAAGGTTCATTAAATATGTGAATGCTCTTCTTGAGGCCTGAAAACATTACTGAGCTCTCCTGCAATGACTAACCCTTTCACCTTCCTTTTTACTGTGTTGAAGAAGAAAATTAACTTGAGAGAAGCACAAAAGAGGCGAACCTTTCTCACCAAGACTCAAGATGTTTGTGGAAAGGAATATGAAAACCAATGAACACAGAGAAATGCAGAAGTATCTACAGCAGAGGAATGTCAGTCCTTTGAAGACTGCATGCAATCCAGATCCTATTTGACCATAAAAATGAATGCTTTTAAAATTCAATTAAGAAAAGCGGTCCAACATTATCTTAAAGGTATACCAATGAAAGAACTTAAAATTGTCATTGGTGTACAAGAAGCAACATTAACAGGTCTTTGATTAGGATTTCTACAGAATACTGTACACACTGTACTGTGATCATTGACAAAGATGAGTTATTTCAAAAAATGCTGTAAATTTCAAAGTAAGTGCTGTTAATCTCTAGGTTTGCAGTCATCGCCAACCATTACTAACAATTTGAGGCAGTTTTCTGTTGTCTGAGTTTTCCATTTTAAAATGGCACATGTTAAATATAGGGCAAACAATTTATTCTGCCCTGGCCTTATGTAAGTGGCACTGCAGGCCATCCCTGGAAATAATGTTGGCAGGAGAGTATGGTCAAGAAACGCCACCTGCTGTCTCCTGGATAACTGTTCCAAAAGGCTGCTGCAGTGCAAGGAGATGCACAAAACTCATGTTTCATTTTACTGGAGGAAGAACATCTGAGTATGATAAAGAGCAATCCTTTTCCACACAAGAATACCCCAAAGAGCTCCCAGATCCTCACCATAGCTACTTACAACACAAAAAATGTTAAGCAGCACTTCCTACAGAATCTCTTGCTGTGAAGCCTAGAGAAAAAAAATGCAGCAATTCACTTTGAAATGTAAATGCCTTGGGTTTTTTTTCAGATTGTTAAAAATAAATTAAAATAATAAAATAATAAAAAATTATTTAAAATAATAAAAATTAAATAAAAATTAATTTATTTTAAGAATGTTGGTTTCGTTTTGAGTTCAAGGTTCATCATTGATAAAAACTGAGCATCAATTCCAGTAACAATGGAATTGTTACTCATTCTATTTTCTGAGGCTTTCTCCATGAGAGCAGTCTAGCAACTCAGCCTTTGACATTCCGGCCATTCTAATCCAGCAAAACCCTTAAGTATTTGCTTTTCTTTAGACCAGCTTGGGTTCCTGATCCTGGGTGCTGGGATACCAGGATTCAACTCCACCTAAGTACACTCCACTAAGCATCAGACTGAAGACTCTTCAACACAAAAGTCAGTGTGAATCTTGATGCACCAAAAGATAAATCCATAAATAATCACCCAAATCCAAGATTACCCAAATAACAGACAGTGGTACTTGTATGACACAAATTAGACATAGCTGGAAATCAGCTGCATAAATATTAGAACTACCTTATGTCCCTGCTTTTTTTTTTTCTAAGGGAAAATGTTAGCAGTCTTCTACAACACTTCTAGAGCAACAGTCAATATTCTAATTTTAATTGTCTGAATTTTGTGTGTTTCTTTGAACCTATCCTTTAATCATAAGTCCCTGCTTTCCTTTTCTACTGAAGTACTGCTAGTTAAGTTTTTCAAGACAAAGATGTTATTTCTCTAAAAAAAATCAATTTACAAATAAACCCCAAGAAAACAAGAACCTCAAGAAAACAAGTAGTCAAGAGAAAAAAAAAATGGAAAACATCAAATATTTTGAAAATTTTAATAGAAGCTATGATTACTTCAGTTGCAGGTAGGATATAGCCTTAGTTAGGAAGCTAAATAATTCTGATTAGAATGAACAAGCACACATGCACAGTCCTAGGACGTTACAACTTCTTGTAATTAATACAAGTTTTGAAGTGCCAAGTTAGGAAATTAAACAGAACTGACCTTATTTATTTACTATGCAAAGCTAAATGAGTCAAACTGTCTTTGATGGCCTTTAAAAATGTGGCATTTATACACTTTCAACACCAAACAGCTATCCCAGTTGTACTGGATGACACCAGACGGTTTTCCTGTCCATACAAACAGAGTAAATTGAACAGTAATTAAATTTTTTACCACTAATCCTTGCCACACTACAAGCAGCCTTTACAAATATCATATCAAATTTATTTATGGAGAAAAGATTGGGAACTTCTCAAGGGTTACATCTGTTGAAAGAATTTTCAACGAAAGGAAACTACATGTGGTATTACATACTACACAATACTATAGAAAAAGTAATAGCTGTGTTTTTAGATTAATGTATGTAGTACTTTATGCCACCAATCATAAAAAGGGTATACACGATTCACAGAAGAGCGATAAACACTTCATATTATTCTCCACTTGCATGAAATTCCATCTACTTTGTAACAGTTTTTGTACATTTTAAATATTAACAAGACACACTGTGACAAAAGAAATAAGTTACAGAGCTAGAGCTTTAGAAGGCAACATCCCACAGACTGAAGCCACATTTGTTTTGAAGCATGGATGGGTTCTTGTTTCTTCAGTGTCTCAATGGCTTCAGTGATACAGATGCAGATATTTATTCACAGAAAAATAAAAGTCTGAGCCATGACTTTTGCTTGCGTGGGGCAGAGACAAAATAAACAAACAGAAGGTAGAGGAGAGATAATGCAGCCCAAGTTGGCAAGTATCAAGCTGAGTTCCACCTAGTTGTCAGTTCACAAGGCTGCCAAGTTCTTTTATCAACGTGTTCATCACTTCACATGCAAAGGCACCCAAAGGCACATGAATGTTAGCCAAGGCATATCTGTTTCCAATTCCTTCTATTCCGGATGGTGAGTGAGTTCAGATTCCTGGATACAAGGGACTCACAGACACAAACAGCTTTTTATTGCTAGAGTCCAGCACATTTGATCTAGAGTCATTAAAGGTGATCTCAGTAAAGCTTCTTTGTACTTTTTTTTCAATCCAAAATAGGGTAAACTATGCAGATGGTGTAATTATAGCTAAAAATGTGATCATAATTGCTCTAAAAAACTTTTTATGACTTAGTTGGGAATTTGCATCAAGATTGGCTTATCCTAGGAATCTTAATACCAGAAAATGAGAAGGAAGCAATTTGTGCAGTCACTCAGTCTGAGAGTGACTTCTGATCAGGAATCTCCTTAAGTGAGAAAACAACCCCTTGGTTACCATGCTAATTCCCATGGCATTTCCATGATCCCACTTGATAGGAAAAAAATGCTAATATATTTCTTTAGAAGATATGAAAGTGAACAAAAGATACATGCTTCCCCCTGATTCTCTTGAGATCTACAGACTTTGAATTAACAGTTCAAGCACTTCCATGCTCTTTTATCTGGACTCTTGCCTGCCTCCATCCTTTTAGTCAAAACATTTTAATCTGATGCAGACCAAATTTTCTTCTTATGAACAACAGAAGTCAGGTCAGATACTCATACCACTTTGCTTGCTTTGCTCAGTTCCATCCATTCACTTCCAGAATATTTAGCATAGGAAAACCCTGATACAAAAGCCTAAGAAAAAAGTTAAACCTTTCTATCCCTCCCATTTCTGAACAACACACAAATACCCACTGTTGCAGCTTGATTTTAGGATCAAAACTGAAACACAAAACCTACATGATTTGTATTTAAAATGAAATTTTATACAAACAACTTAAAACTCTCACTGTGTAAAAAGGGAAAAGACATTTTATTTGAACCTGGATTATAAGAGATGCCATCAGCAGTTCAGTTTGACATCAAATACTGAGCTATCTTAACAACAGATTTGACCAAAGTGGATTAGTACCCTGACAGCCCAATTGTTTCCGATTTAAAAACTTTGCAGTGGTCCTCTTTGAACTAGGAATCTGGAAAAGCATGTCTTCCAGTGTGCACATGGTTATCTGTCCTGAAGCTTGTAGTTTCGTATAAATATTTCCTAATTTGACAGAAAGGTCAGGGCTCTCTTCCATCTTTTCCCTGACTGTAGCCAGCTAAGGAAGAGAAAATGACATACTGTTACAGTTCAGCAAGTGGAGCTCTCATTCTACGACCACACTGAAGAAAAGCAATAACTCATAGTAAAAAAAAAGCACACAGTGTAAGATAGGTGGCTAAGGCAATGACTCATAAGATGATGATTTTATGAAAAGTACATTATGCATCACCACAAAATGGTGGAAAGGCACTGGTTATCTATTAAAGAGAGTTTATTAGATTTAAAACTTCCTCAGAGTTGTACAATCCTATTTTCAGTCTTAGTACAGACAAACACAATTATTTTCTATTTAAATCGAGGAAACATAATTGCTTCCTGGAATCTACTTTCCAGATCAGCACAATTTTAATTATTATGACGTATCTTCGTAAATGCACAGTACAGTACAAATCCATAAAATTCAGACTATAGAATACGGAGAAGTTCTGTTTGCCATACACAAGAGTATGAGCTCAAATGTCAGGTAAATCCCTTAAAAATATTATTATCAATAAACTCTTGTAGAAAGGGGCAGCTAGGACTAATGCTTAGTCATCTTTTGGCAGCTAAATATTTCCCAAACAAAGCCAAAATACAACACTAACACATGCAATGTTTATTGCAATGACTTTACAAAACAAAGTGCTGCTTAAAGAATTTCTTTTCAACACAGCAGTTAATATATATGGGCTATATTTTGAAAGGTTGGCCCTCCCCTTCTCCTAATATTTATTATTTTGCATGTTAATTTTGTTTAATACGCAGTAGTGAAAGACGAAGTATTTAATTATTAACACAGTCTTAAAATGTCTTGCTCTATAGGCATATAATCCAAAATTAAATGCTAAAAAACCTTCAGGAAAAGTAGAAGAAATGCTGAAAAACTGAGAAGGCCTTCATATGTGTTCTGAAGGAAGCCTTCTTATTGTTCAAGGCTGTAAAAACCAGTTTTCACAGTAACTTATAGCTAAATAGCAAAGCTACTATTTCCCTTATCACACTTCCCTGTATGGCATTATAGGTCTTTCATATATCACCAACCTAACAGTATCACTGTTACCAGAAACTTTATTCTCATTTCATATGAAATTAAAATAGCATAGGAGGTAAGGGATTAAATAATTTAACGCCACCAGGGAAAGTGTCACCTACATTCAGATGAAACATGAGCTTCTAGAAGCAAGATCCAAAATAAAAAATGAAGCTAACAGCTAAGTGCTTTGATCAAGAGCAGAGGAAGCCAGCCAGCTGCTTTGGTCTTGGCATGCACCAGAAGCCAAACAACTAGAGGAGGGTGAACTCAGGCACCTGAAGTTCTGTAGGTGAGCCACCACTGTTATTGCTCATTCAGTACCTTCTCTCATCACTGTATACTTACCACCTGCTCAGAAAACTCAGTTCTTTTCACAAAGGGAGGTGTATCTACTTCCACTGCTGCCTCTAATGTATTTATTACTTCTTTTAGCAAACCAGATCTGAGCTGGACAAGGACCTTAAAAATAAAATAAAAACAAACCACACAAACAGTACATATCATAAGAATGCAGATTTTTACAAAAGTGTTTGAGGAAGACAAGAAGCAAAGCTGGGTAAAATTCATTTCCAGACAGTGCACTGAGAAAAATCCATCCATTGCCAAGAAAGAGATGGAATGATCAATTTCTTCAAATGTTTGGGGTTTTTTACCAGGTGGGACCTGGAATGAAAGGGTGAGGCTTGAGGCAGAGCTCCTCTGATGAAGCTGCACTACCTGCTCTTGAATAAAGTGGTTTTTACCATAGTTTAGAGGTCACTTACACATGCACATGCAGACTTTCTCTCAGATTGTAGAGTGCACAGCTAAAGAAAAAAATTGTTGTATGTACACATGTGTGCAGGGCTGAAGAAGGCCTCAAGTGGGCAGAGCATTTACTTAGAGCTGGGTTTTTAAAATCTTTTGGATCTAGAAAGCAAAAATCATAGCTAGAAGTTGTTCATGGGTCTCTGCTCACAGATGTAGGATTGGTCTACTTTACATTCCCACCTATGGCAGGAAGTGATTTTTAAAAGTGGGTGGAGATTGTTAACAGTGCAGAATGTAAGTCATCCAACTGACAGAAATTGTCTGTTGGCTCAAAAACAAGCTCAGCAACACTACCAACACATGCCTGTGCTAGTAAGAGGCTGGTCTTCCATTACTTTGCACTTGGGAGTTTATTGGCCAGTGTAGCATACTCTGCAAAATTTTAATACAAGGCAAGCATACTTACTTTAAGATTATTGTATAGTTTGTTCTCTGTTCTCATTATCTGGGAACAGTAAAATTTGGCTTGTGCTACATCGTTCTGGGAAGGAATCATAAATAATATAAAAATAGTCACACATGTCAGAAACTTGCACAATGAGAGAAAAACAAGTCCTTAACAACTCTTCAACAAATCACATCTAGAACCCCTTTATCAAGACCCATAGACACCAAACAGCACCCAGCCTGCAAAAGGAATAACCCACGCTGGAGTTTCCCTGTCATCTGGCTCTTTAGTACTGTGTGTGTCTGTCACATGTAACCAACACTGAGCATGAGATCACCTAAAAGATGGAAGGTTTACACACATGCTCAGTTCAACACACATCAGAGTAATGAAGTGCAGCATATGTTACTCTGTGTACTTACCCTGCCCAGCCCTTCTAACCTTTTGGACATACATATTTACAATACTGTATCTATGTCATCAACTGATTTGAATAGACATTAAAAGTTACACTGACATTTACTAGACCAAGCAATGTTACTTGGGATCAAGAAACATCTTTCTTATAGCAAAGAGTGCTGTCAAAATTCCTTCAGCCTTAAGAACAATTAAATGTAATGTGGAGCATTATTCCATTTGCAAAACAAGGATATTATCATGCAATTGTACACATGAATAAATTTATTTCAATGATGCTATTTTTCAGTGTCTCCTTTCACACAAACAGAGCGAAAAAGACCACAGAGTGCATAGAAACTTTTAACAATTCTACTCCATTCATCCAAATTTGTGAGTAAGACCAAATTTATAGCACTTCCAGTGTCTCTGAGCTCTATTTTAACATGAAACAGAGGTTAATGACATACCCAACCTGCATACACAAATTAATGGCAGAGGAAATCCAAACTTTATTCCAAACTTTAGAATTTCCTAATAGTTATTCTTCTGCTCCACTTTTCACCCTGTGCTGCGTCAGAGCCTCTTCATACCAGTACTTAGGCATATAAGATAAAGCAAAACTTCCCCAGGCAGAAAGAAACATATTGTGGAGAAATTCCACCTCCCTGTCAGTACTGAAATACATATCAGAGCCTTTGAGTCTGCCTCCCAAGACAAACATTTAAAAGAGATGATTGCACAAACACTTTAAATTATCATCTTAATTCTATTTAGCGGAAATTACCATTAAGTAGCAGTATCTGCAGGACTAGATCCATGAACACCTACCTGTTGGCCTAACTCTATACTTTTTTAATGTTCTAGATACTATTATCACAAAATATGTGTGCATTACACTCAAGACATATGTTTGCATTTACAAACTTCCATATTCAATTTGTAAATCCTACTATTTCAGGAGACTAAAAGTTCCAATACTTGAAGCTATTACATAGTTATGCTTTCTCCATGTTAGCTTCCTTTCACTACCTGTCTACAACAAAACTAGAGAGCATCTCTCTACAGAGACCCAGGCACAAGTGAAACCAAAGAGACCATACCTGCTTGAGAGCAGCTGCCATTGCAAAGCAGTATGCTCGCAGTGGTAATGTATCACCTTTTAGCTGCGCTTCTTCAAGCAGTCTCGCAGAGATTTTGGAAGACTCTGGGTTGCCCTGCGTAGAAATATCACAGGAAGTTGTGCTTGTTTTTATAGTTACCTGAAAGGACTACAAGCACCTGCCATCATATTCAGAAAGTATTCAGAAGTCAACATACTGTACAATCACATAGGCAATATGTGTCTGAATCCAACCAAGCAGATTCTGTGCAGCTCTTTTTGAGAAACACAACATAAAAATATGATATTCAAAGTGACAGAGGTCACAGGAGGGTAAAAGTAACTTCTGTTATTTTAACAACTACGTCTTGCCCTAACTACTTAGGCTTCTGCAACAAATCAAACAGCCCCAGCAGTATCCTAAACAAACAGATATTTTCATTTTTACCTTCAAATAATTTATAAATCAGGAAGGAATATTAATTTTTGTTGTTACTTAATTATAAAAGCTACATTAGATAGTTACTCAAAATCAACATTTTCTAAGCTTGAACTGTTAAGTACCATTCCACTAAAGAAATCTAATGAATTTGAACATTTAGCTATTTTTAGCCTCTCTTAAGGATTAATTCTTGAAAAATGTTTCCAAAGTATATATTTTAATATTACAGCTTAGACATCTGCCTTTTTCCAACACAGAAGGCTTCCATTATGGTTGAGAATTTTCAACAGGCGATACTAAATGGCAATGAGTTAAGTTGTATGCTACCTCTCAAGCTACTGACTCTCCAAACCAATGGAGAGTGGAAATCACAAGTGGAACTGACTAGACCCCATACAAAATAGTATCTGTCAAACCTAAAAGCTGGCAGCGGGAATGTTTGGTAACAATTGGTACCACCAATATGGACAAGAGTCCTCAGATTTGGTGTTGATTTCTGTTCCTAGTATTCATAGTGTCTCCCTGTAAAATTTGGTTCAAAATATGTTCCTTGAAAATTTAGAAACATTTTGATCACCAGAAGACTAATTATTATTACATAAATACTTTGTTATCATCAAAAGGCCTATAGCTCTTTCCTGCTGTTACCTCAGAGTATGGCAGTGCCTTACAGAGATTTAAACCATCCCAGAAGTGTTTCAGAGTTGACCTCAAAAATACCTTCGTGCAAAGATTAAACATTAATTCCTCTGTTTATCCACTGGAAATAATCTGAGTTTAAGCCTTGTACATTTTTCTGTACTGGTCTCTGGCAAGGTTATTCAAAAGAAACCAAGAATGGTAAAAATCCAGCAACGCTTTTAATGATACCAATACTGTTATTTATATTACTTGAGTACTACATCTTGAAGATACTTAATTTCAAGATTTCTTCTGACATATCTTGTGTCATGGGAAAAAGCAAGTTTGAGCTTCACCTTTTCTTCTCCTCCTCCTCCTAAGAGATGACTCAATAGATTAAGCTTTTAAAAGAGCTCCACCTAATCCTGTTTAGTGCATAAAGGGTTACTACAGCTTACTTCCCTATTGATTGTATTTTATCTTAGTGAAAACGTCCCACAAATTTATTGTGACTATTCAACCCAACCAGGTGACAGAGTAGAATCATCTCCCCCTCTCTTTTCATCAATAGTAAGAATGTGCCAGATTCTCTATTGAAAATATATGTAGGGCCAGAAGTAGAAGAAAAAGAAGCCTTGGGAACCTATTCCTGTAGCACATACCTTGGATCCCAGCATGCTAACTGCAGGCCATGTTAAAAAAAAACTTGAAAACATTTTAGGAAAGAAGCTACAACAGACCTAAAGGCAGCTCAAATTCACTGGAACTGAGAATTTCAGAAAAACCACATTAACTGCTGCTGAGGTACCTTTTTAGGCTACATCCTTTTTATCACATTTGCACTCAGTTTCCTTGTATGGTTAACTGAGAAACCTGAGGAAGTTTAGTCTAGTGGTATAATTTTTCCCTAGCTAGTGTATTTATAAAAGATGAGGAAATGGAAGAAGAATGTTTGGGAAACATTAATATTAAAATTTCAGTACCCTTTTCCTGACCCAGAGAGGAGTCTGGAAAAGGGTATTGCAGAACTGACTCAAATCTGGAGAGGAAGATCAAAATAAAAAAGTTCTGTGATCTCACTTTGCTATGAAAGGGAAACAGTTCTAAGAAAACACTCATATAACTGATGTATTCTAGTTTCTTACCATGTTCATGCTCTTTTTCTTTGAGCTAAACATACAGATAAGCTCAAGGGGCTGTCTGTTTACCTAAAGGGATTCATTTATGCTTCTTTTCTCCATTCAGCTGTCCATTTTCATCAGGCGTGTAAGGAACAGATTACAACTCTATTCCTTGCTAAATTTGTGTACAATTACAGAAATTAAATTACAGGACTGCTTGTAGGGGGAGGGGAGAAATGGATGGGGGATGTCTGGCAAATAGAACATATCATGTATATGCCTTAAGGAAACGAGACTATAAAACCAGTGCTGAGGCTGAAGCACAGCATATTGTCTGAAGAGATGCAAACATCACAGAGAAAGAAAGATACTCTAAGGTAATCAAAGGCTGTACTAGATTTGTTTCTTAATGCTCATGTCCATGCAACTTTTTAGAGATTTGCTTTGTCACATTAGTTTGTATGGGAAACAATGTATGTGCACCATATCATGTATGATAAAGCACCTTAGGACTTACATATATAAGTTTAAAATACTTGCACTAGATACAAAATCATGACAGGGAAATTATGGAAACCCAAAAAAAATTAAAATCTAAAGGAAGAGATAGAGAAGGCATTTCAAATACTTCTTCATTCATAATACTTACCAGCTTATAGCATATTGCGACTGCAAGTAGATAGGTTTCTTTGTTGAAAGGTATACCTTGTTTTTTCATTTCGACCAGAACTTCCAAAGCACCTATCAAAAATACATTAGTGTTACTCACTTTGTATCTTTAAGGCTGTACCTCTCATAACTGAAAAGAAGAAACAGGTCAATAAGGTATGAATTCAATAAATTTATTTGAAAATATGAATGCAAACTGAAATTTGTTATTTAAAAAGTTCAAAAAATTTAATGCATGGTCATTTGGATCTCTTTCAATTTAGCAAGGAGGTTTTCAGTTTACACTAGCACATGGTCTTATTCCTCCATTATTTTTTATATGAAAATCTAAAACTAAATTCTATATACTTGAAAAAGACACCCTCATTGTTCCTAACTGCCCAGAAAGCTTCCACCAGTATAGGCAAACTACATAGCATCTCTTCATTAACTCACATGGTCCATTTCACAATGCTGAATCACAGAATCACAGAATCACTAGGTTGGAAGAGACTTTCAAGATCATCAAGTCCAACCCAGCCCTAACACCTCAACTAGACCATGGCACCAAGTGCCACATCCAATCCTTTTTTAAACTCACCCAGGTATGGTGACTCCACCACCTCCCCGGGCAAACCATTCCAATACTTTACCACCCATTCTGTAAAAATTTTTTCCCAATATCCAACCTCTATTTCCCTTGGTGTAGCTTAAGACTGTGTCCTCTGGTTCTATGTTTAGGTGCTGATCTAGGTTTCTTTTACAGTGGCCAAGTTGCAACTTTTAGCACAACTGCTGGACTCAAATTTGCCAAATATTAAGAGACCAGCTGTTATGTGTTCAACAAATATCAAATAAAGGGATTTGCTTGAAAAGCTTTGAGGTTTTCTCATGGAAAGTCTTTTAAGTTAGGTCAGACGATTTCTCCTTTTCTTCATACGGGGCCAAACTGATTTGAAGCACTGGACTTCTAATCTGCAGGAGCCACTCTGAGAGAGGACACAGGTAAAAAGGTACTCTTCCTTGCTCTGACACAAATGCAGAATGGAGAAAAAAATCGCTGAGGAAATTAACATTCCAAAGCTCACATAAACCAGGTTTTCAATAGAGAAGAAAAAATGATATGGGAAATAATGAAGCAAAGAAAAGTAACAGTTCAGTGAAGACGGTTTGGGGGAAAGAGCTCTCTTAGATAACAACAGTTCTGTGGAACTTGAATGGCAAGAATTCTGTGGGGAATATGAAACAAATAGATCCTTCCATTTTTATTACACACTACCATGCAACACATTCACATCTACAGTTATTTACATGATGTTTGGCCATCTAAAACCCTAGCCAATCAGCCAATATATATATATGTGTATATATATATATATATATATATATATATATATATATACACACATGCACCACTTACAGTGAGAAGCATCCTCCCCAACATTAATTTGCCTTAGCAAATACAGTACTTACTTTCAAAATGGCCCTTTTTAAACAACATAGTCATCAAAATATGGAATGATGTACTGTCTGAGAAAAAACCATGCAAATTCTGGAAAGGAAATAGAGCAAGCATAAGAAAATCAGGACAGTGAAGACTCTTACTGTGCACAGCATTTAACAGGTCTTCCTACTGAAATAAGTCTGATTTTAGAAGTTTAGCATTTAACTCTCTGGGTTCCTTGCCTGTCTGTCTCTCTGTCAAATGATGTCTAAAATACCAGTGACTCATTATGGTGAAAAGCTCACTAAAATTAAACAGAAAATTCCCAGAGAGTCCCACTATCCTATTTTTTAAACGACCTCTAAGTCAATGGAAGCAGAAATCACTGACAGTTTGCAGCTGATGAACAGTATCTTTCTGTACCAAGTATCACCAGCATGAAATGGAATGAATTTTTGCTAATCACAATATCAAATGATCAGCACAAGAGCATAAATCATGATGGTAACAGTATCAGAAGAGAAAGGAATTAAATTTTAGGACACTAAACACTGCGTGTTGGGAATAGACAAATAAAATATATCAGAGGTATTGAGTTTCTGTAGCAGAATCTGGAGAAGTGGTACTCAACCTCTATCCACCACTTACTATGTATTATAAGTACAGCAGTTCCTGTCTTAATGATACAGATCTCAATTAAAAAAACTCAAACCACAACAGAAACTACATATACACTTTTTTACACATGCCTAACTTAAGAATAGTAGCAAGACTTCTCCCGTTTCTGGCTAGGCATATCTCATGCCTTGATGAATTAATATCAGCGAGATTTTCATTGGCTGCCAGAGATTTTTGAAGTCACATTATTGCACACACTGGATCTGATTATCATCCTGCATAATACCACACACAGGATTTTGGAAACGTTCAGAAACAAGACATTTAGTGTCTTCAGCACTAAAATGGCCAAATTTCTGAGCTGATGAGTATCATACCACCTCTATAGTGTTCAGAGAGAGGCTGAAGTACAGGGTGAACCTGTTGGTGTAAGTAATCCAAGGAATTTCAGAGGACTACCACAGAAAAACTTACAAGTCCTCATTTCCAAGAATGATTAATGCAACACAAGATGCAGGAAAACATGCATCAGCTGTATTCATTTAAGTAATTATTCTTTCATCAATACTTTTTATTCAAATTTTATTCAAATGATGCAGTTATACAGAAATAAAGTTACCAAGCTAACATTTAATTACTATGCTAAAATAAAAAAACATGTAATCTGCACGTCTAAATTAATGCCATAGATGTCTCTGTTACTGCAACACATCTTCAAGTCTATCAGCTCATGCAAGGCTTGTGTGTAGCATATCATATCTGACTAATAATAAGATCAGCAATATATTTACTATATATACAGGGGAATTACCTGATCTTTGATAAGTTCTACTGCAGGTCTTTCAAGGTCTAGCTCATAACACAGTCTCATGAAGAGTGGCCCAAATTTAAAATTATGTAAGGCTGTGATTCTATTCTGTTCATGGTACCTATGGGAAAGACTAAAAAGTTAGTCACACAGAGCCTGGAATTTGCCAAGGGAGAACAGCTTTAAATAGATAGCAAGGTCTGTAGGTGCAATGACTGAGGCACACTTTCCTAGCTGCCAAAGATATACAGGTAACAGAAAATCAATTTTAAGCAAAATTATTGTTTTTGATCAAACAAATAAATTAACTGGTAATAAATAATCTCTTTTATTACCAATAAAGTAACCTTCATTGAATAAATAATAGAATGCGTCTCTGCCTTGAAAATTCCAAGCTACTTTACCTTCTACTCATGGAACAACAGCAAAGGAAGTGGCGACAGTTTATTTTAGCAGCAGTAGCTCAACAAAAAGCATTTAGCTTTTGTCTTTATAGTCCCTGTATCGTACTTGCTGGGAAAATTTCCATTCACAAAACCTTCTGCTGCTGTCTACTGGTTTCAGGGCAGTTTATACCAGGCATGTATTGGCTGGGATGCCCCAGAACACCTCTGCCTCGCAGCTGTGGGATAATTTTTCTCTCTGGTTCACATACTGTAGGGCACCACTTTGCTCCCATAGCTTAACTCTCCTTTGACCTGAGGGTCTCTAAAGGGTTGGAAGATCCAAAGGATTTAAATAAAAATACAGCCTTAAATTAAGGGATTAACTATGCATATTGCAATTAGGGCAAGACCTCAACTGCAGACATAGCCTGGGATAAGCTAATAAAAGCAAAAAGATAAAAACAGAAAAGAGAGTTACCTGGATTGTTAAAAATACCTGTAAATAATTTTTCTGGCTAGTTCCACATCAGATGAATTCTGACATAAATGCAGCAAATTTTTTAATTCATTTCTGAGGATGATTCCATTTTTCTTTAGTTTTTCTTTAATATTTTTAAAATATTGATCTGAAAATAAAACACATACACCAGCAGTCTATTACCTGCATTACATACTTAGTATCTGAAACATCGAGACTCAGTGAAGCAAAACTCTTTTTTTTCACAAAGAAAACTGCATAAAACTTCTAACAGACAAGCATGCCAATATGTCCCCATGAAGTCATATCAGACTTAGAAAACCAAGGAGATGCTTACTGTGAGCTTAATTTCACTATATATGTTATGGAGTATATCAGGTAATGCAAAAGTTTTAACAAGGAACAAAGTTTTGTGACATTTTATGTTCTTCTTCTAAAAGGCAAGCAAGCAAACCAAACCATTTCCACTCAGCATTCAAATGACCATAAGAACTACCCAATACTGTTCAGACAGAAGACTTAAATTCCTTCACAGCTGATGAACACACAAAGACTTTCATACATAATCTACCTATTTCTTTAAATAGCCATAAACTTGGAGTCACTACCTTTCTACTCCAAAACAGAGGGTTCTCTATCCAGCACATTGTCCTATGACAAAGCAAGCTGAAAGACTAGTCCTTCAGTTGGTAATTTCAAGCCTCTGACTCAGATATACACAAGATTAAAAGCACGTGTACCACCTAGCAGCTCCATTCCTCTCATGGTGCTGCCAGCATCTTGAGCTGGGAAATGAACATTTTGCAGCAGTTGCTGGCTCCTGATGTTCCCAAGCTAGTAAACTGCACAGGAGGTGCAAAGTAGGCACCCCAGAGAACAATGTGTACAGTGACTTAATACACATCTGTGGCAACATACAAATACAAGTCTTTACTCAAAACTGATGTGCAGAATTGAAGCCTGTGAAGCCAGACAAATGCATATGTACAAGTATGCACATATAATGGCTGTGATGTGATCAAAGGTGTGCAGGAATTTCAAAAATATTTGGCATCTGAACTGTATTTACATTATTCTAGCTAACTGTATAACTGCTGTAGCTAATAGCATAACTATTACAACTATCGTAAGATAATTGTAGTTAATACTTCCCTCACAACAACAATAATAGCTATTATATATTCTGTATAAATTTTTCCCTAAATTTCTAAATAAAGTTTATTACTATTACTTTATTACTTACTTTTTTATATATATTCTTTATAAATTTTTCCCTAAATTTCTAAATAAAGTTTATTATTAGCCATAGTTCTTTTCATCTTTCAAGTATAACATTAAACACTCAATACAGAAACCACACATACATACAGACAAATAACTGCTTGGAAGAATGTTTTCATTAGTTTTCAAAGGATTCAGTTTGCACAAACCAGAAGGTCAACTGTGATCTATAAAGCAAAATATTTGTCTTCTACTAAAATGCTTTAGCAGAAATGTTTGACCCCCAGCAGAAATTTCAATGTTTCTCAAGTACAGGATGAATAAATTATGATATGAGTATATCATTATCCCAGCAAAATATAACGATATTATGACTCACACCTGCACAATTTAAATTCTACTTAATATAGAAAAAATATCAGTATGATTTTACTTCCCTCTCTGTCCCAGAAGAGTGGGTTATATAAAACTAGATGTGATTATTTGTCTCTTCCTGCCGTAGAATTAACTACAAGCTTTGGAACAGTTGTCAATTTGTATCACTAGCACACCCACACATGATAAACCAGGAGTTTTACCTTGCTTTTCCTAAATAATAAGGGCGACTTCATGTTTATACTTATGTTTCTAAAATAAAGGAAGTTGTATATATTTTAAATAGCATGAAAAGATCAGAAAAAAATCCACTGATCTTGCTCCTACATTAATTTGGAAAACCTGAATTTGTTTTTCATATTCTGAGTAGCATATATGATTTGGAATCAGATGTACAACTGAGAACTCACATTAGGCAAAAAAGAAAAATTAAAAATATGCTAACAAAATTTAGGGAGAAAATTAAAAAAAAATTACTGTGAGAGTCCTTTTCTGGATTGTAAGATAACTATTTAGCTTTGTGTTAACTTTCTGTGCTGATATTATACTTGAAGCAAGGTTTGTAGACTGAAATAGTTTTTTCTATTAGACTATCTTACAAAGCGTGAAACGCAAGGGCACAAACATTTCAGGTCTTGCATAAACACCTTACAAACATGAAAGCTTCTCAACACATATTCTCAACATAGCATAACTAATACTACATTTCATTCTACAAAACCTCAGGTCTTCCAACAATGTCAAGTACAAAATATTTGCAAGAGGAAGACATAATTAGTTTCTTTAAACTGATTGTTTGTTTCCTAAGACTCATGCTAAAGTGGTGACTATGAAATAAATGGTATACCTTTATTGCCATGAAGCTCATTTCTAATTGCCACTTTCATCTGCTGAAATTCTTGTAACTTCATATCTTCTTCTGTTAGCAGATACCGCTTCCCTGCCGTGAGAAAAAAAGAGGAAGGTCATGTTTCATGTTACACTGTATGATTTAATAGTACAGAACCTAGCACATATGAATTACGGACAACTGTGTGATGCCAGATCATTGGGATAGGACACTAAAAAACAGACTGCAAAAACTGCAGTTACTCCCATCACTGACAAAACAACCCAAATAATACATCACAGCTTTCCAGAGCTTATATGTACAAGGATGAAGAAGTATCTAGTTATTGGATGTGCAAAAGAAAAACCAGAGGCTACATTCCTCTCCGCTAAGCCAAGGTACAAGAAGATTCTGCACAAAATTCCTGCTCCCTCCTTTACACTTTTATAAGGATTTGTCTTGTTTTCCTTTGTTTTCCACAATTCACTAATGTCACAATTTGCTTGTGCTTACCCCACAAGTACTACTATAAAATAAAACATTCTGGAAGCTCCCAATGCAGTAGGAAGTCACAAAAAGCTTATTTTTTAATTTATAAAAACAACAAGTGTATTATTTGGATTGTAGTAACACTCTGGAGATCTAGTAATGTTCTGCTGCTGTACAGATGTCAGAGGTAGACAGTCACTGAGTCTAGAATGTCAAAATTAACTTTGGGTGCTGACTTTAACTGTACTGTGTTGCAAGCTGCTTTAAAACAAGCATCATGCAAAAGCTATTTGACAAGTTTTTGCCGTCATAAAACCAGGTGTCCAGAGGATTTTTATTTGAAACCACTGACTTAGCAACAGAGAGTCACAATAACAGCTTACACTGTTACAATCTAGTATTTTAAGGTTTTGGCTTATAAGGAATTATTCTAACCATGAAAGCACAAGAGCAAGTATTGAACTCAGTTAGGTTGTTTATTCTCTTTCTGCATATCCCTCGGAAAATGTAACTGGCCATGTAAATAAAAACACTTGTTTTCTAAGCAAGTGAAGCATGATAATGACACGCTTCATAAAACCTGAAGAAAAAAAAATCCATTAAATGGCACATTTATCCATTAAATTTAATTGAAACAGTTCCAATGGGTAAACAAATAATTTTATTCAGCGTGAAATTGACCTGTATTACACTGCCATTTCCTTCCCACAGACCTCTGTTGATCTAGCACTGAAAGACCATTCTTGTCATGGGCCTCTCCAAAGCCAGTGCAGAAATCATGCAGGTGCCTGGGGTGGGACTAGTGTCAGAGCATGGACATCAGTGTCAACAGAGAGATTAGGGAAGCAGAATTTTATTTTTCTTGAATTCAATTTGCTGAATTGTACTGCTTCCTTAGACACATACTTACAGTGTTACAGAAATGTTTCAAAACCAAAGGGACTGCCAAGGAAAAAAGAGGGAGATGGATATGAGAGCTGGCACGTGCAGGTGGTGCAGACTACCCCAGAGAACTCAAACAACCAGACTGCTCAGTGTCAGGCACATTGATACCCTCTACGTGGCCAGTCCCTGAAGGGCATGTGCAGAACTCCACTCAGAGAGAGGGGTCTCCATATCTCTGAGGGGTATAACAGAGATGTAATCTGAGTGAAACTTTCAGCTCTGCTGGCACATTAGGACAGGAGCCCAGCCAGGGTCGAGGCTGGGGAGCACTCTGCCATACACCTCTTTTCCATGTGCCCCTTTTTCCTTATCTCTGAATCACAGCGTATGCATAAGGCTGTCATCCTCCCAAAATAGATACACATTTATGAAGCTGCATGCTGATTTGTTTGGTTTCTTTTGGTTTGTTTTTTTTTTTTTTTAATGTCATATCTTGACAGTAGTAAGCAGGGGATATGCTGACTAACACTGACCTCAGGGGTGACCTCACTGCAGCCTTCAGTGGGGCCTGCAAGAGAGCAGGAGTGGAACGTACCCAGGGGCATGTACTGCTAGGACATGTGGGAAGGGCCTTCGACTGGAGTCAAAGGCTTTGATTAGAGAATAGCTTTAGGTAAGAGATGAAGAAGAAATTCCTTACTGGGAGGGTGGTGAGACAGTGGAATAATTTGCTCAGAGAAGCTGTGGATCTAGCATTCCTGGACATGCTCAGGACCGGGCTGGATGGGGCTCTGAGCAAGGCGATCTAGTGGGAGGTGTCCCCACGGCACGGGGTTCGCAGCGGATGATATTTAAGGTCCCTTCCAAGCCAGGCCAATATGTGATTGCTGCACCAATTTTGTGACGCCGTCTCTCCCAGGGGTGCACCTCTGCCGCTCCAGCTCGGCCTGTCCACCGCAGCACAATCCGCGGCGCTCACCGCCGCGCCGAGCGGGGCACTCGCTCAGGAACTACAGCTCCCGTCAGGCACACAGCTGGCAGAGGCGGGCGGGCCTGCCGGGAGCTGCAGTACTCCGAGAGCTCCGCAGACAGCGGGCAGCCCTGCGCCCCGGCCGGGCATCCCGGCGCCCACCCCCGCCGCACAAGCCGCGATACCTGCGGGCGCGCAGCCCCAGCCGCCCGAGGCAGGCGGGCGGACCGCCGAGCGCCGCGCCGCCTCCCGCGCCGCCCGCCCAGAGCCGCCCGCCAGCACCGCCGCCATCTCCCGGCCGAGCCCGCGGGGCGGGGCGCTCGCAGCACCCCCCGCTCCGCCGCCCGCCTCCTCCGGCCTCGGCGCCATGGCCGCCCCCTTGCTCCGGCGCGCCGTGCTCTGCAGCGGGAGCGCCCTCGGCGCGGCCTCAGGTCGGTGCGCTGCTGGCGGGGCGGGGGGCGCGGCACTGGCCGCCGTGGTTGCCGCCGCTGCGGTGGGGAGCATGAGCAGGGACGGGGTGTTGCGTAGGGACTTCAGTCATCTTTCCCTCTTCAACTATGTGCACGTGTGGATTTGGAGATGGCTCAGAAGACGTTTAATGGCTAGTATGTAGTACAGGACACTGTTCGCAATTTGTTTTTTAATAGGTAATTCCCCGAGCCGATTTCATAGCTCGACATGGTAGGACCTGCCTTTTTGCGTTAGGGCAAGCCACGCGGAATTGTACAGGAGGCCGCAAAACCCGCGGCAGTGCGTGTTCAGGAAAACTGGTACCGGCGGTGACAGAGGCGCCACCAAGACTGGTGTTTTGGAAAAGTCAAAGATCTGACCTTGGGGAGGAACTGAGCCCAGTAAGGCTGGGCACAGTGTGCTGGCGCTGGGTGCCTGCTGCGCCTTCCGCCCTCGCCGAGCACGCGTGTCTCTGTGTCCCGGTGGCTGCAGAACGCGCGGCCCGGCCGGGCCCCCTGGCTCCGGGCCTGGCACACGCGGGGCCTGTGCTGGGAAAAGGCCTGGAAAGCCTCGTGCTTGCTCGTGCCATCCCGAGCTGTGAATGAATGAATGGATGAATGAATGAATGACTTTTTGTTTGTGCTGAAGGAACAAGCCGGCAATAAAAGACCCCAAACTCGCCACACCAAACCTCCTGAATCTTTTGTGTGCCGCTTTTATCAACATAAGGAAAAAGACTGCTAAAGGAAGCGCCACCCACCAACCAGAAATACCTTTTTAAATTATTAATATTTTCTAACTGTTTGGTCAAGTGTTGTACATAATTTTGAAGTCTGACTGTGGAATTCTGTGTTCTGAATCTTTTTCTTAGTTCCTGAGGTGTTCACTGCAGGATGTGTGGGTATAATTGCGTGTCAGAAAGGTGTTAAGAAGGAAGAATTATTTCACAACCTAAACGAAACTTATAGTGCTAGCAGTTAGATGTTTAGATAAAGACTTTGAAGTAGTTGCTGAGACTTCTGTGTAGCATTGTAGTATCTATTTTTAAAATACTCTTATTTCATAACGTTAATTCCTGCGAATTTCTGCGTGTATTTCTGCATCTGCCTTCAACAAGTTTTATCCAGGTGTTCTTCATGCATTTTCAAGACCTTATGACTGATACACAAATTCTTCCAGCTGAAGCATTTTCTTTTTTGTTTCAAAAGCTAGCACAGCATCTTGAGCAGTTTTTGTGGTACAAAGAGTGTTTGGAAAGAGCTTTCACAAATATTTCACTGAGTCTGCAGTATAGGAGATGGAAGATTGATAATTATAAAAATGAAAGTATTTTCAGTGAGATATGCCTTTTTAGGTGAAAATAGCCATTCAGCAACAACAGAAAAGCATGCTTGTGTGTATTTTTTCTTTTTGCTTATGTTTTTAGCCTACATTTAGCTAATTGCTAACATTTGATAAAAAGGTCTGTGGGCACAAAGAAGTTGTTTTTTTTTGTTGAGGGTTTTTTCTACCTTTACAAATTTGTTATTTTCTTGAATACGGAGTTTAGGTTTGGAAATACATGTTTCATGCTGAAAAAAAAACTTTTGGGGAAAGCTTTTCAGTTTTAAATATTACAATGTAATAGTTGATTCACATATAAAGAATCTGAATTGTTAGATTAGTAGTTACTGACATAAAGACAGTTAATGCATTCCACTTAGCAAATATGACAAAAGAAGGTGGTACCTAATAAAATGTTTGTGTGGAGCTGTGTAAGCAACCCAGCTTACAGAGTGCTTTCTCTCTTCATTAGGTCGAAGATCTCTTCTTTCTTCAGCCTATGTGGATAGCTCAAAATGGGAAAAGAGGAAAAAAGAGGAGCATAGCCTGGGTGAGAAAAGTTGGTTTCTTGTCTCCACTTTGTCTAATTAATTGCAGCCTGAGCTCATTTTTGGTTACTTTACCATCTGTAAGTCCTTCAAAATAGGAAAGGGTATGAAACAATATGCTTCTGAGCTTCTATGTCAAAAAGCACTCAACGTCTTAAAAATTTGTCATATGTATTCAAAACTGTAGTACAGAAACAAGTTAGAATTTGCCTGTTTACTTAATGTTCAGTTTCTATGAGCTAATTTTTTTCTTTCACAAAATCCAAAGTGTGTGACTGTCTCTGACTGATGTCTTCATTGACATTGTTTTAACAGTACTGCAGTGTGGAAAAAAAGCTATTCTGTAAGTATTACTGGACAATCATATTTAAAGACTTTTTTTAAAGAGGAAATTTTCCTCAGGGTTTTGCATTTTCTTCTTGAATTATAGATTTTTTTTTAGGAAGAGGGGGGAAATGAAGCTAAACTTCTTATTTTCAAGAAGGTATGTGTTAAACTGTATCTACACATGGTACTGAGATCTGCTGTGCAAATTTTATTGCTAAATTATTTGTCTAGATTACATTTGAAGTGACATTCCACTATCTTTTTGGTGACTACATTAAAGACAAACCATATGTAAAGCATTTTTCCATGCTAAAGATGGATTTTTTTTTTAATTTTGTTTTGTACCACAGGTGTTTTGGAGCCTCCATGATTTATAGTCTGTTTTCATTTCTGGGCCTCTGAACTGTGGTTGTTATTTGCAACACGGATTATGAGGCTGTAAGAATAATCATCAGCTGAAATTCACGGGCTTTTGTCAGGCAGGAGCACAGACAAAATAATCAGTCTGGGTTTTATGCACTAATTTGTTTATTTGCCTATGAGCATTTAGGTGGGAATTAGGCTCTACTTGATGAGAAACAGACAGTGGGTCCTTATGTATGTAGCTTGGATCCTGCAGAGACTGTTAATACCTTGTTACACTTTGCTGTCAATAGGACTGCTCATGCCATGTATTTTGGGCTGGAGCCACAGATTTGTGCCCTGGGATGCATTTGAACTAGTCACACCTCCAGGTGAAAATGAGTTCTTATTTTGGCAAGTGTCATAGCCAGTAGAAATCCACTGTAGAAAAAAACCGTTGTGCTGGTGCTGGTACAGTCCATGTTTGGCTTTCTCCAGGCCTGGCAGGACCTTCTGTGTCTGTTTGGCAGGCACAGTTCTTGCTGCTCCTCTGCTGATGGTCTTGAGCCAGAGCAGATGTCTATTCCATGATTTTCAAAGAACTGCTTTGCATTTTCATTTTGTGTTCGCAGAAAAGAGAAAACAAGCTAGCATGGTGTCAGCTGTATTAGCATTTTCAGAGAGGAGACAGCCCTGCAGACGTCTGCTCTGTAGCTGTCAATTGTCTGGTTGCACATACAGTCTTGTCTGTATTAACTGGTGATTATAGCTAGGGTGAGTTCCTTGTGTTCAGGAAATGCTCTTTTATTTCTGTGTTTCAAACGTTGTTTTAGAACTGCTGTTACAGAAAACTTTGTTGTGAAGATACTTTAAAGGGCAAAAGAAGTATTTTTTGATTTAAAATCAGTTCCATTTCTCTGCTGCAGTGATGTGCTATCCCAGATGTAGACTCATTTACTGTGTCCATGTAAGACATGCTTTATTGTCTTCACTGTAACCTCAGTTAGAATCCAGGTATGAATGAGTTTCGCAAACTTCACTGATGAAAAATGTATTGGAAAGAGCAAGACTGTATTTTGTGTACCAAAATGCTTTTGTTCAAGAAGATAGGAATTGAAAATGTGTTAATTTGGAATTAGAAATTTGCTTGTTGGTAAGAAGATGGCTGCCTAGAAGTAATTTGGATTCCATTTAATAAAAATGAAGTACAAAGGAAACCAGAATCCCAGGGGATGGCAGAATGCAGGTGAGGTAGGAAATTTAGTTTTTTTGTTAGGAAGATGAAAGATTCACAGGACCTAAATTGGCTCATCTGCAACACCAGGTGGCGGTGCTGCCCTTAAAGACATGAATAATTTCCCTTCAAAGCCTTGTTCAGTACAAAGCTGTTATTCTTTCCAGTTATGTGGAAATAGAGATAAATGTGGAACAAATAAATTTGTAAGGCAAAATACTTGCCTCGGCCTTTATATTTTAGTTGAGTCTTTAAAATAAAACAAGGCTTTCTTTATAGCACCAGTGTTAGGCTGTTAATTAAGGTATTAGCTCTGTCCATCACTCTCAGGACAGGTAAACTTTGCATCTCAGTTTTATCATCATTTCCCACCACTGGATCAGACCTCTGTCTTGAGTGAGCCACTTCTAAGAATACAAGGGTGTAAGTAGAATAAAAGTGACCTTACATGGTGGCCAAATGTTTTCCATATTGATAGTGTGCTGCTTGTTGATTTGGCTACATTCTGTGGATAGGTACACACTGTGAATCAAATGAAACTATGATGATTTCCTAGGCCACCAACTAGTGTTAGAAGTCATAACCACTGACTTGGAAAGTGAGGGTCAGTATTTTCTGAGTCATTGTCCTGAACCACCCTGTTGCAGGCAACAAGATACTGAGTTTCTATGGAGAAATGAAAATAAAAGTGAACATGATGTCTCATATACCAGTGTTACAGAGACCTTTGTGAAGTCATGGCCTGAAATTAAATGACCTAATCTTACATTTATGGTTTGTTTTCATTAATTCTTGAACATGCAGTAACACATTTTTAGAGAAACTAAATTTGTGGAGTTAATCTTGTAGACATGTATTTTTAGAGTGCATATACGAGAGATTGTATAGACTAGTGGTTTTTTTGATGAACCAGAAAAAAGCATTTGCAGTATGTATCTGTTAAAATGTGCATACGATTCTGATTTGGCCATTAAAATATTGGCTTGGTTTATAGACCAAGCCCGAGGTAAGCACTCGGGTTTTGTTGTCAACAATGCTAGGAGACTTGGGTATTCACGTGCTTGCATTCTAGTACTGCTGTCAGGATGCTTTAACTAAGAAGAAACTTCAATCTTGATTACTGAATAGCAACTTATGGAGCAAACTTGATTTACTAAAGGTGGCTGAATTATTTGAAATTATGAATTTGAGAAAAAAAAGTCTGGTTTTAGATGTTCTTCAGAGAAAACAAGCTAGGAAATAATTACTCATTGCAATTAATTGCTGTAATAATACTACTGCAGAAACCGCAACTTGTCTGAAAACAAAGCTAAATTTTCCATTATCTTCATTTGTTTGGTATTTTTTTAGATTTAATCAGCCCATATGTTGTGACTTGTACACTGGAGATGATAGATAAGTGTTTAATGTTTATATGGACTTCATAGGTTAGTGCTTTCCATACTGTAAATGTGAGGGAGAGTTTCAGCTTTGTAGGCAGCAGTAAAGGTCAGCCATTAAAATTCTATGTGTGAAATCTCTCAGAGGATGCTGTTGTATAATGGCTAACAGTGTTGTGATCTTGTATTCATGGCATTGTATTCATTTGGTTTATATTCTACTAAAGTAGTCAGTGTTTTCTAGAGCAGGCTCTTCATCTTCATGAGCCCCTAGACAAAAGAAATGCTCAGCTCAGAGTGTGGCCCAGAGTGGTCATAGGAATCACCTTCTAGCTTTGGGAGGGTGTGTATAACAAAACCAGTTCTGGAATAGATAAATGAACTCTGAGTCTCAGGTCCACATTGCTGCGTCATCAAAGATTACAGATTTTGAAGCAAGCATTTCTTTCCAGCTACATTTCTTTCCAGCTGTCTCAAAATGGAGATTAAGAATGGTGGATGACAGTTGACTTCATTTAGGCAAGGGCCTACCCAGTGCTTTGACCTGGATAAGCTGAGTTGGTCACAGCATCCCTTCTCTCTAAATTCTAGCACTACTGGGAATGCTCCCTGTGCCTTTACCCATGTGCTTCATCATGACCTTTGTGACTTCTGGAGAGATGGGTAATACAGAGTCAAAGGCACTTACAGACACTTCTTGTAAGGATATTCCCATATAAATTTCTTTACCGTTAAAAAAATTGCCTTTTTTTTTTTAGTGGATATCTTGTATAGCATGGCCTTGATAGCCCACATCACTTTAGCATCTTGTGCTGTGTTTTGTAGAAGCTGATACTGGCCTTACTAACTTTGCCACAAATTTCTCTTTGCTTACTCATTGTAAGTTTGCCTTTCCTCAGCCAGAAGATAAATGCTCATTTTGTGTTTTGAAGAACTCTTCAGGAGGAAAGCTGTTAAGTAAGCAAGGAATACTGCTATGCTGCTACTTGGCAGACAGCAGCATTGTACAAACTAGGAGTCAATTGTTTTATTCCAAGTCAGGACTATGTTATTTTACTGAAAACTTCATCCATATGCTGTAATTTGACAGATTACCTATAATGAAGGTCATTTGTTCTGTTAAAACTGTACCCTCCAATGTTCACTATGGTGTTTGAAAAGTAATAAATAGGGATATCACTTGTTTTGTGGACAGCATCCCTTAGAGACAGAGCATGTTACTGATGCAGTGCTATTTCCTACCCCTGACAACTTTGTGAGACTAGAAAGGTTAGTCTGTTCTGATGTAGTGCTGCAATTTCTGCTTATCTCACATTTCACTGAGAGGTGTGGAAGCAGGTTGACCTTTCAGAAAATTAATTGTAAAACGAGCCAGCCTATTAGCTTGCCAAAGATGGCCAGTGGGCTTTACTGAGAGGTGTCAAAGGAGTGACTCACTGAGTAACAGTTGCAAAGGAGGAAGCAAATTCCGAATGTTGCAGAGCGAATGAGTTAGATTTCTGGTCCTCAAGATGGAGGAGAATAGCAAGAAGGAGTTGAAGTCTCTAAAGCTTATAGATTTGATATTGTCAGTTCATGGTCAAACAGATGACATTAAGCATCTTTGTTGAGCAGCTTACTCTTTCTGAATAACCTTTATTTTCCAGGAACAGTACAAAGCTAAAACTCCAAATTAAATTAATTTAGCTTCCAATTAATTCATTAAATGCAATGGCTGGCTGCCTGTTCGACAGTCAGAAGTTTAAGTTCCTGCATGGTCAGATGAATATTGTTATATGACTGCTGAAGCAGAATGCTATAAAGCTACTTAGTTACTGGCTCAGTGCCCCATTTGATTGGCAGGATTTCTTTGGATTGCTGTTTGTGACTGTAAGGTTTATCAGTATGGTACTACATGTTTCTGTGTCTCATTGTTTTACCGTAAAATAAAAATCCATGCCTAATGCACTGTCCAGCATATGCTAGGCTTGAAAGAAAGTGGGAATTTTAAGGACACCTGCTAATTTTTTGTTTAAGGTGACTTATATTAGTTATACCAACTTCATCCAGCACTTTATAGAGTAGGTGTTTTACCCTTTTTTTCTTGAAAGTTAGATTCATCATGAGAATTTTCTCATGCATTATTTTCTGTTAAAGTGCTCAACAATATTTGAAAGTACTATTTCCATACAGCTTTAAAATGGAAATGTTAAGAACCTGGAATTTGATTTCATGGACATAGGTTGTATTCTAGGTTATATGATGGCTCTGCAGATTTTCCTGTTATGCCAATTGGTTAAACACGTACTTTTTCTGCTTTCTCTAGCTGATTTAGCCCACTTAATGGACAGAACCTATGAAAGAAAACTGCCTGTCAGCTCTTTGACAGTAGCCCGGGTAAGGAAATAAATCCCAATCATAAACTGGTAGAAGTACTGTGGAATGCTTGTGTAGTGAAGTGAGCTGAGAGGTAATAAATGATACCACTTCTGTTAGGAGTTCCAGGATCATAAATGGCTTGTTATATTATTAAATTGCTGTATAAAGCTGTTTTATTGATACTTTGTACTCATTAGTTAGTACCCAGGTCATAGGGTCTTCAAAACAGATTGTTTTCCTCAGTAAAATTGGGCCTCGCTGTTATTGGGTTGTGTATTTCTGTAATATGTGTTTCCTGCCTTCCTATGGTTTCTTTGTGAGAGCTTTAAAACCTCCTGAGGCAGTGCATAAGAGCCCAGGCTGCTAAGGGAATGCATTGAATTTATACACTGCACTGTCTTCTTCCAGTTCCAGGCTTCTTTCAGAGGTGGAGGTGGACATACTCTGCTTTTATAGCTTTCTTTCACTGCAGCAGACTGAGGCAGAGCAAATGCTGACATGGGTTAAGCAAAGCCATTATTTTTACTGGGAAGAGTAACCAGTTCCATCCTCTGGATAGGTTAATCTGGAAAAGGCGAGGAAAAGCAGAGATACATGTTTTTAAATTCCCTGTGTAAATGAGCGTTTGTAATGAAGAAGGAGAATAAATAAGTTGTTTGTTTAAAAAACAAAACAACAAACTAATTTCAGTCTTCAAAATTATCCAGAGAAGCTGAGTTATCTCAGTAATACCACTAATTAGGATAATTTGCACCACTAACTGAGGAGTCACAGAATGCTTTGTTCAGTTACAAGAGAAAGCATTTACACAGATCAAGCATTCTTGACCGTTGCTTCTGAGACACTGTCCATGAGGGAAGTGGGTGTTCCTCTCCTTTTTATGAAAAAGATTTAGTCCTTTCCTGCTTTGGGTTGACCTCCCTGGAGAAATGGCATTTTCAGATTGTCAAACAGCCCCACTTTCCATTACCTGGAGCTATCAGATTCTTGTTTTCTGGAATGTAGGTAAAGTACACAAGCATGCTATTACCATGCTCAGAAGATGAGATCTCTATGTATACAGCATGCAAAGAGAAGAAAGGAATGGGAGACCAAATACCAGTCAGCTGAATTATTTTTAGATTAGGCTTAGGGTAAAGAGAAGTACTGGCTTGAGAACATGTGCGTTTATTCTGAACTAAAGGTATTATATTATTAAGATGCTGTAGTGCTCCAGCATCTTTATGCTTGTGTTAGTAAAATATACAGGAGAACAGGATTCACTGTTACCATAAGACAAATCCTGTTGAAAACTTGGCTTGTATCTAAGTAATTGATAGCACTGGGAGTTCTGTAAGAAGACAGGATTGTAAATGAGAGGATAATTGTGCTGTATAGCATGGGAGGGTGATTTTTTTTCTACCATTGTTTATAAGTATAGTGAAATACAAAATTTTGCTGTCCCTGTGCTTCACAATGTATACCATGAATAGGCACAACAGGCAAACTATAGGTAAAATATTATTTTTGGAGAAAGCAATGAGGCATGTCAAAACTCTCTCAAAATTGTGGCAAAAATGTGAGGAACTGAATATACGCTTAAATAAAGGGTATGTTTAAAGAGCAAAGATTTAAAAGAACAGTAAAAATACAGTAAAAACAGTAAAAAAAACAGTAAAAATGTTTAATCCTCAGATGGCTTTCAAGATGCATAAAGTTTCTCAGAATTAAAGAAAGGAGTTCTCAGTTTAAAAATATTTGAGTTTTAGCAGTCTAGAAGAAGCCAGAATTAGGAGCGAGCAGAGATATGAAGAATTCCAGTACTGTCAGATAGCTAAATGTGCCAGACAAGTGTATTTTGTTATTTGTTATTTTCTTCTAATATGCTTCATGTGAGTGCTCCTTAAGCTTTTATTTCTTATTTTTTAATCAGTTTGTTGACAACATTTCTTCACGAGAAGAAGTGGACCAAGCTGAATACTACCTTTACAAGTAAGCATAATTTCCCCTCAACATGAACTTTGAGTCATACGATAAATACCATGAAGTCTTGTCCTTTGAAGACTGACCCTTTCCAGCTCCTTGGCTTTTGATTTCTCTCTTGCAAAGTATGTGCATCTACTTGTCTTACAACTCACAACCAAGGGCTTTCTTGCCGACTTTTCCATGGTTATGGCTGCCCTTCTCTGGACCTCTGGCATTGTCTCCTGTCAAGCGTATTAATCTGAGACACTGAGCTAGCAGCTAATGCAACCTGCAGCTTTGGTTTATGTTAGAGATGCTGAAAATATAAATAGTCATGTTTGTTCACAATTTTTCCTTCCAATACTTTTTTTTTTGTTCTCTGAGTCATTATTTATCTGAATTGGCTACATGATATTTGGATGTCTCAGTGTAGGACTCGAGGAAGCTTGTTTCCTTAGAACACAGAAGAATGAAAATGGGCATACTGTGGTAATGGTCAAGTCAAGGGTAAATGAAATATATTATGCCCTTAGTACTTGTATGTTTCCAGATGAGCTGATTAGTTCACTCTATGCATGGGTTGTTACATTTTTTGGCAACTATTTTTGTGTTGATTGATACCAAAGTTTTCTGGTAGTGTCAGGTTGAATGCTTGTTTGCTTCAAGTCAGTACCTCTCAATATTGACTTTGAGTGGGTAGCAATTACTGCTTGATCACTAGAATAAATTTTAAGACAGTTGCACGCACATTTTGTGATGGAAAAAGTAACACATCCTGTCAAAGTGCACGAGAGAGCATCCTTACAAATAATGTCAGGTTGTTATTTATAAATAATAATGATCGGGTTTTTTTAGTTAAGGTGTTTTTTGGATAGCTGGTTTAAGTGTATGCACTGTTTTAAGTATGTGACTGCATTAGACTGATTCTGTGATACTACTGGGACAGTATTCGAACCTCGGAACTTCGATATGGAAACAATAGAAATGAGTCAATACTAGCAATATCCTGTAGTTTAAAAATAAAAGTAGGAAGAAGACTCACTCACAGAGGGCAGGTTAGTGGCATTTTCATTCCTTTTGATTAAGATTTCACTGGTCTTATCAGAATCTGTAGTCAGAAATCAGTTTTCCATCTTGCAACAGCAGAGATGAAAACAGAAGAAGGTAAAGCCAACGGGCTTTAATTTAATGAGAACCCTGTAGTACCTTTTAGTAACATTCTTGAATGTGTTGCATTATGCCACATGTCCTTACTTTCTCTCTGATGGAGTCAGGCCCTCTAGGGTCAGGGATTTCAAGAGACCTTTGACTTCCCTGACATGCAAAGGAAAGTGGGGTAGTTTTAATTGCTAAGTCTCAAAATCATACAGATAAAATCCAGACAGTAAGGTGTCTGTAATGTATCTTACAGATTCTTTCTTCTTGAAAAAAGAAGTTCAGAAAGAGTGACAAAAACTTAGAAGCATAAAAAATGATCCATAGTAAGAGGGAGAGAATATTATGGGAATGTCTAACAAATAAATAACTTTCTTAGTCTTAGTATGTGCTTGGTTAGTACCTCAGGTTATAACACAGGATTTCTATCCTTAAGAACACATTCTAGTAGAGAGAGTTAGAGTTCAGAAGCAATCATGGTTATTTACAATTTTCTTAAGGTAGAATTCCACTATGGCTGGTGACAGTATAGCTGTATGCATATCAAATATAATAATTTGCCATTGATACAGATTTTAGTCATCCATATGGGGAGAATAGAAAAGTATTGATGCATCACATGGCTTGTCAGACATGCTCTGGCTGAAATTTTTCTTCTTTGTGTCCTGTGATGGTGCTTTGTTTTGGTGTTGCAAAATGCTGTCTTTTGGTGGTATTAGCATCAGTTTTCAAGGAGACTTCATTCCAAACTATTCTCAAAATGGATGTGTATTCAGGTAGTAAAACAGCGTGTAAAAATCCTAATTATTAACAGCATTTTCTCTGTCAAGTGAAAATATGCATTCTAGCTTTAGGGTATAGGAGATGCGGGTATTTGCAAGACACTTTAGTTGGTCTTTACAGTTTCGCTTAGGCTGGAGGTAAAATGAAAGACATTTTTATAAAGATAGGTCTTTGCAGCTGTGAGGATGTTTGACACAGAAAAATGTCCCATGTAAACAGCCACACCATGAAACATAAATGAGAGATGTAGAGAAGGAAAGTTAAGAAGCAGAGAAGCTTTGACAGGAAATCTCTCTTTTTCTGCCTTAATGAGAAAATTCCAAGTACAATTTTTCTTTTATTTAAGTAGAGGAAACTTCTGAACAGGAGAAAAGCAGTATCAGAGAAAAACTGGTTTTATGTCTTTTTTTCATGTTTTATATCTTCTGAGGTATAGAAGTCTATTGCAAACAAGTGTTGTGTACATGACCTGTACATGGTGAGTTGACTGTGTGTGCATTTCACTGAAGATAATCAGAATGCTCCCAAAGTCCTGTGGTTTTCCTCTTAGCTGCTTGTAGAGTATAAAGAGGGAAATTTGGTACCTCTCCCTAGTGTTTGGAGCCTCTGGGAACCTGAGGGGAAAGGTAGTCAGTTCCAAGGCCCCTACAAGGTTGGAAGATGTTCCTGGTAGCAAAGTTAAAAGTGCCTGTGGGAAGAATCAGAGGGAAGTAATGGCATTTCCATGCTTGCAGCGTGGAATTTTCCTGGAGCTGGGAGTGACAGATCTTGTAATTGTTAGCTTTGTAGACTGGACACTTTCCATTTATAATGTGAGGCAGAACATAGTTTCAAAAAGTAGTATTCTGGACCATTATGGTAATGCATTTAGGATCCCAAAATAAAATATATATGTTATATTTAGACCCATTTCAATTTTCTGGCCTTTTAAAGCATTAGGATCTCCAGCCATACTGTCTCCACAGAGAATCTTGAACTCAAGAATAGCTGTGTGGAAACTGCTATTGTGGAACATGTCAGTAAGATGGTAAAGGCCAGTTTGAGGCATGATGTCATCTGCTTTCAGTGCTCCTCTTTTTGTTCTCTTCTGAATACCTTCCCCCTTTCTGTTAACTGTCAGGCTTTAAAAAAAATCCTTTCATCTCCTAGGATCCCAGCAAAAATTCTCATCAGAATGCAGAGCACTTTTAGCCAGATCAAAGATCTGCAGTTCGCTGTACTTTGTCCGGTCTCACTGAGATGTCACTATTTCACACATCAGGGTGTTTTTCTTATGATTGAAACATTAGCATAATGAAGAGAGGTTTTGTGATGAGGTAACTGCTGATTTTGTATGTAGGTTTTATGCCAACAAAGATTTTTCAATGTGTGTGAAAAGAATGGGTGAAGTTTTTCTTATGTTGAGACTCCTCAAGAGAATTTTTAATTGCATTAAACCCATGACCCACCGTGTAGAAAAAAGCATACACAGTGTCTGGATAGTGTATTTGTATGTGCATGTGCTCTACAAATTCTTGCACAATCTGCCTAGATCTTTTTATTACCTTTCTGTTACTGGTATTTTTTTTTGAAAACTCAGCTATTTCTGCAGACTTCAGGATTTATTACTTGGGGTCCATACCTGATTATAATCACAAAATGAGACAATAGCAAATGATTAGGAGCTATTCTCCCAGATTCTTAGATGTACTATCTTTAATGGAATCATAGAATTGTTTAGGTTTGATGGTAGTTACAGTTTTGAGGCCTGATTTCAGCCTTAAAATAAATTTGGGGCTCTGTCCATATGAAATTGTGCTTTTTCCTAAAAATACCTGTGTGTCACTGCTCAGGGCAACATTACATGCAAAGTAAGTTTCACTTGCAGTCTCTATTATTTGCGTGTCTGTTCTGTGGGTGCAGACGTTGCACTTTTACTTTCATACCAGTCAAACAGCTTAGTGTCTGAGAATGTTGTTACTCTAAAGTATTGTTTATAATAAATTTTCACGGTGTATCAAAAAAAATTTATTCCTGAATGATATTTGTGTGGCATTTGTTCTTACTAGTACGGTACTTCATTTCTGTATAGCAATCTACAGTACATAAGGAATACCATTACCTGTTCCAGCACAAATAAGAGATGTAAACACAGTTCTGCAATATACTCAATTCTTCCTTGAGATGTTTTCAGTCTCTTAAGGCTGTAGGTGAAACTGATCAAATCTTGGTTTTCAATGCCTCCAGAAAAGTATATGGGTTAAAAAAAAAGGTATAAAAATAAATGAGTCAGAAATAGCTGCCTGCTATTCAAGTTATGCAGCAGTTATGTTTTTAAATGATATTGAGAAGTGGTGGAAGCATCTGAAGAGAAAAATACAATTTGTTGGCACGTTTTGTTGGCATGGTATGTTTTACCAGTTTGGACACCTGCCTAGGCTGAGTGCTTTAAAATAAATTAATTTGCAAAAGATTTGGGCAGCTTTTCAGAAGGTAGGGAGGCGCAAGGAAGGGAAACACCAGAGGTATGTATCTCATTAGAATATTTCATTATTTTCATGTGAATGACAGAAATACCAGTGTTTAGTGCTGTTCTGCTACGGTTGCCAGTGTGTGATGCTGCTTTATGTGAAGAAATACTGGTCAGTATCCAAGCCAGTGCTGTCAGATGTAGCTGTTCTGGCTGTAAGGGACTCCACTGTACTGAGGCTCCAGCATTCACCCATTTCTGCACAGAGGGGCACACGTTCTTACTCTCCCTCTCATCTTTCAGTTTCTCTGTTGTCTTTGTCTGTCCATGGTTTGTCACAGTCTGAACTGATGGAATCTTTGGAAAAAAACATTACTAACTGCATTTCAGAACCCAGAGCCAAATTTCAGCAAGCCTTATCCTGTAACAACATCAAATTTCAGTGAGCTCAGTGTAACATGCTTTGAAGTGCAGGAGAACCATCATTAAAGATAAAACATTGAAGAGCATTCAGAGGGCTCTTTTCCTGTAATACATGCCCTTTCAGTCATCTGCTTTTCATAGTTCATCTGTCCTTTTGTACATGTAGTTTTCTTTAAATGTGGCAGAAACTGGTCAAGAATTTTCTAGGCACTGCATATAAAAGCACAAAAAGTTGGAAGGCTTTTCATCAGCACTAATTTTTTAGTTGTATGTTGCCAATGCTAGAAGGATAAGTATTTGGATTTTAAAAGCTTTATATTTAAAACAAGAGGAGAAGAAGGATTTTTCTACAAACAGATTGCAATATCAGTGTTGGGGGTAATCTCTCCTCCTCCTCATCCACAATATTTATGGAGTCAATAGATAGATGAAGCCAGTCAGATTCAGAAATTGACAGAAATTACTTGGTCCACACTCCATGTGGATACGTTTTTCATTTAGTATTGGAAGACAGGCTTTCATTACAATTCTGGGAAGAAAAGGGTATAGCAGAATTTCCTTATCTTTTACCTGGCATCTTTCTTGCCAACAGCTCAGAGCTTTTTGTCTAGTAGACTTTAGACTATTTCTATGGGAAATAGTCTAAAGTACAATGTGACCAGATCTCAACTGTTGCACTCAGGTATTGAAGGAGAAGGGGCAATTTTGTCTCAGAGTTTGACCCATGCTCCTCCTTAAAGGTCAGTTTTGCTATGTCCAGTAGCGTTGCAGAAGTTGTTTAGTAAACCCCTGCATCAGCAGAAAGTCTGTCTCAAGGTAGATCTTGCATTATGTTTCAGAAATACTGAAAGTCCAGACAGAGGTTAAATCGAGCCAGAAATGTAGAGTGAGCCATTCAGATAAACACAAACGGCCAGGACAGACTAAAACCTTTTATAAGATTCAGAATTTAAAACAAGTACAAGCAAAGATTTGTTCCTGTGCTAGCTTTAGTTAATGACTAATATGACTAATAATTATAAAGATATGCTAGAGAATTAACTCTGTCTGGCTTCCTCTGCAAGGAATTCCTGGTTCCATACAGCCCCTGAGCAGCAACAGCAGTCAAAGCCAGTCTCCAACCCCATGTAAACAGAAAAAAAAAAAAAGTTAATGGTTTTACTGAGTTCCTTGTCCTTTAGCTTTCCTAAATAGTATTAAACAGTACAGCAATCTTTTCCCTTTCAGTTATGTTGAAAGTGGTAGCTACCAGTATAAACCCATTAATTTTTTTTAGGTTTACAACCATTAGCAGAGTTGTCATGGTCCCTTCCTTAGGAACTGTTAACTTTGTGATTATTCTATCCATCTACCTAAATCATTCTTCTGTGTGGTGCAAGTATTTCCTTTTTGGATCAAAATAAATATGGTGGAAAAAATAACTATTAACTACTTGTTGCTGTCAACTTATTATGGAATAATCTTCACATGCTGTAGACCTGTAGAGCTGTCTTATTGCAGATAGGTTGATTAGAACTAGAATTATTTGGATTGTTGACTTTGTCTTAGTTTAAATCAACAAGCAAGAAAACTTAATTAAAATATTTAATATTGTTTTATGTTTGTAATTTAAACTACCTTTTAAAGAAAGGCTTATTGCTGTTTTCTGGCAGCAGAAAATGGGTTCTTCAAACCAGTTTAATTTCTTTGGAAGGACAATTTAGAACCGTTTTCTTACTGAGTGAAGAGACAGTCTTGTGTAGATCCTTCCATGGTTTAGAGGTGTTTATTTACAGCTTTGTTTTATATATTTGATTTTCTTTTTTTAAAGAAGAGGTAAATGTTTACAAGAATGCTATTTTTCCTGATGTGGACAACTGCCTTTGAGAAAGAACCTGAAATGAAAGTATTGCTTTTCTGCAAATGTTCACATTTTAATGAGTATGTAAGCATTAATTATATTAAATGCAACATGGAAAGCATTCAGAAAATGTTTTCTATTTAAAATGTACCAATTTAAGAAATCTTGTCTTTATTTGGTGAAATAAGATCCTCAGTATGTCAGGATTTTTGTTTTTGTAGGTGCTAGTTTTTATTCCTGTTTCAACATAGATGTGATAAGCATGCATTCCTGCTATTTTGAGTCACCTTAGCAATTTCTGAGCTTAACTAAGCATAACATAGAAGAGTGGGGAGTATATTATCTGCAGTTGTAGAAGGGGCAATAGTTACTAAAAATTCTGTTTTCAGTTGCTTAACTAGTAGCCTTCTCTAGTTTGTGTTATGCTGCTTGTAAAGCTAGCTGTACAATATAGGTTTCTTGGGGAAACAAGTACCTTTAATACAGATTTTTATTTTTGGGGCATGCAAACTGGTTTATTATTTTTAAAATAGGAATTCTGTTTATTTTTTGGTTAGCTTTAATTTACAAAATTGTGGTACTGAATAGCACTGGGTTGTGGGGTAGCCATTCAAATTAAAATATCAGGCCTTGTTATCTTCATCTATTCTTTACTCTTCATCTATTCTTTATTCTTACGTAGCACATATGAAATAATAAAATAGGCTAAAAGTGGGAGAGTGTTGATCCTATACTTCGGGAAGTTCATGATTTTGTGCTACTGCAACTGGCATACTCAAAATGCTGAACAGTTTAAATGTCATAAGTAGAGGGCCAAGTAAAAAGTCAAAAGGCTTCCAGGCAGAAAATGTCTTAGGAATGTCAGTGATCAAGATTCTTCTACTGTAATCAGTAGTAAAAGCAAGAATGAAGGTAGTTTTTGAGCTAAGTTGAGATGTTATTTTGTTGCCATTAAAGGTGGTTTTCCAAGGGGTAAATCAGGGTGTTCCTGCCTTAAATGGACTCTGCAAGCTGCTGTAGATGAACTTCTGATGAGAAACATAATTTTATTGGAAATTAATTTTTAAAAACAGGATGAGTATTTAGAGCCTATATTGTACTAATTTTATTATGGAAAAAAATAAGAGCTGGAGAGTAAAAATATGCAGTAAATAGTGTCAGCTTTCAAATGTCCTCAGTCTGGAAAATAGGAGTTGCATAGCTTGTCACAGCTGTTGGGTTGAAAATACATCTTGGGTTAAACATATATGCTGTAAAGTTTACCCACTTACCGGGATTTACTTTGTGTTTTTTCTTATGATTGTTTTCTTCGACTTGTAACTAAAGGAAGGCTTATAAGAAAGTGGGACCGGACATCCACTAAGAATGTGAAATGTTTTTAAACACTCCAGGGCATATCATGTGGTAGTTTAACATGGAAAGGCATGTCTGTCTGTCTGGCAGTTTTCTATATTTTTTTTTCTTTACAATGTTTGAGGAACATTTTTTCAGGAGACTAATGTGAGTGCTAGTAAGACCTATACAAGTAGTTTAATGAAATTTTGGTTTTCTGCCATGGTAGCAGTATATGCTCTTGCACATTGCATGGAAGCAGGCCTGTGACCAAAGCATCTCTAACATTCCACTGCCCGAGAATTCCTATTCTGCACCACACTTGTTAAGAAAACTGCCAGTATGTTTGAATGATGGCATGTCTTGTGCTAGTTTATAGGGTAGACTGATGGAGAGAAGGACAAAGGCATTTTGTTTTCCTGTCGCACCTCAGCTAATATATGGAATACAAGGCTTATGCAGTACTTCAGTGAGGACATCCCTTCATTTTACTATATATAATGAAAAGTCCATATGATCTTAGTTTAAAATCATTGTTTCATAAAATCTTGGTTTATTTCACAGGCTTTTAAGATGACTGTGATCTGGTCAAGCACATAAAAAAGGAGCTATAGATAGTCAAGAAAAGTGTTCTGTGCTTTGTTGGTAACAGTGAAGATGTTCAGCTTAGTAATATGATACAGTAGAGTGGATCCAGTATAATCCATTGTGCTCAGACAATCTGTGGTTTTGATGCACATTGCTGCATAGTATATAGTAACAGATAGCAGGTGTGATACGAGTTCCACAAGGTGAAACCCTTTGGAAATGGAAAGAACATTTAAGATGACCATGTTAAGAGTGGAGTAATCACCACAGTTATAGACCTACTTTGTTCTGTTACACTCCATTTTAGACAAAATGGTTTTATAACCAATAATGAAAATTATTGTGATGGGGAGGAGGTAGATTTACATTAGCATGCATCTTTATTTAGCTTGTAAATGACTGGGCATGTTAATTTTCAAGTAGCCGCCTTTTTATTTAAAAAATGATGTTTATGCTTTTGTAGGACTGAAAGTGTTATGTCAGCATTTAGTTATCAAGATGTGTAGAAAATTATGCGATTATATCCAACAGACTATAGATTTTTTTTTTGCCCCAGTTAAAAAAAATTTGAAAAGTCAATTATGTTACTCTATTTCAATGGCTCAATTTTTTCGAAATAATTCCATCTTCAGAAGTGTCCAGAAAGATTAGAGTGCAGAACAAAAATGAAAATAAGAGGGTATATTTATTCAGCTTGTATATCTGCTTATTTCTGCATATACATTTGTGCCTCTGAAAAAGTGTTCTCCCTAAGGGCAGAAGCTTGATTGCAGACAGATCCACAAAACAGTGCTTGGCTGTAATTGAATAGAGGAGTATTGAATCAGTAGATAAGCAAAGGTCATGGTTATTACTCTTATTGTTTACAGACAAGTTAAGTCAAGGTGCAAATTTCTGACTATAAGATGCTCAGTAGCAAAATTAAAAAAAAAAAATACTCAGTCATTCAGGATACTTACTTTTTTGTTGGTTGGTTGCTATGTTGGTTGCTTGGTTGGCTGTTTGCTTGGTTGGTTGGGGTCTTTTTTGTTGTTTAAATGCTGCTTTAATAGTGATCATTTTGGAGCTGCATGCTCCAAATAACGTATCTATGTTGTCTGCTGGAATGAGTCCAATTGCATTTTCTGTGCTTCTCTGTACCAAGCGCTCTGCTGAGCTACCTGCAACTGTTCCTTCTGCCATAATTCCTGTTACCTCTTTCTGAGATTTACTTGATAAATCCTTGGTTCCTGACTAGGTTTACTAATCCCTGAGTAGTCCGTTCCTTGCCTTTCTTTTGGGTTTTTTATGGAGGGCATTGTGGGATGGAAGAACAGTATGGGTTTGGAAAAAGCTTAGATAGAAGTCCGAGCCTTTCTTGTCAGCTGATTTTATCCCCTTACCTGTTTCCTTAAATCCTTATGTGTCCCTGTCCCTGAAGGAGAATGTCCCCAGACTTTTCAGCTGCCTCTCTGTCTCCCCTTTGCTACATCAGTTTGAAAGCCTGAGGGACTCAATTAAATGTGGAGTTGGTCGTTTCAGAAATAGCGCTGTGGCTGTTTTCATCAGTTGGTTTCTGTCTTCACCACTGGGGCATCTCTATGGGATGCTGGACTGCACATCTTTGGATGGTGCTGGGGTTGTCCAAGTCTCCTAGCTTTCATGTAATTAATGGTGGTATGCATGTGTGGTGTGCCAGGTCTTCAGCTGATTGGGGCAGGTCCTTGGTAGCTTGGAGGAACTGTGTGTTTTCTCTTTGGACCAAGTGAGGATTAGACCCAGGGTCAACTTTAGGGAGCATTTAAGCAGCAACAAAGAAAGCTTTCTTGGATTTATTGTTAAAATTTGAAAGGGATATACAAGACAGCAGCTGATAGAAATGCCTCTTTGCTCAGCTGTGAATGGAGACCCAATAATAATTCCTTTCTCATGCTGAAAAGTGAGCAGGGATTTTGGTTATTTCCCACCCCCACCCCACTCCTTCAGTCTAGAACTTGTCAGGCTGAAAGCACACAAATTTTGGCATCTGGATTTGCAAACTGATTTTCACCTTTATGAGTAATATCTGTTGTTTAAGAATTGGTGTGGATATAAAGCTGCCTTTAATCTCCAGATTCAACTTTATGATGATCCTCTTTATGTTGACATTTATTCTGCTCTCTCCTCTGTAACTACTGCTTTCATTTAAAAAAGGGGGAAAATACTCCTTTCTTCAAAGTTCCACTAGGGAGTGAGCAGAGCTGGACTAAATCAAGCTACAAGCTAAGCAGACAGACTCTGGCAGCAGACAGCTATGTGTAAAATGGGCACCATCTCCCCCTTGTCTGCACAGTCTGTGCCAAAGTCCACAAACGAGACTGGCTGCTGGTGTATCTGATTGACGGTGAATAAGGTGAAGCAGCTACTGTGAGAGCATGACAGCAGAACATGTGCAGCAGGAGTTTTACAGTCCACTTTACCAGCAAAAAGATGTTTTTGTCTTCATTGAAGTTACTGTCCTGCAGTGATTACTTCTTTTTGCAATTTTCCTTAACTGGTGTGTGAATGTCAGTTTGGAGCCTGAATACAAGGTCTGAGTAGGCCACTGTAAAAGGGCAAAGTAGCAAGTCATCCTGGCCTTGCATTGTGGGTTCATTAGCAGAACCAAAAGCATTAGTGAGTTATCATAGAATATGCTGAGTTGGAAGGGACCAGTCAGGCTCATTGAGCCCAACTCCTGACTCTGCCCAGGACACCCCAAGAATCACACTGTGTGCCTGACAGCATTGTCCAAATGCTTACTCGACTCTGGCAGGCTTGGTGCTGTCACCATTATATTTATAACTAGCAATCTTGGATGCATTCCTGTCTCAAAAGGGGAGAAACTACAAAATACCTTTCTGCATTATGAAATCCTCTGCCTGTTTTGGGTAGCATGACCTCATTTTACTGTGCAGCTTGCAGCTTCCTACGCAAGGGAGCATTTGTCCTACAGTACATTCAGTACTTAAAAAAGAGGTACCTGCTGTCTCTCTTTAAATTACAGATCTGATAGCATAGTCTTTTTTGACAAGAATAAAGCAATCATGTAGCTGGTAAGAGCCCACAAATTCCAACTGCCTTACAAAATGCTTGAGTCCAGTTTGCCATGTTTTTCCTTGATGTACTTGCTGTTCCTTGAGATTGACATATGCAATGAGGCAAAGGACATTTGGTCTCACTGGTCTCAGAAGTTAGATATACTAAGAGGTATGCTAACTAGATGCCTCAGAAGTGCTGTGATTGGGTACTGTGGTTAGAGAACAGTTTAAAAGGTGCAAAGGATTTGAGCATTTCTTGTTACTCATTGCTAAAAGTATTTTTATCAGGAGAATGCAAGGTTGGAAGAAAAAAGAAATACCAGTAAGTATTCCTCGTTGAGACTTGACGTGAAAAGTAAACAGAATAATGATGAACTGTGTGGTACCCCTGACCTATTCACCAATGATCGACCTTTTGGAAATGGTTGCCTTATTGACAGTGGCTGTGGTGAAACTGCAGGTATCAGGGGTTTTGTCCTCTTTTTAGGTGTTTAGATTTAGTATTAAAGCCTTCTTGTCTGCCTCCCCTTCACTCATGGGGTGCAGAAGGATAGCACAAGGACAAGGAGAGCACAAGAAGGAGAGCACAAGGACATCAAATACACAAAGACTGTTGAAGTGAAAAATGTAAATGTATTAGGGCAATATTAACCTAACTTGAATTATGTGCCTGTGGCAGCAAATCTGAAAAGGTAAAACTTGTACTGTGCAAATCTAGTTTGTGAAGTGTTTGGCAGCAAATGCAAGATTTGGCTGTTCCCCTGCTTAAGTTGGTTACTGAGATCCATTCAGTATTTGTATTTCTGAAGCACTCAGAGGTGCTGTATTCCCAGCACCTCTTTTTTGCTGTGATTGTGGTGTGAAATAAACTCTGCAGAACAAACAGTTTGGCTTGTACACCTCTGTATTGCAGCCTTTGACATACTCAAGAAATACATCACTTATGATCTGTGTGAGTTTGACTGTGATCAAACTGAAAAGTGTCAAGGGTTATGTCAGTCGTTGGAATGTTGCAGTAGTTTGAAGCTAATGTGTGATCTATTTCTGGGAGCTATTTTGTGAACCATAAAGAATTTGAGTAAAATAAATGAAAAATGCAACATAGTTACAATGTGGACTGCAGGTCTCAGTGATTTGGTCTCTAACAAAATTACATTAATTTTGCCCCAAGTTAAATCTACACTGAATATTAGGCATTGTTAAAAGGTTGCTGTTTGCAAATACAATAATAGCAATGTCTGTTAAAGGCTGAGATTTTTTTTCCTACCATAAAATCAAGAAGTCATTATTTAGTTTTCTTGACAGTTTTTATGCGTATGCATGAAGTATGCCTATTTAATATGGCATGAAAGGGGTATTCTCTCATAGTTTAGGCTTAGTGCTAAAAGGCAGAAACACCTTAATGTGTGATGCACTTCTCTCTGACACTGAGCTATCACAGAACTTAGAGTCACTATTTTGTTTGCATGGAAAGCCCTTGGTGCTACATCTCTGTCCAGGTTGGTTAATGGTTGCTGGAAAGCAAGCTTCACTGTGACATCCCTGCAAGTAGTTGGTGGCTAAGAGATGGAGGTTTTCTAAAACATCTGTAGTAATTTATTTTTTAAAAATTAAGTCTAATGAGCTTTAAAGCAATTTAGCCCTCAAGTGACTTAAAGTTAACTGCGGTTGAAGAAAGTCCATGACACAAGTACTATTTGGTACACAGAAGATTTTAAACTTACTTTTGAAGTGCAGCTAGTGGGAGCTACGTTTCTGCTGGAAACCGACTTTATGGCAACGTTTAGTGGTCTGTCACTTGGTGGAGTGAACCGGATGCAAAGCTGGTAACAGTAGCTAGAAATTGCAAGTAGGCTTTTGCAAACATTTGTTTTTTGTTTTGAGAAATAAGTTTATAACCTGTACACTAGCTTTCACACAGGTTTAATTTGTTGAAGTAATGACAGGCATAGCTGAGTTGGTAAAATAGTAGCAATCAAATCAGTGCTTTACTTATATGTACCTTTTTTTACAGCCTTGTGTTAATGAGTTTTCAGAGATCCAAGTAAAAGAATCAGCAGAACTGACCCTTTGTTGAGCTTTGAAACAGCAAGTTTTACCCAGATGCACTTTGAAACTGCTGAGATTAAAAAAAAAATTCCCTGAAGCAAGAAATGTAGTATCTTGTATGGTTCTTAATTTGTCTGTTTTTGTATGCCAGACTACCGGAAAAAATATAATTAATGGAAGAGTTGGTTTTAAATTAGACTTGATTGTGGTTGCATGGGAAAAGGAAAGGCACTTGAGAGAATCTTATCACAATCTCTATAGCAACAGCTCACTTCATCATTCCCTGTGTGCTTTCTCAGCCTGTGATACTTTCTATACAGTGTTGGTGACATTTATATTCAAAATCAATCATTTCAATTGTAAGTCCAGAAGCATTTGTCACAGAGAGCTGTGTCCCTTATAGTCAATAGTTTGAGGAGATGTCGGGTGTTTCATTATTGTTATTATTATGACACAACCGTTCCTTCTTAATTGTCACTCTCTGAGTGAATTTCACTTTTATTGTGAAAGTAGTATATATATTCTTCATGTGTATGAGAAGAAAACTGGATTTTTCCTGATTGTCTTTTTTTAAAGGGAGTGGGAGAGGTTGAAGGGTGGTGGGTAACTATTTTCCTGGGAAAAGGAGAAAAATACAAGTACTGTATTCAAAAATCTGTTTATTTGGTTTCCTTCATTGCAGTTCACCTCATCATTTCATTAAGTTAAAAAGGGGGGTTGCTTTATTCATAGTTTGCATTTGAAATAAAACTAAATGTGATGTTATAATGTTCCTTCACGAGACTAAAGCAGGCATCGCCACATTTTCATGGTAGCAGTGTTCTTTTACCTACCCAGTGAGGATCCCCAAATGTTCATTTTTAGTGAGCTAGCTGGTGACTCTCCCTTTAACCTAGAACAAGGAATTTTGTTGATACTGGGTTTTTAAATGTTAAGGTGTTTAGCTTCTAGTTAGATAAGGCCTGTGACTAATGTCATCCTGTTTCAGGTTAGGCATACAGAGCATGTTCAGCCAAACTGACGCAGGCTAGTTCACATTCTTCTTAGTAGTGAGCTTCCATTGGAGTTCTGTCAGGGAATGCATAATTCTGAAGTACTATGAATCTACATGAAGAAGCTCCTATTAGCTTTTTAGGAAACATATTTAGCAGCCTCAAAGCGTTTTCCCAGGGACAAAGAGTGTACTGAGTGTGTATGTTGTTTGAGCCTTGGCTTTGCTTTTTCAGTCTGAACTAATTAGAATAAAGATTTTGAAGCATTTAAGGTAAACATGTGGGATATTAATCATGTTGTCTGAAGGATTGCTGCTTTGTGCTTTGCAAATATTTCTAGGGAGGTTCAGGGCTGCTTGGTGTAACCTGCTGGCAGAAGGTTGGAAGAGCAGCTTCACTGCAGTCCTTTTAAGTTAACTGCCTCTGGATGGAAGGATTGATAAATAATTCAGATATTTTTCAGGAATACCAGTAGTTATTTAAAGTATTGCAATATTTTATACCAATAAATTGCTTCAAACTTGCCATAGGCTCCTTATCTGTTGTATTGCTATTTCTTTTGTCATAGCTCTTAGGTCTATTTATGTATAAGCAAAGCATTTCTTTCATGCTGGGATAAACTGCTTGTCCATTCATACATTATTTTGAAATGTATAAAATTTATCTAGGATTTTGCAATTCTTTGATCATACTGTTTTTTAAACTTTCAATGTAGTAAGGCTTGTTCCTTATGCTTTACTCTTGAGGCTGCCTAAATTCATCAAAAGGAGGAAGAGCATTTAGTGATACGAGGCTGACAAGAATGGGCAGGAAAAAAAGAAAAAAAAAGTCTAAATAGCTAGGTCAATAAAGAATAAACTACATCTTAGCTGATAGTTGCTGTTAGAAAGAGACTTTGTGAAGCTGAGCTTTCTGTGCATGGATGTAGTTTTGAGCAATGCAATAGCTACCCTGAAACTACTGAATAGTGAATTCTCTCCCTTCAGTTGTTCGGAGAGGAAAGTTACCCAGGTGATATCCTGAGTCTTCCTAAATAACTGTGTAGTAGGTACTTCCAGATAATATATCTCCTTTTCCAAATCTAGTTTTATTACTAAGCTTAAGGATTAAGAAAAAGGTGAACTTGTAACATTGAAATGAACAGAAGTAAAAACTTAATGTGGTATGACATGAAACAAGACCTGATACTTAAAGTATCCTTAAAGTCTCCTGCTCCGCCTTGATGTTTGGTTGTGGTTTTGTACTGTTTCTCCACGTCTGATCATTTAGGTCTGTTTTGGAGCCATCATCAGACATGCATTAGTGGTGTAAGAGCTTGTTATGGTTTGACCCGGAAACAGGATTTCTGGGATGCTGTGGTTAGGGCCAATGAGTCTTCAGATTTTAATATTGTCATCTGGCCCAACCACTGGGCATGGGATCCACCTCTGAGAACACAGGGTAAAAGCTGGGCTCTCCCCCTGGCAGTTCCTCTTTGGATTTCCGGCGGGAAGGAGTTCGATCCCTCCCCCGGCCCTGCTGCTGGCTGGGCGGGGGGACGGGAAAAGCCATGCGGCCCGGCCCGGGAGAGGTAGGCCTGGCCCCCCAAGGGTGGAAGGAAGAAGTAAAGAAATGCCGGGAAGCAATGGGCAGCCTGTTCCCCCCCTTGGAGACAGACAGAGAGAGAGAGTGCAGCCTGTGCTTGTGGCTGTTACCTTGAAATTTGGTAAACGTGCTGGCAGCAGGCAGCCCGGCTGAGGAGATGGGGGGTGTGCAGCCAGGAGTCCAGCCGCTTGGAGGAGTTTTTAACCCTTCTTGGACAATGAAAACTTTACAGAACATTAACCCTTCCTAGACGAGTGATGAAGGTCTGGACCAGAGAGAGAGTGAGAGATGTTGGAGGAATGGAGAAGATGGAGTGGCATTTTATGCTGGACTCTTTTGTGTAGCCATGGACAGAGCCATGTTTCCGTGCGATACAGAGACTGAGTCCAGGGGGAGAAATGTCCCAGAGCCAAGAAGATTCAGTGTGGGTACCCCTCAGGCCCCAGGGGGTATATAAAATATGGGGGGGACAGATGTCCCAAAGGTGAGAGACTGTGCCTTTTTTGGAGTGGGACGAGGCATCCTTAAAAGGAAAACCCTGGAAGAAGCCCTGGTCCGTGTTCAGGTGGTGAGAGCACCTGGACAAGATGGAAAAGGCCACCACGACACATGGAAGGACTCCATCTCCTCTTGAGGAACTGAAAGTTGAGCATTGTAAAGGGTGGTGCTGGACCCAGAATTGGTGATTTTGGAAGATGTACTGTATTGGGAATTTAGGGAGGAGGTGGAGGAGAGTGTTTTTGTGAGGTTTTCCTTTTCCTTGTGTTTTTTTTTTCTTTTGTGTGTAGTTTAGTTATTGTTTTGTAGTTTAGTTAATAAACTTTTCTTTTTTTTTCAAGTAAGAGCCTGGTTTGTTTATTCCTGGTCAAAATCTCACAGCAGACACCAGAGAAAGTGTATTTTCATGGGGGCATTGGCATTGCGCCAGTGTCAAACCATGACAGAGCTCTGTGCAAATCTTAAACAAAAAATGTTGTGCATGAAATATGAATTCATGTGGAGGTGGAGAGTGCTTAATTTAGAAGAATTAATTTTAGCATCAAAGCAATAAAGTTAAAGTAGTTCAAAATAAAAGATGGGAAAGTCAATAAAAATTAAAATAGAAGAGGGGCTGAACGTAGGATTTTTTTCAGGGTGTCTGCAAACCAATTTTCTGCTTGTGTAAGATTCTGCCTCAGCCTTAGACTATGCTCTGTTATAATTGTCATGTCTAACTTTTTAACCTGTCCTATTACTGCTTTTGATAATTAATATCTTATAGTACATATACTACTTGAGTTTTTTATTTCAACACAAAAGCAGTGTGTTCCCTCTGTATAGGCAGTTAATGTGTGCGGCATTTCCTATAGGACTGGTAGGTTTACACATGAAATTTTTACAAGATTTATACAGAAAAGGTGAAGACTATAATGGCAGTCAAAGAAGAGATGGAAAAATAGAGTTCTGTTCATTTTTTAAAGGAAATTTCTGTCAATAATGATTGCTTTTCCAGGATTGTTTTCTTTGACAGTGATGTATGAGCAATGCCTCTGGGTCCATTTAAAATGTAGATTATTTTCCCCAAGGCTTGTGGCTTGAAATGACAAACAAAGGGAGAGTTTTGGGTAACAGCCTTCCAGTTTCCAAGCTAAGCCTGCCTGGAATCCATTTGATCATTATGCACTGTAGCTGAAAAAATGTGCCTGGGAAATAAAAAACATGGCATTGTTAATATGCTTCTCAGCCCGCTATTAGTTGTGTAAAATGTGGAGTTGCTTTGGATTTGTTCTATTGAGGTAGCTTCTTCTTGGTTTGTTAGAGATATTTCCTATTTATTTATTCATTTTTAAGTCTCTTTACATTTTGTGTTGGGACTTTGTAGAATTTTAAGTGGATGAGAAGTAATCTGGGACTCTTCATTCTGTTGAAAATATACGAACATGCAGACTCATTTCTCTCTAGTTTAAAAAGAGAGATAGGAAGTGTAGGGATGTGTGGATCATTACAAGATGCTTTCTCATTACGTCAGGTAAGGGTGGAGAAAGGAAGGGTTTCTTCCTTCTGAGAATGGGGGAGAATGAGGAAGAGAAAAAAATGTGTCTTGCACAAGGATAGCTTCTGGGAGCATCCGGAATTGGACTGGCCCATAAGAAAGCCACAGAGTCCAAAATGGAACTTGTGATCAACAAAGAATGGGAACTGATATGCTGAGCTGGTTTTCCCTCTGTACTACCAGGAAGAGCAGAGCTCTTCCTCATGGTATGTCACTTCTACAGCACTTTCTCCTCTGTAATGCAGCAAATTTTCCTTCACCATCTTCCTCATTTGGGACTGTCCCCAAAGCAATGAAGTGTCCTCTATTACCTAGGAAAAAGAATGCAGACCAGCAAGGGGTGGTTCCATTTGCTCTCAGGTTTGCTGCATTACTTCCCTTGAGAAGACAGGGTGTGTGAGAGCAGCTAGAGTGCATCACCTATGCACTCTAGTTGCTGGCACAAACAAAATTGCAAGACTGAAATAAATGAGTTGGGGAGGAATTCAGCTTTCTGCAGTGTATGAGTGCACCAATATGAATAAGTCATGCTTGCTGTAGTAGTACAGCACCCCATGAAGCACTCTCAGCGTCTGTTAAACTTTTTTATTGTTTAGTTTCTTTCACACAGCATGAGTACCCCAGCACTGTTGAAAATAATGAGCAGCAGGGCTTTATGCAGTAACTTAGTAAACTGACAATATAGCCCAATGTGCTGGCCTATTTGTGAGCAAGAGAATGTACTTGCTTGGCTAAAAATGTTCTGGCTGCCTTGTACTGAGGCTGTACACTCCTTCTGTGTCTTCCAAGTTATAATAATTTTGCAAGTACAAAGCAACTGTTAGTGAAAATAAGTTTCTGGACTGCATAATTTGAAAAGCTTTCAAAAATAAAAATAATTCTCTAGAGTATTGCATAGTGTGCTGTTAGATTCACAATGACTGTGATATTTCAGGCTCTTCCTGTATTTCTGGTTTTATTCCCCATGGAGGCAGATGTTCTCAGTTCAGTGACTGGAAGGATGACCATATTGATTCTTTAGCCATTAACATTAAAGTGTACCAACAGAGAGCTTCTCTAAGAGTTCCTTCTTGTCTTTTCTGAACACTTTGTAAGAATCTTGGGCTTCTCTGGTTTTTATTAGTTCTCAGAAAAATGAATTTCAGCACCAGGCATCTGCGAGATAACCTTCTGGTCTCTCCATCAAACACACAGCAGTTGCTAGAGACTTCCTTCATTTAATTCATTCTGAATCCTCTTTTTTTTCTGTAGTTTTAACTTCCTTCTGTCTTTTCATCTGTCCCTGAACATATTGCCTTGCTTAATTATATCCTGTTTGGTGGACAAAGAGAAGGAGGAGGATGTTAATGCTTGTCAAGATGATGAGCAACGTTCTCTTTTTCCTGATTCCATTTCAAATACAAGTGCCTGCCACAACATTTGGTTGATTTGTCTAGGATAATTGTAAAAAACAGATACTCTGTTGGTTTCTCTTCTCAGCTAGTACAATAGAGACAGCTTATCTCAGCATTATATGGATCAGAAACAATTAAAGTTTGCAGTGCAGTTGTTTCCTTTTCACTTCCAATTCTCCTACCACATCGTGGATTAATGGAAGTGTCTTATGTTGAGGTATCTTGTATGTGCATACATATTGCATTCATGCACCAGTCTCCTCTCTTCATTCCCATGCAACTGACTTGTAATTAATTGTTAGAATTAACTAGAAAACTACTTTGCTGAGAAGCTCTTTGCTTTTCATTTGCATAGCACCTAGGGCAGGCAAGACCTGATCTGAGCATAAAGATCAGTATAAAGATCTTAATAGTAATATACTTGCAGTAATTATATCTGAAAGATCCTATGGTTGTCATGCACGCACACACACACGCATGCATCCAGAAATCAGTCCCAGCTCTATAAAAGCTGGTGTGCAGATTTTTTACAGGGTTTTATGGCACGCCTCTGGATTATGTGCATATTGATTCCAGCAATGAGTGTTGACTGGATCAGCTTAATTCTGCTGCTAGGCTGTGTTTTATCCCTGCTAGGCCTTTTGCTGTCCAAATCCAATTTTACTTTGAAACCTAGAAGCTTCTATTACAGTAAGCTTTAGCAATCCCAAGGTACAGGGAGTATTGGAGTGCTCTCTCTCACGATGGTGTACTCAGAGAATAAACAGAGCTGTGAAAAAAGTTGGATATTCAAATGCATTAAAAACAGATGGTTGGGTTTTTTGTTGTTTTTTGAATACTTGCTTATCATTTGCAAAGATTGTATGAATAGAAAGCCTAAGTATTTGAGAGAATCAGTGTCATGCTTTTTGAAAGACAGGTCTGTTGTTTTCCACTTGTAAAATAATATTAACCATTTAATGAAACTTTAAAATATGTTAGCAGCATTATTACTTATTTGACCCTTCTTAAATGGCTGGTGAAATAGTCTGTAGCAATTAGATAATCTTTTCATCAAAATATGATTAAATCCAAATTCCTGTAACTGATACTTCCTGAAAGCATTTGTCCATGACACAGGACTTTAGTGAAAGCAAATATACATTGTTGCTACTCTCAGTATTTGAACTCTAGAGAGAAGAAAATGGAAAGTAATTATAGCACCAGAATGGATGCTTGTAATTTAATATTCAAAGCATGCTTTTCTTTGCTATTAAATTTTAATTTAATGGGGAGATTTCTATGCTACTTACAAGTACTTACATTTAGATTCTGTAGTTGTTCATCTTCACTTTTGGCATGGCTGTCTTTGTTTGAAGGCTCTCTAGGCTGCAGTACTTTTCCAGCCTTGGTCATCTGTGTAGCCCTCAGTGACAGACAAGAGATTTACTGAGGGAGAAAGAGGGTTGGTGGCCACATTAATCTGATAAACGTTCTGGAAAGCATGCTCACTCAGATGGAAGAGTCTACTCTGCCTCTAAATGGTGCTGCATCTTGGCTTGGGGCTGCGAGCATCTGCACATGAGCTCAGCTCAGTCATTGGTGTTCTTCACAGAAAGTGGCAGTCACTTCTGTGCTGGGAACTGAGATCAGTTTTCATTTGAATTGAGAAAGACTGCATGCATCTCTTCACATGTGGGTGTGAAATTCAGCTCAGGACCAAGGCAGCAGCTCCACCACTGAACTTTCAACTGATGCTTGAATGTTTGCCAAAGCTGAAGTTCCATGTGCTTTTTGTCACCATTTGTTCAAATATGGAGCAAAGTGCATGTGTCTGAATTAGGATGAAATGAAATAAAAAGTATTTAATTTTACAAATTGGTAAAGCACTGGAGTGGGTTGCCTTGGAAAACTGCTGAAGTCACGGCATGAGGTGTCTCAGAATAGATTAAACTGGTGCAGGGAGGCAGGGAAAGGCTTTCCAGCAGTTTCCCTGTGCATGAGGTATGCCTCACTGATGAAGCATTTCTAAGGCAAATGGAGCATGCAGCAGCCCAGGGATGACCTGTGCTGAGGCATAATGAATTCTTAACTGGTGAAGTGAGGCATGATTTAGAGAGGATGAAAAACACCAGATTACACAATTCCAAATATTCAGATGTATTATTTTGAGGTAATTCTGATACTGCTGATGTCATCAGTTGTAGCTCATTATAACATCAAAACATCAAAAAAACATCAAAAGTTGTAGCAACATTATACATCAAAATGCTATACGCTACAATCTTACAGAATCACAAGGACAAGGTCAAAAAATACTACAGTATTTATACCAGTCTGTTGGCCTTCATAAATACACCAAAATGTTATTTTTTGGTATTCTTTTCATCAAGAAAAAAGCAGTAAGCTTTCTGGAAAGTGAGAAGTTTAAATATTATGCATTTGTGAAAAGGTCAGATTCCCCTTTGTACATGCTATTAATGTGTAAAAGTTTTGTTTCTCTTACTTGAAAGGGCTATCTGGAGCTCTTTAGAGAGTGGTGATTGACTGCCAAGTCAAGCATGGAGAAAATTATATCTGAGTTCATGAATGGTGAGGTTTTGAAACTCATAGTTGTGTTGATTACAGAATTTGTTTCTGTGATAGCAGAGTCATATTGTCACCAGAACTTTTTGTCATCTTTAGGTTTCGGCATAGCCCAAATTCCTGGTACTTGAGAGACTGGACTATTCACAGCTGGATCAGACAGTGCTTAAAATATGGTGCTCAAGATAAGGCCTTATACACAATACAAAACAAGGTAAGTTTTACTAATGAAGAGACACGAATATATATGATTGGCTTTTGATTCAAGTATGGCTTGACAGGAATTCATGTTGCAGCCAGGGCCTGTAGACTGGTTTCTTCATCAAATTACAAATTACTATTGCACTTGAATTTTAGCAATAGCCTTTTTACAGCTTTTAAATCTTCTCTTTTCTCAGAAAGCTCTTTGGTTTTAAATAGCGTTGGTGTCCAAAACATGTTAATTGCAGGGGAGGCATAATAATGTGATAGGCAGTGCTATTCCTTTTCTGAAAGGCTCAGATAAAAAAACTAAAACAAATCCAGTGCGTCAGAAGTTGGAGGGCTTACATCACAGGAGCCATGCTAATCTCTTGTGTTGCTTATGTACGTTGCATCAGTGTGGAGTGTCATGGTTCTGCTCTTTCTGGTATGTGCAGAACATTTGCACATAACTTTTTTCCCTTCTTGTCTTCAGGTCCAGTATGGAATTTTTCCAGATAATTATACATTCAATATTTTATTGGATTGCTTTATAAAGCAGAAGAAATATGAAGGTAAGAAAACACATACAAATACAGCATCCTTAGTTGTATGCTCTTACATTTACAGAGCTTTTCTTTAAACTGAAAACTTGTAGCCATATTTTTTCTGAATGCATCATAAAACACAACTTCACCTTCCCTTGAAGTATTTTCTGCGTGTTTTTTCTCTCTTTTTTTGGGATTTTATTCATTTTATAGTTTTGAAACTTGTGAGATTCACAGTTTCTACTGTTATTAATCCTATTGCAAGTGTAAACCTTCTTCAGTTAAAAGTCTGACATACATGATAATGATATTATAGGACTTAGTAGTGACAATTAATTAGAGTGTTACTAGAATCAAAATGCGTGTTGGTATTAATCTTCCATACGTTTGGCTGTTCAAAAAACTACATATATAAATTATATGTGTAGGGTTTCTGTCTGTCACTGGGGGCAGCCAGCTATGCTGAATTGCCATACTGGGGCTACCTTTCATTATTGACTGTTTAAGTGTTTGGATGAGTTGTCTCATGTTTGATGACTGATAATAATTTTGATGACTGATTTTAATTTCACTTCAGGTTTTCTAGTACTGTGAACTGGCAGTAAGCTTTCCTTTACATGAAGCTCTTATAAAACAGATAACGGAAAGGAGCTGAAAGATTTTGCTAAACAGCAAATTAATACATGTATTTTTTTTATTTTGAGACATACCCCCTCCATCTTTGAATTTCCCCTTATTTTATCCATATTTCTGTTCTGTGTGAAAGTGAAGATCTTTTTCCAAGCTGTCCTTCTTGACTGGGAGTGTCGCTGGAACTCCATATATAGAGCTCCTTTAGAGCATTTTTTGCTGAATAGACCACTGTGGGTGATCTGTGATAACATTTCTTATCCCTTGTACTCTCCTGTTGCCCTAAGGCTAATGAAGTTAAGCCAGTCTTCTCTTGTTTGTAATCAAAACACAAGAGCAAAGAAATAAATTTAAATTTTTTTAAATGACTGAAGAGCTAAGGAAAGAAGAATTGTGTAGAGCTAAGATGATTTTGAGAGCTCCTTGGCTGTAGTTTCATGCTATTCAACCCATTCTTCCGTCTTGCAGTGTTTGAGCAACCCAAAGAAATAAGACTAATTTTATAGATGCGTTCTAGTTGCAATAAATGTTTAACTTCCTCTTCAACTATTTCAAAGTATACCACAGCAATAAAGCATCAGTGAACACGAGTGGGTGCAAAAGGAAGATATGTACTGGAAGCTATAATAATTGAAGTATTTTTTTCCTCCATAGATGCTATGTCAGTAGTGACAGAGATCATGCTCCAAGAAAGTTTTGATGAATTATCAACACAGCTTCTTTCTCTCTATGTTTTATACCAGTACCTGGCTACCAAGTCTGAACATACGGTAAGCTGACCACACTCAGAATGATACACAGAGCTTCTGCTTCCAAGTTTTATGGTGCAGTCAATTAGACATTTGATCATGAACATATTTTATATCCCCTAAGTTTACCTGGGGAAAAAATTGCTCCATTTTCTAATTATTTTTATAACTGCAGAAGAAAGAAAGAAAGAAAAAAAGGAAAAAGGAAAGAACCAAGTATGAAAACCGTTAAATCATTTGTCACCCCATTTGCTCCTTTCTCTGAAAGGGAGGTGTGTAGGGATTTTCAATTGTAATGTGTGCCCATTTGAAGGACGTGAATTGATACTTCAGTTCAAAGCAGACTCTATCAGTGACCACCAAAAAATACATCACCTGTTGTATAGGACCCCATTAAGCTGTGTATTGCTCACCATTAGAACTTGATAATGATAATATTGCAGACTTATAAAGCATTTTACTAGTTTTTTTTTAGTATCCCAATTGGCTTTGGGTGTATTGCTTTTTATTACATATCTGTTTTAAAATTAAATTTGTTACATTTCTCCTGTCTCCAAGAATTATGAGTTTATTATTTACAGCTTGCTTGCTTAAGGCCAGAATGATAGTTCAGGGTTTGGAAGTGGCATTGTTCTACCTTTGCAGAGGGGGCTCAGTCAGTAAAGGAGCTCAGTCAGATCTGCCATGATCTCAATTTTTAATGAAGTTTGGCTCAAGCCATCAATAGCATGTTGTCATCTATATAGCAAATGCCTGAAGCCTCCATCTGTGTTACATGAAGCATCTTCCAAAATGCATTTTACAGTTGCCTTCAGGTTTTACCCAATTGGGTTGTTAATTTGAGTTTTCACCAAAGAAGAGAAAAGCACATTTACTGTTTTGGATATTTTCTTCGTTGCCTAGAAATAAAGTATGCTTAGTGACTTGTATGTGAAAAGCAAAGGGATGAAAATCTAATTTTTCCATTATGTTTGTCCATGTTTGTATATCCATACTGGGGAGATAAGCATTTGTCTGTATGTGTAGTGTTTCATGAAAACTCAACGTACAAGCAAAGGTGGTGTGAACATAAGACATGTTCAAGACAAGCTTATTTATATAGCTGTGACCTATTTAATATACATTTTGAAGTAATCCCATCCAAAGACAGCAGTGAAATTATATTTTTATTTGTATACACCATTCAAAGTACCATGCAACACCTCATAATGCTCAGAACCAGTTTTCTGTGTTTGGTTTAAGACCTAGGGGTAGACATAGTAAGAAGAACTTTCTTACAAAATTTCAACCACTCACATTTTAGTCTTCTGCAAAAAGAGTTATTCCTCAGTACGATTCATACTGTTCCTCAGGACAGATATGCTGTAACTGAACACTGGGCATATTTAATGATTCTTTATTGCTAAGATGTGATGAAAGCCATGCATACTGTCTTTGCTGCCGTTTTATATTTGTGTTTGTTAAAGGAGCACTTACTTAGTTGGTAAATTATTTGCAGTGGGAAGAAGAGAGAAACATTGGAGCTTCGCTATTGCTTACGGGTCTAAAGCAAAGTAACACTGTGGGATTTAGTTCCCAGCTCTATGGCTATGCATTCCTTGGTAAGTTTTACCTCCCTTATTGTTAGTTTTCCCCTCTTGTCTTCAGTGGCTGAATTAAATTAGCATTTTTGTTTTATTAAAATGTAATCAAGGAGAAGGCAAAGGAAAAAAAAGAAATAGTGGAAGGACAATTTCAGAGTGACGACTGAACCTGTTTTGTAGGCCTGGAGGTTAGAACTGATTTGAATTTGATTTATCAGACAGCTTCAGAACCAATTTTAGGGCTCCCTGCATGTTTGGGTTAGATGCTGAAAGAGAGAAGATATTCTTAAATAGCAGTGGGATTGTCTTGTTGGTTAACCAACAAATTAAAAAAACTACCTTAAAGTACAGATTTCTGTGACACACAATATAAGGTTATGGACAACAGACTCTTTCTCTGGTTAATAAATATCTTTAAACCTTATGAGATGGGAGAGCACATCCTGGAAAACACTATGTGTAGAACTTCTGCTAGTCACTGTAAAGTGAATCTTGGGGTTGTGAACAGCAGATAGCAGTGCCTTTATCCTGTATCTGTTAAGAACTCTTTGCTGTTAGTAACTTGCTATATAGTATTAAAGAGAAGTTAGATCAGAGTATATTCAGAATTGAAGGGAAGGGAAATGGGCAAACAATTCTTGAATCTCCTCTGACTCTTTAGTGGAATACGGTGTAGATAGGTTTTGTTCTCTACAGAATGACTATTTACTAGAAAGTAAGTCAACAATTTATTGTAAATTTTTGTTTCATTACTGCATTATTGAGGGTAATAAAAAGTGAATTTGTTCTTCAAATGTTACCTCAAAATATGATGTGTGTTGGCAGAGTGTCATGGTTTGACAGTGGCACAATGCCAGTGCCCCCATGAAAATACACTCTCCCTGCTGTCTGCTGTGAGATGTGACCAGGAACAAGCAAAGCAGGCTCTTACTCAGAAGAAAGAAAAGTTTATTAACTAGACTACAAGTGAAAGAAAACGCACAAGGAAAAATAAAAACCTTACAAAAGCATTCTCCTCCTTCCCCCCCACCAAATTCCCAATACAATACATCTTCTAAATCACCAACTCTTGGTCCAGCACCACACTTTAGAATACTTCACCAAGGAGTCTTTCTTTGTGCCATAGGCTTCTCCTGGAAACACAGTTGAAACCTCTTGTGTTTCCATGTCACTCTTGGCACCGCCCGGAGATCATTTGCTATCATGACATCTTCCTTCCACGTGCAATGCTCTCACCATTGCCCATGGACCAGAACTGCTTCTAGGGTCCCCCTTTTAAGGACTGCTTTGTCCAGTTCCAAAAAAAGGACAGTCTCTCACCTTTGGGACACCAGTCTCCCCTATATTTTTGCACCCCCTGGGGCTGAGGGGTCTCTAAAACAGAGATCTTCTCTTCCACTGAAGATTGAGGGCACCAACCACCCTCCTCACCTGTTGTCTCTGTTCATGCACTCTTTCGTATAACATCACTGCACTCTCTTGGCTCCGAGCCATTGCCTCCCCCTAAGTGCAGTCTCTGTGTCACAGGAAAAAAAATGGTTCCGTCCATGGCCACACACGAAAAGTCCAGCCAAAAAGCCACTCCATCGTTCCTCATGGCCCATCCCCTCTTATCTTATCTCTTTATCTCATCTCTTATCTCTCTTCTCATTCAGCTCCAGGAGAATCAGCATTTATAAGATTTCTGGCATGCTAGAAAGGGGTCAAAAACTTCAGTCTCTGCCTGTCTGGAGCTCTGGAGCTCTGGAACTCCCACGGCTGCCCTGCTGGGCACCTTTTCACCCGCACCCCCCCTTCTCCTTCTCAGCTGGCCGCTATCAAAATCCAGACGCCAGCTCTCCCTCTCTCTCTGCCAGGGGGGGTGGGATGACTGCTCGAGGTCTCTTGGTGCTCCTCCACCCTTCCATCCTCAAGGGCCTCTTCACTTCTCACCTCAGTCCAGGCCCAGGCCTACCATGTGGGGCTGCCCCTCCCCTGCCCAGCAGCAGCGGCTGGATGGGGGAGAGATTCGACCTCTTTCCCACCAAAGTCCCAAGAGGCCTTTCAGGTGAGCAGCTCTGGTTTTTAACCCCTGTGTGTTCTCAGAGGCGGACCCAAATTTCAGTGGTCACACCAAATGCCAATGTTAAAATCTGAGCGCTCATTGGCTCTCACCACAGCATCCCAGAAATCCTGTTTCCAGGTCAAACCACCACACAGAGTTAGGATGCTGATTTGTATTTATCATGGCTGTAAAACAAAAAACTAATTTTCAGTCAAAAAGAGGGATAACTGTGAAAACTAATTTGAAAGCAGGATTTTTCATAGCACTGTAGTTTGTAATCCAGTGGAGATACTGTTACAAACAGGGACTTTGCTGTCCAGTTGGAATTCAGTTTGGAGAGTTTTAAATGTCATATAAATTGGTGGAATAGTGGCTGTATTTCAGAAATGTGCTTCACTCTTGTCTGAAAGCAATAGTGCTTGGTCTGTGACATTGACATTCAGTGGATCAAAAGCTATTTACTGTTATGTCACATAGTCCAAAGTCTTGCCAACATTAATGGAACTGACTTCTGAGAAAGTAAAAGATGTCTACAGGCACAGAGTGGCCTCAAGCACCTCAGCTATTTTAATTTAGCCATGGTCCATAGGCTCTGTCTGTGCACTTACTACCTTGCTTTTCCTAAACTCTTCTCTTCCATGTAAAGAGGGTATCTCTCATAGTTTTGTGTTATTGTAGCCAGAGTGCAAATTGGATTGAGAGCTTGGACACAACTCCTGTAAGCTGTACTTGAAGAAATATTATCTGTTTTGCTGACAATTACAAAATCAAAGCCCAAGAGTGACAATCATTGTAATTGCATCTACCACAATGTGATGTGTGTTTCCTCTATTATGGAGGAGTTTCATGATCTCAAGCGATTACTCAGAAGAAAAGCCACATTGCAAGTGGTGCAGTACATCAGAGGTCCTGTAAAATCAATGAACACCTTGTTGCACAGATTGTCTTATATCAAGAACCAGAATTTCCTTTTTGGCAGGTGTCCTGTATTTCCTCTTGGGAAGCCTCAGCAGAAACAGGGGTAGTAAGCTGAGCACTTAGCCATAACACATGCTGTTATGGGTGAGTAAACCCTAGAGGCCACAGAGGTAAACCTGGGGAATCAGATTTAGTGCACACATGCTCCACAGTCAGCTGAAAGCTAAGGAGACATTTGTCTGAGATCTTCAGGCATCATTCTACAAGCTGCGGTTACAAAGCCTGACAACCATAGAACCTGGCCACTTACTCTGATTTCCATCTGGGCAAAATTTTTGGGTGAGGGGGAATGGGGAGGTACCAGAAACATGCACATAATTAGATGAAGTTGAGCAAAAAAAAGCACATTAATAAAATTAGAGCAATGGAAATTCTATCAGAACAACTTTGTGTAAGACACTTGCTGTAACTGCTGGAAACCAGAGCCAGCCTATACAGGTTTGATTAAGATTCAGATATTGAAACAATAACAATAAAGTGTGTTTTTATCACAGGGAAGGTGGAGTTGACGAAAGGATTAAGAGCTGTATACAATCTAATGCCACTGATGTGGACACCTGGGTATTTGAATAGAGCCTTGCAAGTGATGGAAAATGTGGCTTCATCGTCAGGGGACATCAAAATCTGTAAAGAGGCTGTAAGTATAAAGGCTATAACCCAGTGAACGAGGGGAATTTCATATAAAACTTCAGTAAAACCTGTGAATTCTGTGCCTTGTTAATGAAAATATGCCCTGCAAACTTCAGAGGCCTTTGCAAGACAGGAGAAGAAATGTTTAGAACAGAATCAGTGCTTAAGTTGATGAACTAGTGATAATGTCTACTGGCATGTCCTTGGCAATGAGTGTGTGCTACTGCCACAGACCATTTAAGTTTTTTAAGCCTTGCCCTCCTTTCAGAGACACCTGTGTCTGTGTCACAGAAAACACGTGTCTGCCAGGATGGGAAGACACCTTTGTTTCTCAAGTTTTTGAAACTACTCAGAGGCATATGTCTTAGCATTGAGGATGAACTGTCACATCTTCTTGTTCTTATGGCTAATTGTATGTGCTCTGTGCCCTCAGATGATGTCCTGAGTAGTACTGCTCCAAAAAGCCGACAAAATGATTTCTAGAAGGTTTGTACTGCCCTCAGTGAGGGAGGATGGCTAGATTCAGTCCATTTATTAGGTTGGCACTACCTAAGGGACTTGGGGCTTAGAAGTGCTGTGGGGAATCAGGCTGATCCTGGAATCAGATAGCTTAGGAGTAACTTAGTTTGTCACTACTACATGGGCTGGAGCATAGTAACATCACTGAGGTCTCTCCTTCTTCCTACTTTTTCCTGAAGGTGTCCCTGATGATGGGAGCCTTCCTTTTGCTCATGTCACTGCTAAACTTGCAGTCTCCCCTCACAAGCAGAAGTCTGGGGCACTGTTCAGCAGGTACTCCTACCTATTGCTCTATTTTCTTGAAGCTTCTCAGTATAATACTGGACAGTCCAAGACAGGTCACATCTGCAACTTCCACCAGAGGTAAATTTTGATTTACTTCTTCAGGTGTGTGGTTTTGGAGGTATCTTTCAAGTCTGAAGAACTCAGCTTAATAGAATTGTGATTTTTTTTCCTGAATTCTGAGGAATTCAGGAATTCCTTATGTTGCTCTGGGTTGTAGATGAGCATCCTGGTGTTGAAACAGGGCTGTATGTCTCTGGTACTGTAGATCCATAGAAGATTTTATCTGTCTGCATACTGATACTCTAAAAATAGTAAATGCTATTAATACCTAGAAATGCTATCTGTACAGAGGTACTTTTTACTATTTTCAGTGAATAGCTAAGAACTTGTAAAAGAGGGTTCTCGCTGATTCTTTACTAATGCTGCATCTCTGTACATACCCAGTCATAGAGCCCAAAAAGCAGTGCATTGACTGAGAGCCACACACTCCAAGATCCCAAGCACAGTACAAAATTCTTCCAAGATTGTCTCATTTCCTTTTAGAATTTGGTTTTCTGTTTAGCATATACAGAAATCATCTCAAAATACAAGGTAATTCATTAAGTTGTTTGAATGCATGACAGTTGTGTTACTTAGTGAATCCCCAACACTTGATTCTAACCATGACAAATGTTACTGTTCAGATTGATGCCTTGGAGACCATTTTGCAGTCTGTCCTTGAAGCTGAACCTGATCCAGAATCTGCTGAAGAAGCCAAGAAATTAGAGCAGAAGTCACAATGTACAGAATCAGAAGAAACAGAGCAATCTAAAGTACCTGAATATTACAGCCGATTCAAGGTAAGACAGTTTAATTTCTCTAAATATTCTAAGCTGTGGTAGATCTCTGTGATTCATACTAGAAAATACAAATGCTGACTTACTGTGGCTGGTAGACTGACACCCTTTCAGTGCATCAGGAGTTCTGTTTGGCATTTTTGAAACTAATGTCACCTTTCATTTTCACTTCTCCGAACAGGAAGCAGCAGCCTACAAAGACATAATGCTCAAGGCTACTTGTCTTTTGTCTGTCTGGTGGAATTTTATCTTCACTTTTCATACATGAAAATGATAACTCCAGTCCTGTTTGCAAAATTGGTATGCCTTCAGAGACCCATTATCTAACCTTGTGTGGGCTCTTGCTCATTAAAGTAAATTGTAATGGGTGTGAGACTACCCTGAATTAATTGTCAATTTGTGTACATTATAATTACGTTGTATCTTGTACTTTCAGACTGGAGAATTAAATCAGGTTCATATCACCTTCCTTTTATCTTAGATTCTTATCATCATGCTGATGATAACATTAAGAAACACAGAAGGCTGTATATTAGGACACATCTGTATAATAAGTGCATTTAATTTGATCATCTGATTTTATTTGATCATCTAAAAATTAGCTAAATGAGCTAATTTTACTTTATCAACTCTGATGTGTGTTGTGGTAAAAATCAAGTACTTCAGGTTGAAACTTACCTGGCTTACAGTTCCAGGAGTAGCCTTCTTTCCATAACCCATCAGTTTCCATTTTTTCTGCTGGATGGCTGTGACCTTGGACAGCTGTGCTGGATACAGACTGTTCCTATGGTTTCAGCTCACACACACATACACTTTTCCTTGCTTTAATTTTTACTTACATAACTTTGCCACTAATCTTTAGATAATAAACTTGTGTTGTAGGCAGTTAAAACTTTTTAATGGGAGTGTTTGGGAATCAGTGGGTATTCAGCATGTGGTAATTAATGCCTGGATGAATTTCAGTGAATTAGGTAAACACAAGTGTTCTTTGAAGGAGGGAGTGAGAAGTTTTTTATATCTCTCTTATTGTCTATCCATTGTCTAGCCTTGAAGAAAATAATGCAGAGTGCTCAAAATGAGGTCTGAACATCAAACTGGGGACTAGTGCCAAGAACCTAGTTTTCTTCTTAGCTCAGCCTTTCCACAAACTTCGTAATTAATTCCAATTCAGGCATTCCCTGGTGTGGCAGTGAGTGACCTTTGGCCAAAAAAATAGTCCCAGTGTTTAAAATCTGACCAGGAAAGTCTGAATATTAGACATAGCCACCATGTGACATCTAGGCATCCAACAGTAATAAGCCAAAATCTCTGGTTGTGTGAATGAGAAAGGAGCTCATGAGTTAGAATGCCATTTCAGCCAAGCCTGAAGGAGTTCCTACATTCATCTCTCAACTCCATTAGGCCAGCCACAGCAGCTCTTCCCAGTTGTGCCCTGGGACACTTACAGATACAAATCCTACAAGTGAGGGAAGGTGGCAGCTCTGAGTCAGCGTAGTGATGTGTGCATTCCCAGCTGCTGTCCGAGCACAGGTCATCTGCCCCTTCTGTGTAACCCCAGCAGAGGGTTTGCACTTCTGATGCTGAAAAAAATTCAGTTGCACTTTGTCCATCCCTGCCTTAATTGGCCAGGATGCCCCAGTCTTTCTCCTTGACCTCAAATCCAATTGCTTCTCCCTCCTACACTCCCAATTCTGCTTCACAAATCATACACCTCAGAATGCAGGCAAAAGCGTATGGGTTTGCTCCAGACATACACATGCTCCTCTGTGGTACTCCATGGAATGGCCTCTGTGTTTCATACCAACCTTCAGAACAACCATTTGTAAAGTTCCTGAAAAAGGCATCAAGTCTAAAAGATATGGATACTTGTCTTTGCTTCCACTAAAAAAAAAAAAGAGGACCTGAGGGCATTTGGCTCTTTTCAGAAAAAGCTGTTAGAGCTGTAGTCTAGACTCTGACATTCATTGGGTTGTAATTACCTCTTTTCAGATGGATGCTGAGTCTCACTGCTCACTATAGTGTTCTTCAGGCAATTCTTTCCATCTGTGTCAATGATCAGTAGGCAGCAAACATTTTATCACATAAATGCTGGGAACACCTTCTCCAAAAGCAGTGCACTTTCTTCCCTAACTTGTCTACATGCAGTGCTGTGGAGACTGCTTATAAAAATCATGATTCAACCATTTAAGAATGTGCTCTTTTGGTACCTGTGGGACATAGAGCCTGCTTTCCTAAATCAGTATTACTAATACACAAGAGAAGAGCAGGAAGTATCCCAGGATACCAGTGATACCAGTAATGGCTTAGGAAAAAAGACCTGCCAGTTTATAATTTATTGCCTGTCTGTATTTCAATTTCCTATGTTTAAGTTCAGCCCTTTTCAGCATATCCTTCGTAGAGTTTAACAGGAAGAGTATTAATGATCTAAACTAGTTACATATCTAATCTATGAACATAGTTGTCAAGTTTCTTCCCCAAACCCAAGCTGTACAGTTTGTTCAGTTTTCTCACTGATGCTTTGGTGTACCTACTGAGACTAATACACCTAATTACTTTATTGAGTTTGGTTTTAGTCTATTGGCTTTGAAGACATTGGCTTTGTCTTCATTCTTTATCATAAAATCAAAAGAGACAGAACCAAATATGCGAGCCACTCAGACCTGCCTGTCTAGCATTTTAAAGAGTCTTTAATCTGCTGTCTATCCAGTGCAGACCTCCAAGGTAAAACACAACAAAGCCTGCAGTTGTGTTGGCTGAGGGAGAGAGAAGTGGAGGGGCCTGAGAGAGGATATAGTTTACTAATAGTTTACTGCCTAAGAACAAGGCGGAGCCTCCAGGTAGGAGCTGAGGGGATAATGCATTTTCAGATTATTGCCAGTGTGAGCTTGGATAAGAGAAACACGGTGGATCAGCTGCATAGTGCATAAACTTTCAATGATAACTGGAAGTATGGATATCTGCATGGCTCTGCAACTGCCATTTTGTTTGGAGGAGAATGATCCTCACATCTTCGTTCCATTGTACTGCAATGCAAAACTAGTTTAATTCAAATGAAGAAAATAGAGATATGCCTTTCATTAGAACAACACATACTTACTTTAAACATTTTTGAAAGTGCTGGACTGGGTAAAAAGTTTTATTTGAAAGAAGGGTTGGGAAAATGTGTTTTCACCTAATGAGTGAACATGGCAAAAAGAATTTTCCAGTGCTGTATCATCTTCTTGGTTGTGTATCCACACTTTCAAGGCAATTAATCAGAATGTTAAGGAGCCATCAGGCTAAAGATCAGAGAAAGCCAGAAATAGTATCACTGGATGATTCAGATCTTAAGTGTATTAACATTTTATGCTGCAGGAAATCTATATAAGTAAAGCTTAAGAAAGAAAACTGGAGTTCCTTTCTGAGGCTTTGTTCTGTTTCAGTATAGAATATCCCTGAAAAAATATCACTTGCTTTAACAGTGTTATATAATCTGTGTAAGTGTAATCGCACCTCAGACACAGTAAGCTGGGAAGAAAAATTATGGGAGTTACTTAGTATGCAGTTAGAAGGAGAACACTTGAAGTGATGTGCACCTGTTGGGAAGGATGCTGATGCAGGCAGTGTGGCTGAAATCTTGCAGTAGGTTTTTGAGGCAAGACAGAAACCGAAGGTGTCTAAATAATATTTATTGTGGTTGACTGGTCAGCTGATCTTTGTTAATACCAGATAACTGAACTTGGAAAAAGAAGAGAATTTGAATAGTTAACAAAAATGAAATTTCATTGGTTCAGTTTTGTTGCTATAAAGACAAATGCTATAGAGGTTAGCATTTCAAGAAAGGGTAGCAACTACCACAGCTGAAACACTTTCTCTGTGATAGTAACCTGGCCTGTATAGCAGCAGCAATACTACTACTGCTACTACTACTACTACTACTACAGTGATATGTTCATTGTAGAAAAGTATTTTGTGTCTGATTGTTTTGTGATTGACTGGCTTTCTCCTTGACACTCTTACCAAATCTCTTTTTCTGACAGGAGCTGCACTCTAAACTGCATTCACTTGGCAAGGTTGAATCTGAAAGCCTGTTAACCCTGACCACCCAACTTGTCAAGCAGAAACTGCCAGAATGTGAAGTGGAAGACATTGCAAAATATGAGCAGAACCTCAAAAAGTGGGAAGAACTACAAGTACTTCTTGTTGAGAGAGAAAGAGAGATGAGAGAACAGGCTAAGCAGGAAATGGAAGCTAGGAAGCTAGCTAAAGCATCTGCTTAGTACTGGAACTAGGAATGCAGTGGTGTGCACTCCTCTGTCAGTGAACTGAAGTGCTTACCATTATTATTATTTCACTTCAATCATGCTGCAGGTGTGACTGCTGTATGCAAATTAAGCATCCCATTTTCTCTGTTTCCTGAAGTAAAGCACATGTGGTTTAGAAATCTTCATCCTGTGTATGCTGTGTTTTCTTTCAACCATTAGCCAGGCAAGAGAGGGGATAGAGACAACACAAAGAAACAAAGGCATAAGGAGTAGCTTGCTGTGATGAAAGGTCTACAAGGGTGGAAAGAACAAAAGGGAAGAATTTCAAGCACAAGTTGTTTCTGAAGGGGTTTCTCACAGGAAAATGCCTTTGCTACTCTGAACTGCAGACACTAAGAGGATTAACATATATTGATTGGGTTTTTTCTTTTTCCCAACCCATTTGGAAAAATTCAAGCTTCTATGTATGAAGCAGGAAGGTAGGAAGCCTAACTTTAGGCTATTTTTAAAACCACAAGGAGTTTCAGCCTAGTGAGTTAGCACTTGAACGTGCATTCAGATGTGTCTTTAAGGATGTTAGAAACTTCTGCGTTTACTGGTGCTGCTTTGCTCTATTTCTAGTCACTAGAGAAATGTGCAATCACCTCAGCACACACCAAGGAGCCTCATACTGCAGTGCGCTTTCCTTTTATATTCTGGGCGCTGTTTCATGAGGTTTTTGACCTAATTCCCTTCACGGTCCCATGCCCCCACATTCTTCAGATCAGTAAAACAATGTAGCTATTCACAAGAGCACAAGGAAATGGCAAGGCAGGAAAGAATCATAGCGCATTGATTGTGGTTGTGATGCATCAGCATCCATCCCTTCATACATTCCCACTGAATCTTGTCAGCTGCAGCCAGCAACTTTTGGGAGTGCACATTGGGGCAAGATCCTTTAAAACAGGGAGACCTGAGCAACAGCCATGCTGTAATTGCAGTTTGTTAAGGCAGCAGCACTGTTGTCTCACTGTGCTTTACCACAGGGTCTAAATAAGCATTTCAAGTTTTATTGTGCGTCTGTGTAGTTTTGTGTGATAAAACTCACACCACAAACCCACTGTAAATCCAGTAAGAACATGCTGCAGACCTGTGAACTTGTTTTAAGTGTAGGAAAGCATACATTAAATACACCTAACACCTTTCTTAGAATTTCCAGCAAACACACTCAGAGCCTGATTGCTCTTTCACGTCTAGGAAACCTGATACTAAGGTCCCTGACCCCATCTTGTCAGCATCTCCCGTAGTTTATCCCATAGAGCAATAAGAGAGTGCTGTCTCCAGCCAGGTAAGTGGATGATTTTTTGGCTTGCCTAGCAGTGGAGTTTTCTGGAAAACTTTTGAGAAAAGTCTCCTGAACTTTTTTTTTCTCTTTCTTGGTCTAAATGCTTTCTGATTACTAGGAGAAGTTAGGGAGCCGTAAGGAAGGGTAGAAGGCCAAATACACTCTTAAAAACAATTTCCTTAAAACTGGTGGTTTTAAAAAGGTCATAGTCACTCCTAATTGAGATACAAGAGAATGGAGTATCCCTTCCCTGACCACTATTTCAGTTATTCAGTTTCAGAACATGATTTGTAGCTCCAAAGGTTTGCAATCACTCCTGCATCCAAATTCCTGTATGAGCTTCTCTCTACAGGCATCAGCTCTTGCGATCTTCACTACACTACAATTTTACACATTTTACACATTTCTCCTTGGTTATTGTTGGCCTCTTGGCAGCACAAGGAGCCTGTTTCCGTGGGCACCCCCACCCTCCTTCCCTCAGCCTGCTGGTAGATACACCAGGCTGCAAATGCTAATTGAGCTCCAGCAAGCTGCCAGCTGCTGTGTCCCTGCTGTCTCACAGAGCTGGCTTCACTTCCCCCACAACTGCCCCCCCTTCCCATTTATTTAGACTTAACTATTACAGCAATAGGAGAAAAAATCCTCCTGTGAGCTCTGAGTAGCCTGCTAATGAATATTATAGGTTGCCTCTGTTTTACTCCAGGCATGTGGGTTGGAATCCTCTGACAACAGTTCAAAGCATAAACCAGTAGATACAACCTTTCTCTGCCTCTCCCCAGTCTCCTCTCATATCCCCCTCTGCCCTTGAGAGAAGGGGATTTCTTTGCAAAATGCTTTGCAGGCAGCAAATCAGATTAATGGGGCCAAATGAACGACGTCAAACCCAAGACCAGAGAATCCAGAGCAGAGGATCCAGATTATTTGTGACATGAACCAAAAGCCAAGCCCTCACATTTATCTGTCCCTTGGTATCACCCTGAGTGAGACGCCACTTTTGACACTTCAGCCAGCTGGACCAGCTGCACACTAGGGACCTTCTTCCCCTTAGGCCCCAGCTAAGTATTTCTCCATGGGCCAGTAGCTACTGTCCTGCTCCTCCCCACCATAGGTTTCACCATGGTCTCAACAGCAACCAGTTTCTAATGTTTTGTCTAGTCAAAGTGTTTTCACACTTAGTAAATCCTTACATGTCCAATATGTGTACCTGCACCCTCCTGAATTCTCCAGCAATCCTCATTGCTACTCCCTTTCTGATCTCACCTGTGATTCCCTTCAAGCTCCTCATATGTATCACATTTATTTGTTATCCTTTTCCAAGGAGGCTAGCCATGTCTCTGCCCTAGAGCCACATCTCAGTGGTGCAAGCAGCTCAGGGTACCAAGTGCTTGGGCACCCTGAGGTTTGAGGACCATGGGTACAGCTGAATCTCAAGATGCTCAAAACATGTATTTGCAAATGAAGTTGGAGGGAGGGGAAGAAGGCACTTTCCTCTTTGGTGCTCTCTCCTACCTGCTGGCTTTGAGCAAGGTCAACAGTAAGACAAGTTGTGAGACAGGCTAATTCAGAAACCAGTGCTGTTCAGTGCTGTTCGTCTTCCCCAGGAAGACATATGCAATAGCTCTGTACCAAATGCAACAGCATGTAGAACCAACACAAAATCAACTAACTTGGCTTAATTTACCTACTTTTCTTCTTTCCACCCCAGGAAATCTAAGACTTGATTATTTGCCCCCTTGCATAAATCATGTTGCACACAGAATCTGTTTTTTTACCTGCTTTTACTTTTTAAAAATACTTGAATTACTTTTTAAAAATAAGTTTGAAGCAGCACCTAGGAGTGAAACTGGGCCCCAGGTAGTCAAAAGCCTTTCTGTCCAGATGCCTGCAGCCATGTGTGCTCTGTTGTGTTCACTGTCGCCTGCTGTGATGCAGCTGTCCACATTTAAAAGGAGGAGGGGCAGGGAAGTCATACAGCTTCTTTTGATCTGCTGCTGTTTAAATGTGAGCTCTGATGCTAAGGGAAGAGTGTGGATGTGTATATATATGCATATTAAAAAAATAGCTTTGTGCTCTACAAACACAAAAAGCTCTGAGTTCATCCAGCCCTGCTCCCTGGTGCTTGATTTGATGTTTGATGCAAGCTCACAACCCAATGAGCACTTTCTTACTAGGATGCTAGGGTACTCTCAAGCTTTTTGAAGCATTTCTGGTTCTTGCTGTCTTGTTTCAGACAGCTGTCTAGACCTTTCTATACATGAATAGGACTGGCTAAATACTTCCTCGAGGGGACAGACCAGAGTCTTTCTTAGTAGTAACACTAGCTCATATTTTTGGAACACCTCTCCTGGAAAGGTTCCTTCACATCCCATTTTCATTTGACTACAGCTGTGATTAGGATTAAAGTTATTGCAGTTTTCCCCTTGTCAGTATATTTCTAAATCACAGTAGTGCATCTTCTTGCAAGTTTTTGAATAATTTCCCTGTTCATTCTCCTGGTGTTACTATTGCTAAAGGCAGGGGAAGATCTCCCATTGGTATATGCATTGGCTTGCATAGTCACTGATCTGTCACGAGCAGTCCAAATAATACCTGACTGTGGTAGTATGTGTGGCACAGCATTGCCAGACTTGTACATGCCAGTGTGAACAGCTCTCCCATGTTTTCCTAAGTCTGGGAGAAACCCTTCAACAATACTAGCCAAAAGAAACAGGCCAATACAAACGCAAAACCTGCTTGGTATCTTGGTAAGAATTTGGCTGCTCTTAAAAGAAAAAAAGCAGCATCCTAATTCAAACCTGTGGCAGACACCAAATATGCTGCTGCTGAGGCAAGCAGATATGTAACTGGCAGTGTCACTGGCAGAACGGTTTCAGCAAAGCACTGAAGGTCATTATCCATTATTCACAAGAAGAGAATTACATATTTATACCCTTGCAGCTCAAATAAATGTTGCCAGAAGCCTTGCACAGATGGGCCCTATTTATGGTAACACCTGACCTTGCCAAGATAAGGTTACAAGATGCTTTCAGACCGGGTCATATGTTTTGTCCTACACACAGTGCTGGTGTCAAGCACCTGTTCCTTCCCTAAATGGCCTGTCCCAGCTGCTTGCCTGCCCATCCCGGGGTTCTCTGGTCACCCTTAAACAATAGGACTAGGATGATGATGCTTGCCAGCTTTGGGTGAAGGTTGGCTGGTACAAGGGGATTTCTGACCTGAGCAGTCATCACTGTGCTCTTGAGACAGACAAAAGACAGTCTGGGACGCAGGTTAGCAAGTGTCCTCTCTTCCCCTGCCTCCTCAGGAAGCTGGAGTCAACAGTTACAAAAGAGAGTTGCACTACTGATTTAATAGGATGCAAGATGTGGTCTGCTGAACAGCATCCACTTTTGCTGAGGTTCCTGGGTTAGTACAAACTACTATTCGGCCCTGCAAAGTATATTTGAATATTTGAACACGTCTGTGGAGAGTAGAGTTAAATTTACATTAAATCCAGAAATTTAATGATAGGAATTGTTGAGATGAGGAAAAGGCTTTTCAGCTGTAGAAGAGAAGCTACTGCTATACTGCTGACAACCCGAACTTGTGACAGTGACTCTTTCACAATAAAACCATGGAGAATGAAGTATAGGTCAAATATTAGTGACAAACCATTAATTCAAAAGTAACTTTAGATGCTAAATGTGGTAGAAAACTGTGCCACCTACTCTGCATCAATGTCCCCACAGAAGTCAAAGTTGTCACTGAACTCAGCTAGCAATTGCATAGTACTGAGTCATGCTACTCTTAAACCTTTCTGATGAACTCAAGTCCATTCTACCCATTTGAAATTGAAAATGCCCCAGGCACAGAAATAATCTTAGAATTAGAGCTCCAATGACTAGCACATGACAAAATTCAGCTTTCAATATATCTTGCTTATTGCAAATCTTGACAATTCCTCCTTTAAGTGATTTGGGCAAAGAAATTTTCAAGCCTGTTCTGATCCTTACATAGGGTAACTCCTGGTATAATTTCATCTTTGGAAACTGTAAACTCTATCTGGGTATACTGACTTGCTCTCTTGAGGAGGGTTCATAATAAGTATTTAATTGACTTGGTGGTTCAGTTTACCTTCTGCTGTTAGGAAAGTAACACAGGTGACATTAGTGGTAAAATAACATGAGGTTTGTAAAAGCTCAATCAAAATTATTTTCTGGACCTTAACAGGTACAGAGGATGCAACTCTAGGGCATATAGGCATTGTTATGTATGTTAGCTTTGTTTGTATTAGGGCAAAAGGTCCAGATATAACAGTTATCTTTTCTGTGTGATTCACAAGCACAGGTGATGGACCAATCTGCAGGGAAAGTGACTCCACCACCTCCCTGGGAATTCCAATGCCTGATCACCCTTTCTGTGAAGAAATACCTTTTAATGTCCAACCTAAACCTCCCTTGATGCACTTTAGGACTGCGTCCTCTTGCCCTGTCACTGGATGCCTGGGAAAAGAGCCCGGCTCCCACCTGGCTACACCCTCTTTCAGGGAGTTGTAGAGAGGTACAAGGTCCCCTCTGAGCCTCCTCTTCTCTAGGCTAAACAACCTCAGCTCCCTCAGCTGCTCTTCACAGGGCTTGAGCTGCAGACCCTTCACCAATCTTGTTGCCCTCCTCTGGACATGCTCCAGCACCTCAATGTCCTTCCTAAACTGAGGGCCCAAGAACTGGACACAGGATTTGAGGTGTGGCCTCACCAGTGCTGAGTACTGTCCCTGCCCTGCTCCTGCTGGCCACACTGTGGCTGGCACAGGCCAGGATGCCATTGGCCTTCTTGGCCACCTGGGCACTGCTGGCTCATGCTCAGCTGCTGTCAGTCAGTATCCCCAGATTCCTTTCTGCCTGACCACTGCCCAGCCACTCTGTCCCCAGCCTGGAGCTCTGCCTGAGGTTGTTGTGGCCGAAGTGCAAGACCCAGAACTTGGTCTTGTTAAACCTCATATTCTTGGCTTCTGCCCATTAATCCAGCCTGTCCAGGTCCCTCTCCAGTGCCCTCCTACCCTCCAACTGATTGACACTCACTTCCAGCTTGATGTAGACTCAATCCTGTCATCAAGTTTATCAATAAAAATACTAAATAGAACTGGGCCCCAACACTGATCCCTGGGGGACACCACTAAAGCACAACTGAATGCAGTACTGTTCACCACCTCTCTCTGGGCCTGGCCAGCCAGTTCATAGCAAAGGGTGCTCCTATCCAAGCTGCAGGCTGCCAGCTCTTCCAGGGGTGTGCTGTGGGATACAGTGTCAAAGAAGTACCTGCTAGTGCAGACTAGTCACATCTATGGAAGATGAATAGTGACTACAACAGCAGGCAGCGGTCAAAAACGGCTTGCTAAATGAAGGACGTGGGCAATGCTTATGGGCTCAGAGATGCTTTAGAAAGCATCATAGGAGTTTTGTTGCAATGTTGGGCACAAGCTGGATCTATGGCATGCCACTGTAGCTGTTAATCAGAGACCCCTCAATGCCTCTTTTTTGCCACATCCTGGGTGTCTTAAGATTGCAAATGCAGGATTGGCCAGGGGTGTGTATTCTATTGCCACCTCTTGAAGGTGGGGCTGTTGTCTTCTGTTAATTGGGCCACCTGTTAAAACCAGGTGGGGCTGTTTTCTTTATCTCTTCCACCACTAATCCTCCCTTTGGGAAGTATCTTCTGTTAATGGCCCATTGAGTGTCACTGCATGTCTGATAAAATTACATCACCCCATTGTGAGATGCTCTGCCCAGGGGGAGGAGCCAGGCATTCCTACTTGGATATCATCTGAGACTTGGAACACCAAAGCAGCCTTTTTCCATTGGATTCCCAGAGGAAGACCAAACCCATCTACACCACCACTGGACCTTCAGAGGAAATGTACTCCCTTTCTATAGGCTCATTGTTTCAACAGAACCACATCTGTCACTCCAGGAGGACTGCAGCCAACATCTAATCAGACTGCTACCAACACCCTGGTCATATTCTGACTCTGTCGATGTTGTTTTTGTATTATCGCATTTTTATTTTTATGTTTTTCCTAATAAAGAACTGTTATTCCTACTCCCATACCTTTGCCTGACAGCCCCTTAATTTCAAAATTATTATAATTCAAGGGAGGGGTTTTACATTTTCCATTCCAAGGGAAGCTCCTTCTTTCCTTAGCACACACATGTCTTTTCAAACCAAGACACTGGGCACAATGAAAAGCTAACATTTCCTCCTATCTTCAGAAGACTAGAAATCAAGGATGAATAGTCTACCAGTCTAGGATGCCACAAGATAAATTCCCCATTTTTTATAGACTGAAAAGATCTGAGGAACCATCATGTTCCCATGGAATCTGAAATAATATCTCATAAGCTGATTAAATTTGTTAAGCTGTGTTGAAGAAAGTTTTCATGTGGCATCTAGAAACAACAAGCCAAACACCACATACCAAGCAGGCCTGGCCTGTTACACGTACGCAAATCCAGAAAGTTGCTAGGCGGCTGCAAGTAAATGACTGGGATTGAAGCTTGACCTGGTCTCCTTTGCACAGTCATTTTAATATATTTTAAGTAGCATCAGTTACTCTACCACAAAGCCTAGAAAGCCTTGATGTACACATATGCATAATGATAAGATTTGCAGCACTTGACTTCTCTCATCTAGTCATCATTTTTCCGTATTTCACCATGCTCAGCCCAATTCAAGCAAAGTACAGCATTTCTTACTGTCATAAGAAGCCAGAAAGAAACCGTTGGACTTTGGAGATGAATAAGGGCCTGCAAAAGACTGCTGTCTGATGGTGAAGGAAATCCCACAGGACCTCTGCTTCTCCTGGGAGTGAGCACCCCTTGCATTTTGCTGCCCAGTTTTTACCTGCTTTCATGCCATCACCATTGACTGCTGCAATCTCAGTACAGAAGGCATTGCACCAGCAAGCCACTACAAAGGCAGAAAGCCTGATGTTACAGCTTCCCTCAACAGCAGTAGAGGAAGTCCAACATTTACAGAGTAATAAACTGAACTGAGGGCTCGGCTTCCCCACATACTCTGTCCCCTCCAACCAAGATGAATGGGCAGTGATGGTCAGGAAGGGTCCACAATTACTGCAGACAAGCTACACACTTGCTGAACTGCTACAACTTTGGAAAAGACCTCATGGTGGGCTCTGTTTGATGTAACTTTATTTGGCATCATCTGTGCCTGTGTACTTACTGAAAATGAGGTGTTTTCTCATTCTGCTGAGGAATACAGGAATGAGAACAACAAAGAGAAGCCATGTCATGGTACATCATGGTAACGTTTCACACCACAAGATAAGTATCCTTCCACATTTATCTTCCAATTACTAAAGAGAGATTGGGGTTTGTCTGGCATTCAAATAATCACTGATCTTCAGAAAAAGAAAACCCATAGACTAGGTAATCATGACTAAGAGAAAGGGAGAACTTAAAAATACATACATACACAAAGACAAGAAACATGTCAACACCACTTTATCACTTTTGTATTTTATTGTGGAACTGAGTTTGATTCCTTTACATCAAATATCCTCAATGGAAGAGGGGATATTGCACACAAATATCATAAAAGCACTACATATTACTTTCACTGGAAACTAATTTTCTACATTAGATATGACTGGATAGAATAGAAGTGATGCAGGATTATAAGACATAATACCATACACAGCTGCAGACTGACACAAACACCATTCAGAACAAGAGAGAGGAGGTGTGTGAGGTGCTTCTCAGCCAGCCACAAGACTTTCTTTCCATAGTTTGGAAGATAATGGCTGCATGCAAATGCGTGAAAGCATATTTCAGATTTTGTCTTTTACATTGAGATTACAGCCCAGTCTTGAAGAGGTAGCTCCTGCCTTCTGGAGCACTTAGTTAGCCTAGTAGAGAGAAGCTGCTTCTTAAATTTTTTTCTTTCTATATTTTATGTTATTGTTTTATTTAGTTACTCTTTTTTTTTAGATTTTTTTTGTAAAGTCACAACAAACAAGAGTTTTTCTTTTTTTTCAAATTTTAAATAGCAAACATTTTTAAACCAGGTGAATAATATAATTGCATTCTAAGAAATGCTTACCCCTAGTTGATTTTAGTGTTTTGTTCAATTATTAAGGGAAATGATGAAAGCTTTTCTTTCAAGTGTAAACATTATATTTTTTCATATTCTAGTAAATCCAGACCAAGAAAATTACTATTTCTCTCATAAACATCATTACTGAGCAAGAACCTCTGGCGACAGATGAACAAAGAGAAGCGCATGACAGAAATGTTCCAAATGCACAGCAAGTGCTCTTTGGAACTCATTTGCTTGTGTTGGGAGGGATTGAAAATTCAATTAACAAATTTATTAAATCTTAGTAAAAGAGTACCAGAACTCTCCTAAAATGCATAAGCTATCATAGACAATTAAAAAAACCCCAACATTCATATACACAGTTATCTCCATTCACCACAGTATGTAAAATAAGTAAAAAAAAATCAAAAGTGATTTCTATGAAAGATGGGGTGAAAATAGAGGTCAATGAGTCAGGCCCACCACAGGACTTTGAAAAGGCATGCAAGAGAGGCCCTGTCCAAGTTCAAGAGTGGGATGGGATCCCCAAAGTTAATTCTTCATTTAATTATGAAGCATTATATTAATAGCATAAAGATCATGACTGGGAATGCTGTTATGGGTAATACCATCATTGAAATGGAGTGTTCTTTGCACTCAGGTATTGAATCTTTACAATTAGAGTAATCAATAACAAACCATGCTCCTAGAAATCTATGCTGATCAACAGCACTCATCATTAATGTACACAGTACATTTTGATGACTGTTACACTAAACTAGTTGTGTAGTACTAGGATTAGCACAGGTAGATTAGATCCACAGGCAGGAAAGTCATTAAGGGCAAGAGGAGCCAATGGAGGAGCTCATCGCAGTGTTGAATCTAGGTGTCATTGCCATTTGGAAGGGAGTGGATGGAACAGGCATTACAATACCTCAGAATAGCCAGACCATGGTTTTAATATTCTTGTAGCAGCAAAAAAAGCAAATGCACATGTAACTAATTATAATTATTATTTCAGAAGTAAAACAAATGTTTCAGCCATCCTAAACTTGCTTGGGCATATTTAAGGCTTGATTCCAATTTAATTTACAGTAGGATCAGATGACTGTAACTTCCCTGACAGTAGTGAAATTGCTCCTGATTCACAGGAGTGAGTGGCATAAGTGAGATTAGTCACAAAACCACTGCTGTACTTAAAACAATTTTCTACCAAAGCAGAGATATAAACCATGTCAGGTGTTGCCAGAAAATCAGAAAATCTGTTCCCACCCACTCAAAAGGTTTGAATTCTGAACTATATAATAAAATAGACAAATCAGAAAGAATTGTAGAAACAGTACAACTGTTCTGCCAAAAATTCTGCAGAACATATCTGCAAAATTATACAACATAGTCTGCAAAGATATCTCATATCTTTGTAGACTATGTATTACAAAAGCATTTTAAAGTGAATTACATCAGCCCAGCAAACATGCTTGTTTTCACAATACATTTCCATCTGCCTTTTGTGCCATAGTCACTCTGAGTTATTCTTAACTACTTAAAAGGTATAGCAATAAATAAAACAGCATTGCTAGAGAAACCTAAAAAAAGAGAAGACATTAAAAATAAATCAAAACCCCAACCACTGACAAACAGTAATTCACAGCATTAAATGGGCATGAGAAGCCCACATTTACAAGACCCTAAACCAGTATTAAAAAACCCTCATAAAAATTAGGAGTGCAAACATACACCTATTAAACAAAAATATCCTAACAATGTAAAATTGAAATAAATTATAAGTAGAGAAAATAAAATGAGGTCATCGTTCACTACATTGTAAAACTTAACAGCCATAATGGTGATTCATACAACCAGCACATAACTCCGTGCTGTAGGCCTTTACCTTCTTAAATTCAGATTTGCAGACCTTCTGCGATGCAACGAGATTTTTTTTATTGGGGTAAAATTTCTGAGACTAAAAAATCCAAACTGTCTTAAATCACAGAGCAGTGGTGCTGCTCCTCGGCAAACAGTATAGAGAAGGAAAATAATGGAGGCACGAAGAAGGAAAGAAAAGGAAGAAAAAAAAAACAGTAAAGGAAGAGGCAATGAGAGGAAGAGGAAAGGAAGTGAAAGAGTAAAAAAAGAAGAAATGAGAGGAGGAGAGAGGAGTAGAGGAAAGAGGAAAGAAAAGGGGAAGAGAAGGGAAAGGAAGGGAAGGAAAAGGGAAGAGAAGGGATTTTTTGCTTATTGCTTGTTCTATCCTTTTCCAAGATCTTGTGAGGGTTGAGAACGTAGGAAGTTATAACCTTTTAGATATTGGGCAATCAACTTCTCATATCCCATTTTCTGTCACCATCAACAGAATAATTTTATGAGGGTATCCTTCCATACCCATCTCCTGAAAAAGGTATTGACAGTTGACTGTTTTCAATAAATTTTACCTCAATATCAATTCTCACTAGAATCTTAAACAACACTACTCATTTATCTTACAAAACTACTAAAAAGAATGCCTTCACCTGAAAAATTTTTCTTTGCATTTACCTGTAAATGAAAATGTTTGTTACAAGTCATGTATTAAAAGTTCATGCAGCACTAAAAAGAAAGGCTTCTGTACATTTGTTCCCATGTTCACTCTTAAATTAAACAAATAAAATCAGGTAGGACAAAGGAAGGCTGAATACTGTACAGGCTCACAGGTAACCTTTTCCATCGTTCTGAACGTTTCACTAAATTTTGTAACTCTGATACTAGACACCACTTCTATCTTGCTTCCACAGTACGAAAGGAGCCTTCAAAAAAAAGCTCATCTTGCCTTGCTGAGCTGTCCAGGTGCACCTATGAAGTGTTCACATAACTAATATATGTAATTCATAGCACCAAACCATTTGACCAGTCAGATAAGTTCCTAATACCGCACATGCACACTCACGCTTCTTTACTGGTGTAACTATGATCCTACACAGATGTTTTATAAATTTGCTGTCTCAGCATTAAAAAATAAGTGCATCAAGTTTCTTTGTACATTCAAGTCACTTTCTAAGGCAAATTGTCTACTGTATGTACTCCCGACCGCTTTGGTATTTTGCTTCAGTTAATCGACAGTGGACATGGGTGTTTTCAAGCATGTGGACTGGTCAGTTCTGGCTGGAGTGAGTGGGCTTTCGCTGGAAGCATGCTTTAGACCAACAATTCTGCATGTTGTAAGAAAGGTTTTAGACTTCTGGATGGGGTGCAGGCTACATGCATATTTGGCCTATGATTGTTAGGGTGTGTCAGTATGCAGAGTTCAAATTAAAGTGGAAAGCTGCTGATGAGTGATTAGGTCATACATCCCTTCCTAGCCATGTTCTCTTTCTTTTTATGTTTGAGCTAACTTAATTCTTTAAAAAAAGGATCCCCATAGTGATAGCTCAAATTGATAAAAATTTAAAACGTTCTTCTCATGTGAGAACATAAGCAGACTCTAGTAAGCGATACATCTATTGCCATGAGACTAATGCAGACCTAATAATTTACTACTTTCTCCTCCTACCCCTCTCTCTCTTTCTCTCTTTGTATTTCTTTAGAGGGCAAATGCCTCTACCTGGCAAAAGTCAATTGGGGTTGCTAGTGCATGGTTTCAAAATGTTCAGTGGAGATGCAACTGGATCTGTATTTTCGCAGTAATTTGTACTCTACTATGGGAAGACTTATTTCCCTTAGCAACCAACAAAGACTGAAAAATATTAGTGACTTGCATCACTGTGACACAGTATAGCATTTGGCAGGTATATAGTTCAGCAGTTGAAATAGATGACTTGAATTTTCAGGAAAGGTGTTTTCAAACTGAAGAATTTCTGGAAGCAAGGTTTAATCTTGTGATGCACGGTCTTGTTCTTACAGCTCAATCTTGCATGCAGGAAAAGATTCATCTTGCATAACAACAGTGCTGCTGCTTGCCAAAACCATGATGTTGAGATCCTGCTGTTTCTCATGGGTCTCTTGATACCATTCCCTCATCACTTCTGAGTCATGGGTTGGGATTAAAGTCACCTGCAACGTGAAATAAAAGTCCTATTGAATGGACCACAGAAACAGTTGATATGTAAAATGTCTTTTCAAGAAGCCCCAGCCAACAATTAAGTTTCCCTTTTGGAAAGACTGAATTTTTATGCAATAAATACTTGAATAAATGGATGGATAAAAGAAATCAACATGTAGGTAAGGTAGAATGACTGAAAATAAGGTTTATAAAAATAAAATGTTGGTTTTGTAAGGCGCTGTTGTAAATAACTATGTAGTTCTTAGCTTTCACTATTATGTATTGGCTTTTGCAAATTATTATTAATCACCACAGTTTTGACATAGTACAAATTTGTAACCACTTTTACACACATTTAATATAGTATAATTTGTCAGTTTTTTGTGGCCAGTGACTTGGTCCCTGTGTAACTTGTATATTTTAGTGTGATTAACATAAATTATAGTTTAGGCTTTCACAAAATATTGAAGTGGAAGCTATGTGCTAACTTTTGCAGAAGTAACTGTAGTTGTGGAATAATAACTAATTTCTTTGTTTTTGCAACTAACCGACAGAAGTGAGAATAACAGATGAATTTGTGAAATAGCTGATGTTGATTTAAAATACCTGTGGAAATAGCTAAAATGGTCTGCATGGTCAGATTAACATTTGAGGAAGAGATGTAAAGACCCCTGCCACTGACCGTTCAACTATCACTATCACCTGCTGAAACCACAGAAGTGGTTTCAAAATCACATCCATGATTACTGCATGTACTCTAAAAAGATGGGTCAGGGGTTGAACCAAGCTAAAGAATCCCCAAAACATGTAAACAAGTTTAAAGAAATGTTTGAATATGTTTAATCTTTATGAATATGTATTTGACTAATGCAATGAAAAAGTACGTAAGAAGACCTGCTATGATTAGCCAGTGTGCCTCTAGCTACAGCTACACACACATCACTGTTTACTGTCCCTTTTATCCCTTATTCAACTTTTAAAAATGTTGAAGAGAAGCTTGTTTCTCACATTGCTGAGATGCAGCTTTCAAGAGAAGTATAAGGTTGTAATCTGCACTGAAAACTCTTCAGATTATAGACAAATATTTTTTTCACTTATTCATCATAATGGAAAGGCACATGAAGTTTCCAAATGCATGTAATTTCTCTAAAAAGTGTGAAACATTTCTTCCCTTCTTAAAACTGCAACAATGCCGAACTCAGATCATGTATGTGGTGTCATAAAATTATGAGATGGCCAAGCTGTTTTAAAAATCAGGAACTGGTCTGAAGGGAGAGCAGTGCAGCTCTGTGCTTCACACATCACTGGTGCCCAGCCTGGGTGCCTGCTGGGGTTTAGGATTCTTCCTTTTGTTTCTTTCTCTCGAGGAATTTTCTCCCCCATGTGTAGGAGATAATAACGATGGGGTACTTAAGAGAGGCAAAAGAAGTTGCCACACCTCACGGGAAGAGTGCAGCTAGCTACTCTCTCTTTTTACCTGGAGGTTTGTCTGGGAAGGACAGAGATACTGGGAGAACTGGTCTGGGTAAAAGGTGTTGGATGCAGGTCCTCTTTCCTCTCATCATATTCTCCATTCCAAAGGAGGTTCCTGCCTTCCTTGGCAGACACCTGTCTTTCAAAGCAAGCCAGGGCCCCATTCTCTGGCAGCCACCATCTGTGCCAGAGGTGCTCTAGTTTCTCATAGCTGAGAAAGGTTAGATTTCCAGGTTGAGATAGAAATGAAGAGCCTACCTGCATGTTACTCTCCCACTGAGCCTTGCCCTCCAGCAGGGAGTCCAGAACAGCCCTGCTTGGCTCCTCAGCTGCAGCATCATTCCCGCTCACCACATAGTAGGATGACCGCACTCTCTTGAAAAACTCAACGTCAACATTCTTGCTGTTGCTGTGGTTGGGAATGTACACCAGATCCAAATACACTGGAGGTCCTGGGGGCACTGCTGTAGATTTTGCCACCTTAGTATTCCCAGGTCCTTTGGAAACCAAACAACAAAAGAATATATCACAGGCTGGTTGAAAGCATGCATTTATTAATTTCTGTTATAACCACCGAAGTGAGATGTGGCCAGTTATGGAATTACCCTTCTAGATATAATGGCATGTTACAGCTTTGCTGTAACCTCAATTATGAATGTAATGGGAGCAAAAACCTGAAAAACTGGAACTATGTAATACAATAAAAAATCACTATTATATAACCAAAATTTGGCTGAACCTTTTCCAGTAATATACTACTATTATCCAACAATTGCTATGCAGGACTGTGATTACTGAATTACCATTCAGTAAATGGTGCTATTATTTTCCTGAGGAATAAGTGCAGCTTTTTGAAAGTCTAGGGTATGACTGATCATAAAATCTTGTATCAGACAGAAGGCCATGAAAATTTGAAGCTGTCCTGAAATCTGAGGTACATAGCAGGACATGATAGCAATTGATGTGCTCAGGCTGCCTTACAGATACATCAGGAAACTACTACACGTGAGCACAAAGAGGAACTTGGAAGGAGGAAGTTGCAAAGGAATTCAGGGAACAGAGTCAAGTATTTGCCTGCCTCCTGTTCCCTTATTTGCATACACAAATTAGCTACTTATTGCAAAAAGTAGGGGGAAGCGTTTCTTTGCTGCTGTACACAGTATATACAGTACTTGTTCTAAGAGCTTCAGTCAAAATGAAGTGCAACATGTAAACACATTAAAACTATTACACAAAAAAATCGCATCTTTTGCTCTAAAATCATGGTGTAAATTAAAATTCGGGCTTCAGTCAGTAATTTTACCCAGATGATCAATGTTTATGGTTTATTAGCTTTGTCATGTTGATTAAGCTTGGTAAACAATTATCTGAGCAATATGATCAATTTAGGGTCAAACAGTGTAAGGCCAGGCAACTCCTGTACAGCAGTCTAGCATGTTCTGACACTCAACACAGGGCAAAATGGCAAATGAAGTGGTAAGATTTCATGATTTAGAGAGGTTTTGCTATTGGTTTTGTTACAAAACATTTCATCATCTTTAATGATGAAAAAAAATCTCTGATGACATTTTAAATTGTACATACCAACACTGATTAAGATACTGGTTACTATATTTTTACAACTTTATGCCATTACAAATTATTCCAGCATAAACCTGAGAAGTATGCCTAATGACTTTAATATAGAGCTTAAGTGCTGCAGAAATGCACAGCAAGAATAACAACATTGCTGCCTTGAAATGTATCTTCTAACAGAGATGCAGATGATGGGGTGAGAAAGGAACAGTGGACTACCAAAAATGGAGAAGCTAAGGACAGTTGACTGCTGTTTGTTTGTGCTAAATCCTACAACTGCTCCTTGTAAAGAAGCTTTCAACAAACATCAGTCCTCACAGCAGAAAAATCAAAGTATCCCCCAAATAGTCCCTAACAAGGTCTGCTGGAAACAACCCATTAGCGCAATACCTCCTTCTGCAATCTAATGCACAATGTTTTACTACTTAGAATGTATAATAGATACTCAAAATTACATTAACTTTCTGTGTGTTTAGTCATCAGTGATGGCATAAGACTGGATTATGTGATGTACATGCTTACTTCACTCAAAATGTTTTACTTATGTTAAATTTTTTAAATGCTGCTTTTAAAATCAATTCAGCAAAGTAATAAGAGCATCCAAAGAGAGATAGTGACTTTGCCTCGCACAATATTAAATTGCATTAATTTATGTTAAAGAGAATTGTATCTACTTATTTCTCATAATGAATAAAAGGGTTCACCTTGCTACTGATTTTACTTCACCTACAAAAGTGGTACTTTCAATTCTATTAGGTGGTCAACTGTTTAAACAGCTTGTATTAAATTTCTTCTATTTTATGTACTCTCTGGGAGAACGGACATCAGTTTTCTCAGATTACAGAAGTGAAAGTAGTGACTTTCATGCCTTTAAATGTGGCATTTACATGCTGCATTTGTACTTAAAACCTGAACTTTCTTTGAGGATATGCCACAAATCACACTTTAAGCTGATATAATAGCAAACTAGCTACACTGCAACAACTAAGAAAATCATAACACCAGGGCATTACTATTTGTCTTTACCTGTGGTTGCAGTCTTTGCCGACTTGGATGTTGTTGTATTGGCCGCATTCTTGGTATCCTTATCTTTCTCTTCCACTCGAGACTTTACCTCTGGATTAGAGATATTTTTGGTTGCCTTCTCGACAGATTCCTTCTTTTTTGGAGAAGCCGTTCTGGAAATTTTGTCTAAAGATTCTTTTGTAGCTGGCTTTGGTGAAGCCACTTGTTTTGATTTACCATCACTTTTTTTAACAGGAGAAGATGACTTGGTCTTGGTACCCTGCTTTTTTGTCTTTGTCTTTTCTTTGAGGTCCTTCTTCAAAGGTTTACCTAAATTCTGTTCAACTGGCAGAGCCTCTGGATCAACCATGGTAACATCAGGGTGCCTGGGGGAAGGGCTGCGATCCTGCATTGGGACAGGTGGTGGGTCAATATGTTTGTAGGTAATTGTCTTGTCCGTTGGAATGGTTTCCGACTCATCCTCTGAGTCAATGTTAGCATCTGCAGTGATGGAAGGGCATTCCTCAGTCTCCGGGGGAACATCCGAATCGGTCTGAGACGGGGCAGACTCGCTCACAGATGTGGGAGGAGTTTCATCACACTGCCGCCCTTGCTGCTTTCCCCCAGAAGGAGGCTGAGCTCCCCCAGACTGAGTTAGTGGCTTCTCTTGATCTTGAGACTGTTCTTCACTTGCAAACCACTCAAGGGGATTTGGGTTGATAAATGAAGGTGAAAGTTCAGTTTTGGGATGTTTATATTCACAAGAGGACACAAGGCATAAGTCAACATCTTGACGGGATTCTGCTAAAGATTTAGTTGGAGTAAAATGTGCACTTGCTTCATAGGAATAGCTGGTAGCTTCAGGTGACCTCCCAGTGCTAGCTCTCCCAGTTGTCTCAAACGAGTAATCAGGGGCTTCAGGTGAACTGGAGGCTTTCCCAGTTGTCTCATAAGAATAAGTCATGGCCTCTGATGACCTGGTGGCTCTCCCAATTGTCTCATAGCAGTAGCCAACAGCTTCTGGTGACTCAGAGGTTTTCCTTGTTGTCTCATAGGAATAATCCATAGTATCGGGTGATCTGGTAGCTTTCCCACTTAACTCATAGGAATAATCTGTGGCTTCAGGTGATTTGGTGGTTTTCCCAGCTGTCTCATAGGAATAATCTGTGGCCTCTGGTGACCTGGTGGTTTTCCCTGTTATCTGATAAGAATAATCTGTGACCTCAGATGACCTCATATTTTTTTCAATTATCTCATATGAGTAGTCTGTACCCTCGGGTGACCTAGTAGTGTTCCTGGTTATCTCATAGGAATAATCTGTAGTCTCAGGAGACCTAGTAGTTTTTCTGCTTGTCTCATAGGAATAATCCATGGCTTGAGGTGATCTAGTAGATTTTCCAACGGCCTCATAGGAATAGCTGATATTGTCTGGTGACCTTGTACTTTTCTCTCTGGCCTCATATGAATAACTAAGTTCTTCTGGTGACCTGCTGCTTTTCTCTGAATCTTCTTTATCTGGGCTGAGTAAAGGTTCTGGACTGTGCTTTGATAGGGGTTCCTGATAACCAAAAGCTTTGACAGGAGACACACGCTGTGACAACAAAGGTGTGTGACTAGCTGACACTGCTTCTGTGATTGCAGGAGGTGAATCTGGAAAAGTAGGAGAATACAGGGGAGAAGATTCCCTTGGAGTTAGTGGAGACAGGTCAGATTTTGGTGACAGCTTTTCTCCCAGGCTCTGCACTTTTTCTGAGGTAAAAGAAGAATGCAGTGACATCTCTCTGGGTGGAACACCACCTGAAAAAGTTTCCTCTGGCAGTGGTGAAGCTACCTGGGAAGGTGTATGAGCTGATGAAGTTGAGGATGAAGCTTCAATTTGAGAAACGGAAATAATTTCTGAAATATCTTTTTCTTGAGAGTAAGATGACTGTTCTACAGGTGAAATCTTCTGTGCAAAAGGTGACTCCTGTGTATCTGAAGGGCTATAATCTACTTCCGTTGGTCCATTTTCAGATATATGGTGTACACTAGAGCCTACAGCAGGATATTCTGGAGACTGCCTACTAAAATCCATTGCTAAAGATTGCTCAGGTGACTCCCGACCATATTCTACTGACATGGCTGACTGCTCAGGAGATCTGTGATCAAGCACCGGTGTTCTTGATTTTGCAGTTTTAGGTGAGAAATCTGGTGGAGAAATTGACATAGGCCTTGGGCACTCTTCTTTAGATGGAGACATTTCTGTTTCCTGAAAAGTTGTTGGCGTTTGAACAACTGACACTGAAAGGGAATCATCAACTTCGGTAGAGTGGGGAGAACCAACCTCAGCATGCAAAGAAGGAGATACATCATCAGTAGTTGGTTCTGGAAATGAACTGGTGGCAACGGATGCTGTAGAGACAGAAGCTACTCCTTCTATATGGGAATAGGTGTCTTCTGCAACAACCTCATCAACAGGGGTTGCAGACTTGTCAGAGACAGTGCCTTCAGAAATTGACATTTTGGTATCTTCTTTTAAAGAACCAAACTGACTGATATCTACTTGAGTTGGTGAGAGATCACCTGCTAACTTCCGCTCATCCAAGACCAGTGAAGACTGGGAGCTGCTGGGTTCTGTATCCTCCATTTTCCTTTCTAGGCTGAAGCCTTCCTTAATTACCATAAATTCCATGCTTTTTTCATCTTGTTTTTCTTGGAAGAGGCCCACAGAGCTTGCTTCAGAAGCTGGGCTCATCTGAACAGGTGATTTTTCCTTTTCAGGTTTCCCCTCAGAAGGACTTCCATAATCTCTGGTGGGAGACTTTAAATCAGCACTCAAAAATGCATCATAAGTGGTCTCTGAACCTATCAGTGGAGGACTCCGCAGAGGTGAGAGAACCTTTTCAATAGGAGATTCTGAATCTGGCACGGGCTCATCCATAGGGCTTATTCTGCATTTCTCAGACTCATCTTTGACTTCACTGAACTCAAAGCTAACAGGAGCTTCTGTTGACTTTTCACTGGTTTCAGAGGGAAGCTGACTGGACTTTTCATCAGTGGGAGACTGATAATAAGGTGTGTGGCCAGCACTACCAGCAGCAGACTGTGATGGAGATGCTACTTCTAATGTTTTATCTTCAGGGCTTGTGCAGTGTTCTTCTTGGTGTACATCAGGCAACTTAGCAGCGGGGACAGATTCAGAGGGAACCTTGATCTCATTGGGAGTGAGCGAAAAGTTCACACTACGTTCACTCAGTGGTGTTTTGGCAACAGGTGATGGAGGGGACAAGCTGTCAGCCGGACTCTTGGCTGAACTATGTTTTCCACCATCTTCTTGATAGGGTTCTCTGATTTCTAATTTGTCAGTGCCTTGGATTTCACTTTCTCTTTGCCGGTATACATCTTGAAATGCAGATTTGCAGAATTTGTCTTCTTCTAATGAAGAGGGTGGTGAGATGGTGGAAGCTGAGGCATTATAATCCTTTCCTTCTGTGGCCTCTGTTTTGGATCCTTCCGATAACCCATTAAAAGCATCTGGAAGTGGAGAAAGTTTAGCTCTGCTGAACTCCTGAGAGTACAGTGATGTCTCATACTTGGTAATGTTCACATATTCCTGAGAGGGTGACTCACTTTCCTCGTTGTTAGTTTCATCACTCATGACATCTCGGGGTGTTGACATTTCATCCATTGGAGTTGGTTCACTGGATATTTCAATGGTGGACTGTGTGTAACCTGAAGTAGCAGTGAATTCCTCAGGTTGATCTTCTCTGTTTTCTTCATCAGAAACAGTGGCTTCACTTTCTGAACCACCAGGCAGTGTCTCGTCATGGATAGAAGAAGCTGGTTCAATCACGGGAGACTGAGACTCGGAGCGCTTAGTTGGTGTAATTATGAGTAAGCCATACTTATCCTCAGCTTCACCAGATTCTGCAGCTTTGTCTACCACAGCCATCACGTAATCTTCTTCAGCTTCTGTTTTTTCAGTTTCCTCTTCATCTCTGATGTCTTCTGCTTTGTCTTCCTCATCTTCTTCAGTCTCTTCAGTTTCTGCCTTTTCTATTGCTTCTTCCCTGTCTTCTTCAGCTCGTTCATCGGATGCCTCATAATCTGCCTTTTCAATATAACTTTCATCTTTAATGTTAGTATCTACTTGAGTCATTACTTTTTCTGAGTCACCTGGAATTTTTCTTGATTCTTCCACATATGGCTTTGTGGCATCCAGTTGTGTTTTTTCTACTTCATTTTCATCTCGTTCTTCAGCTTCTTCTGTCTCTGCCTTTTCTTCATAATCTGCTTCAGATGATTCTTCCAAGCCAGTTCCCTCATCTTCAAACTTTTCATTGTCATCAACCTTGTGTTTTTCCACAGGTTCCAATTCTTCAGGAGTCTGTTCACATTCACCCTCAGCCTCTGTGGTAGTTATGCCTTCATCAGATGACTCAGCAGGTCCTTCATTATCCAATTTTTCTTTTTGTACTTCAAAAGTGTCTTTTTGTACTGTGCCAGTGAGTTTCAGATCATCCTTTATAAGTGCAACTTCAGATTTTGTTTCTTTTATTGTTTCTACTTCTTCAGCTTTTAATTCCTCAAAATCCTTTGTCAAATCCTCTGGTGAAGACATAAGGGATCTCTCTGCTTCCAGCTCCTTTCCACCGGCTGTAATTTCTGCAGCTGCTACAGTTGTGGCTCCAACTGCTGCAAGGGCAGCTTGTGCTCCAGTGACTTTGAGGTCCTTCTTCACACTTTTAACTTTTCCCTTTTCCTTTGGTTTTCCAGCAGCTATTGCTTCTTTTTTAGCAGGTTCCTCCTTCTTTTGTGGTTTAGGCTTTGCTGCTGGCTTTTTGGCTTCATTTGAAGGAGTAGCTGTCTTCTTTGTTTCTTTAGGAACCTTTTTGATGTCCTTTTTGGCTTCTTTGTCTTCCTTCTTGATTTCCTTCTTCTCTTCTTTTTTAGTCTCTTTTTTAGCTTCTTTAGTTGAAGCTTCTTTCTTTATTTCCTTCTTAGCTTCCTTCTTGTCTTCCTTTTTCACCTCTTTCTTAACTTCTTTCTTGATCTCTTCTTTTTTTGGTTTTTCCTCTTTTTTGATGGGTGTTTTCTCTTCTTTTTTAGAAACCTCTTTCTTTGGTTTTTCTTTCTCCTCCTTCTTTTCTTCAGGTTTTGCTTTGACTTCCTTTTTCACTGTCTTCTCCTTTGACATTTTCGGTTTTACATCTGTACTTTGTTTTTCAGGAATTTCAGATTTCACTAGTTGTTCTTCCTTACTTGCTATGTCTTTTTCCACCACTATTGGTTTGGTCTCTACTTTTGCTGGTTTTTCTTTTTTAACTGGAACTTTTTCTTTGCTTTCCAGCTTCTGAGGCTTTTCCGGTACTGGACTAGGCTTCACAGGCTCTGGTGTTTCTTCTTTAGATTCCTTTCTGATAGGCTTATTTGGTGGTGTCTTTGCAGCAGGCTTCAGACTCTCCTTGCTATCTGTTCGTTGTTTCAATTTCGCTTGTTTCACAGCCGGACTGGCAATGTTCCCAGTTAGGTCTTTTTGTGTAACCATTGGTTGTTTAAGGAAGTCTAAGTGTTTGAGTTTTTCTAGTCCCTCTAGAATATTATACTGGGTGCTGTTTCCGGGAAAGAGAACTCGGATTATTTTTTCTGCAGGATTAGCTGGATGCCACACAATCAGGGATGAGACAGAGGTGAAATAGGATAATGGAATGTCTAGCTCTTGGCCATTTGGTAGCAGAAATTCAGCTTTATCTTTGTTAGTACCACTCCACTGCTGCATAAAATATTGCATCTCTTTGCTATTTTTGACAGGATTAAGCACATACATCTCAAGTTTGCCAACTCCCATTTTCTGAAATAAAATTATAGGGTCAATGGTATTTCCTGTATTTCTGAAAAGAGGTTCTGGTTTCATAGACAACTTATTTAAATACTGGAGAGTAAAACAAGCTTCTTCTACACTCCTTTTTACTCTGAAATTAGGATCCAGGTTCTTCAGGTTCTCAGGTACATTAAGGAACACAACTCCTAAATCAGGCGAGATCAGATTTTTCATCCAGTCACTGTTGGTAGTAGACCCTTGGGACTGTTCCTCTTCTAGTTCAGCTATCTTTCGCTGAAGCATGCTATTGATTCCTGGCAGATTGTCATCCCCGATGTGAGTGAGCAGAATGGAATCTACCCTGTCCAAGTGCCGGATAAGTTTCCAAAAGCAAGATTTTCTTTCAGATCCTCCATTGATAAGCATATTGAATCCATTCACTGCGAACAATGCAGAGTCCCCTCTTCCCCCTGGGAAAATGTAACAGCAGGGTTTGGAGAGCTTCAAGAAACCTCCTGAGGTTGGAGGTTCCAAAATGTCAAAAGGCGATGGTACTTCTACTGATTCTGACAGATACTCTGTGAATTCAGAGAGTCCTTCCATCTCAGGCAATATGGAAGCTGAGTTGAGTTTAATGTTAATGAAATCTTGAAGGTTGTGTCTGTCAAGGTTGGAATTTTTCCAGTCCCCTTCCTCAGGGCAGAAAAGAGTTAGGCTGGCTTTGTTGGCAGGGTGTGTGGTGCTCAACAATTCACCAATCTAGGGTTATAAAACAAAAACACAAGAAGATGCACACAAATTTTATTTAATGACAATAAATGCCAACACATATTTCCTGATCAGATAGATAAAACCTTTTTCATTTGGTTCTGCACTGGTGAGTCCCCATTCTAGACGCTAAAGTAAGCTGGTATCACAACTATTTTACTGCCTTATTTTTTTTTAAATACAAAGGACGTCCTTATTCCTGGTCAGTACTGCCCAAATCACAACAGGATATAAGGTTTCCCCTTCCCTTCTTCATACTTTATAGAAGGATGGTCCTAAGTATTATACTGAGAGGGCATTTTATCAAGATCGGCTGCAGGAGAGTTTTCCAGAGCAGTGATCATGAGATGCTGGAATTCAGAATCTTGTGAGGAAGCAAAGCAGTAACCAGGACTTACTGCTTAAGTTCAAGACTCCTTACTTAAGTTCAGAGGTCCTGAACTTAGACCTCTTCAAAGACTACTTGGAGGAATTCCATGGTTTAGGGTTCTGGAAAATATGGGGGTCCAAGAGACTTGGTCAGTATTCAAGCATCCTTCCTTCAAGCTCAAGACCAGTGTATTCCCAATGAGCAACAAAGGGGTCAGGAGACCCGCATGGATAAGCAGGGAGCTTTTAGTAAATCTCAAATGGAAGGAAGAAATGTATGCAATGTGGAAAAAGGCACAGACCAAATGGAAGAACAACAGGAACATTGCCAGAATATGCAGGGATGTAACAAGGAAGGTCAAGGCCCAGCTGGAATTGTGTCTGGTAAGCCATCAAGGACAGAAAGAAGGACTTCTACAAGTACATCAGCAGCAAAAGGAAAATGTGGGTCACTGATAAATCAGACTGGTCTCCTGGTCATGGAAGACTTAGAGAAGGTGGAATTACTAAATGCCTTCTTTGCCTCTGTCTTTACTGCTGAGGCCAGCCCTCAGATCATGGAGATAAGGGAGGCTGGAGAAAAGGAAGAGTTTTCTTGGTTCTAGGGGGTTGCATTAGAGATTGGCTGGGCAGACATAATATCCATAAATCCATGGGTCCTGATGAGATGTACCCACAGGTGCTGAAGTAGCTGACAGAATGTTGCTAAAACACTCTTTGAAAAGTCACGGAGAAAAGGAGAGATGGATGATGACTGGAGGAAAGTCAGCGTTACTGCTCTATTCAAAAATGGGAAAAAAAGGACCCAGGAAACTACTGGCCAGTCAGCCTTACTTCCACTCCTCAAAAGGTGACAGAACAGGTCATTCTGGAGGTCATCACCAAGCAAATAAAAGAAAAGAAGGATATCAGGGGAAGTCAGCAAGGATTCCCCAGGGGGAAATCATGCTGATCAATCTGACAGCCTTCTATGATGGCAGGGCAGGACGGGTCAATGAGGGGAGAGCAGTGGTTGTTGTCTGCCTCCACTTCAGCAAGGCTTTGGACACCATTTCCCATAACATCCTCATAAGTAAAGCTCAGGAGATGTGGGTTAGATGAACGGACAATGAGCTGGATCAAGGACCAGCAGAATGGCAGAGCTCAGAGAGTTGTGATCAGCTGAGAAGAATCCAGTCTTATTCAAACTCTTTATGAGCAACCTGAATGAAGGGATGGAATGCACCCTGAGCAAGTTTGCTGATGACACTGTGGGGAGTGGCTGATACACCTGAAGGCTGGGCTGCTATTCAGCATGACCTCAAAAGGCTGGAGAACTGGGTGTAGAGAATGAAGTTCAACAAAGGCAAATACAGCGTTCTGCATCTGGGGAGATGTAACCCCAAGTACCAGTAACAGGCTGGGGGATGAATTTCTGAGAAGCACCTCTGCAGAGAATCACCTGAGAATCTTGGTGGATGCCAAGTTGACTATTTGCCAGCAAAGTGTCCCTGTGGCCAAGATGGTCAATTGTGTCCCTAGAGGACACCATTCCTGAAAAGCCAGCACCCTTCCTTCCATCAGGAAGAGTGTAGCCAGCAGGTTGAGGGAGATGATCTCTATTCAGCCTTAGTGAGACCACATCTGGAGTGCTGTTTTCAATTCTGGTCTCCAGAGATCATGAAAGACAAAGACCTACAAAGGGTCCAGCAGAAGCCACAGAGATGATGAAGGGACTGAAACATCTTTCTTAGGAGGTGAGAACATGGGAACTGGGCCTGTTTAGTCCAGAGAAGTCTGAGAGGTGTTCTTATCAATACATATTAAATATCTCAAAGGCAGGTGTCAAGAGGGTGGTGCCTCTCTTTTTGGTGGTGGCCAGTGATAAGACAAGGAGCAATGGCCATAAACTAAAACACAAGTTCCACTTCAAAATGAGGAGGAACTTTTTTATGTTGAGGATGGCAGAGCACTGGAACAGACTGCCCAGGGAGGCTCTGAAGTCCCCCTCTCTGGAGATATTAAAGATCCACTTGGACATGTTTTTGTATCAACTGCTCTGGGTGACCCTGCCCTGGCAGGAGGCTTGGACTGGATAATCTCCAGATGTCCCCTCTAACCCTAATGATTCCGTGATTAAGAAATGAGTTAATACTTCAGAAATGGAAATAACTGTAAGTTTTTGAGCCTCTCTCCAAGGAAGACACTGAGGAGGCTTGAGCATGTTGAGAGAAAGGCAATGGAGTTGGTGAAGGGCCTGGAGAACAAGTCTGAGAAGGTGTGGCTGAGTGAACTGAGGTTGTTTAGTCCAGAAAAAAGGAGGCTTGGGGGATCTTATTTCCCTCTGCAATTGCCTGAAAGGAAGGTGTAGCCAGGTGGGGGCTTGGTCTGTTCTCTCAAATTACAAACGACAGGAGGACAAGAAATGGTCTCAAATTGCACCAGAGGAAGTTCAGATTGGGTAAGAGGGAAAATTTCTCCCCCGAATAGGTTGTCAAACACTAAACCAGGCTGTCCAGGGTGGTTGAGTCACCATCCTTGCAGGTATTTAAGATCTGTAAATGTGGTGGTGCTTGGGGGCAGAGTTTAGTGTTGAATTTGGAAGCGTTGGGGGTAAGAGCTGGACTTGATGGTCTTTGAGAGCTTTTCCAACCCAAACAATTCTGTGAATTTGTCTTTTCCAATCTTAACGATTCTATGAATCTATGATTCTAAATTTTGTACTTCTGAGATTCCAAGGTCCGGAGTCAAAGAAAGATCAAGGAAAAAAAATAGGGTTAAAAATGCTCGTCACTAGTTTGATTTAAAATTCACGGACCCCAAAATTTGAAATCTAGAGTAATTCTATTAATTTTGCCAGTTTTACTCAACATTCTAGTACCAAAACCAACTGCTGCAATAAAGGCACAGAAAATATGAATTTCCATGCCACAGTATGAAGAGCCATTTTTTATCCCAGGGTTCTGAACTAAAAAACAGTATTTGATGGTCCCAGATAAGGTGACAAACATGAAGAAGTATGACATATTTTACCCTATTTCAGTCCCACAGATACTTTCATTTGACTTTTTTAAACTGACAATTCCGTTAAATGTAGCTTATTTTTGTTCTGTTTGCCCTGAACAAACAGACCACCAAGCTTCTATAGAGAGGTAATTCAGATTTTAAATGTCAGTGGAAAATGTGCCAGCACATCATCACGAAAAATACCATAACCTTCTTTGCAGAGATTCAGTTGTCAGTTCAAGATTTAAGAATATTTTTCACAAGGATGGTATAGATAACACTACTGAATAATTGGGAATTCTTGGACCACAAGCTGTATCAACAGGGGAAATTAATATATAAAAGATTAATGATGTTTGATTGTGTTGGATCTCTTTGGGCCCCTCTGTGTGTAGGTCTCACTTTTTTCTTTGTGTTACGTAAGTTATTTTTGAGCCTTTATCAAACATATAATTCAACAAAGATGCAGTGGCTGTTTTAAAAATACCAGTCCAACCAAGAGATAAATAAAGCCCAAAATAAATATTTTCTACATTCCTGTATCATTGTTACTGAGTACCTAAACCATTTGACAGGAGTATAAATAAATCTCATCCATATGTCAGATATGGCCCTATCTGAATGACAGCAAATGAAAAAACAAAGCAGAAAGAATAAATGGAGAAAAGGCTGAAAAAGTTAAAAGATAAGGACAATTGGGGAACCATTACTGCTGTTTATTGCAGAATTAAGAAAAGAGGGGCAGCATAGATGACAGCTTTGAAATGGATTTAGATTCTCAAGAGTAAAACACATTATTAGGGAGAGCAAAATGTAGAAAAAATCATTTACTCTGAATAAATAAATCCAAGTCTGTTGCATGCATAAGGAAATAAAACTGGAGTACAAACTCTTTCTCATAAAGGGCCGATTTTCTGTCTAGATAAAAAAAAATATATGGTAATATATTGGGGAATGAATATACTGTGTCAAGGTTTGGGGTGAGTCCTCTCCATATTATACCATATTTGGATTTCTGCTTCATACTCCTAAATTCTGACTTTTTTGCTCCCTAAAGTTGGCATGCATAATGCAGACAGAGTTAAGCCTCTGGAAGCCCAGGCTAATGAAAAATTAAAGGAAGTTTATTCCAGGCACAGATTGTATCTGTTAGGAATAGCAAATTCAGTCATGCCTCAGAAAAAAGTATTCAATGGATTTGAATTTCAAATGGTGACACTAGGCATAGACAATAACACAAAGATGTAGCTATTCCTTCTCTTCTCCAAATTCAAGACCACTGCATGAGCAAAGAAATACACCAGTAAACCTGAATAAACTTTTTTTAAACATTGAAAGACATCTGTTGAGGAATGCTTGAGTTTTAAAGGTGTCACAGCCAGTGAAGACAAACAGTAAATTGGCTGCTCAGAGAAAACATGGTTATTACATCCTACCCTTTGTATCACAAAGGTACAAAGAAAGGCTTTCGTGTTTTAGCTGTTGCAAAAGCAGGGGTATGGGACATTTCACACCTTCCCACATAGGATAAATTGAAAAACCTGCTTTCAGGCTTTTCCTGAAGAGAGTTCTGCATGCTAGAGACAGATTTCATGCTGATTTCTGAATTAGATTTTATACAAGTATCTCCCAAAGTTATTTGCAAGCAAATTCTGGACCTTAGTTCAGGTTTGGCCCAGTGAAGTAAAAGTGGGCAGAGGCCAGAAACACTCCCACCTTACATGGTCATAGAATCATTTAGGTTGCCAAAGACCCTTAAGATCACTGAGTCCAACTGTAAATCTGTCACTGCCAAGTCCACTAGGATCAGGACAGCACAGTAATTCTTTCATCTCGTCACCACATAGAAAACCAGTAGCCACTTTTTCTAGACCTTTTTTCCTAATTATTTCTTTTCAATTTTTAATAAAAATGTTGCACACATGAACTGCAATATGACAAACATGATCTTTCTTTGGTTTTGTGAAAGCCTGCAGACACACTGAGACCCTGAGGCTTCAGAAACAACAGGCTGGAAGCCAGCACTTGATGAGAGCCACGCCAGCTGGCTGGTGAGCACACTGCCAGCCAAGAGATGAGCCAAATGAGCCTTACTCATAGCCCACGGGAGTGTGTCCTGAACACCCACTGCTGCAGCAGCCCCACAGCATCTGCAACTCATAGCCTACTCCCATTCTCCCATTTTCCAAGCAATAATTTTGTTTCCTAATGGTAATGGTAGCATTTGCCCCTAGTTTTGCATGCAGTCATAAAGTAATTATGTGTTGCTAATTAGGCAGACATAAGGAACCTGAGCTTGTAATTTCATAGAAAAGTAAGTCTGACAAGTGCCAGTGAATTTTAGGTGCCAGGACTGTCTCAGGGAGCAGGAATCCAGCTCTTTCCTCAACCATTTGCTGAACAAAAAGACTTTGAGAATAGATCAAATGGATAAGTAAGGTCAAACTAGAGCTCATGCAAACTATGCTATTTCAGTGCTGAACTTTCAAACCTCAGCCTACTGACATGCTTCTAAATTAATAGTGGAAACTAAATCTGTATGGATGCAGACATACAGTTTATTTAAATATATACTTTATATGGCAGCCAAATTAAGTATGGCAGCTTGTTTACTATGGATTCCTGCCCTATGGGAACTTTCAGACACAATACATTAAGGAAGAGAGCAAAGTAACAAGTCATGAAACAAATGGTAAATACTGGTACATCTAATGCTTATCATTTTGGTATGTAAAAACCACAAGTTTTACAGATTCACTGGCCATATTTTAGACACTACTATAAAAAAGTTAAGCAGGTAGATGGTGCAAAAAACCCAGTTATTCTAACAACCACCCTCTGTCTTATTAATGCCATTTGCTAATTAGCCACAGGCAACAACCTGGTGTCAAGTTTAATTTGACTACTTTGTATGTGCACCTTAGATTAACAACCTGTGTATTTTAAACACAGGAGTATCTCCTTCCATTGTTAAGGACTCCTTGATTTTTTTATTTCTGGAAGAAAGAAATTTAATTTCCCACATTAATATTCAATTATTTTGTTAGGCAATTTACATTAAATCTAAAGTAAAATAAAGAAATGTTTTGCAAGAAAGCCTATAATAAAAAGAGCAGCAGCACCAGGCTGGCTATGGTAATGCCAACAAGACAGACACTTCTAGTCTTCCTAAGAATCTCTGCCAGCATTTAACAATGCATGGAAGACACTTTTCTAAACATACCTCTTGATCTGTGAAGATCTCAATGAAGTTCTGGAAAGAGAAGGACCCTGATTGAAGAATCAGTTCTCCTGTGTTTTCAAAGCACTGGCCAGTTAGAACAAGGAGCTTGTGCCTTGCAGCATCTGTGATCATTAAGCGCACCTAGAGTGAAGAAGAGAAATACATCAATAATGGGAGTGACCACGAGTTTCAACAGTCCACTGAGAACACTCAGCTTATCTCTCCTAATTTACAACCAGTCTCTGGAACAGGACTCCCAAAACATTATGAAGTTATACTGCTGTTTACAAAAGACAATGAGAAAGGCGAAAACATGAAAAAACGGAGGGGCAAGATGGAGTTAGAAAGAAGGTCTGAAGAATAAACCAAATTAATGGCATGAAAAAACCAGCAAGGAGCAGAACAGAATACAACTTGAATGAAGAAGACATTATTTTAGCAACAAACTTATTCATATCAAACTTATTGATATGCTTTTACAGAATTGTATCAGGACAACCTTGGTAAACTACTTAAGAGCACATGCTTGTTACTTTACTTGACCCTCACTACAGCTACTAATTGTTCTTGCTTACTACTCCCAAGAGGGAGATTTTTGTGCATGCTAAGAGAAAGCCATATATTCTACATTTAGAACAGGAGGAAAACTAAACAAAACCTGTGTAAGATTCTATATTGTTGAGTAAATGCTTTGCAAATACTTCAAAAGTCTTATGCAACACTGAAATACCAATTCAGTCTATGGTAAGATATGAATTTCAAGTGCACTAATTCCTCTAATAAGGAAGAATTAAATCAAATCAGAACAGTGATTTCAGAACAAGGCTATTCACATATTAAACTAATTGAGCAAATGAGCAGAGTCCATCTGGGACAGCTCCACATGATAATGCACCCAAGCTCCATCTCCATGGAGATGACACAATCAACTCAGCTCTCCTAGCAAGATATTCCTTCCAAGGTTTATATTGATTGTTAAGCAATCAATTTCTCTAAATAACTCTTGTGAATGCCAGAGGGCTGAACCAGGGAGGCTTAACTTGAATCTCTGCTGAACAACTCACGTTTCCAGTACAATTAGAAAACACACATTGGAGAGTATGTATCTCAAAGAAGATCCCAATTCTACTATGTCTTCACTCTTATTTTATTAAATAAATGACCCTGATACTGAGCAGTAGAAAGTTCCTTTAATTAAACATAGGACTAGCGCTGGTGTGCCACTAATTGCATTAAATAATTACATATTCAGAAATATAATGTATGGATTTAATTTATCTATTTCTATTTCAAACAAAAATATAGATAAGTGCAAATATTTGTCTGTTGTGCATTACTCAAATCTTCTCTGTTTTCACTCTATTAAAACTGTATCAGGACTGGCTTCTTCTTCTAAGTTTTCTTTTGTTGCTGCTAGCAGTGCTTATCAGTCTGACTTTTGTGTAAACTCATCAGGTTTTCCAACAGTAAAACTACTTCCTGACTTGTCAATCACTGAAATCACTGACTTTGACTGTCATATAATTCCCCTTCATTTTTATTAATTGACAATAAAATGCATTCTGCATTGTTTGCTAATTCTGCAGAGTTAGCAAACTATGCCAAGAAAGTAAATAAATATTTGCAGATTACAGATCATAATGTGTACACATGGAGGACCTCAAGAGACACATAAATTCTGTGTCTGGGTACAAATAAAAATTTTTTGAAGAATGACCAGAAATTTGTCTCCTGATTTCAAGACCACTTAATTTTAGAAGAAATACTGCAAGGTGATGATTCTATTCAGTTTAACTGCTGCTTAAAGTTCAAAACGTGTTGAAGGAAGTGCACAGCATGATGTAGGCTCAGTCAAAAGAGAGATTAAGATGGAGTGTGAACAGAGAGTAGCACATCAGCAGATCAGTGGTTTCCCATGATATGGTACATATGATATGGTACAGTCAAAGGAACATTAAAGCAATGGAGTGGGGACTTCCTAAAAAGGAAGTAACTGCTCATTGGGGTTTTCTTCAGGAAACAACAATCCCTCTCTCTTTGGGCCGCTTTCTTATGGGAGGTGTTTGGCATTTGACAGGACATGACAGGAGCTTTGAGCACCATCATGTGTGGACTACCAACAGGTTACCAGGTATACTGTATTCTTTCTAATTTTTTTTTTGTTTGTTTGCTTGTTTGGCTTGGTTTTCTTTTTTTTATGCTGTTATTTTACTTTGGTTTGTTTTTTGCTTCTTTGTGTGTTTTGTTTTTTTCCTGGGTGAATAGATTCCAGCTCCTGTTCTGGTGAAGTCAGAGCTTCTCTGTCTCCCTCAGACCCATCCTGGAAATCTCTGATATATGAAATTAAGTTCTATTTGCCATAGTTAACAGAGAATGTCTACTCCAACCTGTGATTTAATTCTGCCACCTCTTTTTGATGGTCTCTTTCTGAATTGTGTCTATTCAGAGCCTTGCTTAGCCAGCCAAGTTAAATCTCATCTGTCTGACCGGGGCCAGTTAGGCAGGACGAAAGCAAAGATCACCTCCCACAGTTTTATGATATGAAATTTACATAGCCAAACGTCTTCCAGAGCTAACAGAGTAAGCCCACGGTTCAGAAATCATTAATGGGTGTAGATCATGTTCTTCTATGTAGGAATGACAAGCAGCAGTAACAGAAAAAGCATTTCCCAGCTTTTGGCAGTTTCTTGTCTCTTCCACCCCTTTACACATGCACACACCTGATGGCTTTTTACTCAGAATGAATCCATAGAGTTGCTATCCTGGTGACCCCCTTGTCCTTACTAAGCATGTGTAATGGCTTGTAGGAAATTTTCACGCACTGTATTTCAGTAAGTTCCCATTGACTAAGGTCGCTTTTTAACTTCTACAGGTTCACAAACTTCATTTGTTTTGGAGTCCTTTCTTCTGTTTGTGTTCAACATCATTTAACAATTGACAGCAAAATAGTTTTTTCACCATTGACCACCAGCAGACTGCTTTATCTCCCAAAAGAAATTAGACTGTGGCAGTGCTTCCCAGCACAGATCAGCAATGCAATTATCCCTATTATTTCAACCTTCTCACTAGCTAAATGAATCAATTTTGTCTTTGAGCTACACAATCAGTTCTTTGACTCTGCTGAGTTCATAAGGAATTGGCAGTCCTCTTATGGGCACTCTCCAGGGTTCACTAATCATGTCACATGCTTTTTGAAGGACAGATCAAGCTAGAGTCACCCCCACATAGCTGGTAATTCTCTCAGACCCAAATTTGTCCCTGGGCACCTTCAGACACTTTCTTCATATGCAAAATAGGCACCTAGAGCTACCAAACAATGGCAAAGCAGAAGAAAAGCTCAACCACAGCTGCCTCCACTCCATCAAGAAGAGAATTTGATGCATTATGAGAAAAGGAACACTGGGATCAGAGGCATGTTTCTGTCCCATGCTTCTGACAATTTGTTAGGAGTCTGGGAAACCAGGAAAAGATCAAGGGATGGGTGACATTTTTAATTATATTTATTCCAAATATACCCCCCTTCATTCACCGTCAGGACCTGCTCCAATTGTCTGCTGAGACTTTGAAAAATAGTATTTGAGTTTGTCAGCCTCTAAGCTGGCAGGCAGTGACTGATGCTCCATAATCACCTCAACGACATCTGCCTCAGAGCCCTCATCATATCCACTTAGTGGAGCTTTTATGATGTGTTCAGCAAAGTATTTCTTACCTCAGTACTAACTGCTTCATCTGAGGGATTGATGAGGACTACAGTTTCTAAGACATCACTTCTGTGGTGAAGAATCTTCTGACCTGCAAGTGCAGAGAGGAAAAAAGAAAAATTAAATTCAACCATTGTGGTATAGACCAGGACTTTGCAAGAGTTTGCTGTGTATCTCATTGTGTGACAGCCCTCTGGCTGACCTGTCTGAAGGAGTACCCATAACTCACCTTGTTCTCACAGAGCTGGTGCACGCAAGGGAGTAACCATCATCAGCTGAGCATCTGGCCCTGACAAATGAAGTGAAAACTAGAACCCATCCTGCCAAAATGCTCCCTTCAGCCTTCCACTGGTATTGATTAACACTGGGACACTGCAAAAAGTTCCCTGTGGGGATGGTTAGACATTTGCCATGCTGCCCTACTTTATCTCACTCCTGCTTACAAAAGCTGTAGCAAGCAATGTCAAGCAACAACAGTGACAGGGCATAAAAATAACATCTAGATCCTAAATTAGTAAAGTCGGGGCAAGTTGGGAGCAGCCTCACAGCCTAATGGCTTTCATACTAACTCTGCCTCTGTATTTAATAGTGATATTCATCTGACTGGGAGTGAATGCCAGAAGAACAAAATAAGACTGTTGATTCCCCCCGCCCCCTTATGTTAATTGGCAAGTTCTTATCAGAGTCTCTCTCTGTGAGAATTGCAGTGAGATTAATTAGCACTGGATTGTCATTCAGAAATCCAGACTGGTAATTAGTCCAAAAAACCAGAAGAGCCATCCCTTCTGAGCAAACTGGCGCAGTATTAATCAATTGAAATAATTAATTAGGCTTAAAAGGGAGTATGGGACACAGACCTATTTGCCAACTTAGAAAACCTCCCCTGTAAAGAGACGCAAATTAACAAGGCTGAGGACAGTCAGGCTGAAAGGAGCTGCAAATGCCTGAGAGCATTGTGTGAGAGAAAGGGCAGCCAGCCATTCCCACAGTGTCCCTGGCTGGGGCAGGCTTGGTGCTGCCCTACCTGCCCCAGCGATGCCCTCTTCCTTCCTCCCTGCCCTGCCCCCTGGGCTCCCACTGTGCTGCATCTGTCGCTGCTGCTCTGGGGAACCTTTGCATTCATAACCATGTGTGCATACAACCAAATGACAGAAAGTGATGGAGAAGGGAAATAGTGTTCTCAAATAAAATGTGAGATAGGGTTGTAATCTATTCTCTTGTGCGTGACAGTGCCTAGAAATTTAGGGATAAATATCTACTTAGTTTGAAGAAACCCAGTTTTCTTAACATATATTCTTTCTGCTATGCCTCCTTCAAAGAAGGATCCAAATTATATGTTACAAAAGGGGAAGAGGGCAAGTTTCACTCCCTCTGCAACACCCAGTTCTGATATTACCCTTTGCAATTAATTTTTAGTTTTGCTTCCTTGCCTATCAGAAATGCACATATAAAGCTGCAGTCAATAAAACATCCAGATGGTTCAGTTACCACAGACTCCTTCATAAGATGCTCTGTGCTCTGATATTTTAGTTGTTTGTCAGATTTCCCTTAAATTAAGAGATTAAGTGGAGTTTATTGACTCTTATCATTAAGGAAATGAAAGGAATCCGTTAGGAGACATTGAAATTTCTTGCATAATAGCTGGTGACACTGAGCACATAGTTTGTTTCAGGATAGACTAAGGCTCATATATCATTAGACATGAACACGTTAAACATAGGTAGAAAAGAAATGCAATTAACCACATGTAAAGTTAGACAAAAATGCACAGCTTTCATCGGGCTCAAAGCACATACTTTGGACTTAACTGAAGCTGCCCCAAGTCGTGCGTCTGTGTAGCTAGGAAGGATTTTACCTGAGGAGTCACAACTCCTGCTGACCAACCCCAGTGGTGGTTACTTACATCCGACCAGACAGCCTGCTCTGGTGCTTGTGTGGGTTCCTGGGCCCTGAGGCTGATCTCCAGGGGCAGGCAAGTTGTCTGCACCACGTGCAGGGTGCCCACCCAGAGGGGCACGTGTGACTGTCTCCCTGTTCAGCTCCTTGGGATAAACATGTTACTGATCACCATACAGGGTGGGGACCCAGTGCTGGCAGGGTGTGAGTCACTATGAGGGCTCCCATCCCAGGAACATCAGGGAAGTTTGCAACTACTTGCTGATGTCAGTAACATGGTCCCATGTCACTGCTTGACAAACAGGGGAGACTGTGAAAAACTATTTGCAATTTTGTAAGAGTAATGCAGGCTTGCTGCCCAGATTGATATCCAGAGATGCTCAGCTCATTCCCATGGGAATGGTTTTATCAGACAGATAAAACTATCACAGTGTGGGAGCAGAAAGCAGCAACAGCATCTCATAAACTGGCAAGGCAAGAGACTGTGACTTATTAAATTACATATGGGAGTGGGAGAACCTGAGACTTGTGTACATCTGGGGTTGCTTTACTGGATTTTTGCAGCCTCTCTCTACACATCACAGACAATTTTGTGACTTGACAGAGGAAGGAAGGAAGAAACTTCCACATGGCATGGAAGTGGTTGGGTAGATGGATTTTACCTGCTTATAGTTTCTAGGAAGCAAGTCAAAGTCCCTTCTAAAGACTTTAATATATAAATATTGTTTGTGTTTGGAAGACATCCAAGTATCTGCCTATCTTTTCTCTTTATTAATTAAAGCTTCAAATTAAAGACTGATATGAGCAAAGAGTCTGGCAGCTGTTTGATTCAGAACAAGAACAGAGAGAAGTAAACAGTGTGTGAAATTTGCTTAAAATTGCACTCATCAACCCAGTTTCTATGGCCATAGGATCCTTATGCCCCCCTACTCATCCAAATATCAATGAAATCTATTGTGTGGTTATTGAGATGGAGCTGGTGTTAGCGACATTTCCTAGAAAAGTGACAGAACAGTTTTCTTAACTTACACAGTCAAGTCAGGCCAATCAAGCAGCATGAACATGAGAGACATTTTTAACAGTAACTATGTAAATTTGTGCAAAGACAAAGTGCAAATGAATGGCAAAGGAAAGAAATCAAGTCCTCTTTCAAGTTTTGTTTAACCAAGCATCTCTACTGACACACTTTTCCCGGGCATGCCTGCGCAACCCAGGCCTTGGGTGCGCCTGCTGTAGCAGGCTGCTCCACAGATGGGTTTTCCACCAACTCCTCCTGTCACTCCAGGTAGAAATCAACATTCACTTATTCCCTATCAATACAATTCCTGCACAAAGTAAACACAGAGGAAGCAGGCAAATCCTTCCCGCGGTCATTCTTGGCAGAAAGGGTGAAAGGAGTATTCTCCCTGGAAGTGTGCCTTCTCCATGAAAATGGTAACCTGACCCGGCATTCAAACACATTTCTCTGGCAACTTTAAACATCTCTCATTTCTCATTGTGAAGAGCTCCAAAGTCTCGTTTCACTCCCAGAAGGCACGACGGTGGCAGCGTGACGCCAGCCACCGAGGCGGGCGGCATGAACAGACGGCACAGCCTGCAAGGCCCACGCGCCCTGAACATGCAGTGACCTCTCTGCAGCTGGAAACCTGCAGGGCCCTGCACTTGTAAGGAGCTTCAATGCTCAGGTCCCCCCAGCTGCACCTGATCTTGTGGAGGAATTCCCAGACATTGAGGGGAGAAATTCTCCAAAATGAACCATAAAACATCCATCCCTAAAATTCTATGGGAAACTTAGCCTCTTGAAAAACAGTACTGGAGCTTGTCAGCCACTGTGCTGGGAAGCAATAACTGATGTTCATGAATCATCTCAACTGCAATCTGTTTCAGATTTACCATGTCTGATGAAGGTTATTGGAAGTTTATCATATCCCTAGCACAGTAATCTAATAACTAATACAATTTAATTAACTTCAAACTGTTCACTATTTCATCTGCTATTTCTAGTCTGGACTTCAAATTTGTCCTCCAAAATCATATATATTAACTTTGGGCTCTTTGGGTTGTTCTGTATTATCAACAGAGCGCTCAGAGTCTGGACAACTCATCATCTGATAGTTGCTATGTCTTGTACTAACAGAATAAATCTATTTTTCCTTGTTTTCAATGCAAAGATCAAGGGGTATAAATTGTCAAATAACACTGTAATTGTGACCAGCCCCAAATATCCTATCTGCCTGGAGGCACTACATTGCAACAACAATTTCAGACCACAGAGAAAGTAAAAAGATACCCTTTTATAGCAGACTATCAATTATCTGATGAAATCTTGCATAAATGATATGGAGCACTCCATCCTCTTCACTTTCTTTGTTGAGATAGGGATAGCAAAGCATGCTAATCTTCCTGCTGAACTAAACTGCAAGCTGGAGAAATAGGTAAGTTTCCAGCACTGAGCAAGGTCGTGATTTTACAGAGTCACCAAAACGAATTCCGATGCTGTAAAACTCTGGTGTCCTGTATCTGCAAGTAAGAAGAAAATGATTTGCAGACCTGATGAAGAAATAGCTGTCTAATATCCAGGGACTGGACTACAAGAACAGGACTTCACAAAGCTCCTTCCAGAAAAGGTCTGAAAGCCCTGCAGTGATGCCAGGGCCTGTGGAGGGCAATCATTCAGTCTTGTAACTAGCTGACACAATGGGGCGTAAATAACACAGGCATAACTTCATTTATGCCAAAGAAGATGGATTCACTGCCTCCAGGGCTCAATTCAGCCCAATGGCTTCTTAAATTTAGGCTGTCATCAAGGAAGGTATAATAATTTTTTTTCCAGCTGTAACTCCTATAAATGTATGTATATCAGAATATTTTACACATTTCTAGGTGAAAATAAAATCCTGCTAGGATGCTGAGCTGATGTGACAGCTGTGAACAAATGAGTTAAAATTGCCGAGCCCTCTGATGGAGACAAAGATTGGAAGAATGACACCAACTGCAAAATGTGACTATTTTTCTTGCCATAATTTAAACCTGCTTGCTCTGGACATGATGGTAGGTTCAGATTCATATCTAATGTTACATGGTTTTTATAGGGAATTATGTGTTATCTCTGCAAAGTTAGGTTAATCTTTCTTGCATCTGATGAGCTGGAATGCTGAACTGTGTTGAGACTATCCAGAAAGCATAAATCTCTAGTTTATTTTCTCCCTCTCCCCGCATAAATGGAATTGATGTTTGAATTTCATTTGGTTCAGCTGCAGCCTGATGATCATAGTAAAACATTCTTCCTACACACATCTGACTTGGAACAATTTATTAACTACAAGTCCTGAGAGGCAATGTCCTGCATCCTCCTGTATTGTATTTCTTCATTTTAAAGCTCATATTTATTTAATGAAATAAGGCCCACTGCATACAATTTCATTTTTGCTTTTGGATAAGTCCTTATCTGTCAGATCTCTTTAAGGTTTATACCTCCAGATAATAATAGAGTCCTGAAAGTGGGAGGCTAGACAGAAGATGATTATGCAGTCTGAACAGTGACTGCAAGATTCAGCCTCCAGTTACTGTACTCAAACCCAGTTAAACAATCCCTGCTTAGGACTCTTAGACAGCAGTGAGAGAATGCAAGTCGACCTGTTGGCCCTATTTCATAGCTGGATTCATATTTTCTGCCTCAAACTTTAATCTCTAATACTTGCAGACTTATGAACTGAGCTGTGCTAGGAGCTGTTGCAAGAAGTACAAGTGATTGCAGGGACCTCACTGCTCTGAGACCATTCACCCTGAAATATCCTGAAATAAATCCAAGACATTACATCACCTTTTTCACACCCTGTTGATCGACAGACTAATTGTATCATCTTTCCACACTAAATATTGATTTCTTCCATGTCTGCCAACTTTGTGTGTTATCTAATCTTCTGTCAAAATTTATCAAGTAGAAGCAAACTGCCTTTTCACTCCCACCTGCTGTTAGTGTAGGGCAAATTAGTACTCTCAACTCTCATTTCTCACCTTCAGAAAATGGTATTTCTTATATAATTCTTGATATTTTACAATTTCAGGCTACTATGAAGGACTTCTAAAGCATTAAAAATGAAAGTTGAAGCAAATAAGTCTAAGTAAAATAACAAGAAAAGTTTACATATTATAATTTTAATGTCTACTAAAATAGATTTATTTCCCAAAAGAGGGAAAACTGGGCCAGGTAGCCTAGGGATTTCTTTATTGATTTCACTGAATCTCTGAACAGAAGTGGAATTTAAAACCAATACTTCTGAAGACCTCAATAAATTCAGAGTAAAAAAAAACCCACTTGCTGTTTATATGCTGAATTTGCAACAGTAGTAGAATCCAATACCCAATAAATGGGTTCACCCTCAACTTTGCTTAAGAAAAAATATACTAAATAGTCAGTCAATAGCATCAATTTATTGAATTAGTTTAGTGACAAGTTACTGCTGTGAAGCATTAAAATTCATTACCAATGGAAAAAAAGACTAGCCTCTTAGTGAAATGAGTGGCAATATTTGATTGTTGAAGTACTTCTTGGATTAGGAAAACAATTTGATTTCCTATGACAACCAATTATTCCCAATAAATAAGATTTTATCTTTCTGGGGAAAACGAATATTCAATATCCTAACCAGTTGTAGAGACAACAGAACCATGGCAACAGTCTTTGCTTTCTCATATGATGCCACAGCCTTTCACGGCTGTCTCTGAACTCTGTAATTTCTCTTCTTCCATTGATCTGCGTAATGTACAATTCACATGACAAGTAAAGCTTAAATCCCAGTAGCCTTGTACAAGTATTTAGCAGCACTGTGATTTCAGCAAGAGGATAGCAAGCTAAGGACATAAATATGAACTGGAACACCCGGAATTATGCTTTCCAAAAGGAGCCTGCAGCTTTATGGTGCTACTACAAGAAATTATCTTCTGTGATTGCAGAAAGAGGAAAAAAAAGGAGTGTTTAGAGTATGGAGTAGTTTAACATCAGGACAGAAAGAGAAGAGTGATGGGGTTTATTAGAGGGCTATGCAATGTTTCTAGTCAAGAACTGCCTTACCCCACATCAAGGCTGTAGTCAGTGTAGCTTTGAGTAGACAACTCCTCTTTCCAACTCAAGTGTCTGACATGGGCTTTCACCACAAATTCATTTACCTGAAGCCACTATCTCCCTCATGAATCACTCCTCCAACCTTGAAACAGGCAGTTTCAAAGATGCTAGAGGACTTCTCCATTCATAATTGGTGTGCCCTTTGATCCGTTCAATATGAATTAGAGAGCATTTTCCATTATTTTCAAGGCAACATATAGCACTTATTAATGCTCCAGATAATTAAAATTTAAGATCTTCCTCCAAAATAGTCACAGTTTCAGAGTTGCTTCCTGAAATATGTATCTTAATTGTGTTGTAGAATATTTCCACATACTGGTTTTGTAGATGTAACTCTACAGACACTGTGATCTCTAAACAACTACAATTTATTTTATCTTTACAATAGATCTGATAAGTGTGACAGAATTTTAATCCCATAAAATACATGTAGGGAAACAATTTCCAAGGTCATATAGAAACGGAAATGTGAAGCTTTAGAAGCCAGCTAGAGTGTTGTAGCTAGACAATCCTTTTGGCTCTGCAAGTATGTCACAATTTCATGTTTTTGAGAATACTGACTATTTAAGAAGCTAAGCTACACATGATGGATTTTTTATTTAAAGGACCCTGTTAGCTATTTCCCAGAGCTGAAATTCTTCTATAAACTACTTCCCTGACTGTTAAGATATTGATATTATTTAACACAAACAATGCAATCACTGCAGACCTTGAAACCCTAGCTTCAAACGGCAACAGAAAACAACATCCAGTGAACTTTGCAAGGAATTTGTCTGGAACTATCTAGAAAAAAGCCACACAATTCATCGTTTCCTCTTGCAGATTCTGCATGTCACAAAATAAAGGCAAGCAGGTAGGTAAAAGTGAGATTCTCTCTAAGAATTTGTCTTGAGTTACATATCTCTGGATTACAGAAGTAATAATCTTAAGAAGCACCTAAGAGCAAGATAATAAATTAATGGCATATATACCATGGTCAGCCCTGTATTTTTAGGGCTTTTTCATTGTCTCTCATTAATCTGTCTCCTATCCTTAAATCTGAAATACACAGAAAATAGTATTGCTCTAAGATGAACTGCGGAGCTGGTCTGGAGATTTATTTTTCAGCAGCACAGCACAGTGCCCTAGCACTGCATAGAAACTGGCAGCCAACACGCACCGTGATGGGAGACTGCAGTAATGCAGAGCTGACTCATGAGTCCTGAAGGTCAACAGAAGTCCTCAACTGAAACTGCATTTGGGAGGGTTACTAACCATGGGAGAGAAGGAGAGGTGTGCAAAATCAGACCTCTTCCACAGCCCTCTTTGTCTAGAATGAAGGCAAATTTCTTCTTTGAATTCTGGATACCTTGGACCTAGGAATTAAAATTATCCTGAGCAGAGCAAACCACTTCCCAGTATAATTTATTTAAAATAGTTACTGCAATGTGATATTTAACTTTGGTTAGTATTCAGAAAAGGTATCTCTCACATCTCAGTTGTCAAATAGCCAAATAAAATCTTATGTAGCAAAAATGCTACTTCTTTCTCAATACCCCTATCTCATACTTCGTGGTTTATTGATCACATCATATTCTGTAATTCACAGTTAGAAGCATAAGTGTTCTTTTGTTATACCAAGTGACTGATATATTCACATTAAAGAGAAAACTGGTTACTGGGCTGTTAGAGGTGCTCAGCAGGTTTTTTTCCACCAAACAGGCTTGGCACTTTTTCCAAGGGCTGCTTTTTTATGGGAAAAAAACAAACCCAACCAACAAAACTAGCGGACTTATTTTAATTACTTCTTAAAACAAGTACGATTATGCCAATCTCCATTAACTAGCTTAGCATCTACCTCAAATCCAAGTGTACTCCATAGGAATATTGCCACTGAGGAATGGCAATGGTTCTTTGATTATAAAAATCTGCTTTTGAAACTGAGCTAGGAAATATCAGCAATTATGATTCTCCTTAGTGGTATTTAACCAAGTAGCCAAGACCCTTCCTATATTTCAAAAGAATACTCAACAATCTCAGTTAAATTTATTTTATTTCCTTTCAAATATTGCCATTATTAAAACCTTTTCTTTTTACATCCTTTCCCTTTACTTCCCTGTGCTGCCGTGCCTGGCTGTACTGTTCAGCCCACAACATCCTGAATGCTAGGGGAGGGAAGCTTTTTCCTTTCCTCTGCAGCACACTCTGCAGATGCTTCCTTGCACTTCAATGCAACTCCCACTTTCATGAGGAAAATGGAGCACAGCAGCATCAGGGAAACTATGACGTAAATTTAAAATGTGTTGCAAAGGGATAAATACTGAAATAAGTATTTCAGAAAAAAAATTATTTCAGAAGTTTGCCTTTCCTCTTCCCAGACATCTCTATCGAGTACATTTTTAGTCTTTTGCATCTCCTTAGGGAGAAGTATCTGAATTTTGATCACTTCAGAAGGTTTCTGTTAATGTTTTTAAATTGCTGCAGCCTTCCTACTAATGGGTTTTCATCACAATAGCAGCTGAAGCCAAACCCAAAGCTCCAATTAGAATCCTCTGGAGAATATTTCTGGGTCTTGGTATCATTACCTTACATGCAATTAAGTTTTAAGTTCATCTGCCATTCCTGTTGAAAATCTGACAAGTCAATACAACCTATAAGGGCGTCACACATAGGGAATCTATCCCTTCCCTAAAGCACATTTTCTTTGCCATGTATTTATTAAAATTTCTAGTTTAGATACAATTCTTATTCTTCCTCCCAGTTCAAATCAGAGAGGTTTTCCTCACCTTGACAGCCCATGAATAATGAATGACAGATTCTGTTTGCAAGCACTACAGCTGCTGCAGGAGCCTTGCACTGCAGATTAGACACTTTACTTTGCAGTATTTTAAGATCACTTATGTTCAAATTTTCCTATGATCTGGGAATCAGTATACTTTCTTGGGAAAAAAATCCACAGTTAATAATCCACCCTTGATCCCTGTACTGTAATATTTATTATGTACCAGAAAACCCCTATATTGTTTGTCAAAATATCTCCTTAATCATAATTTACCTAGTGGAGCTCTGAGAACTGTGAAGTTCTTGTGCCTCAAGTAACATCACACCTTTACTGCTATTCCATGAAAAAAATCATAGAATCATCACGGCTGTATTACAGAGGAAAAGTTGTATTTTTTAATACTTGGGTTTATTTTTGTGCATTTTAGGAAACTGGAATTCTATTGAATGTAGCATTACTATCAGCTAATTCACCAGCTGTGGAATATGCCTGAGCCTCTGCAACCACTACAGAATACAACAAGATGCTCTGTTTGTAAGCCTTTAGTGAGAACTAGGTATAAGCTTTTCCCCTGGCAACCACCTGGCTTCCTGGCTTCATAGCAAAACTTGCCCAAAGCTTTTATTCTGCTTTACATATAAACAGTGTTGCTAATCAATTTCTGGATTAAATTCACAGTTCCCTTCTAGCAGCAAATGCTTTCCTGCTCTGAAAGAGCAAAGCAACTGTTCCACTCCAAGGTAGAGACAAGAGAGAGCCTCTTAAAAACCTCCAAACCCCTTCCTCCACTGATTCTTTACTGAATGTGTGCAATTCTTCACTGAGATGGTTTTATACAAACTGCAAATATAATATGAAATCGATTGCCTCTGTGCACAATACGGGCAAATACTGTAAATTAATACTAGATTTTACAGAGAAGAAAATGAGAAGGCACACCTGCTTCAGCACAAAGGGAACATTCTTCTGGGTTTCATTTCTGGAATTAAAACAAGCCAAAAAGTAGTCCCTCCAGTCTTTGGCCTTTAATTTTTGGATGATGTGCTTAAGTACAACCAATTGAACTACATTATAAAGCAGAAAAAGACAATACTATCATCTAATTAGGTTATCAAAAACAGGGAGAGGGTTTTTGTTTATCAAAAACAAAAAGCCACCACTTATCTTCAGGAAATACAAACCTATACTCAAACATTGTGTTGCACAGGCAATGTCTTTTCATACCTAACCTCTTAAAATTTCACCAACCAATTACCCTTACCAGTTGTTGAAACTGTAACAACAAAAAACAATGCATAAACAAGAAATAGTGATAGCCCATTTCCACTGATACAAGAAAAAAATAGCCACCAATAGAGGTCAGAGGACTTGGAAACCAAAAATCAATGAACCAGCAAGTGTGACAGCAAAAACTGGCCCTCTAAATGACATAGTGGATTGATTCCAGGGGCCAGTCAACCATCAGCTTGGATATTTTTTTTCTTGACTGGCCCTGTATCATCTCCGTGTACCAAAATCTGTACAGAAGAATGAGTGAGGAACAGATCTAACTCTGAAAACAAATGTTTAACTTGTTAAATCTTTTTCTTAGGAAGAAGCAGAAGCTCCCAGAAATAGTTCAGGCAGCCTCTGAGCTGAGGAGGAGATGACTACTGTTGCAGACCTTAATGGGAGGATCCTTTTTGCTTAAGCAAAAGCATTTACAAAAAGCATTTACAGGAGGAAACAGAACTCACACCTGGCGAAACCGTTTACATCTGTATATGCAGGAACTGCTGTGGAGAACTGTGTCCTCTCTAACCTGATAAAAGATCCGTCAAACTTCCAGACAGGCCATGAAAATGCTCAGCACATATCAAAACTATTTGAAAATGAAATTAAAAAAAGCAAAATCTCACTCTGTCACAGAAAGCAAAACATTTAATTAAATATGAGCTCTGCCTGAGGTTCTGTCTCTTGCAGCCAAGTCTTCTTACCTTTTACTAAATCTTCATTATTATTTTGGAACCCCTAATCACCTTTTATGCCTCAAAAACACAAATCTATGAAAATACTTAATATCACCCAGTAGGAATAGTCATACAATTTTGGCCTGGTCCTTTGTGAAACTCTTGGAAACCTCTATTGTACTATGATTGCTCAAACTTCCAAGCTTTATTCTTCCCTTTTTGTGTGTGCTTAACTCCTGTTAATGCCAATGAGAATTATGTGCATACAACAAAGAAAGATTAAACTCTTTCATTGTCTAAAGGGTGCTATCAGCCCTGTGCTGCTTCAGTGGAAAAAAACCCTCAAGGATATTGCAAATACTATGGGGAATTAATCTCATTACACAGTACTAATAGCCTTTGGGCAGTGTTTGGTTCTTAGATCAACCATAGGTGACCACCTGGTGCCTGGCAACTAGAAAGCTGCTTCCACAACACATGCATAGACCAGGCTCTTCTTGGGAGACGAATCTGTAAGCTGCTATGGCTCTAGTCTCCTTACACTTTCTCTCCCACTCAGAAGAACACGTTTTTATTTTCAGTTTGCATATTTTTGATTGAAGGACAGAGCTTTGTGAAAAATGTGGGTTTTTTTAAAGAAACGTGGGTTCAAATACAAAGATTTTTAGTTATGAATTAATATATTGTGATGCTTTCCAGGGCAAACTTCACTTAGGCTTGTCTTCTTGAGTTACCAAATGATTACATGATCAGCTTCACCTAGTCCGTTCCAAAAGTAAAATTGCTGCAGGGCTGCTTTTAAGTACTCTTCAGGAGAACTAGCAGTGAAAACAGTGATGTGTAAAAGAGAAACTAGGATACTGAAAAACACACGAGATGTCACTTTCATTGGTCAGCATTGTCTTGTCTGTAATTATTGCAGAAGATAAGTATTAAATTTACAAAGATATTTTTAAATAGGTTTTCTTAGCGTATACCAATTAAATCAGCAGGGCCATGCTGACTTAAAACAGCCAGTGACCTAGCACACAAATGAGTTTTACTGCAGATTTGAACAGAAAGGACACAGTCACTAAGCAACTGTTTGCAAGCACCAACTGAATAATTAAAGCTGGTTTCATCATACAGATGACGTATCATGCTGTGAAAAAAAATTATCTCTGGCAACTCCTGTTTCTGTATCTGAAACCTAGAAAACTTAGGGTTAAAACACAAAGAATGGTGATCACCAACCTTTTAAACAAATTTCAGATTTCTAATCACATCTGTCAATTGATACCAAGTAGCCTCCAGCAAAGGACTGCCAAGATGACACATTTCTAAGTGTCACAATTGAAATCTATAAATGTGTTGGGAGAGTATTTTTAATAGAGCGGATGTGATTTTGCAGGCATACACCAATTAAAATACAGTTCTTTCATTTCATGTGTTGTAAAAGATGTCTTGTATCCATATTCCACCTGGGGATTTCATAAGGACACAGATAATTTATTTAAGTGGTATCTCTTGAGCAATACAGAGTGGATACTGGAGATATAAAGGTTCTATTTAAATCAGAGGATTTAACAGTTTTTGGGCCCCTCCCCAGCAAGCTTCAGGCTTTGCCTTTGCCTCTGTGCACAGACTGCACCTGAAAATGTGCTTCTGTAGTTCTGAAGTCTGAAGGCTCTCACCTGTAGCCCCAAGGCTCATACTGTTGAAATTATCTTAATAATGTATCTCCCTGATTAAAAAAAAAAAAAAAAAACAAAAAAAAACCCCAAAAAAAACCTAACTGGGAAACACAAGAGGCAGAAAAAATAACAGGTCTTGGGAGTTCCTTAAAGGACAAAATCCAGATAACATTGAAAAAATGCTCAGCTCTCACATAGTTGAGAATGAGACAAGGTGGTAAATTTGGTAAATAAATGATAGTTTTTTTGAAAAATTTAAAGTATAAATTATCTATCAATAATGAATATCAATAATCTACATTAGGATTTATCTAAGTCTCAAAAATTCCTGCAGGCTTTCACCTCAAAAATTCTGCAGAATATAAAGTGGCAAAAGTGAGAATTTTGTGCCATTTGGCAAGACTCCATGAGGATATTAAGAAGATTTAACAGCACGGCCTTGGATAGGCATGCACAAAAGGAGGTCCATTTCAACATACTTAGAAGGAGACCTCTAGAAAAAGCAACAGAAAAACATCTTCCTGACTCAGATATGACGGTATACCATTGTGTATTTTCCAAGAACAGATGAATACATGAAAAATAGATGAAGCCAAGTACAAAAGTAACATTAGGGAAGTCAATCACTGTGCAAATTCAGAATGCATGTGCCTCAAACCCTACCTGTCTTACAGTGAAGAGTATGCACTAGGTCTGCACAGGTGGCAGGGCACAAGGAAACATCACCTTTGCTCAAAGGGTGAGATTCACTGTGTTATCTGAGTATTCTATATTGCCTGCCTTTCTCAACCTAATGACCATTTCTGGACACCTCTTCTTCAAAGTACAGTCACTGCACAGGTTTTTATTCAGGTTTTGTTTTATCTCCAGCTGATACATAAAACTACTGTCATTCAGTTTCTAGTTCACACTCTGTCACAGGATGTGCTCCATATCGCACTCCCCTCACTTCTATGCAGTCCTACCTAGACTGATGAAAACCTCACCCAACCCAGGTAACCTGTACCTTCCTCATTTGCAAGAGAATTGTCACTGAAACAGCTGATTTTTAATCACCCACAAAATGCGAGTCCCCAGGATTATAAAAAGAGCCATTGGTTTACAGTGGCTGTCCCCACATAAGCCTAGCCAGGTGGCTAAATCCCATATGCTGCTACTCAGTTTTTAATAGGTCACTAGGCAAAATTTCATTCATTTTTTATGAATGCTAAAGTAAAAACTGAATATGATTGCTGGTAGGCATGGGGTAGGAGATGGTAGGTGTCCATAAAGAGGTTTATATATTTTCTGCACATAGCTAAGAAAGATAAAATGAAAAAAATATATGTATTTATCCTTTCACTAGGACTGCAGTGCTGGAACACACAGTGCTTATCCTAAAGCTGCTTGTATACACCCAGTTAAGAGGACAGAACAAGAAGACGACCCATTTACTCATCTGCATGGCATAGGGATTTTACAAACACAGTAAGATCACCCTTGATGACAGCAGGTACTACCCAGACAAGAGAGGTCTTTGGTACTCTCAGGAGAGTTTACACTGGAAATCCACAGGGAGACTGCACCCCAGTTTTGGGACCCACCCTCTGACAATCAGCAGATTTGCTGAGGTGAATTTTACTTCCTCATTGCTTCCAGGAAAAACCTGTTGGGCCAGACCCATGCTTTCCAGTGCTTTAGGAAATATCTAAAAGGGTACAAATAAATCAGATTTAGATTTCAAAACAGTGTCTCTGACCCCCTCCCTAGCATCCCTTAATTCACACTTTGAGCGTCTCAGCAAGATTGCTGCATTTCCAGCAGTTCTTCTTTGGCCTCTTTTCTCCAAATAATGTGAGAGACTGCCTGTGCTGTTTTTTTAAGTGACAGTGAAGCATGGAATATAGTCCAATCAAGTTCTAAGCAAAAATATTGTCTGGTATGACACTAATATTTGATTTGTTCATCAATAAAACCCTCATAATAATATTTACAGCTGAGGGAAAGGCTCCTCTTTTATATGCCAAAGAATAAAAAAACTATATGAAAGAATCTTTAGAAAACTGGCACACTTATTTGCAGACTGTCCTTGGACTGGTTGTTATAAAACAAAACCACATGTTCTTTGGCATAGCTCTCATTGTTTATAGATTTAATCTATTTACTGTTCATGAGTATTAGATCTTGATCAGCAACTTCAAACAAATCCCTGTTGTTCACCGAGGTGAAAGCACAGAGATTTATACTTTATATCATAAAGACTCAGCATGTTTGCTCTTATTTAAAAATATTTATAAAACATCCCATGCAACTTTCCTTTGATTTCTATTAATTGCTTTCATTCACTCAGGGATACTGAGAATTCAATTGGCATTGCAATATTTCATTTAACGCAAGAAACTCTCACAAATACCTTGTCATATTCAACTGAATCAGAGGAGAGCTCTCAAAACATTAAGGGCTCATTTGTATCTTCAGAGCCTATGTCAGTTTTCAAGTCACATCAATGTAAATGCACACCAAGTGCATGGAAAGGATGTAATCATGAGCAAAAAAAATTTTGTAGGTCTGACCTTATGTTCTAATTACACTGATGCAGTTCTCTTTTCCCTCATTTGACTTCTGTGTATTAATATTACTATGCATTAACATATCTATGAGATGGTGCTTCACTCTCATTCTCTCAGAATGTTGATCTATGCCAACATTGTTATGCTCACCCATTTGAAGTATCTGGGTACTATCTACTCCACTGTTATCAGACTTACTGTATATGTCATTCTTCATCCATATTTAATTTTACAGTTTCTATAGTGCCCTTCTTTCTGTTATTTTCATCTCCAAGAAAAACATTCATTTCTTATCTCACCATCCGATAATATATTAAACAATAGGTTCATTTAAATTTAAATTACAGATTGCAGTGTATCTCCACAGTTTGTGTGGCAGTAAATTCTAAACCCTTCTGAAACACAAAAGGTCTTAATTCTGGCTCTGAGCAACTTAATTCCAGTGTCTGAATCTTTCCTGTTCATAAACCCAAGATGTGAACACCAGCCACACAAACTGCACTATGAAGTAGTCTGATGGCTTGCAAGGATCTGCCTTCATGGCCAAATCCACTGCCGGATACATGCAGCTCTGTGCATGGAGGAGGCTTGGAAGGAAATAGGAAAGCAGTAAGAAACCAGATCTCCTGGGCAGGTTTGGCTCTCTGACCTTTTGATGAAGATGAGGTGTCCTGTCCCACTTCACACCATGGAATTTTATCTCCTTTGCACCACCAGCATCACAACATGTTGAATATGTTTGGCCTAATTAATTACAAAACTGCCCTCATTTCTCCACTCATTCCTTTCTCTTCTTGATCCTTGCTTTCTTTCTGTCCAAATTGTAATTTTCACGGACAAGAACCCACAAGAGAGGTAAGTGAATTGACACAAACATGCAATATAAACAGTAACACGAAAGCAGCATGAACTGCCCGTGAGCCCAGCCTGCATTAGGTGTGCTGAGGCTAAGGAGACATCCAGAACCTTCTCTAACTGTCAGTCCCCCGGCAGAGTGGACGCGGGCAGCATCAGCACAGCCGGCCACAGCTGTCACTACTGCTTATGGCCAGGGTAAGTGCTCGTGCCTCAGCTGTGGAGACCTTCCTCCTTCTACCCCACTCCGGAATACACTAAGGGAAAGGAGACCTTTGTGAAAATGTCCCTGATAAAGCCAGTCTTGTGCTTTTTTGGTAAAAGCTCTTAAATGGAAATAATTTTTTACACAATTTCAATCTGGAAATTGTGGGGGGCAACAAAAAATATAAGATATTACATGTTTGCTTGCATCTGAAAAATCCTGCACATAAAGAAAAACAAGACATTTTATCAAAATGTGAATTCTATTGAAAGGGCATTTTCAATTAAAATATGTTTAGTTAAAACATTTGAGCAGCTCTGCAATCTTTATTTTCAGTACAAAGGTCAAAATTGTATTGTTGGTTTTCTTCAAGTGTGCCTTCCAGCTCACTCTGTGAGCTCCTGGGAGCTCTTGCTTGCTTTATTCCTGACAAAACCCCTCCAGGTCACAAGGACAGGGGGCTAATCCCAGTGTGTGCCACATTTACATTTGGAGTGAGTGTCTCAGAGCTGCAGCTGCTGGCCTATGTTTCTGTCATTATTTGCATTTCAAACAAAATCAATGGAAGCAATGAACTACAAAACAAACTGAAGTTCTACAGAGAAAATGAATGCCTTTTTTATTCTGAATCAGCTGCTGGAATACTGAAAGACTGAAAACTTGGTAATGCTGCACAGTCCCTAATACTGAGTACCACATCAGGTGAGACCAACAGTACTTATCTGTCAAAAACTGTAATTTAAAAAACTTCTACAGCTGATGGTAACCTAGTTTTTAATAGGTAATCACCTATGTGATTAAAGCCTAGCTTAAATACTTTAAAATGTGATTCCAAAAATGATATAACCGAAAAGACATTGAGGCTAACTAACTCTTTCCAGTTACTTCCCCCAATACTTGATGCTGCTCTATGTTTCACATGCTATAAAAGTCTGCATTTCCTGCCTGGAAGTTTGATTTGCAGTTCCCAGACTAATATCTATCTCAGCCCTACTGCCATGTCCTTTAGGTCATTTCTCACTTGCATCCATCCACAATCTGAAAACTTGCTTAGGAAGCTAGTGTCAGATATAACGTAGAAACTGCAGGCAGCTATAAATCCAGGTTCTGCAGGGAAATGGAAAAGGCAGGAAAGTCAGAGTGAATATCCCATAACAGTCTCGAGTGTCTAACATTAATCCTGTTCATTCTCCCCTACTTCCAAGCAGCACTGTCATCCATGCCCTGCTGTACCTCCAAATGGTATCTATCGTGTCCAAATACTAAAAAACATTTCTGACAAAAATCCCCAAGCCACAACTATTCCCTGGTGAGCAGGGTAGTGAGGGAGCACTGTGATTTGAATTGGCCACAATGATCCTGTGGGTATTACATCAGACCTCTAAAGCTCATGGCTGGGACACTAGTAGCAAGAGTGCTTTGTTTCTTAATGGACCTCTGGGTTCTTCAGCACTCCCTTAGTACAAACAGTTCAGCATTAGTCCTCCCCTGGACTCCTTCCCCTTTTCTCCCCTCTTCATAGCTGACATAGTGCTAGATAAATAATCTCTGCAGAAAGCGGCAGTACCAAGGTTTTTATGTTCCAGTCCTTGATAGTGAAAGTTCAAAGGATTGCTAGATCCTACAAAGACTCATCTCATCTCTTCATAGAAGTCTTACAAAATGTCTGGATGCACATGGAAGTGTGTTGACTCAGTAAGACACAAAATCAAGGTTCTGTTCACAGAGCATCTCTTGATATCTTGCAAAATAGTTTGTGTGCCACAAATTTATTCCTATCCATAAGCAAATTGTTTCTGCCTACTTAGAATCTCCCTGGCTAATATGTTTGCTAGTTTTTCTTATCATTTTCTGGGTGCTGTGAAAAAAGTTGTCAAACAGCTTCATTCAAATAAGTGAAACACAGTCTGTTTACTGTTTACATTTGTTTGTAATATTGTTTAACGAGTGTTGCGTTTTATAACTTCCAATGCAACTGGATCTTTGTTCCAGTTATAGCTGTTGTACATGATTTGCAATAAAAATAACAGAAGTACTAGAGAGGATAAGATTATAGAATCATAGAAGGATGTAAGATTATAGAATCATAGAATGGTTTGGGTTGGTTAACAATTCTTTGTTCTTGGTTTAATATTGTGAATTCAGACATAAATTATTCGTCCTCTCTCATACACTTCTATATCCCATTACAAGTTACATAGAAATTGCCCCTATGGCACGGATTCCATCTCATGTAAATTGGCACAGCAACAGTAGGCATCCTGTGTTTAAGCCTGCACTTAGCAAAAGGCCCAAAAAATTCTGCTTGAGAATGTCTTTATCAACTAAATGGCCCCAGTGAACTGAGTTCTACAACCTATGTGTACAGTGGTGGTTCCAGCATAAACTCTCTGTTTATATTATCAGATGGATTAAGAGCTGTTGGGAACAATTGAAAGAAGAAACAGTATTTCAGTAGAATGCTTAAAGCCAAGTTAAATAAAAGGCCTAGGTCTAGTTCTACTAATTTACATTCAGGCACCTGTTGTATGTCCTTTTTAACCATCTCATTTACGCTCTTCTCAACAAAATCAAGTAAGAAGACAAACTGGAAGACAGAGGGAAAGTTTAAAAAACTGCACACTTAAAAGTGCTATTTTTTACATCTCTGTAAAAAAGCCCAAAAATGAAAATACAAGCAAGCGTTTACATCTTTGAAGGACAGGATCAAGCCAAATTTCTATGACCATGGAATGAATCACCTGAGTAAGAGGCAGACCCAACCATGTAGTGGCAGAACTTTACAGATAGGTATACAATTTTTATAGTAAAGCAATTATGAAAATTTTGGAAGACAATCTCTTGATTTCATACCTATTCATCCCATGTATTAACTTTTTATTGTGTCTTAGGTTAACATTGAAAATACATTTTAAGGAAAAATGTTTGTGAAGGTGCTCATTATTTTAAAACACTACCTTTAAACTCTTATAGCTTATTTTTCTAAGTGCTTGTGAAATCAGAACCCAGATTTGCACCCTTCTTTGGTCCACAAATGCTAGCTTCTAGTTTGTGCTCTCTTCTGCTGTTGAAGACAAATCCAATCATATCAGATACTTTTCCAGTGACAACTTAAGGACAAGTGAAAGATGAAAAGGAAAGTTATTTCACTTCCCTCTCTTACCTCTTAGCATGTCTGATTTTATTCATGCCTGTCTTTTGTGATCTTCTTTTGTACCACACAGAGCTTATCAACTGACACAAAAATAAATGCGTAACAAATATTTTACAAGACCAGACAAAGAGATTTGCCAAATATAAAGAAGCTGCCTGGTCAGACTTCTACTCTTATCCCTAAGGGTGAGTACTCTTGCTTCTGACATCTCAAGTTTTTGCAATACCATCTAAAGTGCTACTGGCAATGGGTGATTAGTCTAGTTCTCAGACACCTTAAGGGTCAACAGAGAAAAAAAGGCAACAAGTCCTACAGATTACCTTAAAATCAGCTTGTGAAACTGGAATGCTATAACGGCTGGCTATAAACACTCCAGGAGGGACAGGCTTTTGGGTAGCCCTGCAAGTTAGGAAGTGTTTTGATTATCTTGAGCTTAATGATGGTCACAATAGGGTTCCTTGTTCATGGGTAAGAATCAGGGGGAAAGACAACACAGCAGATATCCTGGTGAGAGCCCAGGATAGACCCCCAGCCAGGGTTAAGAAGCAGATGAAATATTCTATAAGCAGCTAGGAGAATCACTGACTCTTGTGCTTGTGGGGAACATCAAATTAATGGATGTCTACTGGAAATGCAACACAACAGAGATGAAACAGCCTATGACGTCCCTGGAGGATGTGGAAGATAATGTCCTGGAGCAGCTGGTGAGGGAGCCAACCAAGGAATGTGCCCCTGTCTAACTTGATCTCCTTCTGTGACAAAGTGTCTCATTTAGTAAATGAGGGAAAGGCCATGGATGTTGCCTACCTGGACTTCAGAAAATCTTCTGACACCATTTCCCACAGAATTCTTCTGGAGAAACTGTCTGCTTGTGGCTTGGACGAGTGCCCAGTTTGCTGGGTAAAGAACCAGTTGTATGGCCAGGCCCAAAGAGTGGTGGTGCAAGGAGTTACATCCAGCTGGTGTTCAGTCACCAGTGCTGTTCCAGAGCTCAGTACTGGGACCAGTCCTGTTTAATATCTTTGTAAATGATCTGGATGAGGGGATCAAGTACACCTTCAGTTAGTACATGACACCAGGTTGGATGGGAGTTTTGCTCCACTGGAGGCTGTGAAAGCTCTACAAAGACATCTGGACAGTCTGGATTGATGTGCTGAGGCCAGTGGTGTGAAGTTCAACAAGACAAATTTCCAGGTAATCTTTTTCAGTCACAACAGCTCCAGGAAGCACTACAGGCGGGGGCAGAATGTCAGGAAAAGGCCCTGGGGGTGCTGGTGACAGCAGCTGAGCATGAACCAGCAGTGCCCAGGTGGCCAAGAAGGCCAATGGCATCCTGGCCTGTGCCAGCCACAGTGTGGCCAGCAGGAACAGGGCAGGGATTGACCCCCTGTACTCAGCACTGGTGAGGCCACACCTCAAATCCTGTGCTCAGTTCTGGGCCCTTCATGGTAGGAAAGACACTGAGTTGCTGGAGCAGCTCCAGAGAAGGACAGCAGAGTTGGCGAAGGGTTTGGAGCTCAAGTCTGATGAGAAGTAGCTTCTTACAGAGTTTCTTCCACTGTTATCTCATGTTCACTCAGTGTCATATTTCTGCATAATTATTCTAAAAAATCCTGGCAACCTTGTATAACAATACATTAAATAGTTAAAGTAAGGCTTGCATGTGGGCCTATCATGAGCTGCCATCTCTGCTTTCTGTGTGGAGCAGGAACAAGTATAAGACAACATCTGGATCCACAGCAACACAAGTGAAGTGGTCTAGCAAAGGAAATCAACAGAATGGATATAAACATAATATAATTTCCTAAAAAAAAAAAAAAATTGTTCTCTTTTATTTCCTCCTGGGATCTGGCTATATTTCTAATCAGAATCCATCTGACATTCTAGATCATTTGTAGTGTACTTGTCAAAGCTAGGTTATAACCACATCATGGGAATGGCCCAAGGCCTCAGACACAAGACATTTTCAGAATTTTTATTTGTAAGCTGGTTCTGAGTGTTTTACCATTTGACTTCAGTAATTTGCTTCCTTTAGGAAAAGCATATGGGAATATGGAAAGTTAAAAGTCTATAGTACCATTTTGAAATGCAAAATTAAAGTTCACAAAAACACTGGTTTCCAGCTACATTTCTAGTGCTCAAATTGTTTTTGTTTCTTCTATAAATACAAAAAAAAAAATGAAGTCTCATTTAAAATTACCCCTCTCAGTTCAAAATTTTCCCATGAATCATCTAGTTCTGGCCTTTACAGTAATCCAGTGGTCTTCATGACAATTATGTATTTCCTGTGCTGATGGGCTTAGAGTCTAACTAGATGGGAAACCCTCAAAAGATGTGGAGTAACATAAAAAACATATGAGCAAGTCCAAGCAAGTGTGACAAAGGGAAGAAGGGTTTCCAACAGATCAAACATAACCAGGGGCTCTGTGACTCCCTGACCCACGCATCCAGAACAACGGCACACCTGGATGCTACATGGGGGAAGCTCTTGCCTTTGCCTTCATCTCTGTTAGTGTGCACTACACTGTGGTCCACACAACCATATGGGCCACATAATGTGGCAATGTGGCAGCAGCAGAATTAACTGTAGATAGAACGGCTTGCAGCAGCACTGACTAGTCATATTTGATAATACAATCTATATAAAATCTGACTATATGAGTTCCTCTGATATTAATGAAAATTTTGTCAGCTTTCTTTCTACAGAAACTCAGAATGGAAATCTGTTAATGTAAGACACAAAGGCATGGCTTCCCATCTCCTTCCTATGCTTCAATAAAGAGGAAGAACATTTAATACTAAAATAATTTTTCACATGGGTCTTGTGTCAACTTTGGGCCCTATATAATTTATGCAAATTATACATACACGTATAAACTGCTAACTGTTCATGCAGACTAAGCATTTCAGTGCACATATGGTCTCCCACGTGGGGACTGATTCCATATTTGTGCATTTTATTACTTTGTTAACAAATGCAGATATCTTTGTAATTAAACAGACTATTTATTGTTCTGAAGAATGTGAACATGTAAAGATGCTGCAATTTATTCCCACTTATTAGGTACATACTGTAGAAGGGAGCTGTTAACAAAGAAATGAGTAACAAAAAACCCCAAACCCAACTATAAAGACACACAATAATGATGAGTCTCTCTTTATCCTCATGTATTTTTTTTTTTGCTGATGACAGTTCTGAACAGGTTGTCTGAGTACTGAAGAGCCATTCACCTGGTAAAATTAAAGGTTTAAGCTTTGCAAGAATTTTCCGATAGTATTGATTGATCTCAAATTAATGTTTGAAAATGACAGGTAATATGAAGTATATAATGCACTTTTTTCTTTTCATGGGAACACAAAAGCTATTTCAAGTCTGAATTTCAGCATAGACTATTAATAAGAATTGTCTCCAGGGGAAAATGAATATTTATTACTTTGGAGATAGCAAGATTTCCTTTGGGCTGATATAAGAAAATAAAAGGCTTTTAAAAAGTCTAGATTGAATTTTTTTACTGGCTTTAAAAAAGGAAAAAAATATGTAAAATTAAGGCAATACTAGTTACACTGCGCTTTGGTACAATCAATAGAACATTTTTGCAAGTGAATGAATAAAGCCCATTCAGTAAGCCTTTGAGTAACACCAGGGAAAAGAAAGTTTCCTCTAGTCTCCCAGATCACCTGCTTCTCGTCCTCTCAGTCAGCATTAGAACCATTCTCTTCTAGGACTGACTGCAGGGTGGATGGATGTACCTAATCCAGCACTTTGGGATGGTCATGTTTCAAAAGCCATCTCAAAACAAAGTTGCATGAAAAACAAATTCAATCCTCCAAAGTAATTCTGGAGCTCTTTTCTTGCAGCCTTATCTTGATGATTTTCAATCATAAAATGCTGAAACGTAGTTGGCAAACTTGGCTCTCAATTTAGTGCCTGTGTCTACTTTGGCTTCTGTGTTCTGTGCTTACAACTGAGAAGCAAGAAAGCAGCTGGCAGCTGTGAAAACCGAGGGGGTCTCTGGCCATCCCCACCGTAGGGGGTTGGCCATTCTCATTCAACACTTGAGCCTGTTAGAAGGCGTGAGCAGGTCCCACAAAAGGTCTGAGCAGACCACAGCTCCAGCCCCATGGATTGGTGCCTGGGTGCATTTTTATGGAAAGAGCACACTAATGGGCAGAAAATGAAGCAAAAATTGAAAAAAATTACTCCCTCCCTCGTCAAAGCTTCTTCTAGCAGCAGTCACAAAAACTGGACATAATTAAATCTTAAAGAACTGAACGACATTCTTTCAGCCCATGCAGATCTGAATGATCTGACAGTAAATTTCTGCCATTTTATTCTTTTATAGCCAGGGGGGACATCCAGAGATGGCATAGAAGGTGAGTAAAAGCCATCTAAGTCTGTCTGTTTACCACTGATCTCCCCCTTGATATATTCCTCAGTCTCCGTTGTGTCTCCCCTGAGAAGTGCTGTCACTAGCACATCACTCCTCCTCTGCCTGAGAGGAGGGTGTCTGCAGCCTGAGAGGCTGTGCCAGAGCTGACCTATTCATTATCTGGCAGACTACGCTCTCACAGGCAATTCCATCAGCAATATCCATCTCAATAACAAAGTACATCTTTTACGTGTCTGGTTTCCAACCACACAGACCTAAGTGTTATTCTGGGTCCCTTTTTTTGACATTGGAAATCACTGACATAGTGCAAGTTGTGTTTATTGCCCTCTTCCTTTCAAGCTGCTGGATTGACAAAAGTTTTCCTTTAAAAAATGTCCTATATGCTTTGATGGTAAGGACACTGCTCTGGCTGGACTAAGAGAACCAATAACAATGAGCTTTCCACATAAGGCCCACAAAAAATAAAATTATCTTTGAAATGTGAAGCTGCATTTCAAAAAAAATTAATATTTCAAAATTAGGTTAAGAATATTGGGAAAGGACCCTTGTAAGTTATTTAACTCTGCACTTAACTTCACATTATTATTGTTGTTTAAATGAAAAAAGTAATCCAGTGAAAATTAAATGAGCAATTTCCATGTGAAGGCCTCTGGGCATTATAAAGATTCTCAGCACAAAGTGTCATGCTGCTTCATTATAAATTGATCTGAGTAAGGTACTAAATATCTACTGCCTTTTTAACTGAGAAAACATTTTGCATTACCAGTTTCTGAAACAGATTGACAACCAAATTTTTCCTTAAATACACAGCCATAGGTTACATGCTCCAGCATCTTCCAGTGGCAGCATCCATCCTCCTATACTTTGGCAGGCAAAATAACCCTGGTTAAATTAATTAGTGTCTTCAACTACTGATGAGCTCATTAGCAATCCTCTAACACTGTATGTTCTGAAGATATATGCTTAAGTGCAGTAATTGTAGGTATTGATTCATTAGCAAGTATGATCCACATGGGTTATCAAAAACATTTTTCATGCATAACAAATAGAGCAAATTGCTAAAACAATAAAAGAAATATCTAAGATCTACAGCAGGTTCATCTACATGATGTAATGATTTGTTAACATAATTAGAAGCAGATTTACAATAACTTAATTTTCCACCTTCTTTAGTCTAAAGGAGACCAGGGATACTCTCCTGCTTTCTGCAGAAAGTTTCTGCCCTGGCTAACAAAATGTCAGGTGAAATTAAGACTGTGCAACAAAGAAAGTGTTCTTTTAGATGTGATAGACTCCCTTTAGAAATCTTGCTGATTGCACAGAGGCTGTGTAATTATGGGCACTTGTGAACTGTACTCCATTACAATGACAAAGTGTTGGCACTGGTGAGACATGTAACCCCTCCAGTATTAAATGAACACAATTCAAGTACTCTTTTAGAATCACCATAATCATTTGAAAAAAAACAACACAGGGGCATGCTTAAGGAACACAGTAACAACATAGCTGCACTTTCCCCCCCAAAGATTAAAACAAGGTAATATTTATTTCCTCCCTCTTGGGCAATGGAAATGTCATGACTTTTAATATTTTCTCTTGACTAAAGAAATGTAAATGTTGCCATCAGATTTCCACTGGAAGCTTCTGTTCTTGTGTATTATAGGCAGAGGTGCAGTATTTTAATCTTTTCCATATGAACCACGCTACATTTTAAGTTTGGCACACTTAATTTTCAAAGGGAATTACACTAAAAGGAGAACTAGTGCTAGATGTCAATGGATGGACCCATGGCTGATGATAGTTCTAAGCTGTAGAGATGCACAAGTATTCTTTCTTAGCTTAAGACAAAAGTACTTACCTATGGAGAAGAGAAATAAACAATGGAAGGGTTGACACTGCCTTCATTGGGATCAAGTGCAAATTTCTGACTAGTTTCCAAAAGGAAAATTAAAAATTTCACACACAAGACTTGTTACAAATTCAGTTCGTATTTGAAGGCTCCAGCAAAGAAAAGCGATTTATCCATGCTGTACTTGTCAAATCACATGTATCTGCCAGTTTGAGCACACCTTTTAACTTTCTGTTTATGATCTTTACTGTATTCTTTGGAAAGGGCTACACTTACACAAAGTAACATTACTATGTAGTTCATAACTCATTAACTGGAGTAATGCAAATTTAGAAATAGAAATATTTTTACTATACTGTATTACAAACATACATTAAATAAAGACATACATAAGGAAAATGCACAAAACTTTTAAGTCTTTCACTTTGACATCTTCTGCTAAAAGTTTTGATTTATGGCTTCTGTTTCAAGACCTTTGTAAATGTTCAATAAATTGTAATAAATTAGCAGAATTTGCATATTGTTCTAACACGTTCCAAAAGGGAAAACTGCTTCCCTTTTAGAAAATACTAAAATTAATTTGAGGAGAAAAATCATGAAAAGAGAATGAATAATGACCTGGTCATGCAATCTCTCCTCATTTGGCATTTATTGTATGGCCTCTGTAAACCCGGCCACTCACATAAGTGTTTAGAACACTAGACTGTGCCACATTCACCTTTCACTGAAAATTTGGATAATCAGAATAAATTTAATGGAATTATGTAGAAACGTCTTCCCAGCGCAGTGCTTGCAAATTACTCTCCAGCTGCGTATGTTTACATTTGGGCTTGATAATTTTTAGCCATTTGACATCCTCCCACTATGCTCTGCAGCGCTGCAAGGAAAGGACAGCAGTCCCCAAACCCAACTCCCTCTATCAAACCTACGTATCAGATAAGAATAGCAATGCAGAAGAATGCAGATGAAACTAGAGAGAATACATGGTCAGTCAGTGTTAATCCTTTTTAATATTCCACTTCCCACCAGAGAGGATTTAATTGTTTCTTAAATGGCTCTAGGGCCTCTGAATGAGCAAACCTGTCCAACAGAGCAGACATTTCTTTGAAAAAAACTCTCTGTAATAAATATTGATCTATCATAACCATAGATAATTCTGGAGTCACGGCAATATCTCCTTGCCTAATTAAACTGTGCTAATATGAAAATGCGGGCCAGGCCCATAAGGCACAACAGATCTGAGGGAGTGTGGAAATGCCTGGAAGATGCAAGCTGTGGGCAGAGGCACAGAAAGGCACAGGAACTGTGCCTGCATGCTAATGAACTCCAACAGATCGTAATCCATACAGATGCAATTTAAATTCCCTTCCACATCCTCAGCCTTACATTCTCCTAATTAACCCGCAGCCATGAGATAAGCAGCCATGCAGAGTGGGGGGGAAGGCTCAACAGAGGTGACAAAAGGCAAAAGACTACTCCTTGCCACTTCTCTTTCCTCAGGATTTAAAGGTTGTGTCAATCATTAAGCCAAATTCAGAGGGGTAATCAAAATGTAATTTCCTTAATTTACCCATGACATTTTAACTTTTACCTTATAAACATTCCTGGATTTAGAGCTGGCAAAAATGTTTTAGCAATCACAAAACACACACTTCCACAACCACGTGGCAGCACTTCAAAGCATTTCACTCCCACTTGACAAGGAGCTTTGTTAAAGATGGGAGGCAGTATTTCACCAGCTTGGCTTACACTTTTTGTAGAGACACTCAGCTTCCAAGAGAGGTTTAAGTCTAATAGAAGTCCATTTATTTCCAGCTCCAGCACCATGCAGACTGGCAAGGGTACCATAGAAGAGAAGTGCTATACTTTATTTCAAGTGGTGTCACAGCAACCCAGCAGTGTTGCATGTTATTACATGTAGAAACCTGTTACAAACCATCGTTCCCACAGCCATATCCCACAAACTCTCTGTAGATGGGATCCACAAACTGCAGTTCTTTACAAGCATTCCTAGGATCTACAGACTGCAATTCTTCAACAGCAGTCCAATGCTGCCTTAACACCTAACAGGGCAGATCCAGAGAGACCCGTCTGTTTTCAGTAAAATTCCTCATAATTTACACTCATTCAAAAGCAGAATTTGTCAAAGTGTTTCTTAGTAATGACAATAAGACAAACTTATTGTCTTTGGTTTTGGGCATTTTCTGGGGTTTTTTTGTTTTATTGTTTGGGTATTGGGTTTTTTTAAATGAATGGTAACAAAGAGCTGCTTTCAGTAAGCATTGAGAGCCCTGCTACTCCACCGCAATTAAATGAGATGAAAAGTATTTGATTGTCCATTTACCAGTATTTGCATATATGAAAAGATTTTGCCCATGCAAATGTATGCAGGTGTTGTTTAATAAAAAGGTTCTAATGTGTTCTTTTTTAAATACAACTCAGAAATCCGAAGGAATTACACAATTTCACAAATGGCTAATCTCAGCTTTCCATCTCTATTACTGTTATTTTCAAATCAATTTGAGTGATCCCTTTAGTGTTTACATTTAACATCTGGCTAGTATCTTACTAGCTTATTTGAAGAAGAGTTGAATTTTCATTTTGAATTTTAATGAAGACCACACTGCATAAATCACTGATGTTAGATTCCCTACTGGTACACTTGGCCTTGATGGAAAGGTGAAGCAAAACAAAAATAATTAAATGCCATTACATTACTGCAAATGAATAATCCAAATCATGGGTCGTCCACAGCACCTGACTATGACTGCCACAGTCAATCTTTACATAGTTCAGGGGCAAAAATTAAGAAGTAACCTTCAGGTCTCTTGATTTATGATACAGCTCAATTTATGATTTATGTGTTCTACAGTCACTTAGAAAGCTGTGATTTTTTTTTTTCCATCTCTGAGAAAGGAAAAATGTCACACTGGGACACTTAACTTGTACAAACACAAGTATTTTTAGATGGACAATACTGATTTGCTTTGTCAAACTACCTGCTACTGCACTCCTATATTCCTAACAGAAAGTCATAGCACAGACTGTGACAGGGAGACAGGGAAAAAAACTGAGATATACTAAACCTGACAAGTGAGTCAGACTCTACTCGCTTAGGTCTCAGGTCTTCTATTCCACGCTGTGCTCTGAGAGAGAGACAGGCACTATTCCAGGTCTTACTGTGGTTTATATTGCAGCTTCTGAACAGGAGATGTTCAGGCCTCTTGGAGGTACCCAGAATATACAGAGAATACATGATCTTGTCAGGCTGATTTTCTTATCTGTATCTAGATGTGTTAATTTATGCACAAATCTAGCTGTGTATAAGGATCTTGCTTTTTCCCCTACGAGCTCTGCAGAGTTAATGTTAAGCCTTTTCATAAAATGATCACTAGCTGTGGTCTTCAACCTGAGAAAGTTCTTGACCTGAATGAGCTTTTCCTTCATTGACACTGAGAGATCTGAAGTTTGCTGAGCTCATTTCGTATTGAGGGATTCATCTTTCACAGTCAACAGAGCTGAAGCCTCTGAAATTTAAACTCCCAGCAAGATCTCAGAGAAAAATAGAAACATATGTCTCACACCAAGAACTAAGACATAAAAACATTACAGAAGTATTCATACTGACTTTAGAATGTGATCGTTTACTGCACAGCAGTGAGCATGGGCATTGAGAATGCCATCTGCTGGTAAAAGCAGCATGACGGAGCACAATTCCTTGTAAGACAACTTCCAAAAATGGGAAGAGTTAAGAAACACGATGTGGTCAGTTGTTTGGTTTGGGTTTGTTTGGTTGTTTTTGTTTTTTTTTTTTTTTAACTACTAATTTGATTTTTTTTTTTCAATAAACTAGCTTTACCTGCATGATAGGATTAATTTTATATAGAAACTTAGGTGGGAATGGATTTTGAACCAGAAGAGAATTACACCTTTATTTTGCACTGGAAAAGAATGACTTTTGAGAATTGTAACAATTTAGAGGACATCATACCTAAAAAGGAAATATGAATAGAGCTGAAAGACTGAGATTGCTGGTACTTTCTTGCTCTTCTGGGAGGGAAGCCATATGAGGAGCAGCTGAGGACACTTGGCTGCTCAGCCTGGAGAAGGCAAGACTGAGGGGAGACCTCACTGTGGTCTTCAGCATCCTTGTGACAGGGAAGCAGAGGGATGGGCAGTGATCTCTTCACTCTCATGACCAGTGACAGGACTTGAGGAAGTGGCATGAAGCTGAGTCAGGGGAGGTTTAGGATGGATACAAGGAAAATGTCTTTCACACAGAGGCTGGCTGGGCACTGGAACAGGCTCCCCAGGGAAGTGGTCACAGCATCAGCCTCATAAAGTTCAAAAAGTGTTTGGACAATGCTTTTGGGCAATGGCGTATGTGTTCCTTGGATGTCCTGTGCAGGGCCAGGAGTTGGACTCAGTGATCCTTGTAGTTCCCTTCCAATTCATGAAGTTCTATGATTCTGTGATTCTCCTATTTCACCGGATCTCAAAAGTAATTCTCAAGAATTTATGAACTATTTGGTGAGAACATGGAAAATTGTACAGTACAAATTGAAAAAAAAATCAAACTCAGCAGTGAATCCATTTGTTAGTGTGCCATCACCTAGAGCAAGTGATTCCAAGCTTTCTGTGGCCAGTTTGTGATTTGACCACAAACAGTGGACAAAACCTGTCTGGTAACTCCACTTACAATCCAGTGATTGTTATAATAGGACTACAGCAAGATGCACAGAAGCCATATCTCTGCTGGTTTCAGAACTGTCTCTGCTGAGTTGAAAACACCTTTTTTTAATCTTTTTTTCCCTCAATTATAATTGATGAAGTGTTTTATGGCATCCAGTTCCAAAACTGGATGCCATACAACTGTTTTTTGTTAGATAGTTTAGGTAACCAAACCAACCAAAAGGTCTAATATTGGCCTAGTGTTTTCTGAGAGTGTCTCATTTTTGCAAGCCAGTCAGAAACATGGGACAGTACATGGGAGTAAGATTTGGTGGGGTTCAGCAAGGACTTGGACTAAATTTGATTATTGCTTAGACTAAGTTATCAATCACTGACAAAGATGTCCATCTGCCCAAAAGTAAGACCAATAAAAAAGTTGGAAGGGACAGATGTCAACTCCAACATATTTAATAGCAGAGGGATGCCAGAAACAAAAGTATAAACTACAAAACCTAATTTGTGCGCAGAGTCATCCCTGACCACAGCTTTTTCTAAACTCATCTCTTAGAAAGTACACATTTATTTATTGTCAGCTGTGGTGCAGCTCCAAGAAAGGCAGTGCACCTGGAAGATCCAAACCTAACAAGATGCCATTCACATTTTTCTACTAAGTTACCATAACTTACTGTGACATATTGGAAGGTTCCAAGAGGAAGAGCATGGATAAAGGCAGGTAAGTGTCATCTTGGATGAACACAAGCTTCTCTCAAGTCCTGAAAACATCTGCTAATTTGAAAACAGCATTTCCGGAAAGAAAGGAAGAGGACACAAGGTTTAAAATAAGCTTAAGAAATTTGAAGAAATATGGAAAATAACATTTTTTAATGTTAGTGTCACAGAATGAAGCCCTTGATCTCTGCTGTGTCCATGCAAAAACTGCCCCGGCAGGGCTACCAAAGCTGTCTCTGAAACAAGGCAGCAGAGCCCTGTTAACTCAGAGATGTGGAGAAGGTAAATGCTGATGTGGTGAGACTTTCCTGATGGATCTTCTGAGAGGCCCATCCCGGGTGAGATCATTCTTCTTCACGGGACTGAAGTCTGGGGCTGCACTCTCCCCGGTGGAGGTACCAGCTCATCTGTGGCTGTCGGGCTAGCTCTACACAGGACTGCCCTGCATACCACTCTTTCACTTCCCATTGTGAAAGAAAGATCTTAGGGCACTCCCTTCTTTAACATCGTCCCTGACTAGAAGTCTAGACATGAAGGCAAAAAGTGTTAAATCTGCCAGGATTGGAATATTGCCCTGAATACAACACACAACTGCTACCCTGGAGAGCAGCACTGTGTTAAAAACTCACTTGATTCTCAGAGCACTCTAGGAATTCATGAGGACACATGTAATTACATAGATTACCAGCTGTCTCCCAACACTGCATGAAAACTCCAGTTAGGAATGAAGTCAGAGGAGCATCAACTCTTCAAGTATGTAATGCGCTGTGCGAAACTCAAAAAAGTAGAGATACACCAAGTGAATCTCTAAGTATTTTCTAGATTCTCTGCAAGAAGCTGATTCCTTGGCCAAGAATATACTTTTAATTTAAAGCAAATTAATTACAAAGGTTGCACACAGCCCATGAAAAGGTCCAGAAATGAAAATAATACCTTTTTAGGTATGTAGGGGTCTAATGAATGGTTGCATTATACTTTTCAAGAGACTGAACAGTAAGTCCATAATGTTTAAGGAAATATGCTGGCTTGGTGTTCTTCCTCTCCTTCCTCTGATTACTGTCTACAAATGGCTGTGGAGAACCCACAACCCACACCAATTAGCACAACCCAGTAAATGAGCTTCCCCCACTCAACAGCTCCTAACAGATTAATACTTTAAGATCCTTCTATTCATCACAAAATTAGTATGTTGGCAAAGTCTCCTTTCACATGATAATCCACTGCTTGACATACAATGACACTATCCCACCAAAGCTGAAGACAAAACGTGATTCTTGTTATAATTACAGGCTTTAATAGGTACAGAGGGTTGTTAGGTGCAGAGCAATTCTTCTCACTAGGGAGTCTTCAAGAATACAATTGGTGCACCCAAACTATTTAGGCCATTGAGATGGTCCGATGATCAAAGACACCCACCCCTACTTTTTAAGAGCAGGTTTTAGATAGATAGATAGATAAGATAGCAGATTGAAACATAAAAAGAATGGAATTACTGAAACAGGGGACAGGAAGATTAAAATATGTAAAGTTGCTGGGAAATGGTAAATGTGCAAAAGCCTAATTAGTATTGAAAAATATTTAAATCTTCCATGTCTAATGAACTTTTAGAATTTGAGCTTTGCAGCTAGTAACGCTAGGTTTGAAAATATCAATAGCACTATATAAATTATTATGAGCAATGCCATTAAATTATTGCTTTGAGACAAGCATTAAATCCTATCCCAAGATACTCTTGAAGGCTTACTTTCTATATCTGTTTAAAGTACTGGCCACATACAAAAAAATATATATATATATATTTTAAAAGTTTTTCCAAGTGCTGTGCAAGTTCTACAAGACCAGGAAAACTACAGGACAAGTCTGAGGTTAAGAAAGCATGCTAGAAGGCCGTAATACCCAGGACAGGATGTGTACTGCTTCCAAGCCTTAAGATCAGAAGCAAGACTCCTGTAGTTTGCCTTTCTTAGGGCTCTGTCAAATTTCATCCCCTTTACTTTGAGAAGTTAAACAATGGTGTCAGCAAAAAAAAAAAAAAAAAAAAAAAAAATCTGACTGGAACACAAAGACTTGTGTGCAAAGCCATGCTCAGCAACAAAAGCTAGAGTAAGAGGAAGGTGGAGTTTTTAATTACCAAGATGGGGGCTGTTCAGAGACTGTCTGAGAATTATTTTGCCTGTGTGAGGTGCTGAGCTATTTTCTTCACCATTCTAATTGGTTTGGTTTTGGTTGTTTCTTTGGTTTTGTCTTCACCTATTGACGCACCTTCACTGGACCAATGAGTTTTCTTACTTTTGCTCTTTCCAGTCTCTCAGGTGTGGGGGAGATACTCAATCCACCATAAAGATCTTACAAGACCTAGGAAAGCTTATTCATTACTCAGGGCATGGGAGCCAAAGCTGGCATCAGTCTTTTCTGAAGAAGAGACTGAAGGAAAGAACTGCCATGACACTAGCCCAGCTTCCAAAGGCAGCCTTTGACAGTAGGGATTTGACTTCCAGGCAAAAGTCTGTGTAGCTCCTTAGAATCACTCAGAAATTATACAGTCTAAGAATATGGCTAATCTTTTGCAAGAGATTTCTTTTTTTTGTTTTGCTTTGGAGGGCTCTTTTGTGAGGTTGATTGCTTCTTTTAAATAACCCCCCAACCTTTTCAGAGTTGCAGATGGGCATAATGTCCCATACATAACAATGCATGGGACAGGGGCAGAGGGAAACAGGATGGTGACTTATCTCAAGACTGCAGACAAGCTTTGAAGTACTAAAATACGTAAAATTGCAACACCAAAACAATACTGAAATTGATACGAGTTTGTTTATGAACTGGTTGTTATTTTAATACAATTTTTTATACTCAATCTTTTATTTTATCAGCAACTGGTTTTGAATCACAAACAGATTAAAATCTGCAAATCCAGGTCACCAGAAGCACTGCTTTTCTTCTCAGCTCTAGGAACAGATTACCACCAGCAACTACAACCCCAAACGAAACGTCTTTTTGGTGGGACCATCTGGGGGGTTGATGCAAAAACATGCACCTTTCTTACAGAACTATCCAGCTTTCTATTTGGGACTGACTGCAGTGCTTAACTCGCCTACTCATAGGGGCTGTGAGGTACTATGGAATACTCCTGGCAGTCAGGATCACATGGATTTGCAGCCAGTGTGGATGCACCTCTTGTACCTGTCTCTACAAGGCAGGTGACAGCAGGAGCACTTGCAAGGTCACTATCAGTAGCCACAGTGTCAACTCTCAGTCTACAGATGGCAGTGGGAATAAACATGAGCTCCCCATTCTAACCTGTCTGGAGACAGGGAGTGTCTCAACTCTTCTTACTTGGGTCCGGTTCTATGTCTGAATACAGGGGTAAGGCAATTCACTTCATATGAACTATTTGTATCTTTCAAGAAAGAAGATAAAATGTTCATTTTTGCTAATTATGGGGTATTTTTGTTTTTGTTCTAACTTTAAAATACTAGATAGTTCTTTCCCTAATCTGAAATCCAATCCAATTATTTCAGAGGCCTTTGGATCAAGTCTCTTCTCATTATAAAGTCCAGTTAAAACTTTAATATTTCTCTCAAGTAACTGATAAATTAGATGAGAAAGTAACAAATTCCACAAAAGTAAAGCAAGTAAATCTTAACAAAATTGAGAAAAACAGACATCTGACAAAAATGTTGCGCGTGACAAAAAGAAATTAGATTTTAAAAGTGGCAATGATATTCTGGTTACATATTTATCATAAATCCATGATGGAAGAGATGAGAGGTAGGTCATCTGTAAATGATACTGGGCAGAGGTCAGAAATAAAATACTGTTAAAATTTTCAGTTTCAGAAAACCCACACAGACAAAATATTACGAAAAAGACTGAAGAATCTCACAAGCAACATATTAAGAATTATAATTCTATCAGAAAACCCTTAACAAAGTAGCCTTTGTGAATATACCTGTGAATATAATAAGCATATTAAGCATTAGGTATGCTTAATTTTCATTCTAATAAAGAGGAATGGAGATTCAAATTTCATAATGTGGTTAAAATGCTATCATTATTCATAACTAACTTAATCCTATGCCTTTGGTAGCTGCTTCACACAAGCGAAAACCTGTTCCCATAAAACAGGGCCTACTCTATAATGATTGAACTTACTGTATTTAATTTTGATACAGGCATTTAAAAATAACCTCTCACTAATTTTGCTGATTCACACTAATAGCTTAGTGTGAATCAGCAGGTACCAGTGTTTTGGCAACAATGCAAATGCATGCTAATTTTCTTTGAGATCTTTCCTAAAAAAAGCAGAAATGGAAGTCAATGCCAGAATGATTGTCACATAAGTGCAACACCTTACTCATTGTAAAAAAGATGATAAAGAGACTTATTAGAATCTCTAGAATTTTAAATAGTACTAAGAAAAGAAGGCTTTGGCAATTCTTGTATCCAAACACACAGGCTATTACACTGTAATCCTCTCCCAAACCACCAAAATCCTAGCATCTCCCCACAAAAAGCTCAGTAGCAGCCCAGTGCATATGCTCCCATCAACATCCTCCAACAGGACCCAGGGGCTGCCAGCTTTGTGCTGCTGAGCAGCTCCATGGCTGCAGCCCTGGACCAGTGGCAGCTGCAGGTCACCCTGCAGGGACACCATTTGCAGCCACTGCAGCATGAGTCAGCTCAATTACCTTTTCCAGTCTGCCTCCATTTTCTTTCGTTCAATGCGCAAATACTTTGAGACACAAAGCAAGTCTTGCAGCCAACTAAAATTAACTTCCCCAAACATATAATGAGCTAAAACGATCCCACTCAATAGCTACTCCAGCTATGATCACAGCCTCTAAATACCTGAAGAATCATATTTGTAGCATGTCCCTAAATGTGCATACCAGGCCACCTGATATCTTAAACAAAATTAATTCCTAGGCAGTTATGGCATTCTGATAGCACCTGAAAAATCTGGTCTTGACTTCCTGTCTCTTTTCCCTTTCTTTCATTTAAAATAATAGGTTTAGCTCAAGTACCTATGACCTGATTTGAGGAATTTTGATGAACTGCAGTTTTCAAGTAAATCAGCACAAAACCCACGCTGTTCAGGATTTTATTAGTGATCCACAAGTTCACATGGCAAGCTACTAGGTGTGATGTTAAGTGGTTTTAGATCTGCTTTGACAAAGGAAATGGGACTATACACCACTTCGTTGAAGTACAGAGCTGTGCACATTGTGACCAAAATTCCCAGATCCAAAAATTCTCCACAGGTTATGAGCAACCTGAAATCATGACTTTTGAAATGGTAACTGTCAGAAGGGAAGTTGTTAAGGCTTTATAGAACAATGACAGTATCATAAAGCAAAGACAGGCTTCCTAGGAAGCCTGAAGGAGGCAAGCCCATGCTGCTGCTGATGAAGATAGCTGCCAAGAGGAAATAAAACATGTCTTGCACTTTGCCAAGATCCTCTTTGGCTGCAGGCAGTCTGGCAATAAAACAGTCCTAGGCACAGGTAAGGAAGGACTCGTTTAAGTCAGCAGCTGGCCTCTGCCCTGGCTAATGGGCAACAGGAGGCCTCCTGGTACTATTCACATAGGAAATGCATAGGCGTTTTTGATAACCACAGGACAAAGTACAAAGTAGCCACAGTGCATAGCTTGAGCAGTATTTATTAGAAGGTTGGGGGTGAACAGCTATTTAAGTTAAATGGATTTTATCTAGACAAAGGCTTGAATATGCACCAATGCAACAGTAAAGTGTCTCCAGATGGAAACTGAAAGATAAAATACGAGTATACAAATCTTACAGAAGGGCCTTCTACAGCTTCACTCTACCCCACTGAAAAACATAGTCCTTTGTGAAGCTGCTTTATGCAGCTGAAACTTTCTTGTTAATTAAGCAAAGATTGGTAGGTACAGCTGCAATTTCAAATGAGCTCTTTCCAAGACACTCCACCACTACCAGATGCACATTTCCTTTTCCAGCTTGTACATTGTTTGCATTTTTTGTCCTTTTCATATTACCATAAGATGGAAGTTATCAGTACATAACAAAGAAAACAGAGGCACCACTGGAATACCCCTTTAAAGTCATGTTGCCAGTTGTCATGGCAACCATTTAATTAGTTCTGTTACTCATTTTTCACCAGCACCTGGCAACATCACCTCTCCAAGATCTGAATAATAATTAAGGAGTCTGCCAAGTCAGCTGCTTTACAAGGTAGCAGAAAAGATCCGCAGGAATTTCCATTCTGAAGCTTATTTATAAGGAATCACAAATCATTCATAAATTGCCCAAAAGCTGAATACAATGTGCACAAATGTTACCGTGAGAACTCATTCCCTTGAAAAGAACACAAAAATAGTCTTGGAATCTAATCATGCTCCCTGCAGTACCAGTACCTACATTGCTATTCACTACACAGGGAGGGGCATCAGACCTTAAATTCTTTAAGTGAAAACACACAAATGACGGACAATCTCTTGCATGTCTTTCTTTTGACATCATAGGTGTATGGAATGGGGACAGGCCCCATTTCCTCCAAGCTTCCTTTTGCAGAAAGATTGCTACCTTTCACATTGTTGTTGTCCATACCCTCCAGCTGTTCTGAGAAGCATACAAGCACGTACTGAGCCACCACCCCAATTACCATAATTAAACATGATAATCAAACAGGCTCCAGTCAGCCAGCAGTCAGACCTGAGAAAACCAGGAGCCTTCCTCAAGAGTAAACTGTCCCTATACGTGAGCTGCACAGAGACTTCAGATTCAAAAGGCTGGAAAAAAAAAAAAGGTTGTTTAATTACATTCCACAGGCAATCCCATCACCTTGGATGAATACTTCCCTTGGACAAAACGTCACCTAGTTACCTCAATTCCATTTCTGAGCTTGGGACCATAAAGGAATACAGACTTACAATCATCTCTTTGAAAGTCCACCGTTTCAATGGTTGAACACTCAAAATTTAATATTTGGGTGCTGTAACAAAGTAAACATTCTGACATCTTATTAGAATGTGGCAACAAAAAAGCCTTCGCTCTGCCAAACAGCAGAGAGGATACAAAGGAGCCTCATATGGAATTCAATATCAGAGAACAGCAGAAAGAAACTAAAATAATTCTGTGATCTGTACAGTGGGCTTCCAGAAGTACAAAAGCGCTTCTCCACAAAATTTTAGATCAGAAGTTGGTCAAAATGGATAGCTTTATCCCTTTGATATTGCCTTTATTCAAGTTTCAGGCTCCCTTCATGCTTTGTAAACACAGATTTTGGCAGTTTATTGTTTAAAGATTGAGCAGTCGTGAAAAACACATTCATTTCTGCTTGTCAGAGATGTTGATGAATTCCAGTCACACGCAATTAAGCTAGAATTCAACACAATGACAGATTAAACAGCAAAGTCTAGACAACAAGGGAAAAAAAAAATAAAAAATACAATTCCCTGAGAAAAATTCCTAAACAATTCTACATTCTTTCTGCTAAAAAGGGGCTGCACTATCTTATCTTATTTATTATATAAAAGTAGAGTATTTGTTTTATTTTAATTCATGCAGTGGTATTAGAATGTACAATCTAAAAGAGGCAGTAAAAACACAAGTCATGCTGTAATATTTTTTGCTACAGGAGCAACACAGGATCTAAGTTTTTAAAGTAAAACAAAGATATGGCAAAAATGGGATGCACTGTATTTTGCATTTCTTAAATTTTCTCTCTGTAAAGCTTAGCAACAAATGTCACTGAGAAACTGAATTGGCTTCATGAAATGAAAGACAAGTATTCTAGGCCCCCGTTTACATCCACATAAATAAGGGGCTACATGTCTTTACTCAAAAATCTTCATGCTGTGTGTTGTTTTATTAGTTATGCTACTTTTCAAACCAGAGGACGACCATAGAAGTATATCATTTTTTTCTTAACCCTGGCAGTGCTTCACGCTCTCTAGATATGGGGAGATACAGCAAAAGCTGCTTTAACTTATGCTGCAAGAAGAAAAAATTAGTTACACAAAACATTTTTGTACATTATTTAAAACCAATGCTGTCGTGCTAGCAAGGCATCAGGGTCTCTTTGTCAAAAATGTATAGCAATGACCTCAGGAAGGTGATTCAGTAGTATGATACAAAATTTCATAGCCCTTTTTCACCATACATGAGAGAGGTTCCAGAAGCTGGAATTTTTAACATTTGTCAGTAGTAGGTTGTACTCTATGACAGCACTCAATATGGATATGGCCTCACTGATTTCAACAATGACTGAAACCTCTACTACTTTGAAAAGGTGTTCACATGAGAAACCTAATTAAATTCATCCATACTTATTCAGCAATGGTATTAAGAGTAATGAGATCTTAGAAAACTTACCAAACACTTGATTCTCATGAAACCAGAGCAAACCCAAACTTTACACTTCACAAAACTGGTAAACAAAAGTTTCAATTTATTGAATGAATCCTCTTAAGGAAGAATGAGCTTGGAAAAAAGGCAGCAAAAGAGATTTAGTCTTACTAACCCTATACATTTCTGATTTCCTCATACAAGCCAAAGAAAGTTCCTGGGAGGGAAGGCAGACTCACCATAATGTAGCTTCTCATACCAAGATAGATAAATAAGTTCAAGTCCTTTGGGAAGAAACACAGGGCTCGAGTTGCAGTAGTGCAGCAGCTGTGACATCAGTTCTGTCTCTGTCCTACTAGAGAGCTAACCTTCCCAGTTATTGTTTTGTACGTACACCACCTACCGCAATAAGCTTCTGTCACTGGACTACTAGATGGGCGCCACATGAAGAAACTGTTCAATCAAAAGGTGAGTTTTCTTAACTTTAAAAAGGCCCTAAAACTACTGGGCCAGGCAATTTCAGAGTGTAATTTAGCAGTTCTGTTCTTAAACTCACCTCGAACTTCAGGAGAGAATCGAGCTGAATGGCGAGACACAAAGAGTTTCAGTTCTTGATCCAAGTTGCATTCGACCAAGTTTGTGTCCCATGATCGGATTCCTAAAATTCAAAATACAAAACACATGTAGCTTGACACATGAGCACTGGAAGTTCTGAGTACTTTTCTATTTGCATATTTCTGAATTCCAAGCCCAGCCTCGCTTTCTTCCAAGGCACAAAGCAATTTTTAAAAATGCATTTAGAAGGATTCTGACAAGAATGAGAAAAAGAAAAATCTGCCTTTCCAAAGGGTGACCATTCTTTAAGGCCCTAGTTTTAGAACTGCAATAGTAGCCACTTTACAGTAAGTTACCAATGTCCCTGATATGACTTTAAAATCCTAATATATGAATTTACAAAAACAGAAGTGAATCACCCAGAGGACACTTCAGTCATGTTGTCCTTTTTAGAAGAAAAAGGCAGCATTACCTAGCATGTTGCTAATTAATATTTAAATACGAAGTATTAAATTGCTGACTTCTTCATTCAGTATCTTTGAAGCATACCATATTTTAAATTAAAATTCAAGTGATCTTTTATTTATGAAGTGTCAGAACTCCAGTTTTGAAATTTGAAAATGCTGTGCTTGATCTTTTTTTTTAAAAAAAACAAATTGCACATCTCTGTTCCCTACTGTTTTTCCCCCAGCTACTTAAAAATTAAGACACTTGACACTTATATGACCAAAAAAACCCCATTATTCCAAAGTAGATTTTTAAGGACTGAAATTTGACCAGGGAAAAAAGTCATAGCAGCCAAAAGACAAGTTTCTAGTTTTCTTCCATAAGATTTTAATGAACAACTTGGAAAACAAAATGCACTTCAGATTTTTATATAATTTTGTTCTGAAATTGTTCTGAAAATCTTCTACTTTTGAAATAATGAGCAGGCTGTAACACTACTAGTGAGTCGAGGTACTACTGCAATTTTGAAAACCAAAGTTGCACTCATTTTTTTTTGTCCTAAAAAACCATCATTACATTTACAGAAATGAACTAGCAAACATAAAATGGATTGCTGGTGAGGAACTGTCTGGTGGCCCCTCCCCACATGACCATGCTTTTGCATGGAATTATTGGACTAGACCACTTTGGTGTTTGACAAAAAGATGCCTGAAGAGGTCTGTGTCCAACCCCTCAGAATGAGTCCAGAATTAACACTTCTCTCAGGGTTTCAGGCTGTGGATGTTACTTAATGCCACTTCCCATGCTATATGTGTCTTCTGTTTCAAGGCAGCAGAAATCATAGCAGAGAAACCAGATCTGCAGTTCTAGTCTCCCACTGCACCTCTGAGTAGGTTCTCCATGCAAATATGAATATCTGCATTTCAAGAGCCTGAAGCCTTTGCAAGAAGAATGCATCCAGGGCTCTTCCTTGTCAGCATCCAAGTAAAGGTAGTAGCAAGCTTACTGTAACATGCTACCAACAATTAAGTAGCTGCTATTTGAATCTCAAGAAAAAATTTAAAAAACAGTATTGCCTGTGTGTTCCATAACCACTTGAGAAAAATAACTGAGCTATAACCAGCCACCTCCACTTCCTGACTGACGCATCATTGTTCAGAGGCATAAGCAGCAAGACTCTTCTGCAAGTCTCCTTACTTTGTTTTCTCAGAAAGCGCTTGGCCATATGGTACATTTTTGGGACAAGTTTTGGCAGGCAAATACATCTAAACAGGCTTTAATATCTTCCAGGTGTTGGAATATCTGAGAGCAAGAACACCAAGATGATATAATACCATACTAATAGAGCACATATGAAAACAATAACTATTAAACTGGCATTGATCACAAAGCTGAAGTGCACTGAATGAATGAGTGCTGAACTTCAAGAAGATTGAAGAGAAATAGCTCCCTGGCTTCTGACACTAAGCTTGGGCAGAGAAACTTCAATGCTTTTCTGGAGGTCCGTTAAACAACATTGACTATGATTCATCAGCGCTGCTTATGAAAGGACTGGTCCACCACCCCTAGCTGCTTTAGATGTGATCCTAACTTGCTGTAGGGATAAGATTCTGATTAGATGTAGTCAAGATTGCTCAGTCATTGCCTGATTGAGCCAGGCAATGTCCAAAATACAGGACTCAACCCAAAATAAATTGGAAAAAAAAAGGCCAAGGGCATCCCATGCATGCAAGCTGAAGCTGGAATTTGGGTAGACTATCCAAAATATGCAACTGCATGATTCAGCAATCTGGATGCAAAAGTTATGCGTGTGTATTACAGAAGAACAAAATGTATTAAATGAATGATATCACTGTATCAGGTTTTGGGCAGAACAAAGGTAAATGTGGATGAAAACTCCAAGGTCAGTCCAATGATGGCTTAGCAGTGTGGACGTAACTGCTGTAAACATGGCGGAACTGGAGCTATTTCTTTCTTTATGCAGTCTTAAGAGTGCAGTGCCACTAGACACAGGAATAATCACACAGCAGGGAGGGCACACCCAGTAGCATCTGCTAAATCAGTGGAAAAATCTTGAAGCTTTCTCTTCACTCCCCTCTTCTCTTTTGGTGGACAGTGGGTTGGAGAATTGCCCCCTTAGCAAAGTCACATCCAAAATGTAATTAATGAAAATGCGTCTTGCCACACCATTCCCTCCCCATGATATATTAAGAAATGACTCTGCATTCCACCAGGTTGCGTAGCATCACGCCACTGATGTGTTATCAGCAGATGTTTTCTTTGACACGTTGCTCTGCAGTTTGGCGCATGAATCCACAGTTTTCACTGATGGTACTCAGGAGATGTACCAGAGAAGACAGTAAGGCAGAGTTATCAAGAACCAAAATGCATTTAAAGCTCTGTTGAGAATAAAGGCAGCAAGAAGTGGGATTTTTTTTCCAGACTACAGCAGACTTTCCAAGCAGAAAAATATTATCTGAGCCCACAATTGCCTCACATAGACAAAGCATCAGACTCCCACTGCATTCATCCAGAAAAATGTAGTACCTCAAAATTTCACCAAGGAGTTTTCTTAGCAGGCAAAAATCTCAATCAGATGGTCTGATACTAGAAACAGCAAGGTGACTTCTAATCCAAAATGATGAATTAAAACGCCAAACATTCCCTCTAAACACCTAAACCTGTAAGGGGGTGTTCTGCTTAGTGGCAGGAGATAGCAGCAACTGAGCTATGCAGCAGCGACTGTACAATAGGAGATTCAAGAAGAGACTGGAGAGCATTTCTTCAGAGGAAGGGTATTAGCTGTCTTGAGGGAAGAAATTTTACCAATTTGCTGTATAATCTTTGACAATTTAATTAAAATGCAGCCAGTTCTCTTCTAACACAACTGAAAATTAGATAGAGTTAAGGAAGTGCAATGCTGAAGAAGCTCTGAATGACAAAGCACCTGCCTCAGTAGCTCTCCCCAAGAGACAATGGTAGCAATAAAGATGAACAGGTTATGATGAAACTGGTTAGCTGAGATGAGGATGCCTTTTCCCTCAAACAGTAATGAAAAAGAATGCAGAGAAATAACCAACTAAAGCAACAATGGTTGAGAAAGCAACAATAGAGACACAGATGAAGTCCTAGCTGGACTGCTGAACCACACCTACATGACAAGGCTGCTACCAATTCCCCGTTCCGGGATCTCTTCTCCACTCTTAACAATGGCAGTTCCTGAAATCTTTGTTTTCATCAGCCCAGAACAAAAAAATACAAATTATAAAATCAGCTATCAACTGAGTTTAAGTAACTGTAAGGTCCAGCAATAATTTTCTTCGTGCTTTATTCCACTAATACCGCAACAGCTTGTTGGGTTTTTGTTGGTTTTTTTTTCCTCCTCTCCGCAGCTACACTGCAATCTATTGTATCAGAAACCACAACGAAAACTTATAAAACTGCCATTTCACTTGCAATACCACCCTGCATCGCCGTCTTAAGAAAAGGACAAATAAATGCCGAGTCAGAGGAGCCCGCAGTCGGACAATAACGAGGCTGAGCCCTCGGGTAACAGCCTTGTTACTCAGATGGGTTTTCTTTATTGCAATATATACGCGTATATAGAACTTGGGTCCTGAAAAATTGTCCAGACAACAGAAAACTCCCAGCACCCAAAGTTAGACACAAAGGCGCGGCTCGCTCCCGCCCGCGCAGCCCCTGCCGCCGAGAGGGAAAACGCCCCGAGCCCCGCCGGCGTAGCGTGGCGCTGGGGGACGCGGACTGCGGGCGGCAGCCGCCCCGCAGCCCCAGCCCAGCCCGCCCATCCACCCCATCGCCAGCCGCCCTTTGTCCGCCCCGAGCAGCCACCGGGACCGCAGTGCGGACCGTGCCACGCCCACCCGCCGGTGTCTCCGGGCAGACGGGCTCGGCGGCGGGCGCTGCGCTCCCGAGCCGGCCCCTCCGCCCAGCCATGGCGGGCAGGGGGGCTCGCTGCGGCGCCCGCAGCCCCGCTCCGCAGCGCCCGCACCCCGCGGGGGAACGTGGGTGGGGGCGTGGGCGATTGCGGCGGGACCCCGCGGGGAATAAAGAGCCGGAGCCCGCGGCTCGGCGGGATGCGGTGGGGGGGCTATCCCGGCTCCCGGCCGCGCCCAGGGAGGGGCAGGGCGCCGGCGGGGGCTGTCGCGGCGCTGCTTGCGGCGCCCCGGCTCCCGCCGCCTCACCTCGCTCGATATTGGTGATGGCCCGCCGCAGGTGCTCCTCGGTCACCAGCTCGCCGATGACCACCAGCAGGTAAAACTTGCTGTCTAGGAAGCGGTGGGAGAGACTGGGCGAGGTGGAGGTCGGGTTGGGGATGCTGCAGGAGGGCTCCGAGTCCACTTCCACCACTACGGTGGCCATCGCCTCCGCCCCGCGGCTCCGGGGCGCTGAGCGCAGAGGGGCCGCTCGGCGACAGCTCCGCAGGCGGCAGGGAGGGAGTGAGGGTGGGTGGGGAGGCGGCGGCGCTTTTATACGGAGACGGTGCAGGGCAGGGACCTGGTGAGGAGGAGGAGGAGGAAGGGGGGGAGCCGGCGCATCCTCCGCGCCGCCGCCGCCTTTCCAGCATCCACAGCTGATGTCATCTGCGGCAAATCCTCCCCGCGGCGGCCCCCGGAAGCAGGAAGGACGCGGGGGGCGAACAACGCCCCGAGGGGACGCCGAGGGGTGCGCCCCTCGCCCGGCTCCCGGCCCGGCCGTGGGACCCCTGGGCCCGCGTCCCTCGCGTCCCTGCTCCCCGTGCCCGTTCGGGGCGTCACCCTGCCCGGGCCCGTTACCCCCAGGCTCGTCCCTTAAAACAGGGCGATGAGGATCATCTGCAGGTGATGGCCTGGCAGACCTGGGGAGCTCATGCGGGAAAGCCGGCATCGGATTCCAGCCGCGCTCCAGAAGCGGATGAAAAAGCAGTGCCATTGAGCCAAGCCAGTTGTCCTCTCCTGCATCTTGCTGTACCACTGCAGCAAAATTTCAGTCATACTTAAACACACACCCTCACCCAGCAATCTAAATATTCTTTCTTACTTTTTAAATCTGAGAACAGTTAATTTGATAAGATGCTTCCACACGTAGCCCTTCTGCACATACTCAATGCCCACAGATATATGACACGAGAAAAACACTGGTTTTGGACAACATGCTGAAACCTGTAGTCTTAGCTTATTCAAAGCTGCAGAAATTCAAATGGCTTTGATAAGGAATGTTGACCAGGCCCAAGCATCTCCAGGGAGCAATGATAGCAGAAAACTTATGCAATGACAGAACCAAAGATTTAATTTCTCTTCTCATAGATATTAGTATCTACATAGATATTAGTACTCAGTGATAACCACCCCTGGAAAGTGTCTTATGCTCTCCTAACGATGGATGGAGAAGTCAAATCTGATGTCTCAGATGTTCCTCTCACTTTACTGACATAAGCAGGCCACTCGTTTACACTGAGCCTCTTGTTTATATGGCTCAAGTGATGTGGGATAAATTTCACTGTGACATAGGAAAAGATATAAACTTTTATAGCTTGTTTTTTAAGATAACCTCTTGTCCCTGACTTGTCACTTCCTCTGTCTGCAGCTTCTTACAGTGCTGGGTGTGCAAATTCTCTGCCTACTGCTCAGGAGCAGAGTGCTTGCCTGGATGTGCCAGTATATCAGCCTTGTCTTCGTATTTTGTTCCAGGGCACAGTGGACTAATTCACATGCATTTCAGGTTGTCACTCCTAAGTTTTTTCTGTCTTACTAGCCTAGAGGCTACAGTTTCAACCCACAAAGGTCAGAATAGCATCATTTTAAGTGCTGGTCCATAGTGTTGTAGCTGTCTATAGCACCTAGTGGTTTTGAATGAATAGTTCCTCTGCATAAAGACAGCACTCAGAGTCTTGGCTTACACAGTGTGGTGTGTTTGGATGTTGCATCCAAAGTAGACTTTTCCTGAACTGCCGTGACTCTGAAGGTTGTGGAGTGCGGACAAGCGTTTTCACAGCCATGTCAGGCGGCTGAGATGACACAGTGGTAAAGAGCAGCAGTGCTCATTCTTCGCTGGAGCTGACACTGCTGATAGAGCAAATACAATGGTGTAGATGCAGAAGAACTAGCAGTTTTAAGGTTTGCAAGGTATTCAAAGGCGCAGTGCCTGCTAATCTGGGCCCCACTGTGGCTTTGCTGTTTCCTCTCGGTTTCCATGGGATGGTGTAGAGGCCTACTTAGAAATAATGTCCAGTCCCTGTAGCCTTTTCCTATATGACCCCCTTCCTAATAATTTAATATCATTTTAGACACCTTCAAGACTTGCCGCATGGTACCCACTGGAGAAAGCCAACTTCAGGCTCCTGTCACTGCAATCTGTAGTTTTGGGATATGCCTTTGTGCCAACCACCAGCAAGAGCAGCTAGTCTCTCAAGCATGGAAGGGGCTTGCCAAGGGGTCTTGCCAGCTGGTAGCAGAGTAGACAGATGCTGGTTCCTGGACATAAAGGTAAAACAATTACCTCCCTCACAAGCACAGCAGGTTAGTCAGAGAAATGCACATCAGTACTCAAAAGGCACTGTATGTGCTTTTAAGCACTTTCTTATTTTAAGGATAGCTGGAAAGATGCCTGTGAATTTGAAAAGAGCTGAAAATAATGTATTTTATCAGAGAATAAAATGCTTACATACAAGTAGGTGATACAGTTACATTTGAAATAGCCTGCTCAGGTAGTCCTCTATTTTACACTGCAGTGTGAAATAACACACAGTTAGAACATGGTATGATAAAAGATGAACTGTTACAGTCAAACTGTCTTGTGAGGGGTGATGTGTCACCCATTAAAACCCTCTGGATAAGAAGTTGTCTTTGGAAAAAAAGGGGTCTTGGGCTAAACTCTTCAAAGGATGCAGACCTCTAGCCTTGTCTGTTCACAAGCATATGCTGCCTCATCTGGGATGGAAGGTAGATGAGAAAGATGCTTTATCCTCCAGAACATATCTCTGAGGAAGCTGCAGGGTCCCAGCTCCATAGCCACTGCTCATGCTGTGTCTTGCCCTGTCAGTATCTCAGTCAGGTAGATTTGTTTGTCATCATCTTTCCTTACATGGAAACTAATTTATATTCTTCAATATGGAGCATCAGGTCCACTGCTGAGTGAAATGGGGAGATATGCTGCACAAAGCTGACTTAGTGTCCTGTGACTCCCACTGTTTGAGAGTGATACCACCTGCCTATCTGCAGCTAAATCACATAGCTATGCCCCTTCGGTAGAAGAAACAACATCATTCATGGACTATGGAATATATCTTACTGTTTCAAAGAGACAGTGATTGAGATCCACACCTGTGTGGCTTTTGATTGTCTTGGTTTGATTTTGTTGCTTTATTATGTTCAATACCAAATTGGAGTCCCACAGCTGAATGTGGTCAAATAGTATATGCAAAGCTGTATTTTTTAGATGTATTTTTTAAAGACGCAGTTTAAATAAAGTGCTTGAAGTTTAAAACATTCTTGGTAGTATGTGCCATTTGTTACCTACTAATATTCAAGCATCATTCAAGTCCAAACTTGAAATATTTAATAAAGTTTCAATGATGTACAAGCCTTTAGACTGGCCCTTTGTCTCAGGTCAAGTGTCATCCCTACCATGAAAGAAATACATAGCCATATGGATTGCTTCAGACCAATTGACATACAGACTGAGGAACAAGAGGTTGGAGAGCAGCACTGTGGAGATGGACTTGGGGTTGCATATGAGTCAGGCAGCCAGGAGGGCCACCCGTGTCCTGGGGGCATCAGGCACAGCATCACCAGCCAGGCAAGGGAGGGGATTGTTCTGCTCTGCTCTGAGCTGGGGCAGCCTCACCTCGAGTGCTGGGGGCAGTTCTGGCTGCCAAAGTAAAAGAGAGATACAAAACTATTGGAGAGTGTCCAAAGGAGCACCATGAGGATGGTGAAGGGCCTTGAGGGGAAGCTGTATGAGGAACAGCTGAGGTCACAGGCTGGTCTGTTCAGCCTGAAGAAGACTGAGGGTACACCTCATTGCAGTCGCAGCTTCCTCAGGAGGGTAAGAGCGGGATCAGACACTGACCTCTTCTCTGTGGTGACCAGTGACAAGACCCAAGGGAATAGGCATGAAGTTGTCAGGGGAGGTTTAGGTTGGGTATTCAAAAAAGGTTCTTCACCCAGAGGGTGGTTGAGCACTGGTAGAGGCTCCCCAGAGAAGCTGGAACAGCACCAAGACTGACAGTTCAAGAATTATTTGGACAACACACTCAGACACATGGTGTATTCTTGGGGTGTCCTGTGCAGGGCCAGGATTTGGACTTAAGAGATCTTCATGGATCCCTTCCAACTCAGGATATGCTGTGATTTTTTGAATTTAAGAACTTTACTGAAACTGAACTGTCTTCATTGAGAGAAATGCCAGTCTGAGGATTGCACAATATGTCATGAAGGGCGTTCCTCACGTAAGTAGGATTTCTTAAAGATAGGCAGGAAGGCCTAACTTCTAGAGAGAGAGATTTGCCAGCCTAGGCTTGAGGTGACAGATTCACAGAATGGCTGGTTGGAAGGGGCCTCTGAAAGTCATTTCGTCTAATTCCCCTGCTCGAACCAATGGTAGGTTTCTGAGAACTATGTTCAGTGGGGTTTGAATATCTCCATGGATGGAGACCACCACCATCATCCTGGGCTACTTCTGATGCATGATGAAGTCAGGAATATGCAACCAATACTATAGCAGATAATACCTATCACATTGTGTACCTTACCTGGTGCCTTCCCAATGTGACCATCATTCTCAATATCCCCACTCCACCTCAGCCCCCATTTTCTGCAATCTACATCCCCATGTGGTCCAACCTTTACCTCTCAGAGTCTCCTCAGTGCGTTGTTCCTTTGGTGCAACTCAGCAGAGCCTGCAACAGCAGCAGCACAGGTGCAGAGGGACACTCAGCATGTCACCCTGGCCCCAGCAGGGCAGAAGTGTCACCCTGCAGCTGCTGGCCGTGGTGTGATTAGTCATGAACCCTTCCCTGCCAACACCTGGGCATGTGGTTCATGAAGACAACTCCTCCTGCCTTACCCCACTTTTTAGGCAGGGAAGCATCTTCATCTCTAACATCCTCAAGCTAGTGCTGCCAGAGTAGCTCCTCCTGCAGCAGTGATAAGGCAATAGCCAGGGTCACCAGAGAGAGCTGTACCTGCATGAGCAGACAGAGACTTGGACTCCATGAGGCACTCTTGGGAAATACTTTACATTTTAGGATGGCAGGCTTTATCTTTAACTACATGGAAAATAAAAATTACTTGAACAACATTCATTTCAGGTATTTTAAAAATATTACTTCAATTTTAGTGATTACTTTTTAAATTTCAAAGTAGAAAAAGCTTGTATTTGGTTATTGTGAAATATCCATTTCAATTGGTATTTCATCTATTTCCCACTCCTTCCACTTTCCCCACAGAAAAGAAGTTACATATAAAAAAAAAGTGAAGAAAGCAACACTATTGCTTTTAAAAATAACATTTTTTCTCACTTTTAGCTTTCTGTCTTGAAGTGAGAGAAAAATAACACCAAGTAACATTTTGCATTAGTTCCCTGTGGAAAAATTTATTATTTTTTATCAGAGTAATTTCCCTTTTTTTCTTTAGTGGAAAAAAAATTAGAAGTGAAAAAAGAAAAAAGTACTTACTTTCTTTAACTTCAATGAGAACTAAATGAAAAGAAAGAGATTTTCCACTGGACTATTAAAAAGAGACAAATTAAAAAATAATTATTTTGCATAATTTTATCCTGAAATTTGCTATGAACAGAACATGTAGCTTTTCATGAAAATAAAATGATTGCTTCTCCCCTGTTGGAGGGAAAATACAGCCATTTTAAGTCATTTTTACTAATTAGGATGGTGCTTAAAATTCAGCAATAAATGATAATAAAAGTTTTGAAGGCAATGGTACTCATTGTACCATAAAGCTGGATGGATAATTAAAGCACCATCAGCTGCAAAAACAATGGTGAGACAAAGTGGTTGGCATCAGGCAGTAGTTTTGAGCACCCTTTGAGCTCAGGGCTCAGTTGTCAACTCTTCTGAACAAGAGAGAGAATGGTCTGAAAATGTGGGATATAGTTAGGGTTTCAGGAGCTGAGTTTGTCAGGGTTTTAATTCTTATTGAAGGACTGCAAGTTACAGAATTTAATTTGGGTGCTAGGGGTAAAGTACAAGTTATCTCCTATCACACCAATTGAAGAACTCCTATGTTCCAGAGTTGCCACATGTGCTTCCTTTCAAGCCAGTTTTAGAGCTCAGTCTTGACGCAAGAGGGGAGACAAGCCATGGGTTTAGGATGGCTACAGTACACTATCATCTGCCAAGTTTGGGAGCAGCTGGAAGCTGGGAGTTCCTGCACGTGGCTGTTGGCTGCCCTGAGCCCCATGTGCAGCCTGGCCACAGGCTGCCCAAAACCTGTCTGCCTTGGCAGCACACCCTGTCCCTGCTGGAGGACCATCAACCAGGCTGTTAGTCTCTTAAATCACTACAGCCACAAAGGAGAGAAATATCAATGAATATGAAAAATATAAAAAAATAAAAATATCAGCTGTTGGCCACATGCTGCTCCGTCCTAGATATCAGGTGACAAAAGCACATGGAGGTGCTCTGAAGAAAAGGGTGGGTTTTTTGTTTGTTTGGGAGGTTTTTTGTTTGTTTATTTTTGTTGTTGTTTTCTCTCCAAGCTGAATTGCCTAAAACTGCCTCTGGGAACTAAACAGCAAGGAGATATTTTACATAATATTTTCATGTCATTTTAAGACATGCCTTACAATACTTTTCAGAGATTACCTGCCAGCTCTGCTAGTTATTTAGGATTTAGGATTGCTTTGAAATTATTATTTTACTAGGGTCCTGTTCTCTCAAGCACTCTACAATAGAAATGACAAATCGCTACTGCACAGAGAATAGAAAGCAAAAAAATCTAGGCAAGCATAATTTCATACAGCGCACTGACAGGCTTCCAAACACAGAATCTGGGGAACTGCTCCATCTTCCTACTGGAACGGTCCAACAGACCCTGGTCCTACATTGGAGGCATCACAGCTCTCCAAGGCTGCAGCAATTTCATGTATTGCATAGCTGCAACCAGAGTGGTGCATCATTTTGCACCCTTGCCCAGGACTTCTTGTGCATGCAAGGACCTTGATGCAGCCGTTCATTCTAGTGCTCTTATTATGTTGCAAGTTACATGAGTCTTATTCCTAAAAGAATAGTTTGTGACTCTGATACTGCCTAAACATGTTTAGCCATTCTACTGATGTAGTCTGTAGTCCTGCTGTTACAATCATTGCATCCTTTAAGAGTTTCAACTACTACAAGCCTCATACTTTTTCAATAGAACTTGATATTTGAGCAGCATAAATGGTAGAAATGGTTAGCTTAATTTTATATGTATCTCAAAACAAATTCCAGAGTTGGAATTTGGCAGAGACCACCTACATGACAGACCATCTGGTTCCTTTCCCCTTTTGTGCACTTTATTATTTTGGCAATGTTACTATTAGTATGATTTTGCAGCATAATTTTGGCATTTGTTTGTTTGTTTGTTTCCCTTTGTTTTCTGGGTTTTTTTGTATTTGTCTGGCCCAGGCACTCCAATAGGCTGACACGAAGTACAGATGATTTAAGGGTGCTCTTTAAGTTAACAAGTCATTCCTAGTGATTGGTATTTTGCAGCAGGTTGGGATGTGCTGACTAAGAATTGCACTGCAGAATTTACTGAAAGGCCTGAGTGGAGGGTGTACAGCAGGGGTGCCAAGAGAGCTCAGTAACCTGAGCATTTTACTAAGGGGCTCCTGTTTTGGGAGTGGGCAGAGACCACCACCACTGGGCATTCTAATATAAGGGTTCACCATCAGTGCTTGCTTTGTGCCCAGGGGTGTGCCTTTTAGTCCTGCCATGGCAGTGCCCCAGTGCAAGAGTCCTTGTGGAGATGGAACCATGCTATAGGATAGGCAGAGTATGCCATGATTGCCTCCTAAAAATTGTCCTGATTTGTTGTCAGGTTGTAATGCAACTTTCTTGCCAGAAGTTGCATGATAACCTCTTTGGATTATTCTAGAGTGGTGCTATATTTTTGAAATACAAAGAAATTATATTCTTTCTCATTATTTGCAAAGAAAATAGAGTAATGCTAAAAAATATTATTTCCAATGCAGGAATATCGATCCATGACCAAATACATTACAAAAAGCAGAAAAGAAGCAAATTTTTAAATGTTCTTTTCCAAATATTCATAGTCTGGTTTTTGAGGTTGTCCTGTGCCATGTCAGGAGTTGGATTCAATGATTCTTGTGGGTCCTTTCCAAGTTAGGTTATCCTATATTTCTATTAAATATTCCATTCAATTTTCCCTAAGATATCTTGAACTTCTTTAATTGTGGGGTTTTTTTCTAACTTCTCCTTATGCTGGTACCAAAACCATTTTGAATTCCAAATTTGAAAGGGTACAGTAATTCTTCAAAGCTCAAGGTAGGCAAGATTTGTATTAGCCTGATCTATTTTACTGCAGTCATCCTCAGGCATACTTTAGAGATAGCAGCTATTATATTGTCATTATGTGGAACAGTAGTATATACTTGTGTATATCACATAAATGTTACAAGAAAAACCTCTTTCTCCTCCTGGTAATACTACTTTTTACATCTTCTACCACAGCAGCACAGAAATATTGCTATTTGTGGGATAACACAAAGTGCCACTGCACTCAGTTTTGTGAAAAGGCATGAATTAATATATCCTTTCCAAGCAAAGTCATGGATATACATTGCATAGATAGAATGTAATCTCCATTTTTGTGTAATACAGAGGCACTGTATTTTGGCAATACATGGTCAGAACTGTTTTTTCATATTTCCCTGAGAAAATCCCATTTCCACAAACCACAATGTGTTGACTCTGTAATAGGAGGGAACAGTTTTATTTATCTGGATGTCCTTACCACAAACTCTGTATGTTTCTTTGGATGATTTGTGTTGAGTAGGTTCAGTCACAGTAGATTTTGTCATCACTGAAAGAAAGCACTCAAAATCCCTATGACCCATGGGTCATAAAATTGGTTTTTGCTAAATTTGTGCATTTATACATTGTATTTTTAACAGCATTAAAGTCATTATAGATGAGTCATTCAATGAAAATGTTTGCTTATCTCCAGAGGAGTCTCTGATTATCTATTGCTTTTTTGACATCTCAAGCTACAGGTTCAGTCTTCCAGTTTGGTCACATCATTTTCCTTGGGTTCAGTTAATGTCTCAATCTGATTTGATAGTAACAAACTCAGTAGAGAGCATAAAGCAGCTGTCCATGGCCGCTTTTATAGAAAACTAAATTAAAGCTGTGGTAGAAGGACCAGTAAATCTCCATCAAAAGAAAACTGCTAAAGCCACCTTACAGCGCAAAGTTGTGCAAAGAGGAATTAATGGAAGAAAAGATTGGGAGACACTGCTGGTTTTGGCAGAGATAGAGTTAATTCTTTTCCACAGTAGCTGCTATAGGGCTGTGTTTTGGATTTGTGCTGAAAACGGTGTAGACAATGTAGAGATACTTTCATTATTGCTGAGCAGTGCTTTCCGCCAAAGCCTTTTCTGCTCCTCCCACCGCCCCACCAGTGAGGGGGCTGGGGGTGTAGAAGGAGTTGGAAGGGGACACAGCTGGAATAGCTGACCTCAACTGACCACAGGGATGTCCCAGACCATCCCAGACCATATGGCACCATGCTCAAGATATAAAGCTGGGGGAAGATGAAGGAAAGGGGATATGTTTAAAATCACAGCATTTGTCTTCCCAAGTCACTGTTATGCATGATGGAGCCTTGCTTTTCTTGAAGACAGCTTGCCCATGGAAAGCAGTGAATTAATTGCTTTGCTTGTTCATGAGGCTTTTTCTTTACCTATTAAATTATCTCAATGCATGAGTGTCATGGTTTGGCACTGGCACACGGCCAAATGCCCCCATGAAAATACACTTTCCCTGGGGTCTGCTGTGAGATTTTGACCAGGAATAAGGACAGCAGGCTCTTACTTCAAAAGAAAGAAAAGTTCATTAACTAAACTACAGAAAAAAATAACTAAACTACACACAAAAGAAAAAGAAAACACAAGGAAAATGAAAACCTCACAAAACACTCTCCTCCTCCTCACCCCTAAATTCCCAATACAATACATCTTCCAAAATCACCAGTTCTAAGTCCAGCACTTAGAATGCTCAACTTTCAGTTCCTCAAGAGGAGAGGGAGTCCTTCCATGTGTCGTGGTGGCCTTTTCCACCTTGTCCAGGTGCTCTCACCACCTGAACACGGACCAGGGCTGCTTCCAGGGTTGTCTTTTTAAGGATGCCTCGTCCCACTCCAAAAAGGCACAGTCTCTCACCTTTGGGACATCTGTCCCCCTCATATTTTATATACCCCCTGGGGCTGAGGGGTACCCACACTGAATCTTCTTGGCTCTGGAGCATTTCTCCCCCTGGACTCAGTCTCTGTATCACAAGGAAACATGGCTCTCTCCATGGCTACACAAAAAAGTCCAGCATAAAATGCCACTCCATCTTCTCCATTCCTCCAACATCTCTCACTCTCTCTGGTCCAGACCTTCATCCCTCAGCCATTTCCTTCTTCACCTTCTACCCTTATCTCTTGTCTAGGAAGGGTTAATGTTCTGTAAAGTTTTCATTGTCCAAGAAGGGTTAAAAACTCCTCCAAGCGGCCGGACTCTTGGCTGCACCCCCCATCTCCTCAGCCGGGCTGCCTGCTGCCAGCACATGTTTACCAAATTTCAAGGTAACAGCCACAAGCACAGGCTGCACTCTCTCTCTCTGTCTGTCTCCAAGGGGGGGGGGGGGGGGGGGGGGGGGGGAACAGGCTGCCCATTGCTTTTTGGCATTTCTTTACTTCTTCCTTCCACCCTTGGGGGGCCAGGCCTACCTCTCCCGGCCGGGCCGCATGGCTTTTCCCCTCCCCCGCCCAGCCAGCAGCAGGGCCGGGGGAGGGATCGAACTCCTTCCCGCAGGAAATCCAAAGAGGAGCTGCCAGGGGGAGAGCCCTGCTTTTACCCTGTGTTCTCAGAGGTGGATCCAATGCCCAGTGGTTGGGCCAAATGGCAATATTAAAATCTGAAGACTCATTGGCCCTATCTACAGCATCCCAGAAATCCTGTTTCCGGGCTAAACCATCACAATGAGTTTTCTGGCTTTTACCCTTCCAATTCTCTCGCCCATCATGCTGGTGAAGGAGTGAATGAGCAGTGTGTGGGGCTTTGTTGTCAGCTGGGGTGAAACCTGACAGAGATGAAGTGCAAAGAACATTGATGAAGTTCTAATAAAATGGACAGGGAGTTATTTTCTTCCTCAGAATATTTTATGAAGTCTAGGTTTTATGCCCCTATTTTTGGGGGTTAAGGATGATCAAGGTTGATGGTAAGATTTTTTTGCCATTGGCTTTCCTAGTTAGGAGGCTCGCATGGCAGTCTGGCTCCAAAGAGAATTGCTGGCATGCAAAGCCCATGTTCTGCTAGCATCCAGCACATAAAAGGAGTAAATATCAAGGCTGTGAAATATTTTTAGGAGAAAAAGTTTCTGAAGTAGAACATGAAATCAAGGAAGAGTCATGTTTACTTTGGCTGAAAAAGATGCACCAGATGCTGTGCAACCTAATGTTAAAACACATATTAGTTCCTCTTCTCGGGCTGCTGCCACTGGAGGAAAAGTAGAGTAAGAGCAAAGAGGTGATTAGCAAGAGGGTCATGATATTGTCAATCAAAATTAGAAAGTAATTACAAAAGTAAAGGATGAGATGATGTAGGAAGAGACTTGGACAGATACAGTAGGTATTGAAACAAACATTAAATATAATCACTTCTCTTCCCATGCATTCTTCTTGCAAGTAAGAGCATAGGAATTCATCATTTGGGGAAGAAGAGGAAGAAAGGTGTTTCTGGTACAATTCCCCTTCAGCCCTGCAAAACCCAGGGCATTTCATAAAGTGTAGGTCAAGGTGTGCCCTGGCATCCCCTCCAACAAGTAGAATGATTTCTTGCAGCCATGGTTATATGTGTTATCTGCATGGAGCAGAGCAGTGGCCATGCAGTCAGCACTGAGAGGGCACCTGAAGATTCCCATGTGGCTACAAAGAACACAGAAGCCCCTTCTGGAAGCAGCAGAAATGGTTGTGTAAAGCAAGGGCACGGTATCTTGTCACAGGATTGCTATATAGCCTCCTGCCCAACAGCTTCTCTTCAAGCAGTGCCAACATCCTCTGGGTCCAAGGCCAAAAGCTAATGGGGATGCTCTTCTGAGTAAGCATTTCTGGACTGAGTGCACTGTGATCTCCATGAATTGCACATCTTTGGGGAGAAATTTCTCAAGATTGCTTGCAGATCCCTGCCTCCCTCTGTCTCTGCACCGTGTCACTGGTGGCTTAGTCTGTGCATCCACTATTGCACAGCAGCAAGTGCAGAAGGACTAATGACAGGTGTCTAGCATATCTCCAGATTGGGGTAGCCACTAACATTTTCATTCCATGAGAATTGTTTTCAGCATCTTCAGCATAAATTCCCACTTAAAAGTTTTTCCTTTTTGTTCTGTTTTGCTTGGGGTTTTTGTTGTTGTTTTGTTCATTGGTTGTGTTTTTGGGATTTGTTTGTTTTGTTGTTTTTCTTGGTTTGTTTTGGTTGGGCTTTGTTTTGTTGGATTTGGTTTTGCTTTTTTTTTTTTTTTTTTCCTGAGCATGAGCAGGAAAACATACACCAGAATCTAACAAACACTGAAAGCCAACCTGGACTATTTTGGGTTGATACATCTATAGTGATATTTTGCACTGAGTATTTAATTAATATTATTATAAAGTTCTCTTTATGATAAATAAACCAGAATAAAACCAGCTGATCTTCCAAGAACTGAATTTGTCCTCTGCTGTTATTGCCAGTAAAAATTGATAAAGTATTATTTTAGTGTACAGTGTAAGCTTAAATAATTCTCAAAGAATTAAAAGACCCCACCAGTCAAGGGAAACTATGTATTTTACCTTTGTCCCAAAGACGTATTTATATTAAATATCATAGTTGGCCCTCATTGTTCTTCTGGTTTTTTTCATGTATAAACCACAGATTTTCTTGGCTTTGGAAAGCTGTTTGAAAAGATGGGTATAAATTCTTCAAGAACAGCAAAGTAAGAAGTGCTTTTTTCTCAAGGTTTTAGTTTATATTAATTTTCTTCCAATCAATTTTCTACATGTATATCTTGATTTTAAGTTTCTGCTAGTGTTACTCAGTTGTTTGAGGGTTTTTACCTTAAGTATTTATGCTCTTGATGTCTGATTGGAAGAGCAGGGAGATGTCCATATGCAAGAGAGTGAAAGTGAAATTATGTAACACAAGGGGATGATCGTCCTTTTGCAGTCTCCTAACCTGAGGGGTCATCTTATCTACTCTCTAGATAAAGTCTAAGCAGGCTGTGATAATATTAACAAAATGAGTTTATCATATTGTGAGTTTATCATTTGCACAGACTTTTAGATCCAGGCATGCTGAAGAAAAGTCTACCTTAAACTCACGGTTTTTTATGTTTTGCTGGGAGAGTAAAAAGTTTACTCTATTGGTGCAATAGTATATCCAGTAAAATATAGCAGCATAGCTCTCTTTTTTCTTGTGATACAATGCCTCTGGCCTAGTATGAATTCATTATGCAGTACGCCCAGTTTACTGAAATTCTGGAAGCTGATAACAATAATTAAAATACTACATGACAAGTAGTATTTTATTATGCAATCCCACAATGCCTCAGTGAGTTGTTAGGCACACAGCCAACTGCTTTGAACCACCTGGAAGAATTATTTTTACACCTATCATGGATAGTGTTAGGGAATGATCTGATGGGCTTGCGGATCTGTGGTTATCACACACTAATCACATTGGTAAGATTTCATCTCCTGAGTAACTAAACTGATATTGAGTAAGTGATAATGACCAGGGGTGAATATTGCTGCTGCCTTAATGACTGATGGAGCTAGACGCATGGCCCAAGACTTAACAACAGGCCCTTAGTCAGCAGGCAGAGCCCCAAATGCAGCTGTGGGTGTTGTTATAAGCTGAGACAGGCTGCAGGTGTTTCAGGAGGAAGGGGAAGAAAAAAGCAGCGTATTTGTATAGGTATAGGATATGCCTAAGGAATAAGGTGTGCATGAGCCATATGTTGTAAATCTTAACATTTCATAGCTGTAAATATGTGCAAATTTATCTGAAAAGCTGCTAGTCTTTTTTTTTTCTTAATAAAACTTATTTAGTCAAATTAATTAAAATATCTTAAAAGGTTACATTTCCAGAAAATGGGATATCCTCAGTCTGGATACTTCATCCTCTGATGTCCAGTTTAATCAAATATAGCCTTGATTTTCAAATTTATTTGTGTACCTTTCTAAGCCTTTGCTCATACTGAGACTAACTTGGTCCATGATGAAGTCACAGCAAAAATCACAGTTGTTTCCCTGGGATGATAATTCTTGTGTGGTGGTTTTGCAGCCAGGTTAAAATTTGTAGTATTTCTCTAGTCAGGACCACAGTAATTCCATTTCTTTTTTTCACTGCAACCTTAAGAACACAATGATCGGTCCTTTTGTATTGCTGCTTAACGTTGCATTAATGTACATTAGGTAATGAACACATCAGGATTTCCCAACAATAGCCATGACAAGTTAAGCTTGAAAATTCACCATGAGTATTGAGAATAGTCATGTTCTCTAAGAAAGACACTAAATGTGAATTTCTAATAAGGAAGGATATTTTTTTATATACTCCTAAAAAGTCCTTCCTAATTTCTTGTCTGTGTATTGTCAGGAGAGGAGGTGGTGTTCAGAGCAAAAGCCTAACTGGGGTTTGGTGAGAAGCACAGTGCAGGAGTATCCATTTTCCTCCTCCTATTATAGTGGGAACTGAGGAAGCTGAAACATTCAGGACACTAAATTAGATGCCAAAAAAAAAAAAAAAAGTTACTTGAAAAAAATTTTAAGCTTATCTTGTTAAATTTTGTGTTGTGTAGGGAAAGTAACTGAGTTACGAGTTTTGCACGAAGGCTGAAGTAATTTTGGTTGCTCAGCTGGTGACAACTCATTGCTTCTTAGAAGGTATTGAATGTTATTGGTGCATGTTGTGATTTAGGAATGCCCGTTTAGTGTTTCCACTGAGACTCTCCAAACCATGTCACTTCTTGCTTGCTCCCCTTCCTCCTCCCCCTCAGCTGCACTGGATGGAGAGGAGAATTGGAGGCAAAAAAAGGTAAAGGATTGAGGTAAGAACAATTTACTGGAAACAGCAATGAGATAAGAAAACAAACACTGACAAAAACAATATAAGTTAAAAAGTGTACAAAAGAGAGAGTGATTCACTTGCAAAATGCTCACTGCAGAGCTTGACCTGACCACAGCCACACCACCTTGATTGCTCCATCCAGCTCTTAACCGGTGCCACTCAACTACTCTCCATTCCTCTGCCATGCTTCCTCCCTTCTCCTCAGAAGACAGTCCCTTTCCCCTGCCCCTGGCAATGATGTGGAGTGGTCTAGAATAACCCCCAAGTCCTAGATGTGCCCCCTCCAGGCTACTGCAAAAATTAACCCCATCCTGGCTGGAACTAGCACAGTAACTGAACTGAAGAGCGTGAACATTTTGTCACTTGTTCAGTGGTTTTATTGCTGAGTTTCATCAAAATTTAACAGTCCAATAAGGTGTTTGAAGGAAAATCGATTTTCTCTTCTTAATGAGTGAAGGGCTTTAAGCATTTTTGCCTTGAGTGTTGCCTCTGGAACATCATTTTGTACTACATTCTCAGCATTTCAGAGTGCAAATTCAGAAAACGTATCAACACAAAATTCAGACAGACAGTGTGATCATGACAGTCCCACGCTCTTTGAAACCCATCTGGAAAGAGAGCTCAAATTCCACAAGTCTTTGCCATTTTCTGTAACACAAAAGGGAATTTGAAACATGCAGTGGTAATTTCAGTTGCCTAGCTGACTCGTAGGCCGGTTTTGGTGCTCTCTAACAATGCCTTGCTCTTGCACAAGCCTTGGCCTGGTGGATTACAGCAGAGGGACCATGTGGTGACAGAAGATGCCATTTGATTTCTCACCTGTGACCATAGGGCCTGTCATAAAATTAAAAAAAAAGAAAAAATTGGGATAACTGATCAATATCTGGGCTGCAAGAAAAATAGGTAAGTGCTGCAAGTATAGAGTTTGTGAGCCTGCACACAGGTTGGAGGTGTACAATATTAACTTGTCATTTAAATCAGTTGTGTGAGAGAAAAACTTACGGAAGATATTTGGGAAATCATAAACCCGGAAAACTTCTGTGCAACAATTAGTAAGGAGGGTGTCTGAATATATATTTAAATGCCATGTAAACTCTCCATCTTAGGGGAAACTCTTAGCAGAAATCTTTGGGCAAACTTCATTCTTGGAAGTTGCTGACAGCAAAGGGAAAGGGCAAATGGCAAAGGCATGATCTCTATAGAAACACAGTCACCAGAGCCTTATGAACCGTGTTTCCAAGAGCAGAGTTGGACAAGTAAGTGGAGCTATCAGAACTCTCCTTTTCCCAGCTTTAGACCTGTCATGAATAGCTATGCTGCTTCTTGCTTCCCTGACAGCTTAAAAGAAATGCAGCCTATAACTACACTGTTGCTAGCCCAAGTGACTTCTCTTTGTTATCAAAAGGTTTGCCACAATGTGTAATGCTGGAGAGCCCAGACAAACCCCCCTGCTTTAAGTTTTAATTTACTATCATAACCCTAGGTGAAAATGCTGTCCATGAAGTTTTCCATGAAACATAATATGAGAATGGATTGGAAAAAAAAAAGACAAATGAAGATTTTCATGCTGTGCTGCTCTCCTTGGTGGTGTGATGGGCTTAAAAGCTGCTTTAAAACCAGAGCTCTGCAGGTGGCTGCAGAAGACAGGCACAGTCTGTGCCACCTGGCTCTGAAGAAATTTCCACTGTGATTGCTTATAAGCAAGTTGTCTTGAAAGGTGCTATACCATCAGCAAATGCTGCCAAAAGTGCTCCTTCTCTGGAAGTTTCAGGCTTTTAGCACTAGGACCCCATCCAACTGAAGGCTCAGCAGTGATGATAAAGCAAAGCTAACAATCAGCTCAGCTAGACAGATAGTAGTCTTTTTGATGTAGGTAAGGAAAATTCTTTTTTCAAACAGCAGCATTCAAGATTTCCTTTACCTTTTTTGTTTTTCTTGCATTTTACCTGGATCAGAGAAATGGGGGGCCTTGAGACTTCTAATGCATACCTTATTATGAAAATAGGTTAGTATTGCATTCCAGCATCAGTCTTGTACAAAACAGAACACTATCTATTACAAAATTCCATTCCTTCATCTCCTAAAAACTCATCAATATTTTCACTTTTTTCTGCTGTTGTGCTTTGAGTCCTCAGACTCCATTAGTCCTATCTCTTATCCGAAGGCAATGCTGGAGGATGGCTGAACTCCCTCACATAGCGCAGGGAGTTGTGCCAGAACAGATTGCAAGGAGAGTGATGCAGCACAACTCAGCTCCCTCCTTCTCTCAAGATAGAAACTGGGATTTGAAAACAATAAGCCTCTCCACCAGGCATGCTCAGAAGCTCCCCACCGACTGCTGATTACTGTCGGCATCCAATTACTGCCTGGAAGGTGTAACAAGCCAAGCCCCAGTCTTTTCTGATGTACCACAGGGTGAATCACTGCTTTTGTAGTTTTGAAAAATATAAATATTTTATGAGCTACAGACCGTCATTGTCTCCCAACTCCTTTTCCTGCACTGTATTTTTCACACAGAAACCAACTTAAAATCTGTGTCCATACAAAGATCACAAATCCACCCCTGTGAAATGAACTGTTAAGGTGAATGCATCTAGATGCATCCTAGATGATAATTTAAATTAATTATCCTATACTTCCTAATATCCTATTATCCTATACTTCAGATGACAGAAGGACTTTGCCATGAGTTACAGATTTTCTCCTGCAAGAGCCAATTTCTTTAGCAATTTTCCTTGGATTTTTTAAATGTCATAACTTTTCAATGCTATTAGTTGAATTCAACATCGGTAAAAAAAACACCTAGAAATGCTACAACAGTGGTGAATGTTATTTCTCCACCGGAGTATTGATCTGAGATTGGTCAGTACCCCACAGTTACTTCTGAACATAGCAGTGTCAAGCTGGCAAAATAGAAGTCAGACTAAGGGTAAGGTTATCAATTAGTTGAGAACAGAAATACTCTATTCGGAGTGATGCAAAAAGAATAAAAACCAAATAATTAGTGTAAATTTTCAGGACAGAATAAAGATTACCAAATTAAAATGAACTTTTTTCGTTCTTAAACTCAGTGTCATCTTTCTATGACAGAACTTGGACAAAGGGATTTTTGAGAAGCCTGATACAAGGAACTAAGAGCTTCCCTGTAGTTATTAGCAGAAAGGAATATTATCTGTTTATTTCAAAACCTGAGAAAAATCAAAGCAATCCTGAAATCAAGGTCACCATAAAAAGAGGCTTGCCTAGTAATTCAAACTATGAGTTTTCACAAAGAACATTCACAGAGACAAAACACATTCACAGAACCTGATAAATAGTTTGTTCCTTGTTTTCTCTATAGCTAGAACAGTTCTCAGAATTTACTGCACACTTACAATCATTTACTCTCCAATTTTCAATAGTCTCCAGTTATATTAGAAATACTGACCCAACCCTGTTATATTACTCCCTGAAATCCAGTATGATGCATCTTCACAGCTCACACACACTTTTAGATGGAATGCTTTTATTTGGATTATTGCAGCTAGAACAGAAAGAATCATTACATCTCCTTGATGAAACACAGAGCCTGTACAATGCACACAACAATATAATTTGTTTTCAAATGGACCAACCCCAGAACAGGATGTGACCCTCACTCTGTACCTAAGGAGGCACAGCACAGCTTTGATATGGCACGACTGCCTTGCTACTCAGCAGCAATAAAGATATGTGTTCAAGAAGTGTTCAAGGCCAGGCTGGATGGCACTTTGGGCAACCTGGTCTCTGCCCATAGTAGAAGGGTTGGAACCAAGTTCGATCTGTAAGATCCTTTCCAAACCCAATCATTCTGTAATAGTTAATATTCCAGACAAAGCCTTGGTTTACATGCAATTCCCTCAACATGCTAAAAAAATGTCAAATCTGTACACTCCCATCCAAAAATAAGTGTGTGAAGCCCCAGACCTTCACCTGGGAATACTCTGTTTGTGGCCAAATATCTCTTTTTGGTAATGTTCTTGTAACATCATGAACTTAAAAGATTAATTACATGCCAAATTCGACAAAAACAATCAGGAAAAAGAGGCAAGACATTAAGAAAGCAAGAGCCATACAGCTTCTTTGTTTTGTATTATCGTGGACTCTTTCAGCCCCAAAGGGGAAGGAATAATATCTCTAACTCTGATCTCTTATCCTGGATTATTTCAGTTACTGGATATTTTTTCCTAATCAAAGCACAGCAATTTCTTTCATGAATTAACTTTCGACAAAGAATCAGCTTTGGTGAAGTAACAGATTTGAGTTTCTGAAATAGTTACTTCAGGCTTGGGTCAGCACATCTGTAGGTGAGGACCAGAGCTATTTCCAGGTCCATTAGAGAATAAGAGTGATGCCATGGTGATCAATGCAATTATTTTGCTTCAGATGGAAATGGTTTGGCAGGGATATTACAAAGGGACATTAACGGAAATGGTTTTTTATTAGATAAATGATGAAGATGGTTTCTGTATTGTATTAAATGAATGTTTGTTCACTTGTATTTTCCAGTGTAATCTGTAATCCAGTAAATTTACAATCTTTTTAATAAGAATATGTCCAAGAATAGGATTTCGTAATCAGGACACATGATCTACAGAACAGCAATTTAGTAGTCTACATCTAACTGCTGAAAAATACACCTGAAAGTGGAAAATACATAGAATGATCATAGAAGGTTTGGTTGAAAAAGACCTTTAAGATTATTAAGTCCAATGCTTGGAATGTCCTCAGGTAAACCAAATCTCTAAGTGCCACATCCACACATTTTAAATACCTCCAGGGATAGTGACTCATCCACTACCCTGGGGAGCCTGTTCCAATGTTTAACAGCCCTTTCAGTGCAGAAATTTTTCCTAGTACACAATCTAAACCTCCCCTGGTGAAACTTCACCCCATTTCCTCTTGTCCTATCACTTATTACTTAGGAGAAGAGGCTGATCCTCATGTCTCTGCAACCTCCTTTTAGGTAGATGTCAAGTTTGGTAAGTCACATTTCGCACCCCACCTCAACCCTGAGCCTCCTCTGCCCCAGGCTGAACACCCCCAGCTCCCTCAGCTGCTCTTGCTCTTCACAGGACTTGTGCTCCAGACCTTTCTTCAGCTTCATTGTTCTTCTCTGGACATGCTCCAGCACCTCTTTTCTTCTAGTGAGCTGCCCAAAACTGAACACAGGATTCAAGCTGTAACTCTTTCCCCCCCCTCCCCATCCAAAAAGGAATGGAAATTCTCCTTAGCTCTCTTTCTGTTGTTAATGCATTTATAGAACAGAATATAGATTTATGTTACAGTAACAGTATAAATATAGAAGAAATACTCTATTCCTTCTTTTGTTACAAACAAGGGGCATATGCAATGAACAGCATTTTGCTTTCATTTAAATCCTTGATAATTATTATTCCTTCTTTTCAATTGAACCAACCCCACCCCTCCTCCAAAAAGAAAAAAAAAGACAAAAGGTATGATAGTGATGGATGAGCTAGATAAAAAAAAATGTGGTTTAAGGCTGTCTGCATACTTGATATATGTGTACAACAGCATTCAACACCTGAAAAAATAAAGTAAGAGGCCATGAGATAAGATTCCATGAGATATTTGACAGTTCACCTTTAATTTGAATGCTAGGTAATGCTGGAGTTGTTGGATGGATGACATGAGTACAACTCTGAAAAAAACTATCCAGACGATTTTGATTTTGTCCTCCATCAGTGTAATATCCCAGGAGGCTGATGATGGAATTTCTTGTTTGTGGCAAGATGCTCCTTGTAATTTTGATTTTTATACCCAGTAATCATACTCTTATGAACTGAGGTCCTGGAAAGGAACATTTTCATACCCCTAGCTTTATGGGTACCTCTTTTCCTTTCCTCTTAAGAAAGAAGACAGGCTATTTGTTCATTTTTCATGATAAATTTGAACCATGATGAGACCATTGTATTTGTCCTTTTTCCTTATTTCTTCAATGGCTATCTTACGGACTTGTTTTATTTCACTGAAAAGAAGCCCATTAATAGACTCTTGAGTGGTATGATTCCTTATTCAGTACCAATGTAGTAAAGCCTTTCATGTAGTTTGCCAAAACCCAGAGGTCTTAATTTCCCAGGTTTCACATTGCTGCTTCAGCTGGCAATGTTGGAAATGCAATAATAAAAAAAATGTTGGTTGCATATGGCGATCCTCCTATAAATAAGAGATATCACTTGGCTGTCAAAATAGATGATCATATTGTGTTTTACTGATAAATGGTGTTTACCTTTTAGATTTAATGCATAATTTTTTAAAATGCGTTAACTCACAGAACAAAAACATCTACAAAGAAGTGGTGCTTTCTTTCAAGGCACAGGCACATATGCTTCCTATCTCAGTAGTAACACACTGATTCACAGCAACTACAGCTTCTGTGACATGTGTTTGGATTAAAGTAATAGAAAATAAATGAAATGTTTGGATTCCAAAATACTGGCCAGATCTTTTATTTATTGAGTTATGTAAAAGAATTTGCTTTTCAATGGATGCAAGAGGAGGCAGGGAGCAGTTGGATGCACTGGAATGAAACCAATTTACAGAGCAGTCTTTATTCTGTCAGAAAAAAACACGGCCACTGTCTTATTGTCCACAGCCAATCACATCAGTGTGAGACTAGGCACTGCTTTCAAATGACACTGGTCTGACATATACTTATTTACTTATCCCATCCCTTGAGCAGGCATTATTTAATTGCATAGTCAGACAAAGTTTAGTAGCGGTCCAGTCAGAAGATTCATGAAAGAATCATGATGAGACTGGATTTGATCTTAATATCTCCATCACTTGTCAAATCTTTATTCATGAAATAAGAAACAGTGCTGAGTTTCCACTTTGTGATGCTATTCTGAGACTACACTGAGCTGCCAGAAGAGGTTCAGAAAAATCTAGGATACAGGGCAGAGAAAATCCATCTGCCAGAATTTTTTAAAAGGAGCTCTTGCAGGGTCTGAACTGACTCTGAGATCTCTGAAGAACTGACTGATCCCTGCTTTTCAGACTTTAAGGCCTTCAAACAATAATGGCCTTTTGAATCAAAATAATATACATTATTATAACATAGTGTCTGCTATGTTAAAATTTCTTCTTTGGTAAGGAGCCTCTTCTACTCAGTGCCATCTTATTTCCATGCGTACCCTCCCCCCCAAAAAACCCCACCCAACAGCCTGGAGATTTCATTACAGCAGGTGCTTAGTTTTTGGTTTGGTGATAGTTGTATCTCCCAGAGCAGGCAGCTCAGGCTGAGGTGGTACCCAGAAGCAGCTCTGGCTGGGAAGCTGGCAGAGCAGCTCTGGGTAGGCACAGAGGTCCCACCAGAGGGGTACAGCATGTGTACAGCATTGCACAAGTGCAAGGCCTGGGCCCAAGGACACAGAGCTGACTAGGATGGCCCTGCTGCTCTTTCAGCTAAACAATATTGTGGAAGCAGCCAATGATTAGTGGGTGATGGTTGGTAAATAAATGAGCATACTGCACTGTCAGATAGCCTTTGCCATGTATTGACATCTAAGCTGGTGGAGTTTTTCTGGGTGTGCACAGGTAGGGAAGAGATCAGCGTCCTGCCTGCTATATGGGTTGTAAATATAGATTAGTATAGCATATTAAAATGAAATGTGTGCCAGCCTTTTATATACAGTTTGATTAACTTCAAATGGGCTTCTATAGCACAGCCATCTCATTTACAAAAATACCAAACCCAAAACAAGCAAAACCCTTCAGAACTGAGATAACTTGCTTGCTTCTTATACACAATATACCTGCTTATAATAGTTCCAGTGTGACTCTAATGATAAGAAAAATAGCAGTCCTATATTCAGTTTTTTCCCCACTGCATGTCCATCTTCTGTATTAGACACATTTTACTCTACAGCCTTTCAAGATCATCCCCACCCTCTGAGCTGCTGTGTGTCTGAAGTCAGGCTTGTCCTTTGCTGTGCAGACTGAGGAGGGGACGATATGGAAATGATCTGTGTTACCACACATGCGTACACACCAGCCCCATGCATGTCTGGGAGCACAGGAGACCCCAGTGGCTGTGCAGCCCCCTGTCCATCCCCCTTGTACTCATCCTGCAGCTGCAGCCAGGCTGGACAACAGCCTTTTCTCCCCCCACCATGACCCATGCTGAAACTCCAACAGTGTGAAAAACAGAGAGTCAGGCATGACATGAGGTGATCCCTGATACATCATATAGTGCAGATTCCCTGGATTTTGCACCCAGGGGTCAGTGGGAATTTGAAGTCTGACACATCCAGGCAGTATTTTCCTGTTGTGGTTTTGTTTTTTGTTTGTTTGTTTGTTTGTTTGTTTGTTTTTCTGTTTGTTTGTTTGTGGTTTTTTTTGTGGAAGGCATGAAGCCAGTTCCTAGTTTAATGTGTATATTTGTGGGAATGCTGCCCACCCCATGATCGGGGAAAGTTCAGAGAATACATCTACTGCAAAAGAATTGGGAATAAAAAATTCCTGTGAAATTCAGCCTGTGTTCATAGCCACACAAATATTATAAACATTATAATTTCCCAGTCTTCAGGAAAGTCTGCCAGGATAAAGAAAATATGGTTTACTAATGTAAGAAACTACACATTGTGCTATATTGAGCAGGGAAACTCTCACATAAAGGTCGCAAACCTATGTTTGCGTTCCACCTGGCTAGAAGCATGTAGCTTCCTTGGAAAAAAGAGATATGTTCTTGTTGAATTATTCAGTTTTACTTCATGTTACACCCAGGTATACTTTATGATTACTACCATTATTAACTTCTGTTGTTTTATTACCCACTAGTTCACTTCCAGGGTGAATGATTTGGTGGTGGATGTGGCAGAAATCTGAAAGAAAAGAACAGTGACTACTTCACACAGATGAAAATGTCCTTCTCTGGCTCTGTCCTGGCTCTTCCTACAAAAGCATGAGCTGTGCGGTATTCAAGGCCAACCTATTTCTGCCAATAATAGACTTAAACAATTGCTGCAAACAAATAGATGCATGAGAAAGAGAAGAAAGCAAGGGTAACCTGAGAGGGTGTTTATGTAGATTAGCTGTGTTTAATCTCAATTTAACTCACCATCTGCCTCCTCCTAACCTGCATGTTCAAGACAGCACTCTGTTTCAAAAAGGAGTGAGAATTTGCCTGATGCATGTGGATGAAACTGCTGCTTCCTGTACAGTAGTTTGTTCATGGTTCTCTTTCTGTCCCATCAGGGTGCCTTTGTTTTAGCCATGCTAAAAATAAACACTGTGCACTTGCACTGTGGTTCTTTATGTATATTTTTATATATGTGCTATGTAGAGAAACTAATATGTGTATCTGCATGCATGTGCTGTCTCTATGTGTGTGCCCAAGTATACACACACACACACACACACACACACACACACACACACACACACACACCACGTTTTTCTAAATGTATTCATCTACACGTAAAGGTTTAATAGGAATAACAGTATTTGAGAGGTATTTTTAAAGTGTCTATCTAGTCATTCATGAGAGAAAGGGAGTAATAAAAGTCCAATCTCTGATTTCAGCACATTTGTTATTAATTACTATAATAAACAGCTTATCTATATGGAAAATAAAGTTTTCACATGATTAATTGAAAATTTTAAAGTCTTAATATATTTAATGCATGAGTTATTTATTTGGATTTGTGTTAGAAGAAAACAAATACATTGAGTACCGCCTCAAATTATATTTTCTAGTAGCTGCTTAAAATAAAACAGTGACTGAAAATGTAACAGTTTATGCCATTTTTCCTCTTATACAGATCCTATTTTCAAACTTCAGAACTGGACTCACGCTGCTCTCCCAGGAGGAGCTAGGCTTATGGCTTCTTGGGCAGCTGGCTTCCAGAGGAAAGGGCTTGTCCTACCCTGAACAGTTTGCCCTCTGCCAACCCACACATCTCTATCACCCCACCAAGCTTTTATAAAGGCTGTTCTCTTCCAAGCACAGAGAAGCATCCTCTAAAACATTAATGAGCTGGAAGGAGCACAAGCATGTTAAGATCTCTTGGTCCTGCAGATAACCAAACTTGGTAGCCCAGATTTTTTTTCCAATTGCACAGGAGCAGTGAAAGTGAATGGTCTTCCAAGAGCAGGTGCTATCCCAGCTCCCCATTTGCATTTTCATAGCTTTAGGGCTTTTGTAAGCAAACACGATGCTTTGCCATGAGCTTCAAAACACAGAGCTGAATAATTCAGGCCCCCTATTTTTATTACATTTCAGAAATGGCCCCATCTAAATGTTTCACTGCTAATTTATACGCCACAACCCTTTTGGCTACGCAAAGGTCCCACAAAATGTAAGGTCACAAAGATGCTGCTTCCACTTTTTCTGTTATTAGTAATCAAAGGTGTCTTGCCCCTGACACTATTCACTCCCTAAGGTATTCCTCCATATATAAAAAAAAAAATCTCATTTAAAATCCTGTGTGGGAAAAATATTAAGATCTGAAAGACTACAGGTGACACAATATCTGCACAGGCCTGTGTGCATTTCAGGTGAGAGCTGGTGCCCTTGTTCCTCACTTAACAACAGAGAGGAGCAGAAGTCATCACTCACATATAAGTAAGTAGGTAAGCTCTGTGATGTATTGCAGGGACCACCCCGTCTGCTCCAGCAGCCTCCTAGCTGGTCTCTGCCTGCAGGAAAGCCTCAGGTTTGGTAAGTGCCACCTTTCTCATCTCTGCTGTTTTCTTCTGGCTGGCTGTGTTCGATTTTTAAATTTTGTTCAATCCATCTTTCATATCCTCTCAGCACCACGTTCATCTCCTCCCTCTCTTCTCTTTTGTAACTAGACGCTTTTAAGTGTCTTCACCATAATTTCCAACCACTATCTATTTCTTTGCATATTTACTCTAGAAAGAATGCGAGAACAAAAACATTAGTTTTCAGTCAATCAGGGACTTTCAAAACTGATCAAACCTCTTTTCCTCATTTTGTAAGCTAAATGAGCTTTTTAATGTACTTTTTTCTGTCTATGCTTTCTAATGGTATTCTAATTACCAAAATTTATAGAGCAATTTATATTTAATAAAGCTGATGTCTGTTTGCTTAACACAAGAGAATGTTTGCTAATAAGAGGGCACTTAAATAATCAGCTACACAGTCCTCAGAAGCAATGCAAGAAAATAGGAAACTGCAAGTCACAGTGGATCTGTAATGATACAATGCCCTGCACCCAAACATGATGTGTGAGAGGAACACCTGAGCTCTACTGAATTAGCTAATCAAGGGAACGGAGGCCCCATTTTCATGAAACAAAACCAATAGATAATTAGTATCTCAGGACAAGCTTCAAAAAAAAAAATATGAAACAGGAGGATCTAAAGCCTGATGCTATAGCATTTTCCAAGGTAAGGGATTTTGTGTTGTAAAAGTTCAGAGCAGGCACTGCCCAGGCAGTTTTCACTCAGTGCCTGGATGCAGCAACACAAGAATGATTCCTATTTCTTGCCCTCCCCTCTAAAGTTTTCTTAGATGCCCCTCCCTCTCATTTCAGAAGTACTGCACTTAACTTTTGGTGTCCTAATTTCTTTTTCCATCAATATATTTTGTGTCATCTCCCAGAATCTTTGATTTGCTCACTTTTTATTGCTGGAGAGTCTTACAACTGAAGTATTTCCAAGAGTATGGCTCACAAAGACACATTAAAAGGTGGCAGAACAATTTGAATCCCAACATGTCTAAAGTACATTGTTAACAAAATTTTCTTATTTTTCCATTTACATTGTTTTTTGGGACATTGCCACCCTCGTCAGAGCCCCTGGCCTTTTGCCATCACTTTGAAAGGGGAACTGCCACAAAAGTCAATGGGATATTAGCGTAACACTCAGTGACAGATTTGGCACGTTGCAGCTCTAATACTGAATTTGCTTGAAGGGTCATAAGAATTAATAAGTGTTCATATCAACCCCCTTTGGCCATGTAATAATATACTCCATCACTGATGCAGCATTAAAAACCTGAAATTCATTACACACTGAACCACACATGGTAATTTTGCTATCACTCACCCTGATGAAAGTCAGCTTTGGTACCATAGATATTGTTTCATGACAGCTCTACAGTTCTTTTTAGTCATCACATTAGGTTGTCTCCATCCTCTTGCTGCTTCCACCTACCTTAAGGTTCTATTTTCACTACTCGTTTTTAAACTCCTGCCTTTAAAACTGTATATGAAACATACAGACATGTTTTTTGCACGCAAGTAGGTATTCATCCATTCATTCAAATTCATACATTCATTGACATACACTTCCTAGTTCACCTTTGCATACATACAGAAATGCTAATTCTGTGTGAAAGCAAATATAAAGGAAGCTTTAGCATATGTACCTTTGAACTCAAATACCAGTTTGAATCTTGCTGGCATTTTGACCTTTTCCACTCACCAGACTCAGAGGCAGAAATGTGCAAAAATGAGAAGGGGGGAGGCTCTGTTTTCATCCAACATATAAGCAATAAGTGACACCATTGAAATGGGGCAATTGTTTAATCACTGAGAGAATGAAGCTAATTCAGATTGATTTGGGATGAAAACACAAAGTATTACTAATCCCAACTGAAACACAGCAAACACAATTACCATTCATTTGGAGAAGTAAAACTGAAAATATGCCAACATTCTTTTATAGACCAAGGATAACTAATAATTCTGCACTGAACTTTTTCAGCTGAGTCTATATGCACACTTCATGGTGTCTAACCTTTAAAAAACAGCAAATAACTTCTAATAAACAGCAAGTAACCCCTCAATCAAGTTTTAAAAAAACTCTAGCCTTGGCAAGTGAGTATCCCCAATTAAAACTGGGACACTAATCAGGACCTTCACCAGGGCCTTTCAGCTGTCGTCTGTGGGCTGCTCCTGAGCAAGCTGAATAAGAAAAGCAAGGGCACACAGACCTATACACATACATGTGATATTCCCTGGGGAAATGCCACTCCATCACAAAGCAGCAACAAATGCAGCGGGTCTGGCTCTGTAAAGAGTGGCCTGCAAGCTCATTTTCGGCTCACTACCTATTATCCCATAGCATTTCACCCTTACTTTCACAAAGGCCCTTGCTACACCTTCCCTTCCGATTTGCCTCACTGTTCAAAGTGTCCATGATAAAAAATGAGTGTGTGCTGCCTTTCACTGTCTCTGGCAGCATGGAGATGAAAGATGTCCTTTGTAAACAAGAACCCCTGCGGCTGCAATTTCAAACTGCTGGGGCAAAACAGAGGCTGACAAGCTTAAAACCCTTTTTCAGACTTCCAGTTCTTCTTTCAGGGTTTTGCTGGCCGAAATGGTGTTTTTCTAGCTTTGTTACTGGACTTGCATCCAGTGTTTACATTGCACTTCCAATATCTGCTCTATATTGCTTCTGTCACAGTGTTTCAGATGGCATGCATTTTCATTTTATAGCTCTCCTGCTTCCCTTTAACTTATGACCTTTATTGAAAATGAACCATTTGTTTGCAGAATGTCAGGCAAAAGCGTTGAATCACAGGGGCTTGGCATCTGTGAAATGCTTTGCAATCCATTGCAGCTGTATCGGGAAAGCAGTGATGGAAAACTATAAAATGCCTGGGATTAGAAGTTTATTCTTCTAAGGCAAGGACCCTTACTTGCCTTTGGATTGCCAGGCACATTTCACTCACCAATATACCAAAAAAAAGGCCTGTTATGAATGACTCTTGATGCTTCCCTAATACATTTTTTTGTTGTCTCTTCTGTAAGCATTTCTGTTATTTTTGTCATATCTTTACTGCTCTCAGAATCTCACAGTTCTCCTCAGTGGGCCCTAGGTACTTGCATGACGTGTTTCAGAAGCCAGATGGGGACTGGGTGAGTTCCAGAGCTCAGCAGTGTTTGGCAGCAAGGTCCACACTGCAATGCTGGGACATGGCATGTTACAAAACAGAGGCAAAAACCTGTTTTGCTTTAATTTCAACAATTCATTAAACACTAGCCAATCAGCATCTTACATCTGCATTGTTTACCAGCCTAAAGAATGCTGTAGTCTAAAAAATGCATGCATCTTGTGTTCATAGGCGGCAGGATGAGCTTTGCACCAGTGCCTCTGACAAAGGGAAGGATTAATCTGGAGGAGGATGGGATGAACATGAGACTACTTGCATGCTGTTGCTGCAGATATTGCTGCAGATATTCCTAAGAGGGTCTCTTCACACCCAGACTTGGAGCTAAGGAAGTTCTGCCTGAGAGCACCATGTAGTTACTCAGGATTTTAGTTGGAACCTGAAACAGGATTTAGTAATTTGTGGAAGGAAAAACAAATCTTCTTCCTATTACCCACTACCCCACTGCCAATGCTCTGCAAGAGTGTAGTGGCAGGTTTATGTGTAGTTTCCCCCATCACAGACCACAGATGGATATCTTCATTCCTCTGGGTGCAGTAGAATGGGAACCTTGTGGTGGCTTCCCCTAAATGGGCACAGCATTCAAAACTGGCAAAGGGCTGAAACATGAAAAATGGGCCAAAAGTCAGTGGCATAGGCTCTGTTATTTATACCTGGCTACTGAACTGGTACTTAGGTTGTCCTGCTAGCTATATGCCAATTACTGACATTTCATACAAGTTCTAATGACCTTGGCAGTGGTCAGAACAACAGCATCTTTATTAGAGGGCTTTGAGGGCTTGACAGTATGTTTGGAACACATTTCTGGAGAAAAAAAATCAATAACCACAGCGAAGGAAGTGTCAACTATACAACTCAGAGTTAATTTGGCACCCTAGGAAAACAAACCATCCATGCTTTCCAGAGTTTACTAGAGGCCCCGAGTAATCCAGCTGATCAGCAGGGGTAGGGAGAGGAAACTCTGCTGAAACAAAAGAATTGAACTCAGAGAAAAGTATGGAGCCCTTGGGAATTTTAGAATGGTTTGGGTTAGAATGGACCTTAAAGATCATCTAGCTTGAATATCCCTGCAACAGGCAGAGTTCTCTTCCAGCAGATTAGAGTGCACAGAGCTCCATCCAGACTAGCCTTGAACACTGCCAGGGATGCACCATTCCCAGTGTCTCTGGGCAACCTATTGCCATGCTTCACCATATTCACAGCAAAGAATTTCTCCCTAACATCTAATCCAAATCTCCATTCTTTTAATTTAAAATAATTCCTCTTTGTTTTATCTCTAACTGCCCATGTAAAAAAAAATCTCTCCATCTTTTGTATAAAACTATTTTAAGTACTGAAGGGCTGCATATACACAATTTTTCACAGAAGCACAGAATATGCAGAATTGGAAGGGATCCACAAGGTCCAACTCCTGGCCCTGCCCAGGACCATCCCCAAGAATCACACGATGTGCCTGAGAGCATTGTCCAAACGGTTCTTGAACTCTGTCAGGCTTGGTGCTGTGACCACTGTCCTGGGGAGCTTCTACCAGTGCTCAGCCACACTCTGGTTGAAAAACCTTTTTCTAATATCCAACCTAAAGCTTCCCTGGCACAACTTCAGGCCATTCGCTTGGGTCCTGCCACTGGTCACCACAGAGAAGAGATCAGTGCCTGTCCATTCTCTTCCCCTCACCAGGAGGGGGTAACTGCAGTGAGGTCTCCCCTCAGTCTCCTCTGGGCTGAACAGACCAGGTGACCTCAGACTGCTCCTCATTCAAAGTTACCTCAAGGCCTCCTTTGGATGCTCTCTAACAGCTTAATGTCTTTAATATTGTGGTAACTAACACTGCACACAATTTGCAGGACATCTCAGGAGATTCTGTCACCTGAACCCCACTCCTTAAAAAAAGAAAACACCACAAAACATAATAGACAATTATGATATAATTTGCCTTGAAGGGACAGGTATCCCTACCCCTCAGATCATGAGCTATAGCCTTGAGCATGATAGAGTCTAGGTGAGTGACCCACACTGGCCCACTGTCAAAGATCAATTAACATACAAGTAGTGGACAGGACACATTTTCTAAAATGTGTTTTATGTGGAAAATTTTATGTTTATGTGGAAATTTCTTTCTCAGAACTCGGCTGTGCTATTAGGACCAATGATTGTCTTCCCTTAGGAATGATGTAGATTTTTTCTTTTAAAGGGTGATTTTTCAGTGTTGTTCTCATTCAAATTTTTTTCTGCAGTTACACAAGATTACTTGTAGGCTATAGCATATTTTGTGATCTCTTCTTGCAATCTGTCTCAAGCAGCTGGATCCCTCCATAGCAAAATCAGACTTCATCTCCAAAGCATATTTATTATTCTTTGCTCTGCAGCTGAAATACTTAAGTTGTATTTTCTTCATTTTTTGGTCACTGCATATATGATATACTTCTGCACAGGCTTGTATTGATCTAAAAAAGCATCATAAATTTTCCAGGTTCAGATTCAAGTTGCATTAACTGAAAAGGCAGATCACTGTAAAATGCAATATTCTGAAGAATCAAATAAATCTTGTTATCAGAACAGATGAGGGTTTTCTCTGCCTCTCCTGCACTTTCCAGCCATGTCTTCAGAGGGAAGCAGGAAATTTTGCTGTGCAGGAGGAATGGTCACAAACCAAGTCCTCACAGTACCTTCCAGCATTGCTCTTCCCATGGCAGCAGCATCCACTCTCTGGCTACTGGACTAGGCACAGATGCCAGAGCAAGAGAAGGGCTGGAATTGGCAAGTTAATTAAAGTGGCATTGGCAGAGTGTTTCAGGTCTACCAGTCATCTTGCTGTCTTAATAGAATTTAGGTGTGCCCAGCCTGTATCAATCACTTGTGTGATCCCTTTTAGCATTCCTTTATTTATTAGTGTTGATTTTTAAAATTTAATGATGCATTTCAGTGTTTCCTATTTCAATTCCCACCGTGTTTCCTATTTCATTTCCCTAATTCAATTTTTTTCCTTGCAAATATCTTGAAAATATCAAGAATAACAGAATGCCATTTTGATTTTTGTTCTCCTGCATATTCTTCATTGTAAAATCGTTATCATGGACATCTGGTCACAACAAAATCTCATTGCAAGGAATACTGCTGCATTGGACTTGTTGCTGCCTATTTTGCTGCAGACAGCTTATCGCAGAAATTTTATTCTGTGCAGCATTTATTCCAGGTCATGGATCTATTTCCAGTGAGTGGAGATGAAATTTTCCTACAGTTACTGCAGTTACTTCAGTTCTGCCTCTTTTCAGTATACAGAAGATTCATGTAAAGGCATTTCTTATTTGGCCAACACAGCCAAAATATCGTGGAAAACTGAGAAATGATAAAAGAACAGGTGGCCTTTCAGAGAGATTGGACAGGGAGAAATCACAAATTCAAGTGTCTGAACCTGCTTCTGGGTGGGATTTTAATCAAGACTGTTAAAGCCACTTGTATTTTATTCTTAGCACAAGGAGAATGACAAATCTCACATATTACCAGTACCATCAGCAAGAAGTTAAATATTTAACCTCAGCTCCTTTGGTCCTGGTAACTTCAGAAGTGGTTCCATGAAAATTTACCTATCTCGCAATCAGGAAGTTCCTTAGAAATCCTGTGCAATCTATTCCTTTGCTAGTCCTATAATCAGCACCTGCCCATGAGAAATCAAAGATATTTTTTTTTGACAGCTGAAAATGCTGAATTAAAGGCAATGTTTGGTTTTGTTCTTGGTTGCCTTTATCACCCGGGCTAAGATCTGGCGTAATACAGTCACAACCAATCCTAGCTGAGTGCTGGCAAGCAGCACTGAGCAGATCAGCAATGCAATTAACTCACATTGAAGGATGGCATGGTGGGATTCACCTTTTCTTTCTCCAGCCATCCCAGTGAGGACTTTACTGAGAGGGAAGACCCCTGCACCCAACAGCAGTTTTGATTCTTCAAGGAGCAACCAGATCAACCTGCCCTGGATCCCTGATGCCATGCCATCAGGGTTTTCCCCCATACCTGGGTGTAGCCAGTCTGACAAGTTGATGAGAAGGAACAAAGCAGTTAGGTCAGTGTCTCAAAGGCTGGGATAGCAACAAACAAAGCACATAGCTGGGGCTCAGTGACATGCCCTCTGTCTACAAGGAAACATTGCCTTTCTTTAAAAAACCCAAACCTCTGGCCTCAGCTTTACCAACCAGGTCCATCTCATGCTGTCTCATTTTCCCCTGACTTAGCATTCAAATGTTCTGGTGCATTTCTCAATGAATAATTAATCTCATTTTGAGTCTTTTTGCTTTAACCTACTGTTTTCAGCCTTGGTTTTATTTCCAAGCCCTACGTTTTTAAGTTTAAAATGTTATTTATTCATCTTCAAAATTTCTATTTAATTTATAATTGCTCACTAAACCCAGAAGATAGATGTGACTATCAAATCTGTTTCTTTTGGGAAGGGGGGGGGACAACGGAAGAAGGGCAATGAGAGTAGTTAATAGCAGCTTTAGCAATAGGCAAAAAGGAATCACAAAATTCTATGGACTAGCTGGCCCTCTAGTCCTGATCCCAGCAGGGTCAGGAGCAGCATGTTTCCCTGGAGCATGTCCAGGTGAACTTTTAATATCTGCAACAATACCTAACAATACTGCATCATTGTTCAGAAAATTTAAGTATCAACAAAGAGCAAGTTAGCTATAAAATACTCTTGTTAATGGAGTGTGTTAAAATTTTTTGGCAGTATTACCATCTGAGACAAATAATGTCTCATTAGGAATTTGGGAACTTCCTCTTATGTTACCAGGATATTTTCGGTTGCATATTTCCATCTAATCTAAGAAAATTACTACTGCTTTCCTGTTTTCTGATGCTAAGAATTAATTTGTTTTCTGGATGGGGTGTTTTAATCACTTCCCGAGGAAAATCCTGCGGCAACCAGGGTATTTTATAATCCTGTGTGTCCCTTTAATAACAGGTGTATCAGATTTTCTTGTGATACTCCAGGAAAGAGAGCTCTGGGACATGATACCTTTGGGTACTTGTACCTGCAGGCCAGTTCCATATCCTACAACCTACACATTCACAGCAGTGACTGTGCCTCCTATCTCTTATCAGTTTATCATTTGATGACTCTTAGCCCTCAGGCTTCTTCCAGTGACATACAACACGGTACAGCAATTACCTCAGAGGGGCCCCAACAGCTCACCTGCATCTCAGGAAAGCACTCTTATATTGAATCCTCCTCCCGGCTGCCAGATATAAATCAGCCAAGAGAGTGTATACAACCTTCATCTGCCCTCACCTGAAGCAAGTGCTCTCTCGTTTGCATCCCTTCTGACCTTCTGGTAAGGTCCCTGCAAGTTTATTGCCCCTGCTGAAAGGCCATATTTGCACTGGGTGACATGCAGAGGTGTATTTAATAAGTTGAAAAATCTTGTTATAATTTTTTTCTTTCTTCTGATTTCAGATGATGAAAAAATCTTGCAGGCAATTTAAAATTCAATTCTACAACATGGAAGTAACTGAGCTTTGATTGAAAGTGAGCACTTGTATGTGCAAAATGAAGCATGAAAGAAGTGAAAATGTAATGGGAGATCCATTACCCTGGGGTGGAATGAAGCAGACCCTTGACCCTGGGAGACGCCCCTCCCTTACGTGTTAGAAATAAGTAGATGCATTTCTAATCAGCACAGCCAGGGTCAAATAACAAGGGAAAAATTAACCCAATCCACCATTTCGCTGGGACTAGAAGGTGACAGCACTACACTACGTGAGAGGGACTCAGGCTGTGGCTTGGGAGGAAAGAAGCCAGGAAACCCAACTCCTCACAAGCACAGAAGATGCTGGAGTGACAGCTCACTCCCGGGTTGTGGAAAGCATGGGGTTACAGAGCTGTCACGAGTCACAGTAGCAAGGTCTGTCAGCTGCTCTTGTCTCCTGAGAAGACTGGATATGTATCAGGAGGGGGATCACTGAAACAATCATACTATTTCACACAAACCCCTGTCTGCGCATAAAAAAATGCAAGATTCCTCCAAGCTCCTCTCCAGCCTGCATGTACATCTCACAAATGCATCTGTGCTCAGGTGAAGTCAGCTGAGGTGATAAACGTTTCAATAAATCACACAGCTGACTTCTTTAGCATATCCATTTACAATCTGTAAACAAACAAATCCTGCCAGGTAATAAACTAAATTTCATTTCTATTAAATTATTTATTTCTATTCTCCCAACATTCTGGCAACAACAATATAGAAATCACAGAAATAATGTGAATGGCATTTTCTGTTGCTCTTGCAAACAAGCTAGTTGATACTAGCAGTAATGTTCAAATGACATTGTAAAGCTAGACTTTCAAAGCCAGCTTGCATTATCTTGATTCTGATCCCACAGGAGAAAATGAGGTCAGCTTTGACAAATACAGAGAATCTCAGCCATGAACACTATTGTTCTTACCCATAAGGGATTTTCCTCGCTGAGAAGGTGATAAGCCATTCAAATATAAATTACCTTATGCCAGACTAACTTTGGACCTTGCCCTATGGATGGCAGTGAGGGTGTTGCAGCTCAGACCACGTACCGCAGATTACTTCATGTTGACCCAGGTTGCAAGTTCTGTTCAAGGTCTCAGAGACGATCTATGGTAGAGTGAGATATTAAAATCAGCTTTCTTAATTTCTGGAGCACTGCTGCAACCACTATTCTTATCAGCTTGTCATTGATTCTTCAGTATTTATCTGTGGACACTATGTTAATTTACAGTGTTTCTTTATGAAGTGTGTCTGGAATCCACAGCTGGATTCGTCACAGGTGCAGAAGCAAAATATTACATCAGACTGAAAATGAATTACTAGGACCATAATCTCATTCACAACTCAATCTCCTCAATTTAAAGGCAGTTAAGGTCTACCTTGCTAGCACATGTTTTTTTTTTTTTTTTTCTTTTAAAAATTAAAATATTAGATAATTATAAACTTAGATAATTAAAAACTTAGATAATTAAAACATTATCTAAGTTCAGTGTATGTTAAGAACAACAATTGTGATGATATTTCTCTTGCCAAAACCTCATCCTGCAAAAACCCTTTTTCCTTTTCAAAGCTTTTGTCTTACTCAACATTAGAATATTAATACATCAAAACCATGATTGTCCTTCCAAAGTCACAGCATACTTGTACTTCATTTTAGTACCAGAACATTATTCAGCAAAAATAAAATTAATTATATCAAGAACAGTTCACAGTCAGTGTGCCAACTTATTTTTTAAGGTACCACTAACAAAGGTATGCAGATGTTTTTCTGTGACTGTTGCTTGGAGTACACTCTTTACCTTTATGCTAATTTTCTGTGCAATTTCACTTTGTTCTTATGGTATTTGAAGAGAACAAATGTCAAATTCACAGGTTTGATAACCAAAGCATCTTTCTTCAAATAAAATCATCTCCCAAGCTTTTAATCACAAACTATATTCATTCAGAAAAACAATGAAGCCCTAAACACAAGAGAACAGGGCTACATAATTGATGGTCCAGTCAACATGTCTCAGTTTTAAGCACTGAGTTCTCAAAAAGTTTGTAATAAATCCAGAGCTCAGGAAGAAGGAAAAAATTTTACTGAGAAGCTCAAGGATAGGAAATAAGGATTGTGTCACTACCATTCTGGAAGAAGAACGAGCACTGAAAAAAAATAAAGTAAATCATACACTGCTGAATTGTTTACTCTACTACCCAGGACATATTTGGAAGAGTATTGCTTTAGAAGGAGGTTAAACTCAGTGCTACTGCAGTCTGTGCTGTCAGGTGAGTTATATTTCTTTGGAGAACAAGTATGTTGGGTTTTCTCCTGAAGACTAAAGTGCTTATATTTGCTTCTTGTCAATCAGCCACAGGGAATTGTCTGGTGGGTCTTGAAGTGTAGAGTGACAACATCAAGGGGAACACTACTAATAGAAGAGCAGCCACTGGAGGGGAAAAGAATTAAACTTCTGCTGAGCCTGGCTCTGATTCTCTGTTCTCTAGGAATTAGAGTTCAACCAGGCATTCATAAAAGTCAGCTGAAAACTTACAGAAGGAGTGAAGAATGTGATTTCACTCAGTGCTCTGCCGTAGAAGTGCTCATATCGCAAAGCAGAAAAGTGTTGCAGTTAAACACCTATCAAATTAAACTAGGGCAAACATGCTGGAAGAGAACAAAGGGCTTAGGGGAAAGAAAACAGGAAAAACCACAATCTTTTATTTTTCCTTGAAACTACCAGAACGTATCTCTCTCTCTCAGTCAGTAACCACGCTCTGTGTCAGTCCACGGCGCAGCCCGGAGGTTTTCCAGGGAGCCCGAGTGTGACACTGCGCTTCTGCTGGTGGTGTTTACATCACTCTGCTCGGTAATGTGTGGCTGAGATGGCAGTGGTGCCCCGTGGGAAGGGATGGCATGCCCAGCGGGCAGCGCTCCCACCGAGGGTCCCGGGCTGCCAGCCAGATGCCAGACTGCGAGCCAGAAGCCAGTCCAGCAACATGACTACTTTTCAGCTCTACACAGCACGGCTGAGCTGTTTCTGACGCCTCCCCCTCCTTTCTCTCATGCAACAAAGGCTATTTTATAGGGAGGGGCATTTCCAATTCAAGGGTAGAAAAGCTGTGTATTCAGTATTTCTGGAGGATGATGGTGGGGGAGGGATAATTACACAGCAGCACAGCCAGTTGCTCTGGTTTTGTCTGATTGTTTAGCAAACTTTCAAAGGAAAGCAAGTAGTCACTATAGAAACTACCACATCATATGGCTGTTCATGTTGCCTCTGAGATACAGAATATCTTCTACTAAGACATTCTTATTTTTTCCTGCCTTTAGAACACACTGCACAATAAATAGCTAGGCTTTGGTGTGTGTGGGTGTGTGGTTTTGTTGTTGTGAGGGTTTTTTTGTTTGTTTGTTTGGGGTTTTTTGGTTTTGTTTTTATTTTTGATGTTGGGTTTTGGTTTTGTTGTTGTTGTTGATTTAATTATTATTATTTCTTCAAGTTTGCTTTTCCACCACTGAATGGAGTAAAAGGGTAGGGTTTACTTGGAAATTGATTTGTACAAGTGAGAAATGATCAGTCATTTCAGTCCGTTTGAGCTTCATTTTTAGTAGCAACATCTTATCGCTGCAGAAGAACTCACATTGAAGGATACGTATAGTAAAGCTGAGAACAAAAATAGCTGTCAATCCACAGCTCATTGGGAAGGCGAGGTGAAGAGATCACATGCATAAAAGTCCAGCAGGTCCCAGTTTGATGGCCAGTAATTCAAAACTCAGTGTCTACAGAGAAAAAAGCACTAGCTGTTTGCATTGACTTTGTAGGTAACAGAGCTGTCACATAAAAGGTAAAACATCATAAAAAGCACTGATATGTGCAAAATCCCTTGAGTTAGTGAAGCGCTCAGTAAATACATTAAGAAAAACACGGTGTATCTAGCCTTCGAGTGATGATTTCCCTGTAATCCATGGTGACCTATTTCTATTTTATTATCTTCACCTTGACAGAGCTGAGAAGATATAAATCATTCAATGGCACAAACCCACTGAACTTCGCCTTTGTTCAAATTTTCACCTCTCAGTTCCCAAATCTGGTTTTTCTTTTATTTCTCTTCACTGAAAGGAATAGAGGACTTTTGTCAGAAGTTTCTGATATGCTGTCTGGGCTCCCTCTTTTCTCACAGTGAAAGGCTCCCTCTTTTACCCCCTTTTTTTTTTTTTTTTTTTTTGGTCAAGTGTTTCTTGGGACATTTACATTTGCATGAATAAAGAATTACGTATTCAGAAGTACGAGATTATTTAAGGAGATTCTCTGGATGTTTTCCACTCCTTCAACACAGCTCCCAGCTCAAAACAGCCTATTCCCCCAGTCCAGCCTGCTCCCTCAGCCTCAAGTCCAGCTGCTCCACCACACAGGCTCAAGCTTCCTCGCTGATCCTCAAATGGTACTGTCACCATGTGTGTAGCTGCTTGTTTACCTTTTCCAGCCCCTCTTCATCCCCAGACTCTCCAGTATGCCAGCTGCCCTTCTTGCATCAAAGCAAGCTTTTACCTACTTTGTTCTGCAAGCTTTTACTTTCACACAAAGTTGCAAGTTGCCCTCTGCACCCTCTGTGCGCAGTGCAGAAAGCAGCAGCAGAAGGAGAAGCATTCCTGGGGCCAGGTTTGGTCCTTCATGCCCTTATGGTAGAGCTGGAGGGCAGAGGGGACAGAACTAACCAGCACTGGTTGATCTCCCCTATCTGGGTGTGAGCAGTCCCAGGAGCCAGGCGAGGAGCTCAGATCAGTCGGGCATCTGACCAACTGGCCTAAACAGTGTCTCTGTCTTGCACAGAAAGGCAAGCCTAGGAAGCCAGCATTTCTGTCCTCGTACCTTCCTCAGAGACACCGCAGATCTTATAATGCCTCCATGCATACTTCATTGTTTAACTACTGGAAAATTACTGTTCATCAACCATAGCCAACTGGCCATGGTCTGAAGACTGGAATAAATTAAGAAATATGCAGATCCTGGATCTCTGCCAAGCATTACTTCAGCAGAGTTTTCAGGCCAGTTTTGAATGAGGTACTAGATAATCCCTACCCACCAATAAAAACTTGCTCTGTGATACCTTTGTGTATCAGCTTGGCAGATTCATATTCAGATGTCTGCCTGCTGTTAGACCTTGAAGTTACAAAGACAGATGATAAATGGAGGCATTTCCGATGGGCCAAAGGAGCCTGTTCACAGCCCAATGCTATTTGATATATTTTCATTTAGATGATGACAAACCTACAGCTGGAAAAGTTGGAAGTTGAAGCAGAATAGATGGACTGGTGAATAAATGTGGTTATGACTACTGTCAGGTCTGTATTCCAGTGGAAAGACAATTTCAAACTAACATATTGCATTATATCTATAGATAATGTCTCAGATTGAAGGCCATAGGATACACAAATACAGGAATAGTTTGGAAGCATGGGATTCAAGAAGATTCAGAGTCAAGTAGGGTAACCCACTGACGCTGCCCTTCCAGCAAACCTAACAAAACAAGCAGAAAACACAGAATTATCAGCAGAAGTAGGGATGTGTTACTTCAAAGCTATATGTGGCGTTTGTACAGAAAGTATGGAACCCCACACTTCTGCTGGGAACCACTGTGATGGACACATTGCAGCACTGAAAAGAGATCAGAGGAAAACAAGGGGGAATGACAGGAAGCCCAGGAGAAGCTATTTACTGAAGAAGCACAGTCTAGTCAATTTAGCCAAGGAAAAGTTGAGAGGTGATTTGCTCCCTGTCCAGGAATTTCTGCATGGACAGGTAATTACTACGAGCAAAGAGCTCTTCAGTAGGCAGGGGCTTAACAAGATCAAATGGCTAGAAGCAGAAACCAGCTGAATGCACAGTAAAAAAAGCCTCCTGTTTAAAAAACAGTAACCAATAGAGCAATTTTCTAGGCCAATGTTCTCACTTCAATGTTTTATCAGAACTCCCTTTTTTTCCTTTGAAGATGTGTCAGGAGTTAAGCTCTTAAGGTAGGAATAACTCAGCTAATTTCTATGGCCTACTTAAAAATCATGACAGCAGCAGCTGCAGATCTGACTTCCAGGTCTGTATAACACACCTCTTAGAGCAGTGGCTGGAGAGGGCTGCCAGAGAGGCTGGGCACAGCGCAGTGCTCCCATAGGACTGCCCCTGCATTCTTCTCTGTTGACAGTGCCAGGAAGCAGCCTGAAGAGAGCTGGATCCCTGGAGGAGGCTGCTAGCCTGTGTGCACCACTAGAAGAGGCAAAAGGTTCAACCTGCCAAAAACAAGCACAGACGGTAAACAGAAATACCACCAGAGGAAAGATCAAGCCAGCAAGCCTAAGGAAAGCTCATAAGACAGTGAGAAGTCTGGGAAAGAGAACCCTGCCTGCTGGGACCTTGGGCCAAGGGCATTGCAGATCTCAGCCACTTTCCTCCTCCCCTGAGACCACCTGCCCTCGAGACCAGCAATGGCTGCTGGTGTCCCCTGGGGCCTCTGTTTACAGGCAACAAACACTAGCATGGCTCCAGACACCCAGCTGCTGCAAAAGCGTCAGACCACCTGCAGATGCTCCCTCATTTCCTTCCTCTTCCCTCATCCATACTCTAATGATACCAGTCATTATCACCTGTCAGCTCTCCTTCATCAGGCCTCCTCCTGCTCATTATCACTATCTTCCCAGTTTTCCTCCTTCTCCGACACCTCTTAGCAATGAGCAATGTGCAGTGTGATAGAGTCCAGTATAGAAATGCTTAGGCACAGTTTGTCCCTGTTGTGTGGCCACCAGGAATAGTTAGGTACCTGCTGGAAAAAGCCACACACCTTCAAGGAGCTGGAGTTTCCAAACAGATTCTTCCCAACAAGGGCCTTTGGCAAATGTGAAAACCTAGCGCAGGGCTTCCAAAAACCGAAAATTAAAATGTCGTGGAAATACAGAAAGAGTAAAGTGTAGTCATTGCTAGGGATGAGAAGCTAGAAATTAGCCAGTGCTGTAAAAAATTAAAAGCTTAGGGGAGAAAAACAATTTCAAAGCAAATGCTATGTAAGCAAAAAAAAAAAAAAAAAAAAAAAAGGTTCAACAAGGCACCAAAAGGGGAAGCAGGGATTTACAATAAAAGAAAAACAGCTATTGTAGGTAGCCAGCCAGAAGACTGTAGCAGTTACCAGGATTACAGATCTAGTCACACAACATATCTGGGAAACTTTACAGCTGAGTGTCCTTCTTCACTAGGAAATCTAAATGTTTGCATTCTTCACATGTAAACCCATCAGCTCTCTGGAGCAAAGGCTACATGCATGTAAACAGAAAACACCATCAGTACTCAGACATTAGCAGAGTAACAAAATGTTCTGCATGGCTCCCAAAAGAGCAGGTAACTGCATAACTGCACCAGAGACTTATCTAGAAAAACGTCATTAATTCTTGCAAAAATGTTACCAGAGAAAATTCTGCATTTATTAGGAAGGATAGCTTTTCACTTCCCTTTGCAATTGGCAGGCATCTATTTTTGGTTCATAAATACATCATGTTAAGACCATAAATCTCAGTGACAAGGCTATAGCCTCATGCTTCTGTGGACAGCTGGCCACGTGCCCTCACAATAGCAGTGAATTTTGTCATGCACCAACAAGATTTTCATCCTTGATCTGTGCATTCAAACCTGATGGCGTTTGCAGAAGACTTAATACAGAGGCCTTCTCACTGCTGCAAATCCCAGAAGATTTGGACTCCTAGGCCTGCTCAAGTGACCTTTGCCGCTGTCAGCACAGGATGCACTCACATCACAGCCTATCTAACATGAGTAAGAAACAAGAGCCTCAACAGTTTGCATGCCTGCAGTTGAAAGCCTTGCAGTATCCTTCAGCCATTAAAAGATGTGTGGCCTTGATTCTTAAAATCTGTGAAAGCAGGGTACTCTGTATAGTCAGATGACAGGAGGGAGGCTATAGAGCCATTTCAGCTCTTCAACAGCCACAGAAGCTTTTAATTGCAGGCTGTACTCCACAGGGAATACAGTACTCCTCGCCTGTCCCTGTGCTGAAGCAGGTGCTGTTTACCATTCTCACCCTCCCTTAGGAATTTTCCAAAAGGAAAATAGCAGCCTCCTTGAACCAAGCCTGTAGAAAACATGTTGATGAGGATATGAGCATCTGATCCCATCTCTTGTCTTTTCTCTTATCAATTTGAGAGTAGTTTTAGGTAAATCTAGGGAGTTATTGTTTTTGAGTATCTACAGCTGATTCCAACAACTTCCCTGACTGCACTTCATGTCAGATCCTGAGCTGTGCCCATTGCCACAAAGGTAGCCTGATACGGCTCTATGACACTGCATTTTTGATAGCTTCATTAATATTCTTTATAGTAAACTGTCTTCACTCCAGTGTAACAGGAGTTAGAGCCTTACCTTCTCTGCGTATGCTGAACTCCAAAAACCACTTTGATTCCATGGGGAAGAATCCACAGGATTTTCTATCTTGACAGATTTCTTTTCCCTTTTACAATCAATGCAAAATTCTTGACTGGCTATCCTAAGAAAAATACAGACCTTTTATTTTATGTTTTTTTTTCACAGCTGTTGGTATAATGCTGGTTGTGTTTTATACTTGTATGTCTGAGGGGCAGTTGAGCTGGTAGCAGTCTAGTTCATACCATGCATGTAGAAAAAAGGTATGTCCATTGAAAAAGCTCTTTAAGGGGAGAATGGTTAGTTTCCATTTCCCATTGAAAAACCTGGGGTCCTTTGTGGAGAAACCTTTCTTACTAAGTGTTAGAACAGTATTTAATAGGCTTTTACAACATAAGTGTTTAGGAATTCAGAAACCTCCCACTTGCCTGACTAAGCAGGCAATGAGGGCTCTCCCAATGACTGCCGCACTCAACTTACAAAGCATGTCCCTGATGCTGGGGAAAAAAATATGCTAAGAGTAAATTCTAAACATTTCACTGAGGTTTCAGCTATTATTTATTTTTGTCCTTTGAAACAGCCTTGTTTTTTCAAATGAAATCTTTCTGTCTGGAAAACATTTTCTCCTGAGAAACAGCAAAACAAAGTATATAAAGAATTACAGTGAATTATTGCACAGCAAGTGCTGTACCAGGCTAGACCAAATCTTCATCTCGTGTCCCATCATTGGCAGATGCCAAAATCCAGTGCTCAGGGCAGGGCAGAGTGAGTGTGTTGAGAAGCTGCCCCTGAATGCCGTCCTAGGAGGGACTGGCAGCACAGGGTGTTGTCAGTCAGGGCAGCTGGGTTTGTCAATAGCAGCTTCCAGAGGCTTGTATTTAGAGCAGCTCAGTGCCTTTTACATTGCTGTGGGAATTTAGCACCTACCTGCTGCTACTCCTGTGCCCAGGAGCTCCCATGCTCAGCTGCCGGTCGCATGAAGATCCACATTCCTGTGGCACAGCATGTGATGAAAAAGGCATTGAGTTGTTTTTCCTCTGTCCACAGAGGTGTCTTTCAGTGTCTACAGAGCCCTCTCAACAGCACCCTGTCAGCTCATCTCCAAGGTAAAACCCTTTCATTCCTTGGGCAGTGGCTGCCCATCCTCTGGTCATCCCCTGCCTCTGATTGGGTTTCTCTAATTTCTGCCATATACCCTTTAAAACATGGAAACAGAATTTGGCAGAATAACCAGCATGTGGGGACATCAGGAATTACACAGCATCAAAGCAGATATGTCCTGTCCTCCTTCCTCGTAACTCTATTTTCAGTTCCAAGCAAATTTACATTTTCTGGACTCTTCTGGCTTTTTTTTGCTTTCAAAGACCTAATCCAAAACCACCATCTCATTTCCAGGTGGATATAGCAATAGTGTCTTCAGTCCAGAAACTAAGGGAAACTGCCTATAAAAAATTCAGATTTTTATTGACCCGGAATATGTTCATAAAGAAGGGGAAGATTTGCTGAAAGAAAAATCCCAAAAGTTGGTTCAGGAAAGAAACTTCACAGACACTAGGCTAAATTATGAGGTTCATTGCACCTGATCTTTCACAACACTGACTTCTACCCCAAGGAAAGCTGTGCTTCTCCCAACATCGCTGAACAAACAGTGTTCCCTACACAGGAAACAGCTCCTGCCTCTTCCATCATTCCCCCAACAAGGACTGTGCCTGTCATGTTGCTAATTAGCTCACAGCATGATTAGTCAGGTCAGACATATTGTAAATTGAGTTCTAGAGGCTGTTAAACCCTGATATTTGAGTTAACCTTTAATTAAAATATTTATAAGCACAAAAAATCCTCTCTGAGCACACAGCACAAGACAAGACACTGAAAATTAATTGGCCTTGTGAAAGTTAAGGACTAAGAAACAGTGATAATCAGAAGAAAGGACAGCAGACACTGTTTTAATGATAAGCTTCCCTAAGTTTTCAGACAGGAGACATCAAGAGGAAAGCTGCAGTATCTCCACAAGTAATTTTTTTCTGTAAAAGGTGGAAACAGTAACTGCAGTTCAGCCAATAGGTCAAGAGAAAACAAATATGTTTGAAATGGTAAGTGAAAAGAGTAACATGGAACGTTTCTAAAAATACTACTGATGTTAATAGAAACACATGAGCTAGCACTTTAGCAACAGAGAGAGGAATCAGCAGCTCCTGTTTTTTTCTAACCCCACCTTCCTTTGTGAGCCTCAGCAAGCCAAGCTCAGTATCGATCTGAGGCATTTGTAAGGCTCCACCATTTCATTTCTTTCCACATAAATCAACAAGTTTTAGCAAAATCCCTCATGCACTTTTAGGAGTTCCTGGCATATCTGCATTTTTCTGTAAAAATAGCAAGAATGGGTATTTTTAAAATTTTGGTTATTTCAGTTCCTGTAATGAGCAGCATTTTTAGTTCCTAGGCAGTTTGTTGTTGTTTGAGAAATAAAAAGGAAATTCTTGAATACTAATCTGCCATTTGGAGTCTGTGTCTTGCTCAGGAGAAAGCATTGCCTATTACCTTGGAGATATATGCTTAGGAAAATTTGTGCATATTTCTAAACCACAGCAAGAGATGAAAATACAGTTCAGGTTGTGACTGGTTGATTTATTTGACCTTTTCTGTAAAGGAGATGCCATAGACCAGCGGACAAGCACTGGCTTTATCCCAGAATTTCATGTATGTTTTGAAAGGCTGGGTATATTATGGGCCTGAATCTTCTTGGCCTGGTGGAGTTGCCCCTCACCATTTCACTGGCTGGGCTGACATACTGTCTGTGACTGAAGCTTGTAGCTCTATTTTGCTCAAAAGACTCAGGCCAGATACACAGACAAGTGATACTGAGCAAAAGGGCTGAGCACGCAGCTCATCAGTGGTTATCCATCACCCAGCTGCACATTCTTACTGCTTGCTCTAAGTGCAAGGTGGCTTACAACTACCACAGGCAAGCCATTACATGTGCCTGTGGCTGTTAGAATCTCTCTGAGGTTTGTATTCCTTTCTGAAAGCATCTATTTATAGGTGAAAAATAATCTCTGTATTTTTAGAGACACATTTGCTGGACCCTTTTAGTGACAGCAGCCAGAGTTAAAATAGCCATGCACTTATAAAGTAAGGGAGTTTTTTCCATACCCTTCAACTGAGATGGTGGTTTTTGCACATATTGAAATTCCATCTTAAGAGCACAGAAAATGCAGGTGTCTCATTGCAATCACACCCCAGCAATGGAGGTGCAGACTCCTGCCATGAAGGTACTTCTTACACAAGAAGTATAACCAAAAGCCAAAGAGAAAATTATGTAGTGATTAGGGAATAACTTAGGGTAAAAACAAGGTTAAAGCTAAGGTGTCCTTAGCTTTACCCCATCTGGGGTACTTTTACTTAGGAACAAATTGCAGTAAATTTTGTAGAAAAAGCCTGATGCTGTGAACACACATGTATCAATTTGTGAAAGGTAATAGAATGACTTGTCTGAGAAAGGTATGAAGTCTAATATCAGTCTAGAATTTTATTTCTTTCAGAGCTAATAATAAGGAGGGAAAAGACAAGATAATCTCTTTTTACAGAGATAAAGCATGGAAAAAAGGATTATTTTCCTTTCTTCTGGAATTTCCTTTGAAACTGGCTGACATTTGTGATGACAGTTACATGTTTAAATGCAGATAGAGTTAAAAAAATTCACATGTGTTATACATGAAAAATGCATAGATATTAATCATGATGGGTTGTTGATACCTTCCATTGCAAGATGCCTGCCACTTTTAGGTGAAGTCCTAGAGAAAATATATTGGATTTGAATTTATTCCTACTAGAAAGGATGAAAGGCAATAGAAAACTTGGATTTAATTTGAAAACTTTGTGTTTATTTAAAATTATTTTTTAAAAGAAAGTATGATAAAGAAGATAAAAACTGGAAACAATAGTAAACAAGGAGGGCAATGAACAACAACATCAGTTTGGGAGGTAACTGAAAAGCATCATCAAAAATTAGGGAATCTTAACTGATAATAAACGACTTTAGGAGGCTACACAGTGACAATCTTAAAGGAAAGTTAGACACAAACACTTCTCTGAAGGGGTGCTTTTTACTTCTTATATCTTTGCCACTAGGTTCTTCTCCTCTCTCTTATCACTGCTTTGCTAATGAGAGATCATCTCCCATCATTTTGTTCCTGTCACTGACCCTGACTGCTATTCTTGTATGCTATAGATTTAATGTAATTTAAGCAATCCCCTTTAGCTGTAGAAACTGGAATTCTGCCCGCTGGTGATTATTCTCATTTTCCCTCTCTCTACATTGTAAACTTAGCTAACATGTCTTCACAGAGGACTCTCCCATGGAAAGAAAACCCATAAAAATTATAAAAGTCAATAAACAAGAAGGCAGATTTAGACATTCACATGTGGATAACCACCATGGCTTGTTTAGATTAAAGGGGTTCATGCTGGTGGTAGCTGCAAAAGCAGATTGACAGAAGTAAGAGTGATTTTTAGCAATCAAGGTGCAGGCATTAGATGGACTGTAATTCTGAGGCTGCTATGAAAGTATCATGGTGAGATGATTGATAGATAGACAGATATAAATAGACTTATAGATACTCTCTCTGTGGTCATATTTATGGTATTTCCACCTGTGAGTTGGTGTGATCTTGCTTCATCCCTTTCCCTGTAGATTAAATTCTGCATATCAGAAATCTTGTGCAAACTGGTTAGTGAGAAGTTAGAGACACACTTCTCCACTATTTCATAATGTCCTCTTTCCTTACTCTCTTCTTCCCTAGTGTACAACACAAACGATTCATTCCTGCTTGAGAAACTTGCGTCACAGCCTGATGAACTCTCAGACTGAATTCTGCTGCTGAGACATCTAGCTGCAGATACGTCACTGCTCTGAAGAAAAATTACTCCTACGCTGTACCCTGATATGTCTTCAGCTGCATTCAGAGTGTTAAAATCCAGCTCCACAACAATGACCTGACAGATCAGAGAGAGAGGGTGAGCCTTTAAAGGACAGCAAGGCTCCCTGGCAGAGACATCTATTGGAACACACACAGTCCTGAAAAGGGGCAGAAGGATGAGTTTGCTCTACACCTCCTGTACTGAGGATGGTAGAAAATATCTGTGAATTTAAGCAGAAAACGTGTGAATTTTCTGCTTCTATTTCTTTTAAATAAGAAAGTGAAATACCATGTACATTTAAGGTCTGAAGTGGCATGGTGGCATGGTTCATATGTTCATACAGAGAATCACAGAAGTGTTAGAAGGGATGGCAACCTGGAGATCTTTCCTCTGATACACAGTCTGAGGCAGGACTTTCTCCATATCTCTGACAGGTTGGTGGGGCTTTGCCTAGCCAAGCCTTTAAAGACTGTAAAGCTGGAGACTCCTCTGTGAAGGGCTGCCTGCCCTCCTAGGGAGCAGGATGCCTGTGCTGAGTTTGCAAGCTCCAACACTGAGGCCTCACCTCGCTGGTTGCTGTACGGCCTTGGCAGTCACCCTTTGCACAACTGCAGGCAATTCTTAGACTGTACTGCTAACTCCTCTTTGCAGACTCACCTCCTTTCATCTTTCCATGTGCCTTAGCCTTGAAGTCTCAGCTAGACCGTCGGAGGTGCCTCTTGTTCTCCTTGCACAGCACAACACCCTCACGCAGGGCCATATAAACAGTGTTCATAGCTCCCCATAGTGCTATGCCTATGATATCCAGTATGTGATGTGCCTTCTTCATATAATGCCCACTGGAGAGAACAGTAGGAAAAATCTGAGACCCTGGAATTTATTTGGCACAAATATAAGTTATTTTCATACAAGCAGTACTTGCTGACAAGCATGTTTTCTGCTGCTGTTACTTACTTTCTTCCTAAAGTTTATCAGACACAGGACAAACACAAAAAATTGCTTTTGCAGAAGTGATTGGGAGTGTGGGAATGTACACAGTCCTCTAAAACTTGTTAAGAACATAGATAAAACCATTCACAGCCATCTTTCTCTTGTATTTTTAAATCAGCATGGGACATGTCTTGACATGTCTTCTAAAAACCAAAATTCTTTAACCAGGCAGTACTAAGGTGAGTCCATATTTCACAGGCATGGGAATTTCAAGAGCCCCAGCTGAAGCAAAGTTATTACCTTCAATTGGTTTTGACATTTTGGATGAGAAGGTATTGATAAAATTTTACTAGTTATTGATCCCTAACTGATTAATTACTTCAGTTTCAAAAACTGGGAGCTTTGGAGAAGAAGAGAGGGAGCTTGGAAAGTACTGTCAGAGTGCTGCTGAAGGTGTAGGAGGCTGTTGTTCTCAAATGCAGAACTAGGCTATTGCATGCATTGGACACGCTTGCAACTGTGAAATCTCAGGATCTTTCCAACTAATACAGCACACATAATGAGAAAAGATCATGTCGCTTCTTTAACAACAGCTCATGAGGGTTTCTATAACAATTGTGCTATTCGTGTACACTGCTCATTGACCTTTGTGTTTGCTTGGCAGAAGTAGCATCCCTGACTGAAGTAGAGGTGCTGTTCAAATGAAAGGTAACCACAATATTTGTGTTTATGGAAAACTCGAGCGTCAGCAGCAAGATACAAACCCCTTGATAGGAGTCTTCAGGCATGAACTCATGCTAGATGTTACAGACTGCACACATGATCCCAGTGGAGAAAAGCCTTCCATAAAAATCAATTCCTCAAGACAGGAAAAAAAATCACTTCATTCCCCATTCCAGCAGAATGTGAATATCATGTCAGCTTCCTGGACCTGCATGCCAGATGTGAGCATGTCACAACTGCTCTGTATCCAGTTTGATGTTGCCTGTCAGAAATGAAAGCCTGTCAGGTATTCATTTGAGCAGGTATGTGTGAGTTTGTGCAGTGTGTGCATGCACACATATGCAAACTTTTGCTGGACGCCTGCACACATCAAGTTTTTCACTCACCAGAAATGTTTCCAAGGCAGAAAGAAAGAAAGCCACTTTCACTTGAAACTCTTGTGTTCATGTGTTTCCATCTTTCTGAATTAAATGTAATTTTGTGGAAGTTTCATGGTAAGAATCTCATATCACTGGTTTTCTTCCCCCCAGACATGTTAATAAGATTCCACAGAATCTTATCTTATTCCGCAGTTCAGAAAATGAGTTTGCAACTTAAACAGTCTATTCAGATGATTTTTACTGTTGACTTCAGTTAAATTTAGATTGTCATTTTCTTTCTAAAAGATGAATGTACCTTTGTCATTGAGGATGAATTTGGGCTTATCAATGCTTCTATACATCAGAGCTCCAACCCCTCTGAGGAGCCTACAACAAATTCCGTAAATTCAGTGCTTATTAACTAAATGAATTTGTTCCTGAGGAAAGGACACTGAAAAACATGAAAGAAAAGAAAATAGGGGCAGCAATGAGGAAAGGACATCCACAAGTCATGGCCAGGTCTCAGGAACTTCCACTGTTACCTGTTGTGGGAAATTAGAGACATGGGATGGCAGCATGTGCTTGCCTCTCTGCAGACACACTTATAGATGTGCAAAAGTGATTTGCTTGAAAGAAGTGCAGGCTTAGAGTAGAATATCCCAGGGCTTTTAAAAATAGTTTTAGGCTGGGATTTTAATGGCTCAAGAGAAATAGACAAGGGCACCCCAGATTTTGTGATTCTGGTAGGGTAAATTAAAAAAAAAAAAGTAATTATAACATTTTTGCTTTTTTCAAAAGAGCATTCCATATAGCCCTGCATTAGTTGTGTGAAACCTTCATACTGAATTCACAATATTTTGAACTTAGAAGATGCAACATGCTAGTGCGCAATACATTGCTAATCAGTCTATCCTTGGCATCATTTATATATCAGTTGTGGACTCTGTATCACACAGGTTACCACTCAGGAATCATGGCTTTACTCATCTACGTGGATAATTGCAGCCTTTATGTCCTCTGAGAGGCATTATGTTGTCAGGCCAGGCAGCAGCTTGCTGATGAACTCATGAAAGAGCAATATGTAGTCTCAGACAGCTATAAGATCCAGTCCCCCCATCCATTGCCAAGCATTATTTAAACACATTTTAAATTCTAGCTACAGTTGTGATTTAAAATTTATTTTACTAATACATTTTTGTTGCTAGTCTTTCAACTAAAAGCTTCAAATTTTGTTTCATCAAGGAAAGAATCAGCACTCCCATCTGGGGCTCCTGAGAAATGTGTACCAAGGTGCAAGGTGCACACCCTGTGTGCTGTGCCTCCATCAGTGTAGTGAAGCTACATGATCCCCAAAATGCTGCCTGTGCAAGAAGAATCACAGTCATGCACGTAACTATTTCCTCCAGGAAATGGAGGGGCTGGGGCCTGAGATCTGGTTGGGAGCAAAGGACTGGAGGGAGGATACCTGCAGGTCCTGACTTTTCAGTAGGATTTCTCCCAGGCAAGGCATCCGCACCTTTGGAAGCAAATAGCCAAGAGACACACCTAAAGTCCAGGCAAGAACTGAAATATCACACTTGGGTTCTAATTTCTCCATAATGAATAAAATATGCTCTCTGATCTAATCTAAATATACACATGAATATATCAGTAAAATGCAGATGATTTAAGTGGGTGTAATCTCCTTAATACAAATGAGACTTGCCAATCTCTGTGCAAAGCCAAACATCACTGCCATGCTGCAGTTATGTAAGGTTTACCTCATGGTTGGTGGGCAATGAGTGGGGAGAGAATATGTGAGAGCATCCATGAAAAAAATCAAACATTTTGTCTGTGTCAAAGAAATCATAGCCCAATAGTACAGAATGGAGTATGCCCAACCAGCTATCAGAATAGTACTTAAAAACAAAAGTCAGAGAAGCAGTACTATATTTCACAATGATAAAGATGGCATGAAGCTCATTTGCTTTAAATAATAAGATATATTTCTGAATAACACCCTTTTAGCTGCCCACTGTGCCTGTGTAGATTCAGATCAGTGATCATGAACCTATTTTCCCAGGAGGTTACTTTTCAGTAAGTCACTTCTGTGTGAAATGTCACTTGTAAATGAGGAATGGGATCTATTTAACCATATGTTTGATGGGAGACAAATTGCTGGGGGTGTTATTTTGGTGATTGCTCTCTTGACATAGCCCAGGTAGGAGACAAAGCATGACACATCTCTTATAGACTCAGTGCAATAAAATGTGAATAATTAAAAGCTTTTTGATATTATCCTGCCTTCTTTTAGAACATGTCTTCAATAATTCAATTTTTTTCTCCAAAGTGTTTTGTTACACATCTTCAGTAACTTCCACAGTTTTCTTGATTAACCTTGGGATAGCATGATTTACTCCATACATGCATGTGCATTGATGTGTTACTGTTTGTATGTTGAGGGAATTTTCCTCTCCCATACTCATCTTTTTCTACATCACATGTGAATCATCTTCTGTCTCTATTGGCCACTGTTAGCAACAACAGGTAACACAATTGCAGCGATCAGTGTTTTAAGTAGGATTAAGATTCAAGACCTGCAGTTTCTTCCTTCTTTTTACTGTGCCCTTGCTGTCCATGGAGAATTCAGCCTGCCCTTCTGGGTGCTGCAGAGCATCACTTCCCTGATTTTCAGGTGATATATCATATAGCTAACATCTTTCATGAGAACAGACTACCCCAATTATTAACCTCACTTTATATTCTAGGACCTATTAAAAACAAAATAAAACCAAAACAAAATCAAAAAACTACTCCACACCACCTACCACCCCATTCCGCACCCCCCGACCCACTCCCCCCACACTTTGAAAAGGTTTGTTTTTCATCTTGTAAAATGTTCTCACTTTTTAAACTTTAGAGATTTTGGGGGAGAGCTTTTCTAGGCTAGAAAACTCATTTCTGGCTAAAAATTTCTCATGTATGGTCTGTAGAAATACATATTTCTTTCAAACTCATTCATCTTTATGACTTGATTTCTATGCCCGTTTTTATCTTATTTCAGTCACCAAATCTACTGTTTAACCAAATAATGGTGGGCTCAATCCCTGAAAGATTCATTTGAAACACTTTTATTTTTAGACTATTTTTACTATGTTTTCCATGCCCATTAATTGATTCCATTTTGTGTTTCTTTGGATAGAAATGTTTTCGTGCTTTAGTACTTCAGAATGGGTTTCTTTTGCTGAAGCTTTCTGAATCTTAAAAGACTGTTTCCAAAAAACATGAAGGAACAATACTGAAGAGGGTAATTGTGGAGACAGTAGATAGGAGGCTCAGAGTAAAAATGGTTTCAAAATAAAATCTTGAAACCATTGGAAGAAATTGATTGCTCGTCACACTTTGTAATTAGCACTTCACTAACCTTTGGGAAAAACAGACCCAGAGCAAGGCAGGATTCATATTCCGAAGACAGAAATAGAAAACATTAATGATTTTCCTATAATGTCTCATTTACATTTTTGCTGTGTTTCATAATATGCATTGGGTATTTCTGTTATAGTTTGCCATTGCAATCATTCTGCCATATCATATTTGGTAATAATTTTTAATAATATAAATATTTATCTACCTAAATATTTATCTATCTATTTATCTACCTAGATCTGTCTGTGTGTTTATAGTGATGTGCATGACTGTGATTCTGCTTGCACAGGCACTTTTATATGTCTAAACACAATTCTGAAGTCTAGCACATGAGATACAAAATACATGGTTTATTAAGTACATATTAAGCCAACTTAAAAAATTCAACCAATTCTTACAAACATATGTAATACACATATTTCTGACATCTATGTTTTCTCTGATTTGTCATGTTTGTCCAAACTAATCAACTGAGAACGACAGCAATATCTTTCTTTCATTATCTTTGTGGAGACAAAAGGATTGTTATTTCAGTATTTATCCTGTAAACTGTATGTTTAATATATGCTTCACTGAATACACACCAATTTATGGGCAGAGCAGGATGTCCGCTCACCTTTGCTAAATTTCTTCAAAACTGACACTTTATTTACTAAACTCAGACTGAAGTGCACGATTATTTTTCACTAAGATCTCCCTGACTGTGAATTTTAAAACACTGAGAAGTGTGCTCCCTGGTAATGTTAGCTGATGTGCCTGTACCAATGGGTATATGTTATTCAACACACACAGGTATTTCTGTACAGCTGAAGACACTCATGAAATGTGTCAGCCTAAACACTACTATATGATCTGCTCAGTGAGGGCATCCTTCACCTAGACTTGACTTTCTTTCCTTAACCTGGCATATTTTCTAGGTCTGAGGTGGCTCCTGCTAGGTGTCTGAAATGCCTACTGTTTCTATAAACTAATAATAGTAACATCACTAAGTAAAATGCTTCCTGGCATACATTCGTACAAAAGATTGAGCAAGACAAAGCACTAATAGTGAAACAAAGAGGGTGAAGAAAATCTGTGTTTATATAACATCAAAATGGGGCCTGATTATCTGAAAACTTTGTACAAACTGGCTTCACCTTGGATCCAAAGGAACTTGTTCACACGTCATACAGTCCTCTACAGAGTCAAGATGAAATGCAAAACAATTTTGAAATTTTCTATTTTTTTGCATTTACTGTCTAAAAGATCTGTATTGGTCTTACATAGTGAACCTCAATAAAAAATGTAAGCAACACCCACACCAGATGGAATCAGATAATTTACCCTCAAGCAGCACATGGTAAACGGAGATAAGTGATTGATTCTGTTTTTGTGTGGCCAATTACATTGACTAATAGCATATCATGAGCAAGAAGGATTGCTCTCAGTCTCACCTGTTGAGCATCCAGAACAAAGCAGGCAATTTTGGAGGAAATGTCAGCAAGAAGAGAGAGAGAGAGGGAAAGAATTGTGCAAGCAATCCACCTCACTACCCAGAGGACTGACGTCCTTTGAGGCTACATGGCAGTGTTGGCTTTGAATTGATGCCATTTTGGAAAAGTTCACCAGCCTGTGCCATCACTGGTCCAAGTTTCTCTGCACTGTTGATAAATAGACTCATTTTTGGCATCAGGTCTTCAGGCTTGGTGGGGAGGGAGAGGGATATTACCTTCATGGGTATAGTTAGCAGTCAGCATGCTTTAGGTATGCTTCAGAAGTAGTCTTCCACACTGAACGGAAATGTTTCCACAAAAAGTTTCTTCCCAGTGTGCTGGGAAAGGGCTCCAGGGGAAGCCTCCCTGTTAAGATAAGCACCTTGCATCCAGCAGCTACCCAAACCCAACATCAGGTATTTCACATTACATGTTTATGTGAAGTTTGTATAAGAGTGAAACCTACAGGGTTTATAAAAGAAATTATTAAATGTACAAATGGAGCTTCTACCATCAGTTCATAGTGCTAGGAGAGGCCAGGGAGAAATAAAAGGTGTAAACGCAGCAATAGCTGTACTCACTAATCAAATATAAAAACATGAAGCAGAAATGCCAGTCCCAGCATCCAGACAGCAAAATCAGTGAGAAGGAAAATAGGAATGAGAAATGCCATTTTGAGTGAAGGGAGCTTGTTTGGAAGCAACATAGGATGAATGATGTTGGGTTACCCCTGCCTGCCCTCCCTCTGGATATGCCAGCCTCCTGGACTTCCTCTGGCAGGGAGTCATCTTTTATCACCTTAGGTAAGTAAGGTGGTGAGAAAAACCCTTCTTGATAAGAACAGAACTGATGATTTTCTGGTTTCATACCTTTTTCTGTAACTGCCAGCATAATATTTGACCGTTTTTGACAGAGATTAACGTACTTAATATTTTCTTTCATTTGACTCCAGGAAACTGAATACAGACTGCTCGTAACTCAGAAGGTGTCAAACATGTCAGAAAGAGGTGGATGGCTTGTGGAGTGCTGTGCACTCTCTTCAGATTAGGGTGATTTAGCAATGCTTAGGGCAGTTGTCTACTAACCTGAAGGCCATCAAACACCAAGACTCTAAGGAGATCTTGAGGTTTGTCAATAACCACAAACTCATCGCTGATGTCTAACAGAAATAAAACCTGGTTTTACATTGCTAATGATCTCTGGGCTTTAAAAGCAAAACTAAGAATTTTACTTGCACATCATGCAGTTCAGAATGAAAATACAAAAATACCAACCCCCAAACTAATAAAGAACACACAAACAGATAAAGATAAGTTGTACTTTATAAGTACTATTCACAGTACTTATAAAGGATATGTTTGATAAACAGTTTCCACATCTAGAATCACAAATTACAGTGAAGACTGCAGATGTGGCAAAACAGGCCACTTGCCTTCATTAGGTGCTCCCCAAAGGATTTGGATGTGCACTGTGGAAAGCTGTGCTTGTCCTCACCTTCCAGCTGACTTCCAATGTGACCTTGGGCAAGTAACTCGTCTGTGCCTCAGATAGCTGGCCGTAAAATTGTGTTCTCATCTTTGACTGACCTCGTTTATTTACATAGTATACTAATCAGAACAGATGCTGTTACTTACCCTGTGTTTGCTACAACAGGTAGCAGAGACCTTGACTGGAGGTCACATGTGATCAACATGTTGTGAAAACGTCAGGATGTCAGAAACAAAAATAATGCTAATCTTTCTCTTGTCTCCTACATTAAAGAATTTGAAACAGTATACAAAAAAGTTCAACAACACTTCAGATATGCATGGATGGCATGTTTTCCTCTATGACTTTCTGGGTTTATGTCTAACACAGAGATTGGAAGACAGTGGACTTCCAGAATGTGGGGATATTTGTTACACTCAATTCTTCTGCTTCAACAGCAGATTCAGTTTGACATGACTCCAAAATTATGTGACTTGTCTCAGTTCAAAGAGATATAAAGCACTAGTACTTCAGGTGCCTGTGCTAAATTTAGAGAGGATATTCAATAATGTAGTGTCATTTTCTTGTCAAAGGCAGAAAAAAGAATTCCCCATGTGAAACAATACTACCAAGCCTGTGTTTGTCAATTCACCTAAGGATGGAGGCAGTGAGTGGCTTCTGGCAGAGGATACGAGCGGGATAGCTAGTGGCAGAGCAGTTTGCAGCTCCAGAAAAACAAGTCCCACTATATAAGGAATGCTTCAATGTGGACACACAAAAATTGCTTAATTTTGGAACTTTTACTAAAGTGGTCACAGCACTGTGTTTCTTAGCATAGGTAGCAAAGCCCTTTCTCAACTGCAGAGTCTACAGAGTCCGGCAGACAGCATATCCTGAGCCAAGTGCTGCTCCCCTTTTCTGTAAGAGATGCCTAATCTCACCAGGCCAGAATATGCTTTGGTCTCAAGACTTACATTTGCCCCCACACCTCTGAAACAACCTTGAAACAAACCCTGAGATACATCCACTCTTGTTTCTTCTACAAATTCTAGCAATTATTTTCCCTAAGGGTAATTTTTTACTACCTGTAAATTTACCCTTTATTAAGGGTAAATTTTTAATCCCAGAAGGACTTGTTCCTTCAGAGCATCCCTAGGTCAATCTCAAACTTACAACAGGCTGTACTAGACTCATCAGGGCAGGCAAAGCCTTTAAATTTCCTCTGTGTCAAAAGAGTGGTACCCTGCTGTGTAGCAGGACCATACAGCAGAAGCAGGGAGAGACACAGGGCTGCCCAGGGACCAGCTTTGCATTAGGGGAAATAAGGATTAATTTATCCCTCATGCTACAGAAGCAGCAAGAAAATGCTGAAAAACCTGGAAAGCAGAGAACAACAGGAGGTGGGCCAGATCTCTTCAATATAAAAAATAGCTCTGAAAAAGTATTGGAAACAGTATAACTAGGTTCACTGCAGTGGGTAGTTGAAATGTCCATGTTGTAGGTTTTGTAACATGCATCCTCAAACATTCAAAGTAGCTCAGTTGGAGATGCTGAGGATTTTCCCCAGTTATTGGCTGCCAGTGGTACTTACCACACACTTTATACCAAGTCCACTGATCCTTCTCTCTCTGATCTGCAATAGAGAGTTGAGCTTTGTAGTTATGATGAAAATTCATCTCCCTTTTGGGATAATGATCAAAACCCTACCCAAATTTAGCAGACATATCCACCTGTCCCAAGCAGGCCAGGTCTGTGCAGAAAATGTGCTTGCTCTGCTTGTGAATGAAACCGCAGAGGCGGGGAAGACAGGACAAGATCCATTCCTCTCTTCTTGCACAGTCCCTCCCCTCCATTGCTCTGCTGTCCCTGAAGCTGACAGGAGAACACCACTGGAGCTCTTTCTCCTACTGTGGGCATGTCTTGCCTCAGGGAAACCACTTCTCTCCAAGCCAAGCACCCTGCTCTTTAGTACAGCCATCACTTCAAGGGAACTAGTCAGTGTGCAACCTGTGACCATACCTTTCCACCCAGATGCTCAGCCTTCTTAGCCTTTGCTTCACTGGACTTTGAATATTGCAACACCAGGCTTCCCAGCAACATCTGGATGTGCATTGTTTGGAAGATGTTTGCTACCAGCTGTCCTTTATATGGTATGGTGCTGTGGGGAAGAGATTTAAAACCACTGAGGTCTCTCCTGGAGGAAACTTCACCTTTACAAGTGGCCACTTACAGAGCAGGATCCCAGGTCAAAAGAAAAAGAAAAATCAAAGAAGGTTCTTTTTCAATTTAGTTGAAATTCAGGGGAACAAAAATACAAGGGAAACACAGAAATACTAAAGCAGGTCACTCTGGGTTCAACTCCTGCAGACGTAAGACATCAACACTATCAGGAGGAAAGCCCAGGAAAGGCAGTGCAGGCAGCAGGGCTGCAGATAGCCTTGCCAGGGGTCACAGGCTGCCCCTACCCCTGTCATTTGTCCCCACAGGCATCTGACTCCTTTGGCAGCAAGAGGAGGAAGCAGCCCCAGGCCCAGGCAGGCACCCAGGGAGCCCTGTCTGTTTGCAGCCAGAGGCAAAGGCTTATGCAATTACACTGTGAAGCTGAAAGGCAGTTTTTCTGCTGCGTTTATTTTTTAAGACAAGAAAAGCATGGGTCTACAAGCTGAACACTGCTGTGCCATGCTGACAGCATTTCTTGTCGATGACCTCAGTATTTGCTCATTCTGACATCACTGTCAGGAGCAATATAATTCAGGCTGGTGTCCTGTGAAATGCTCCCTGGGCAGATTTACAAGAGAATAAGGGCATGTGCCCTTCTGGACAGCAAACCACTGTGTACTTACCTTTCAAAACAGACTGTGAATAATAATGAGGGAGGTTTGGAATATTCCCTTTTCTCCATTAAAATGTCCACTGCTGATCATTTCCAGTGCATTAAGAAATGAGAGCTTAAACCCTGAGGCCTTCACAGCATTTTCAGCAGACTTTTGAGGAAGAACATTCTAGTGTAGAGGGTATTCAAAGAATTTCAGAGCAATATCCATCTTGTGCAGAATTAAAAGTTATGTGTTCAACATAACATTTTGCTGTGCAAAAAATATATTGGTTGAAAAAGAAGGTAGGAATGGCTTCATAAAAGTCAATAATTAGTTTGTTTTTTTTTCCTGAAATGAAAGGGATTGGCCTGCACTCTGGGTATCTCTTTAAATCCCAGGAATACCCTTGTTGTCTTTGATATATCTCCTCAGAGAAATTTCCATCCTTGTACGAGTGAATATAATATCACCTAAGAAATGAGACCATCAGAAGCCAGACCAAACTGATCCCTGCAGTAGGACAAACATATTGCCTGAACACGTGTGCTAGTTAGCAGAAGGTTAGCATGCATGCTGACACATAGGAACTGCCCTACACTTTTTGTTATCAAGCACTGCACCCAGCTCAGCACTGTACCTGTGTTTCAGACAATGTGAGATTGCTAACTGGATTTTGATGACATTCAACTGAGAAATTGGGCTGTCTAGGTCCCAAGGACTGCATCCTGGCCAAGGATGCCATAGCAATTTATGCTGGGGCTAAGTTACAGTTATGTTTCCTTCACTGTGAGCAAAAGACAGATAAACTACATGTAGAAGTCAATGAAGAGAGGAGCCTAAATTGTATCATAACATCTCTGTTGCAAGTATTTGACATGCCTCTGCAACTAGAAAGGGCTAGTAATTGAGGCAAAACCTCTACACCCACTGCTGCTTAGGGATCCATGCCAAGTTGTGACTTGATTACTTCCTTTTCCTATTTACTGATCTATCCTCAAGACATCTTTTCTCCACAGTTACCTCCAGCAAAAATGTACAGCTAAGTAAAGCATACAGACAGTGTCTCAGTTGACTATCTCTAAGGTGTAACAAACACATGACTGCCATCCAACTAGGTGACTGGATATGATATTAAGGATGGAAAGGCATGGAATTCCAAAATTTCTGTGGTCTTTCATCCTATTTTCAAGCTTCCAAAGACTTACAACACTGTACCAAGTTACTTACAATCCCCCTCTAAGTGGGCAAACTTTTTGTGGTTAGGCACAATATGCTATCTGCAACATGATTTCTTCAAACAGGAGCCAAGACCTATACATTGACTAATTCTATACTGCTGTTGTTATTGTAAAATGAAAAAAGATAATCACCATTCAGGTTATAGTGGCTTCAGAACTGTACAATTATTATCTACTTATGTAGCTCAGTGGAGGAATTTTATTAGGGAGCTCTATCCACATATGTGTTCTGCTTAAAGGGTTGTGTTCAAAAAGAAATTGTGCTTTTACATCTCTGCACATGTACTCAGAAGTCATTTGCTACTGAATATAAGTATGAAAAAGCCCATGTAAAAATTGAGAGGTGAAATTTCTTGAAAATTATCAGCTAAAGCAGCTGATATATTTTCTCGGTGCTGTATTTTTTTGCCATGCTTGTTATACCCTAGCAGTACTGCAGCACTGTTAAAAGGCAAGAGCTATAGTCCTCCTGTGTTTGTTTCTTTACTGAATGTGGTGGGAGTGATGTTTGAAATGAAGAGGGGTCTTAGATAAACAAGAATAGTGAAGAATTTCACCATGGGACTTAGGGGCACGTGACACATTTGCTTTGCATAGGCTCCCAGTGGGAACATAGGGAATAAATGCAAACTTTCCTCCGTGCCTGCTCATTCACACATAGTGAGGCAGAGACAAGGACTCAGTTTTCTGAGGCTGACCTCAGGCACAAGATAAGTTGTGAGAGATATTTCTGGGCAGGAGAACAGACACGGGTTTAGTCTTGTTAAACAAACACCCTGTTGTTTTGCCATTGTTGAACTGGGTGCAGAAAAAATCCACTTCCCACACGAAGCTGATGTACCATACAAAGGAGCAGCTCTGGTTCTCATCATTCCAGCATAGCACAGGTCCTGCCACCTGTGATAAATAAGAAAGAAATTTGATTTCAGTTAATTTCTCTTCTGTCCTATAAAAGCTAGTTAAGAGTCTCCTTCCAATGAAATATAGTTTCATAGGAGGCTTTAATACTTTACTTTGATTCTGCTCTGAGTTTTTGTGTAAAAAGGTACAGGACAATCCCTCTTTTCTGTCTGCATGCTGGCATTATTACCAAACAGGTCATCAGCAGGTCACCAACAAGGGGAGCGCCGGCAGGGCAGGCGGAGCAGTGGAGGAGGAGCTTAGGAACATGACACACTAATTGGTTCCAGAGCTATCTTTGCTCTTGGGTGGATGGGATGGCAGAACAATGGGACAAGGAGAAATTCCTTCCGTTTCAAACTTTTTCCAATGCTATAGCTTTCTCCAAGGCAAAAATAAAACTCATGACCTTCCCCAAACTGCAACCCCAGAAAAAAACTTTTATCTAGGTCAACTGAAACTTTTTCTAACATTGTATATTCGTTTCCATTTGTCTTTTACCTCTTTTACTGCAATTAAATAAACAAGACTGTGCTTCAAAACAAAAAAGAAAGTTATTTTTTTCACTTGACAAATTGATGATAAGCACAATTTCTAAGGGAGAAAACAGCCAGAGGTCTCCTTTCGTGATCTCTCTGCAATGCACCGGTGAAGGTCATTAACATGTTGCAGTCCTGTGGTAACATCCAACTGTCCTCCCCCAACAAATCTCATTTCTCTGAAGTCCCAGAGGTTCACTTCTGGAACTGGGTACAAGATCAGTTGTTGTGAAACATTCATTCCTCACTATGTGTTTGATCATAGTTGGCACAGGATCTGGCTTCCTTTCTCTGGCTGAACAGTACACTTCAGAACAGGTTATTATAATCAGTAAGTTTGGAACTGGAAATAGGGAATATTTGAGAATGAGTTTTCAGATGGATGTCACTAATGCTTGGCCTTGTCACTGATGCTTGGCCTTGTAACATTTCTCAATACATGGCTATTAATACAGCACCTACTGTGCTTATGGTAATCACACACAAAGCAGTCAAGCTGAATTGCTGTCCTTAACTTCCAGACACTTTGGGGATACCATTTTACAGTGTTTGAATTACTAGTCCTGGCTCATATTTGGCTGGTTAAAGGTGGCTTTCATTTTCCTTATCTTACTGGTCATCTGTGGCTTCAAGGTTGAATTACATTTTATTGTTTAACATCTGAAGGGGAGGAGTGAGCAACCACACACGAAAAGAAAATAGAAAAGAAAGGAAAGAAAAAAAAAGCAGAGAGATCTGTGTCTACAGCCAGCACACACTGTGTCCTCCACACAGACAGGAATCAGACTTCCCAACTTGATTCCTTCTCACCTCAGATGGTGTGTTAAAACATGGCACCTGCTTCTGAGCTGGTGTGGAAAGTCTAAAATTTGCTGAAGTTCAAAAAGTGGCAGATAAAAAAAGCACATCTGCCCTCTCCATGTGCTGCCCAGCCCTGGCACCTCTGTGCATCAATGCAGATGTGGTTGCCATATATTTGATCCAAGTAGATTCAGTCCTGGCAATCCCCAGGAACAATCCTGACAGCTGACCTTCTTCCCTAGCCTTTGCCATTTGCCTGATGGTGAGACACAAGAGTGCATGAACATCTCCTTTGGGACACCCAGTAATAACCTTCAGTGTTGTGTGAGAGAGTTTCTAACCTGAACATAATGAAAAGTCTATTTGCAACATGGCACAGTTACTGCGTGGCCGAAAATTTTCATGCAAATTTAATTGCTGTATATTTTCAGGGTTATTGCTCTGCTTGTTTTAAACTGTGAAAACAGTTTAAAAGATACTACTGTAGCTCTTTGTGGAAAAAAAAAGCACTGCTGCCACTGCTGTCTGTACTTTCATTCATTCCTCATCTACTGTGATTGCCTTATTCATCTGTTTCATGTCAGGCATTTCACACAATTCAGTATCTTTTAAAACAGCTAGAGTTTGCTCTGCAATTATGTGTAATGTTCATTTCTTAATCCAAAATAACTGTAGCCTTCGTGGGATCAGATTTCTGCACTTTGCTTTCTATTAATATGCGATCTATCTGTTGCTGATGCAGTCACACTTCTGGGAGAAGCAGAATTTGCAGAATCCACTGATCATCTGTGTGCATGAGACAAGGACCAGGCTGATTAACACAGCTTGGGCTGCTGCTCTCTGGGGTGCAAGGGAGCAAATCTTTCGTGACGAGGAATTTGCACATGCACTATTCCACAACAAAGGAAACTGCTTTGAAATAGCAGCTCTCACTCTATGGTACCTAGTGTAGCAGAAAGATTTCCTTGAAACCTGTAAGGATTGAGGAGTATAAGAAGTCTTAGCCATAAGAACAGTCAGGGATTAAACATTTGTAACAGGACTACCTGTTGAATTCTTATAAACTGCTTCCACATAGAAAGAAAAGGAAAAATATCAAGATCTGCTCAGACTTGAAAACCTTTGCACACTTCAGAGATGCACAGCAAATTCTTCAATGTTTTTTATTTCACTGCTCACCTCTGTTAAGAGGGAGCAGAGCTCATTGCAACAGTATGTTTTAAATGTTTTAAGGAGTATTTTTTCCTACAGTATACAGACACATCTTGCTGTAGCTACAGCTGCTTGTGACAAGCATGCCACTGCTTTTACTGCAGAGTAGGCATGTCACAGAATCAATGCCCATGAGCAAAGCAACCTTCCAAAAGCACACTTATGCCCTTCATCTTCAAACAGACATTTTGTTCAGGCGTGAGTCCAGTGGAGCTGGCTCTGTGGTGACTCCAAGTGACCGGGACACTAGTAAAAGCCCAGGCTTGAAAAGAAGTTGTTTTTCTATGAATCAGAACATGAAATACAACCTCCTTCCATAGCAGAAAAGATCAAATTTGCAAATGAGTACCTTTGATTCTCAAAGAAGGATAGTAAGGCTTTCTCGTCAGACTTCTAATGAGTTCAGTACTGCAAAAAATTACACTAACTTATTGTACTTTAAATGCAGTTTTCCAATGCCAGTAACAAGGTGATTGCATGGCAAGGGCACTGGGCAATCTGAAGCAGGCCTATAAATACAGGTTGTACATGAAGGCCATGCTGGCCTCATTTGGTGGGGTCACCACAAACCATAGAAATCCCTGTAGCAGCAAAGGCAAGTCAGAAAGCCACAGCTACAGCTATGAGTCCTTTGCAAAGCAGAATGAAAGCAGCTGTTTCAAATAAGAATAAGTAGATGCTTAAACTGTGCCAAATGTAAAACAATACGAAAACACAAGGAAACCCCTCCTGGACTGCAGTAATTAAACCCCTGGTGTCACCAGGACTGTGGAGTCAGCAAAATTCCAAGACAGTTGGACTAATGCCAACACTTTGTGCAAGTCTCACTTCTGAGTTCAGGTAGTTTTCCTCAAGTGACTTAACTGAGGTGAGAAGAACAAGTATCTGAAAAGCTTGCAGAATTCATACAGCGTTGCTTGACAAATTTGCTTTAATGTTTCCTTTCATTTGCTCAGATTAGAAGAGGGACAAAGAGGGGTGACCTGGTGATTCTTGGCCTACCTCCTAGCTGAGCACTGGGAGCACAGATGCTGTCCTTTTCAAATTGCAGATCTGCTCCTCCTACAGCATGCTGGGTTTGATGGACTTCTAGTTTCCTGTGGTAGTGATGCACAAAGTAATTTCCCCATTCCAAATCTCCAGAGGTAGCAAGGAAGAACCAGATCATCTGACAAGCAGAATTACATGATGGGAGAGACCAGCAAGTGTAAAAAAAAGTTATTTGATTAGAAAGAGAGTTCTGTTTTCAGGAATGAACAAGTGTCGTGGTTTGACCCAGAAACAAGATTTCTGAGATGCTGTAGTCAAGCCAATGAGTGCTCAGATTTTAACATTGGCAACTAGTTTGACCACTGAAATTTTAGTTACTGAAAAAATTGGTCCGCCTCTGAGAACACACAGGAGTTAAAAACCACAGCTGCTCACCAAAAAAACCTTTTTAGATTTCCAGCGGGAAAGAGTTCGATCTCTCCCCCGGCCCAGTTGCTGGCTGGGCGGAAGGAGGAGAAAAGCCATGCGGCCCGGCCCGGGAGAGGTAGGCCTGGCCCCCCAAGGGTGGAAGGAAGAAGTAAAGAAATGCCAAAAAGCAATGGGCAGCCTGTTCCCCCCCTTGGAGACAGACAGAGAGAGAGAGTGCAGCCTGTGCTTGTGGCTGTTACCTTGAAATTTGGTAAACATGTGCTGGCAGCAGGCAGCCCAGCTGAGGAGATGGGGGGGTGCAGCCAGGAGTCCGGCCGCTTGGAGGAGTTTTTAACCCTTCTTGGACAATGAAAACTTTACAGAACATTAACCCTTCCTAGACGAGAGATAAGAGTAGAGGAGGACGAAAGAAATGAGCGAGTGATGAAGGTCCGGACCAGAGAGACAGTGAGAGATGTTGGAAGAATAGAAAAGATGGAGTGGCATTTTATGCTGGACTCTTTTGTGTAGCCATGGACAGAGCCGTGTTTCCATGTGATACAGAGACTGAGTCCAGGGGGAGAAATGTCCCAGAGCCAAGAAGATTCAGTATGGGTACCCCTCAGGCCCCAAGGGGTGTAAAAATATGGGGGGGACAGATGTCCCAAAGGTGAGAGACTGTGCCATTTTGGAGTGGGACGAGGCATCCTTAAAAGGAAAACCCTGGAAGCAGCCCTGGTCCATGTTCAGGTGGTGAGAGCACCTGGACAAGATGGAAAAGGCCACCACGACACATGGAAGGACTCCCTCTCCTCTTGAGGAGCTGAAGCTGAGCATTCTAGAGGGTGGTGCTGGACCCAGAATTAGTGATTTTAGAAGATGTATTGTATTAAGAATTTAAGGGGGAGGAGGAAGAGAATGTTTTTTGTGAAGTTTTCATTTTCCTTAGGTTTTTTTTCCTTTTGTGTGTATTGTGTGTATTGTGTGTATTGTGAAGTTTTCATTTTTCTTGTGTTTTTTTTCCTTTTGTGTGTAGTTTAGTTATTGTTTTGTAGTTTAGTTAATAAACTTTTCTTTCTTTTGAAGTAAGAGCCTGCTTTGTTTATTCCTAGTCAAAATCTCACAGCAGACACCAGAGAAAGTGTATTTTCATAAAGGCATTTAGCCTTGTGCCAGTGTCAAACCATGACAACAAGATGTATCAGGCAGAGCAGAAAAAAAATCCTCAGGAAAGAATTTGAGACACCTTAGACATATTTGACCTATGCCCAAGTAATATTCTGGAACTTTAAGGAAACTGTGTTTCTTGTACTGGCTAAGACACTCAATAAGCAGGTTAGAAAATCTTGACAATCCTTTCGTCCTTTATATGCTTCAGTAACACTAAGTTTCTGAAAAAAGAAAAAAGAAAAAAAAGAAAAAATAAAAAAGAAAAGAGAAAAAAAAAACAAAAACAAAGGAGAAAGGTATTCCCTCTGTTCTAGGTGAATTAAGAGGACCAGTCAAAATGACAGCCTGAAAACTAAAGTGTTGACTAGAATTTCCTGGCTGGGTCTTGATCATAGAGTGTTCACCAGCCTTCTCAGTTCTTCCATGTGAGATATGGGACAACCAAACCACCTTGCCCATGGGAAACCTTACCCCGGGCTTTCTACTTGCCCAGGCATCTTCAGGAGAGTTCTGTATGCCTTGGCAAAAATACTATCTGAGAGGCACTGAGAAGAGGCATCAGACAGCTGCTGGATCTCCTAGACAGTGCCTGGGCCCCCCTGCAGAAGGCTCAGAGGGGATTTACTGGCAGCAAGACCTCAACCACACTCAGGTTGCCAGAGGTGCCTTTGGCTGGGAGGAACTTGATTTGTGGCACCTGGTTTTCTGGTGGACAGGTCACACTTTTCCCTGTGAATGTGAGACAGTCAGACAAATAAGAAACACACAGTAAAATCAGTAGGAAATACATGAAATACAGTCCTTCCTTACCAGTACACCCAACAATTAGTAATTTCTGTAATTTTCCACCACAGGGGTCTGGGATAGATGGCATCAGCATGGTGGGATATGTTTTAGATGGACAGATTGACTACAGTTCTACAACACAATATGGACAGGATGGCTCAGAGGTATCTTCACCAACATATCTTGTACAGAGTCACAGAAGGGAAGAGAGGGAAGTCTAAGGCTTACATTTGTGCCCATAAACTTGTCCTATCACTGCGGCAGGAGACAGACTTCAGGGCAGAATCTGCCAGCCTGGTCCCACCAGGAAATCCTTGCACCCTTTATGCATCCTCATGTCTCTGCGCAATAAGGCTTAGAACATCCAGGTCTCAGCTGGGCTGCTGGAAGGTTTTTTTTATTTTTTTTAAGACAATAGCTTCCATGTACCTCACATGCACCCTCTTATTCCTCTTAAGGAACAGTAACATATTAGGCATTGATTTGCAAGCAGAGAATTGAGAAAAGGAGAGAATTCTGGCATTCCTGCTGAGCATCTGGGCACCTTTGGCAATGGCTTGGCAGCTCTGACAGGATGCAGAAACTAGGAGGAATTGGCAGTGGAAAGATTTCTGATCTTCAAAAAGTAAATGACAGGCTTTGCAATTGCCCTTTCCAGGCTGGGATGCACTGGTGAACCAGGAACACAGCCAAGGATGGGAACATGCAGGAAGTGCCCACATCTTTTCTCTTGTGTCCATTGCACTATGAAATATCATCACCTTTGCTAGCAACAGTAAAGCCCAGATGGGGACAAGCAAGTACTCTGCAGTTTCACTTAGAACTGAACACTTGTCTCATTATTTAAGTGCTTCATTTATCAGACAGTTTCAACTAAAAAGGCTAGGTTGGATGCAGTGTGTAAGGTACATTAGAAAGAGGCGGGATGTGCTGTAAGCTCCAACACCCCATGATTGTACTACACACACTGAAAGCCATGCACTCTGACACTCAGGACAATCAGTTGTCACCCCCAGCCAACAACGTGTTGTTTTAGAGGGGATCCCCACCAACTTCAGATGCCACATTTTCTCTAACGGAGGTTTCTGGTGCCTGAGCAGAAATAGCCCAGAGCTGCTGTAGATATTAATCTTCAAAATTATGCTATCAAGATATTTACAGTGCTGTGTCATGACACCATTTGCTTCCTTAGAAAATGTAGCATCTCTGCTGTGCTCACCACAGGGCTCACTGGCTGGGCACAATCAGATGTGCCTCAGGACTGTCTGACTCAGCAGCTCTCCAGACAGGAGGTCATGTACCAGTGCCAAAGGTCTGTCACTCTGCACTCTCACATGGCAATACAGAAGGAATGCAAGTAGTCGACATATGAGCTGTAACACTCAGCTATTAATCATGGGTGCATAGAGCTCCCAGGATAAGATATCCATTGGATTCAGCAGAAAAATGTCTGTTCATCTTTTTGGCTTTTGAATCTTTGGAAATCTGACTTCCCTCACTCACCTTACCCTGCAGTAGTTTTGTGCTTTAGAAGGAAGATGCTGCCTGGCAGGGTGTCAGGAGCCCACTTGCCTAGCTGTGTGAACTTTCGGGGCACTGACATTGATCTTGTCTTGTGGGACCATCAAGTCCACCTCTGATCCCTCTGAGTGAATATAGCATGCTCACCTTGGTCTTCTATGAACAGGCATCATTTTGGGTGTCTCCCTCAAAAATGAGTCACCATTGTCCTATGCAAGATCAGATCTCTGCAATCTGTGGAGATGGACAGCTTGAGGCACCCAAACTCACAGGCTCTTTGTCAGAGTTTGTGGTAGTGCTGACTCATTTGCCTGCACAGTATCTGCATCAAGACAGAAAGAAGAGATGTGGGCAGAAGCTCAGCCAGTCCCAGACATGTTTCCTATTGAAGGCAATTTTCAGAAGCCTTTATAATTCCAGTAGGCTGGGTTCTTTTGTACAGGTATCACTGATATCTTAATGCCTCCACCTTCTAACAAATTTCCTTGCTATCTCTTCATTTATTTGTTCAGTATTAACCATTAATTTGTTCAAATACTCATCAGTGTAACTGCACTGCTGAATCTCTGTAGTCTTTTGTTTACCATGCCTAGATTTATTTCACACAGAAAATTGGCACAAATCCCAAAAGACACAAAACTAATGAGGGATTGATTTCCATGGTGACAATTACTGCCTGTCCAAGTTATAAAGGAAGAAAACCTGGCATGTAGATGACATTGGGTGAGACTGTTTACAGTAAGTGTGTGCTTCAGCCTGGAGATTTAATGTAAAACTGTGATAAACACAAACTGAATTTATTTTTTTGTAACAGTGAGGCTTCAATTGCAATATTCTTGTCAAAGCTGGCTATTCTACCCAGCAGTGCAACAACTACACCACTCCTATGGTCCTAAGAGATAAGTGGAATATTTTACCTCCCTTAGCTCAATTCCTTCCAAGAACCATGCTGCAAAAAAATACTATGTCCTTTCTTACTTACAATTATTTCCACAGATAACCCAATCTTCACTTGTATGTAGCTGTAAGTCAGTAACCAAAGAGAAAACATCACAGGGGTGCTGTAGATAACGTTGCCTACACATAAGAGACTTACAGACTAAATGGCAAGAAAGATGTAGTGTTGATCATTGATACCATATCAGAAAGATTGTAACAGCCAGACTAAAACTCATCAGAATGATATGTCATCAAATGCAGAACTATTCTCCACTGAGGCATAAACATTAGCTACTACAATGATGACAACATATCTCCAGTGATTTTTGAATATCTAATGTCATTCAGTCATTATAAGTGTAGCAAAAAAAAATGGCTGATAGCAAGCTTAAATATCAAAATAACAGATGCCAAAGGCAAATCTAAAGCTCTGCTGGGCTTTACTGTTGCTAGCAAAGGTGATGATATTTCATAGTGCAATGGACACAAGAGAAAAGATGTGGGCACTTCCTGCATGTTCCCATCCTTGGCTGTGTTCCTGGTTTCCAGGCGCATCCCAGCCTGGAAAGGGCAATTGCAAAGCTTGTCATCTACTCTTTTAAGATCAAAAATCTTTCCACTGCCAGTTCCTCCTAGTTTCTGCATCCTGTCAGAGCTGCCAAGCCATTGCCAAAGGTGCCCAGATGCTCAGCAGGAATGCCAGATGGGGAACGGCCCCAGCCCCACCAAGCGCCGGGATGCTGGCTGCTTGGGAGGAGAAGGGGTTGCAGGGGCAGAGACAAAGGAGCAGCAGCTGATCGTGGCAGAATGCTCCTGCTGTAAAAACATCTAGGGCACAATGTGAAATCCTGGTAATGACAGAGATTTTATCTATCAGCTCCATGTTACTGTCCTACTTTTTAACATGGAAAAGCAGGCAATGCATTTTTCTGGTTTAAAAGAGAGAATATACTCATCTATTAAAAAACAATTCACCACATTTTCCCCCTTTTATTGACTGCCAACTATAAGAGACTACACAAAGTCAGCATCCATACCAGGAAAGAGGATAGCAGTCCTACACTGAACTGTTTTTTTTGTTCTCCATCTGAAAGCAAATACCAACATGAGATGGCATAAAAACTCACCACTCCCATCAACATAGAGTAGTCACTTCAAATAGTGCTGTGAAAAAATGCAGCACTATCAGAAACAAATTAATTTCAGTTGAATAGTTCTTGATGCAAACTATGAAAATCTCCATCTTCAAAGATAAAGTAGAGGGTACAGAGTTTGGCCCTTACATAGGATGTCTTAGCCCTTGCCTGGCTCTTTGGTCACCATTCCACAATTCCCAAGGGGTCACAGTCTGCCATCCACTGGCTCTGGTGTGGAGTCACCCATGGACTGAAGCTGGATCTCTGCTCTCTCTTGGACCTTCATGGGCTGCAGGGGCACAGGAGCCTCACCATGGTCTGCACCAGGGGCTGCAGGGGAATCTCTGCAATGGTGCCTGTAACATCTCCTGTCCCCTCCTACTTTACTAAGCTCAGTGTCTGCAGAGCTGTTTCTCTCCTCTCCCTCCTCTCTCTGCCTGTTGCACAAGGTTTTACCCTCCTCAAATAGATTATTTTGGAGGTTCTACCACCATCACTGATGTGCTCTTCTTTGGCCAGCACCAGGTCCGTCTGAGAGTCAGCTGGCACTGGCTCTGTTGGACATGGGAAACACTCTTGGTGTCCTCTCACAGAGGCCACCCGTCTCAGCTCCCTCCTGCTACCAAATCTTTATCACACAAACCAAATACACATAAAGAGCAATCATCTCTCAAAGCTGCATGTGAGTGTCTGAAATACTCTGCAGGAGGTGATCCAGGCAGGACTGCCCTACAGTTTCTATTTCCTTCTTCAACTGGGACTATTAAAACTCATTTGAAAATTCAAAGGAGTGGTAATTTAAATATGTCAGGGAGTCAAGATAAGTCAATGAACCATATAATTTTCTGCAAACATGAGCTGAAGGGGATAAAGCTAAAAACAACTGTTTGAATTTGTGAAAGCAGACAAAGTAAAACCAACTGAGCAGGGAAGAACTGCAGGCAACATGGAAAATAGGACTAAAGTCTTAGCATCTGATAGCATTTAATTTCAATTAATGTACAGTATTTCATTTCAATTACTATACTTATACAAGCTGTAGGATTTTGGGCATAAAAAGTTAAAGAAAACAAGATGTTTTTGTTGAAGAGAGATTTTGTAATAAATGTGTTTTCATATCTGTAACTTGTGTCTCTACAGTTCTTCCAGTGTTGTTAAAAGGTAGTCACTCCATCAGCTTTGAACACATCTGGCTATATCTAATCCCACACATTTCCTCAGTTGCTAGGAGTTTAGAAGAGTACTTCAAGATCAACCTGAAGACATCTTACTTCAAGATCAACCTGAAGACATCTGTCAGCATCTGCAAATAATGAAGAAATATTTCAAAATACAGTTTTGTGAGCAATAGCAGTTATTTTAATAAGGAAAATACTGCAAGGTCATAGTCTTGTGGTCACTTAGCTTGGAATAATTCATCAATTCAATGTCTCCAAACTGTCAAAGTAGTGAATATTCAAAATATTATTTACCTTATGCCCATGTGTGACATGTGCAGACAGTGTTTCTGTGCAAACTGGATAGTAGAAAAACAACCATTTCTAAGTCTCATGGCTGTAAATATAAATATTAACCTGCAGTATGGGACTACTGAAATAGATTACTAAAGTCCTAATTTTTGTGACTTAAAAAACCATAGCTAACAAAATCATTATTTGATTTTTTTATGGATGTAATCCAGGGAATGAATAGAACAACATTCTATGCACCCGGGGCTAGGTTCTGTCCTTTCAACACCATTAGAAACCAGGCAAAGAAAAATAATTAATTTGCTTAATAAAAGGGAACTTTGACATGTTCCATTGAAATCTTGTTTCAGGAACTTTGGATGGTCAGTTTGGAAACTTATGTAAACCTTCTGTCTACCATTAATCATAAATTGACTTTTTCTTTCATTAAATACCTAATTTTCTTTAATTCTGAAAATAGAGAAATACGGGAGCTTTATTTCCCTAGTACATCCTAACCTCCCTACATTGTATTAAGATGAGAGGAGAACAAATTCTCGGAGACGGTTTTTGTAAATAAAACCAGCAATTCTGTTTCAAACTTTTATGTGTCATTCAAATGATAGAAGTAACGAAGTATTTTTTATTCCTCACTGAAAATACTTTATTAATGAGAAAAAATACTAATTTAAAATACACATTTAGATTTACTTCTTTGGTTCTAAATGATAGCCTGTCAAAAGACTAAATTTAAATGTGAGAGTAGTCCTCTAAATTAAATTACTCACTTTTCTAAATTGGATATGCACATAAATAATGACTACATTATGAGAACCAAAGAAATTAAAACAATTACTGACAATCAATCCAGTCCTCATACATGCTACATGAGAGTCTGCATATTTTTACCACTTTTGTTGCAATTCTAGAAGTTATTTTTCATTTATGAATAAATTGTAATAGCAGTACATCAAACAGATGCAAAAATAGTGAAGGATGACAAATTATCAAGTGCCATTTCCATTTTCTTTTATTGTCCTAAAATGGTATCTTCCTTAAAAATTAAAAAAAAAAACCCACAATTCAAAGGAAAAATATTTAACTACAACCCTATTAAGCAGAAATAAAAATCCAAGGGTGGAAATTTCCACCTATTTCTGGTCATGCTTTGTCATGGTAGATGATCTGTACTATAAGGAGCATGTTTCTCATGAACTCGACCTTCCTGTTAGGTTTTCAATAATCAAGGTATCACAGCCGTTTCAAATTTCTTTGCTTCTGAAGGGGGATTAGTTTAACAAGGATCTGCATTAGAAATCTTACATTACAGATCCTTTATTCTACATATTTCAAAAAGTTTTCAGGCAGAGAAATATATTTTTCTCCTATTTGTTCCATATTTTGTCTTTTGCGCAAAACACATAGCCATATGTAAAAACCGACTGCGACTCCAAAAATTCTGCATTTAACAGACAGAAGGAGGATTCAAAGGTCAGCCAGCTACAATATATACTGAAATGGATTCCAAACAGTGACACTGCTGGAAAAAGTAATAGAATATTGATGTCCCTTCTATTAGTGTAACAAGAAGGTAAAGAAAGTGATAAATTATTATCATCTGTCCTTGGAAGAATACAGTAAGCAAATGCAGAGTCCTCCTTCTAGATCTCTTCTGTTGCTTCTTAGTGCTGATAAAGCATTAGTTTTTGGACCAAGCCCCAGGACTAGAGGCAAAACATCAGCACACTGAGAGCAGACAGAGAGGTTTTAGTCCTAAGGCTATTTTAAGGGTGCCTCATATAGAAACCATCTGTGATCTCCATGCATATGCTTGTGGATTGCCAGTCTTATGCCTCACTATAAAATAGTGGGGGAGAACTAAGACACATTTCTGACTTACATTTATGGCTATCTTCATCATCACAGGTCTGCCAATTTTTTTTACTGATTGTAATCAAGTGTTTACCTTTTGGCTTCTAAACTGATTTTATAAGCCCATAGTGCTCTGCCTTGCCACCATCAGTCTTTGCAGGCCAGCTCTCTACTGGGATGATTCTCATGGCATGACCCTATGACTCAGCAGATGGACACAGATGCTGCCCCTAGCCCATATTGCTGGTGCTCAGTGCTGGCCAGGGGAGCAAACCCAGTTCATAGCAATAGCCCCTAACTTGCTTTCTCCATAGGGCTGCAGGACACATGGGCAGCAGTTAGTGAGAAGGAGAGTAATTGAGTGGGAAATCAGGCAAAAGCCTGTAAAAATTTGTGAGAAAAGCTTAGCTGGAAGGCCAATGTTTATTAGGACTGCTGTTCTTGCCAGGGAACCTAATGCACAGATTTAGGCTAGAATAGAGGAACAGAATGCAATCAAAAAACTAACAGTTAGCGAAAGTCACAGAGAGGAATACATGCTTCATGAGCACTGATTCATCTGATTTATTCATTAAAATATTTCTTCTCCAGAAGGCACACACCTATGCACTGCTTGCTGCCATCAGTTAATGTATCCCAGGACTCTGCTCCTTCAGATAAGCTTGCAGTGCTTTTAAGGAAGAACTAAGTGTCCCACAGCGTACTCCAACTGTAACATGCTATGAAGGCTGCCCACAGATATAGCAAGGTGATAAAACAAGACAGCCCAGTCCCCAGCAGAACCACAGTAAGAAAAAAGCAAGAGATACACCAGAGGAGGTGAAATATGCCAAGCTGCACCAAAGTAGCAAAGAAAAAAATGTGATTATGGGCATAAGATAGTGCTACCAAAGGGCTGGGGGGAAAAAAACAGTTTGGTCAGGTGGGAGAAGGATCAGGAAAGCACAGTAGGGAGAGAGTAAGGTAGGAGAGGGATTTTGTGGCATCATAATATATTGCCACTGTTACAGTTTTTGCATAGCAAAAATTTTCCTTGTTTTTCTGTTTTCAGCCTTTGAGACAAATGGGAATCTTAAAAGCTTGAGCTTTTGTAAAGATTAAATGTTAAGTCAGTAAATGCACAGCACTAAGCCTACTGGAATTGTAGTAGGGTGGTCTCCAAGGTCTTTTCTATACCTTCCCAAGGGTGAGATAGTATATGGTGCTGAAGAGTATCCCAGTGCTCTTCAGTGCCAGCTTGCTTATTGCTGCAGTCACTGTGATGCATCTTTCCTCTGGTCTACAACCGGTATTTATTAGCAATTACTCCTGTAAAAACTGGAAAAGGGTAGGCAATGTGTAATGGACTTAGTATTGGTGCCACCATACCTTGAGATTGCAGACTGCTCACTATTTTATGAAAATACACAAGTAGAGCGCAAAGTAAGAGCAAATTAGTGTAAAGAGTTTTAGAAGCAAATGGTAAATCACAAAAGCTATTTGATCTCCTAAACCACAAATAATTGAAATGTGATCTAAGTGTTGCTTTGCTCTAATATATCTTTGCAAATGGAAGATTATGGTGCTGTTAATGCAAGTCCATGAAATGTATTGTATTCTTCCTTCTACTATACCAAGCATCCAAAAATAATATAATTTCATATTTTCCATTTTAAACATAATGAGCCAAATTTTCAAGTGATATCAAAAGGTCATTTTCAAAAATATACAGAACAATTACAGGGCTGATTTTTGTTCAGTTATCTTGACAGTGCCTACATAGCAGGTAATTTGTCTTCCAGATGGTAATTATGTATCACACAGATACAGAAATGCAACTGATCTTGCACAGACTGTAGCTCTTAGGGATTTGGTGCCTTTCTGATAAAAAAAAAAACAAAACAAAGGGCACAATGAAAACCTGTTTCCCTACTCCTTCATTACTATTAAATCCATACACTACTTTAACATTGTAAATATTCTCTGAAATCATGTTTGGCTCTAACAGTTCCTGCAAGACTATAATAAGAACACAATCCAGTAGCATTGAGTTTCTGAGAAACCCTACTGAATTTACTGTCAGGCCAGTCATTCTCATTTATATGTTTGGGGATTTTCTCTCCTTCAAAGAGCTTTTGCAGTTTCTCTTGATACCCATTGATCAGAGTGGTAAAAAATGCTGTGTATCATTGAGCAACAGCTTCTGGTACGGTAGCTCCATTAGCCCTGCAGCTGCTGCTGCAGATGCAGTGTATGCACTTTTGCAGCAAACAAGCCTTTCTTAAAAAGCCGTGAGAGTGTGTGGTGACAGCACAACTCCTGCTCCCTGCCTGGCATGGGCAGTGAGATCTAAATAGCCTCTTTGGCCCCTTGACTTCTCACAAGGCTTCCAGTGCCACCATCTTCATCCCCTCTCTGCACTAGGATGCTACAGGCAGTTTTATTAATTATCTCCTTCTGAGAAATAGCACCTTTCAAGTCACATTAGCAGCCACCAGAGGAGTTTTGGTTTTGCCTCCATTACTCCCTTTTTGCCCCAGGGCTCCTGGAGAAGGCTGTAGAGCCAGTCCTCCACCCTGTGAGTCTGCACCGCATCCAGCCTGTTGTTTCCCAAGATGAGGGTAACACAGACTCTCCAGTCTGTCACTGCTTCCTGAGTGCTGACGGCACAGCCTAGATAAAGGGTCCTCCCCTCAAACGTGCTTGTCTTCAAACAAGCAGAATTGGCCCATTTTCTCAGGGTGGTCATGACTCCATGCATCACCCAAGGGCAAGTGTTTGAGTGGGTCAGGAAGTCAGTTTCCCGTTTTTCCTCCCAAGCAGCTCATTTACAATTAGTCATTTACATCACAAAGGGGCAAGATGGGGCAAAGGCTCTCACAACTCCTCTGCTGTCCGGGAAGCCCATGCATGCCTGTCCTTCGAGGGGAGGAGGACAAATGGAGTGCCACCATGGCTGGGTGAAGGCAGGGGCCTGAGGACTGGGGACAGGCACGGGCACAGCCTTGGCCTGGTCTCACAGCAGCTGGCATGCAGCATGCTGCAGAAGCTGAAACAAAGCTGAGCCCAGGAAGGGGTTCAGTTTTGCACTTTTGGTCAATGAGCATTCAACTCCAGTTATATGAAAGCCTCCTGCAAGATTTACTTGCAGAATTTTAATTTTTACAGGAATTAAATGCATAGATACAGCAATGGATTACCAAAGCAAGTGGGAGACATGCAACACAAATTTGACAAAGCCCACTTCTACATTGGTATTGCAGGAGCTTGACTGAAAGTATTGGTTCTTGCTACAGTATTTTAAATTTGCCTTACTTTATGATCCTTGCTTCACAGAATTGCCACTGTCTTCTGATACTGAAAGGGAGAAAATAACATATATTTTTGAAACATTTTTACTTTGCTATCTAAGGGATATCAAGAGACAGAATGAAATCTGCTGCCCAGCCCCTACAGTACCAGCCATTTGGAGGGCTGACAATTTTCAGAGGCAGAGAAATGCAGAGAAAACAAAGCTTATAAGTTAGTAATTGGTGTGGATATGATTGGTAAAATATGCCAAAAGTCTAAGTGGCCGTATTACAAAACAGATCAATTCTGCATTTATGCTGACTGTAGAATCATTCCCCATGGTTTTCGACCACTGAGCCTTGGTTCTTGCTTCTGCAGGCCCAAGTCTTCTAGAGCACCCAGCACCCACTCTTGGGTATTTGGTACCCAAGAGAGAAAGCAGAGGCCTGAAATCTGGGAGTGGATTTCTTTTCCCAGGTTTAAAAAAAAAAAAGATTTCTTCACTTGGGTGAAAGTCAGATGTGTGAATCAATGCCTGACAGTGTTGTTCTAAAAACAGGCAGAAGGCTGAAAGAGTCACTTTAATGTGTTTTATGGCCTTTGATTTTTTTTTCCTGCATTATCAAATTTTTACAGCACTAGGATTTTGCCAACTGTATGTGATACCAAGACAGGAAGTTCTGCCAAAGGTTTTGCTTGAAGGTAGGGGAAGAAAGAAGAGAATGTTCTTCAATTTAATGTCTGTGATGAGCAGTTTATAAGGTCTGCATATTTAAAGTACTTTGCATTATTCCTGCACAATTCCAGCCTTGCTTTAGAAGCAAAGACATGACTGATCATCTCAGTTGCATTCAAAAGTTTCCATTTCTTGACATCAGCTGACATTTTGTGAATTATTTACAGTGCGACACTAAAGCATATATTACATCTCTCCTAAAAGCTTACCTCTTCAAGGCAAACATCTAGACTTCCTCTCATTGGAATATCTTATCCAAAGACAGTATGCAGAAGCCAAACTCACCCTTATGGCCCCTCAAACTTATTGCTGCCATTTTATCATTCTGCAGATTCAGACAATGTTAAAATGCACTGAGCCTTTGAAAATTAGTGAAATCCAAAGACTACATTTTTTTCTTAAGGCAGAAAACTGCCAGGCTCACAGTGGGAACCTTTGAAAGACAGATACAGGCTCTGCTGTGAACATCTTCCTCACCAGCTGCAAATCCTCAAAACTGCTGTACTGGGGAAGACAGTCCAGTTCAGCAGATCCCCACAGTCATGCTGCTAAATTATTTCCAGGAAATTATTTTGAGCTCCTCTGGAAGATGTGGGCAGCACTACCATGTACCAAAACATGTGTCAAAAACAACAGAAACCCAAATGGCACAGAGTAGGGATATCTATCCAATGGGGTAGGCAGGGGTTGAGGACTAGGACTTCCACCACAGAATTACAGAAACACATAATGGTTAAGGTTGGAAAGCACCACTGGAGGTCATATAGTCCAACCTCCCTACTCAAGCAGGGTCCTTGGGATTCTGGACTGTATTCAGGTGGAATTGGAGCATCTCCAGGGAAAGAGAATCTGCAACCTCTCTGTGCAATCTGTTCCAGGGCTCAGTCACATGCATAGTAAAGTTCTTCCTCATGTTGAGGTGGGACTTCCTGTGCATCAGTTTATGTCCTTTGCCCCTTCTCCTATTGCTCAGCAATATCAAAGAGGGACTGGCTCCATCCTCTGACACTCAGGCACTTGCATACATTGTTCATAAATCCTCACAGTCTTTTCCAAAATGATCAGGCCCAGCTCACCAAGACTTTCTTGGCAATAAAGATGTTCTAGTCTCTTTATACTGAGGAGCCCAGAACTGGACACAGCACTGCAGGTGTGTCCTCACCAGGGCTGAGTACAGGGGCAGGATCACCTTCCATGACCTGCTGGCAATGCTCTTCCTAATGCCCCCCAGGATATCATTGGCATTTTTGGCCACCAGGACACACTGCTGGCTCATGGACAGCTTCTTGTCCACCAGGTTCTTTCCCACAGGGACCCCCAGGTTCTTCTCCACAGAGCTGCTCCCCAACAGGTCAACCCCAGATGCCTGAGGCTGTTTCTCCCCAGGTGCAGGATCCTCCATTTGCCTTTGTTGACTTTCAGATGGTTCTTCTCTGCCCATCTCTCCAACCTGCCGAGGTCCTTCTGAAGGGCTACACAGCACTCCAGAGCATTGGCCATTCCTCCCAGCTTTGTGTTCTCAGTGAATTTGCTGAGGAGGCACATTCCACCTTTTACAAGTCAAGAATGAACAAGTTAAGCAATACCAGTGATGAACTCTGGGAGACACTACCAGTGACAGGCCTCTGATTTTTAACCCTCTGGGCTCTGTTGTTAGTCAGTTCTCAATCCACCCCTCTGTCCACGCATGCAGCCCCCATCTCTGAGTTTGTCCATGAGGATATTATGGGAAACATCAAGAAAAGACTTTCCAAAGTCCACAACACCCATCCACTACTCTCCCCTCATCCATTCATGTAGTTGGTTCATTGTAGAAGGCAATCAAGTTGGTTAGGCATGATTTCTTTTTGATCAATCCATACTGACTACTCCTGGCCACCTTCTTGTCATCATGTTCCAAAATGGTCGCCAGGATGAGCCATTCCTTCACCTCTCTAGGGATTAAGGTGAGGCTGCTCAGCCAGTAGTTCCCTGGGTCCCCCTTCTTCACATTTTTGAAGACTGGGGTACCACTTGTTTTCTTTGAGCTCTCAGGCACCACTTATCTTTATGACCTTTCAAAGATAATAATGAGTGAAATAGCAATGAAGCTTCAGTTCCCTCAGCACTTGTGGATGCACCCCAGCAGAGCCAGAAGTCCAAACTTGTGGATGTCAAATTTGACTTAATGGTCCCTAACCCAATTCTTCTCAGCCAAAGGAGAGGAGAGTATTCCTTCTTCCAGGTCTTCTCCCTGGTCTCACGGGTCAGGGTTTCCCTAAGGGATGGGCTTGCCAGTAAAGAAGAAGTGAAGAGGCATCCGGTATCTCAGCCTTCTCTACAACCTTGATTGTGAATGGCCCTGTTCCATTCAGCAGCAAACCTACAATTTCCCTAATTTCCTTTGTTACTGATATATTTGATATATTTTGATATATTTCTTTTGTTACTGATATATACTGATATATTTTTGTTTCTTTTGTTACTGATATATTTGAAGAAGCTCTTCCTCCTGTCCTTAGTCAGATTTAATTCCAGCTACACTTTGGCCTTCCTCACTGCAATTCTGCATATGCTGACTATATCCATGTATTCATCCTAGGGATTCTGTCCCCGCTTCCATCCCATGTCTGGGTTTTCCCCATTCTTTGTTCAACCATGCAGGTCTCCTTTTCCTCACTTGCTAGCCCATGAGGATGCATACACCTTCCTTGAACCTGGAGGAAGGAATCTTCAAATACTGACCAGCTTGTTGGATTCACTTTCCTGCAGGGCTACTCGCATGGCATTCTTCCATGAAGTTCCCTGAAGAGGCCAAAATTAGTTCTCCTGAAGTCTAGGGCTGCAAATGATGTTCTTCATCCTTGCCAGATACTGAACTCCACAATCCATGGTCCCTGCAGCCAAGGCTGCCTCCAGCCTTTCTTGTTGATTAGTATAAGATTCAACAGTACACCTTTCCTTGTTGGATCCTTCACAGCCTCTACAAGAAACTTAACACTGGGGGCGACCTGAAAGGAACCTCAGGGATTGTTATCACAGCCTTGCTGTGTTTTTCCTTCAAATGACATCAGGGTGGTTGAAGTTGCCCACAAGAACCAGGATTCATGACTGTGAGGCTTCTTCCAGATGTCTGCAAAAGGGCTCATCCACATCCTCCTTTTTATCAGAGGGCCTGTAGCAAACACTCACTGCAGCATCACCTTTTTTAGTCTGCCCTTCAATCCTAATACATAAAATGTCACCTTGCTCATCATCCTGCCCAAGGCAGAGCTCCAGCTGCTTCCCTGCAGTTCTGTTCATCAGGCTCCGGGCTATGCCTGTGGGGAGCTGAGGTCCCCATCCCTATTCACAGTAACTCCACTGTAGCATTCAATGTGAATATTATGATGGTAAAGGTGTCTGCACAGCTCCTTGTGTGTCTCACCAGTATGGATCACAAAGACAGACCCAATTGTCTTTGTGCTGCTTTTCTGTAAGAATATGTGAATATTTTCATAGGAGGGGATTTGCTGTAAATATATATGCCTGGAAAAGAGGAAATGGTTGAGCCTAATGCCCAAGCATGCCTAAGCAGAGATTTCCCTATTCAACACAAGACTCAAGCACATAGAAGATTTAACACAGCACATTTAACTTCTTCATGTCATCCAGAAAATCCATGTGCCACCTGGGAACTGGGCAGTGACCTTTTAGATCTTTGGGGATACACACAATTCTCCCATTCTCAATACAAGTGAAATCCTAGACTGGATGCCCTTGTTCAAGCACATGCCTTAGAAAAAGAATATCATGGGAATCATTCTGCATTAAATGTAGATAATTCAAAAATTTCTACGCCCTTCAGAAGACGTGAAGGGCAGGGCAACAGCAGGCAAAGGACAATAGTTATATTGATTTTTGGTGATTCAGGAAGGGCTGAGGTTCAGCCTCAGCTGAAACAGTTGCTTTCCCTTGTATTGATGGGCTACTGTACCAATAGAACAGACCAAGGTAGGCAGATTGCAAGCCTTATCCCACTGAAGTGAAAGTGAAGTCTATTTGAGAGTATTATTTATTTGGATAAGACCAGTGCTTTGATGAATGCTTGCAGTGATGTAGGAAATTGGCCATGAAGGAGCTGTTTGAATCTGTAGGTGTCTAAAGGGTGCAGGACACCCCTTTATGTAGACGCCCCCTTCCTTTCTTTTCAAAATGTCTATTTTCCAGCTGATAGCATTTGCTTAAGTCTCAGCTTCTGACTGAGGGGTTTAATGGCTGAAAAATTGCCTAAGGGTCAGAATACTCCAGCTTGGTTCATCCTTGGGTCGCTGCATTGAACTAAGACTGCAGACAGGAGCCTGACTTCTCCAAAATATTTTATGCCTTATAGAGAAATGCAAGTATTGTACTTGATGTATTGTTTAAAAATGTAATTGATTTTAAAGAACTCAGAGTCTCTTGGATGAAGCCACTAATGGCACTGAAAGCTGTTATTGCCATTCTAAAATTTGCTGAAATAAAATTAATGCTATAAGGAGCAAGACCCTACCTAGCAGTCTAAGTAGGGCTTTTATTTTTTTTTGGTACATCCTGTTCAGAAAACCTACGTGAAAAAGTATGAAGTTTGTACCCCGCTCTGATGAATCAGGCAATGTGTTGAGGATATTCTGGCAGCTAAAGGGCACCTTGTCCTATATTCATATCCACACAGACAAGTGTGTGTGTGTCTATGTGGTTGTTACCTCTTACCTAAACACACATTAAAGAGCACATGTGTGCAACAAGGTAAATGCATGTACAGGTTCAGCACAGGTTGGAGACCAAATTTTCCGTGTGCATGTATGCAAAAGAAATCTTATTTGTCCTCATCAGTTTCAGAAGCTTTGCTCCATTTATTCTTCTGCAGAAACTGCAGAAAAACACCTTTTGTATAACTATGCTACAATATGCAGACATATAAGAAAGAGAGAAATGGCATTAAAGAATCCCAAGCAATTTGGTCAGTAAAACATTCTCTGGTATCTCTGGCAGTCTTTTAGAGTGCTACAGAGCTGGTTTAACTGGTCAGCCATCTGTACAAAACTTTAAAAATATTTTCTGCTATAAACCATATAATCTGTAGACCAGTTCCTTTCTGACAGAGCACAAGCTGTGACAGTCCCATATTTTATGCGCAGCAAATCTCCTGTGTTCCTATAGATCAATCCATCTGGTATAAATTAGAGTCTCTGTGAAGAGAAGTATTGGCTTTTGGGGTTTTTTATTCATCACAAAGGAAAATGTAAATATACTCTTTGTATTTTTTTATTCATCACAGAAGAAAGTGTAAATATGCTCTTTCTCTTTGAAAACTGAACATGTAAAAAATATGGCAATGCACCAAAGGAAAAGGAAAAGCACAGCATTAAAAACAATCATGAGCAGATTTTTTTTCCTACTGTCTGACACAACATACAACCAGAGGGCATGTCATATCTTTATTTTCTCTCAACAGCACAACTGTATTCTGCATATAAAACCCTGGGGAGGAATTATTATAGAGAAACTCCGCAAAGTCCTTTGCCAGCCTACCACACGGCTTTTTGATCTGCAAAAGGGGCTTTTCCCAACATCACACAGCACAAGCCATCAGATGCAGATTTAGTGGCCCAAGCCCCAGCTGCTGCTACTCGTGAGAGCAGGATTTGGGCTATATGTTACTGTACAGGCTGAAGCAGCCAGGCAAAACATCACTCCCCTACAGCTGAGCTACCTAAAGAAGACTCATATCTTGTGCCACTTAGATGAAAAATAAGCTTTTGCTGACAAATGTAGCCATGATTATTTTTCATTGCAGAACAGAGATTAGCTCAGTTGTTTAAAGCATGGTCCTAATAGCACCAAGATTGCAGGTTTAATATGGTCCATTCCCTCAAGAGTTGTGGGTCCCTTCCGAATCAGAATATTCTGTGATCCGTGATCTATATCAGTGAATTGCTAAATAATGTTTTGAAAACAATGTTAAAGGACAGTTTTAAACCAACTCTTTAACCTACAGGCTTTCTAGGCCTAGAAAAAGAAAAATTACCTGCAGTTTTATTTTACTCATAGCTTATTTTCTCAGTCCAGCAGCTCTTGAGAAGCACAACATTGATACTGCTGGGCTAAGCTGTAGCACTTGAGACATTCCCAGATATTTCACTGATAAACACAAACAAGAATCCCCCCAATATTATTCATTTTTAAGGCTAGTGACAACATCCCTATTATTAATAAACGTGCTAGCATCAAAAAGATGATGATCATCTCAGACATAATTAATGCTGACAACAAACTGGTAGATTGCTAAAAGATATAACTGAGGATCCTGGAAGTGACACAAGGGACGGAGGCATTGCTCCCCTAGAATGGCTGCACTAAGAGCTGCCAACGCTGCCGCAACATTTCACTGAGGGATTAATGCCTTTTTCCCTTTCAGGAAATGTAATTGCCTGCTCTCAGAGTCTGTCACCCAAACAAAGAGAATGAATACCACGCCTTGCAGAACAGCCCTCAGAAACGCTGGCCTGGGACCCATGTTATCCCTGGGGAGCAAGGCTGGCTGAGAACACAGTGAAGCTGGAGTAAAGCAAGGGACTGGGCTCAAGCATTTATCATGCATCCCTTCATGAAACACAGTGAGGGGAAGCCCTCTCTTCAACATGCAGGTTTCTCAAAATTGTAAAAGATTGTCCATGCTAGAAAGCCAAATTTATCCCCAGCTACATCCAGAGCAATGTGGGCAGCAGGGCCAGGGAGGGGATTCTGCCCCACCCCACTCTGGTGAGACCCCACCTGCAGAGCTACATCCAGCTCTGGGGTCCCCAGCATAAAAGGTTATGGACCTGCTGGGGAGAGTGCAGAGAAGGGCCATGTGTGGATGTGACAGCCTGGTCAGAGAGTGAGAAAACCAGATAAAATTTCCCAGAATTGCCTTGTGAGACTTTAGGGAGTTGAAGATAAACAATGATAGCTTATTATTGTAAACAAACTACAGGTGTTGTTTTTCTACTTTCTGTTTTCTTGTTTTTCTCAAAGATTGTTTAGAAGAAAGGCATTTTGCTAATTAGACAATCAGGTGAAATGTATTGATTAATTGACCAATCAGGTCTATCTGTATTGGAACAATGTATAAAAGAGGATCTGAAGTAAAGATGTGGGATGCTGTGCAAACCAGTCTTCTGGTGAGTCTGCGTAGTTTCTTACTACACAGCAACAGCCATGAAGATGATCAGAGGGATGGAGCACCTCTCCTAGGAGGACAGACTGAGAGACTTGGGATTTTTCAGCCTTGAGGAAAACAGGTTCTGAGGAGACCTTCTAACACCCTTCCAGTACCTAAAGAGGGCTACAAGAGAGCCAGAGAGGGACTTTTTACATGGGCAGGTAGTGACAGAACAAGGTGGAATGGTTCAGACTGAAAGGAGATTTTAATTGGATATCTCTGAAAAAATTTTACTGTGAGAGTGGTGAGACATTGGAACGCATTGCCTGGAGAAGCTGTGGATGCTCCATCCCTTGAAGTATTCAAGGCCAAGTTGAATGGAGGCTTGAGCAACCTGGTCTAGTGGAAGATGTTCCTCCCCATGGCAGAGGGGGATTGGAACAAGGTGATCTTTAAGGTCCCTGCCAATCCAAGCCCTTCTGTGATTCTCTGCAATTGTTTTTCTGCAGATTATAAAACCAGATAGGGTCAGTGAGAAGTACAACCAAAGTAAAAATGTATATTGAAGAATGGAATTTTATGTATGAAAAGATACATTTCTGTCTGTATGTGTCTCATAGTTATGATTTCTTCCCCACTGCTTGTGGTAATTACACACACATATAGCAAGTTGCAGAGCTCAAGGAAAGCTGCATTTCTTCACACTACTCTCTGCTGACTTGGGTTTTGCAGGTTTTTTGTGTCAGTGTCTGACAAACAGTGTTGCAATTGCCCAGGATTCTGGTGAGAGCAGAAGAATACTTCTGCAATGTCATTCAGTATGGCCAGGAATAGTTTTAATTTTACGGATGAGCATTTAACTTATGCAGCGCCCTTTAAATCAATGTACTAGGTACACACATTAATAATTAATATTTAAATGCAATATAAAATGTTAAAATGCTGCACATTTAATCCAATACAGTCACACCGCTGGCCCACTGTATTGATTTTTGCAGATAAAAACAGAGGCACAAATAACCCAGAAGCTGAAAGGAAAAAAAAAAAGAATGAAATATTACTGTGGGGAAAATATACCAAAAACTAGGGGGGAAAAAGTGTATGAAGGAATGGATTAAAACCTGAAATACAAAACATTTATTTCTGTGTAAATACAGCATTTGGAAAGTATGTGTATAATGCAATGGCAGTATTTCCTTCACAGACATATGTGTGTTGAAGAAGAAAGGCAAAAAACAGCTTGAGGTAATCTGGGATGAATGTCAGCAATAACCAGGTTCACTGCAGAGAAGTACACCTAGCAGTTTGGGGTCTTTTGTTTTAATAAGCCCTCTGAAGCTGGAATTTTCACAAGTGCTTTTAAATTAGCTCTGCACCTTCTTTGTTGTATGAGGACAGCCTGTGTGTGCATCTATTACCCACATGATGAATGTCAAAAAAGGCAGAATGCAAATTCAAGCTGCAGCCAATTAAAACCGGACTGGAAGACGTGTCAGGGGACTGCGGAGCAGCCGCACTCCCTGCTCGGTACCGCTGGAGCTGTGGTCTGTGCCTTCAGCTGCAGACTGGCACACATCCCCCACCCCAACAAATCTCAAAGCAAACACACCACGCTCTGAGAGCCTGCCTTGCCAGGCATCACCAGGGACCTGGTTGGCCAAGTGCTGCACTGGGAGGGATGCAGACCCCAGCACAGCTGAAATGTGAGATCATTTCTGGACAAGACTGTCCCAAACAATGAGTGCTCCCCACCTTCTTGAATGCGTTGCTCTGGGAGAAAAATCATGTAGAAAACCAGCTTGTGCAGAGACAAAACAAAATCAAGCAGCTTAAACCACCTTAGAGTCTGTGTGGTTGTTTCTATCTTCTTGAACTCTGTAATCCTGTCATGGGCCCCCTGCGTCACCTCTCACCCTCATTTTCATGCTTAGCACTTGCAAGCAGGATCTGTTTTGACACAGTGAATTACTGGGAGGCAGAAAGCTTTGCCCCAGTCAAGAAATCAAATATTCCTATCTCTCAGCTATAATACAATTTACTTCCCACAAAGTTAATAATCCTTCCATCTAAAATTACACATACGAACTTCCCATGTTTTCTTTCCTTACCCTATCTTCAGGCATCATGTAATATTTGCAACCCCAAAGAGATAAAGCATTCCAGCTGCTCCAAAATATTCGGAAGTTAACTCACAAAAGTCACTATGGTCTTCACACTTTTTTTCTGGAGGTTTTAGTGACATTAAATTGTTCACAGACAGACAAGAGTGCGATAGCAAGATTGCAGAACAAAGGAAAAGCAAACGTGAACTAATCACTCTAAGACAACACAGTAAGCATCAATTTATTTCAAGACTGGTTCAAACAAAAAATCTTCTCTGCTCCAGACACAGCACTTGATCAAGATAGTATTTTGCATTTGGATCTCAATAGGTGGAGGAAGAAACCTTTAGAGAATAAACAACTCTTTCCCTATGGATATTTCATATCAGCATCTCTTCCTCTAAACCTATATTTTCCAATGATCTAAATTGTGTTGCACAGGTGGCTTTTCTGAGAAAGGAAATTGCATTGGACAAACAGTCAGAAGTATCCAGGGGAACCCTGGTACTCGTAAGTTCAGATTTCAGCCCCTTCTTTACGGTTCAGTATTCCCAGGAAGCAGGCTACTGCTGCCTTACCTTGAGGCACAGAGGCACTGATGTCTCATGTTCACTGACAGCTGTGAAAGTAAAATTTACATCTCTTTCCCTCACAGAAGCCAAGAGCAATTACATACAAAAGGATAAAGGCATGCTTAACCTCTTACTGGAAGCTAATACATCATTGCTGTTTGCTTATACAAGCTCCTACCTTCATAAAAGATCATCACACACTCTCATCTATATATTCAGCTACAGGAAAAGTTTCTGCACAAATGCTGGGCATTACTGGGCATTGCTGCTCTACAGGTGGTAGTACAAAGTCAAATAGAGGAGTACTGGGCCAAATAAAGAGGCGAGAAGTAGAAGTTGGAGGTTGCTGAGAAGGGACAGTGAGAATACAAGGAGATCTGCCTTCCGGGAGGGTACCAGAGGGAGCAAGAGGGGTTACTTGTTGCCTCAGAGACGTCTCAACAAAAGCGTCGCTTTCTCTATCCTTCATGAAACTTTGACATTTCCCTTGCTCAGAAATGAGCATTGCTTTTTGGGTGGACCATGGCTGTGCCATGGGTGATGCCCCAGCACAGGTTTATCCCATCTTTGGCCTGCCCTAACTGAAATGGAGGATCAGAGCATTCACAATGAGATGAGACTAAAACCAGAAGAGATCTGTTGTTCACCCATGCCCACCTGCTAGGCCAAGGCTTATTTTACTCAGGACTCTGAGTGGGTGCTCCTGGGGTGGAAAAATACTATTTTCTATTGTCTGCAATAATAATGTTTCCACTCCAATCTCAACACCTTTCAACATTGATTTGGCTGTAAAAGTAAAGGCACTATCTGGCCCTCTCTGCAATTTAAGGACTCTGCTGTGTGGCTTCCAGTGCAGTCTCTTGCTGGAATCAGTAGCAGCAGCAGCAGGCCTGGGGTAGGGACAGTCTGCCAGGCCTCACCAGGGCCACCACCGTGGTCCACCAGCTGGGGCTGCTGGAGGAAGGAGGAAATGAATGAGAAAAGGGCCTCTTGACACAAATGTGTTCAATGAGCAGCTAGGGAACAAAGTTAATACATTGCTGTGGAACCATGGAAAGCATTTCATGCACTGTCTCTATGAAACTTCTGTTGCCATTTTCCCAACGCAAAAGCTGTTTTTATGACTTTTGCAGCTCTATAATGCGACAGAATTAATGCATTGATCCTGGGTTTGCTAGTTTTGTCTGGGGTAGAGTTAATTTTCTTCATAGGTGCTGATGTGAGGCTGTGTTTTGGTCTTGTGTTGAAAACAGGCTAATAGCACAGAAATGTTTTGTTGTTGCTGAGCAGTGCTCAGCCTGCTCAGCAGGCTTTTCTGCTTTTTGTACAGCCACTCTGGCAAGGAAGCTGGGGGTGCTTGGGAGGCTGGGAGGAGACAGAACTAGGACAAGTGACCCAACTGACCAAAGGGATATTCCAAACTGTAGCAGGCTCCGGCCTGCTAGGGCCCCATGGAGGGAAGAGGCCTAAAGATAGGAAATGCCATGTCACAGTGAAACAGCAAGAAGCCCCTCTCTTCCACCTTTCAGACCCCAGCTTATCTCTCTGTAACCCCATAGGTCACTTTCCCTTAACCTCTGCTACTGGTCAATTTTGGATCGCCCTGTACCCTATATAATGGTTTTAGCCCATTCTGGTTAGAAGAGCTGTTGCTGGAATACTTCACAGACCCCCAATAAAGCCATCACTGTAGAACTCCAGAGCAGCCTTCTCCTCTATCTGCGTCTGCCAGCTGGCCAGTGGTGCCTTAGCAAGCCAAAGAGCTGAACTCAAAAGAGCTGATAATCACGAAGGGTTGATATCCCTTATGCTTGCTAAAGGTTGCCAGTGGCTGAGGGCTGCTCCGGTTTCAGGCACTCTGTCCCCATAAAGGACTGAGCTACCCGGCCCATGCAGCCTGCTCAGGGGCAACCCTGCTTTCAGTAGACAATGTGATGTCATGCTCAGGGTATAAAGTGGGGAGAAGAAGAAGAAGAAAGGAGGGGTCATTTGGAGGGACAGAGTTATGTCTTTACAAGTAACCATTATATGAGATGCTGTCCCAGAGATGACTGAACATGAACTGCCTGCTCATGCAAAACACTGAATAAATTCCTTGGGTTTTTTGCTTGCATGTGCAGCTTTTGCTTTGCCTATTAAACTGTTTTTATGTCAACCCATGAGTTTTCCAGCTTTCACCCTTCTGATCCTCTCCCCGGTCCTGCTGGAGGGGGAGTGAGTGGCTGTGGGGGCTTGGCTACTGGCTGGTGCTAAACCATGATATTGGAATAGTGGGAGATAGCCACCCTCTTCTATGGGCCTCCTCTGGTGCCATTCCCCAGACCATCAGCCCCTCATCCATTCCATTGATTTTGGATAAGCTTCCAAGAGCAGTGACACAGGCAAGCTTCCTGCTGTGGACAGAGACAGAGGTTTTCACTGACAAGTTCATTGTGTTCAGTTAGTGTTTCCATTGACGCTTTCACAGATCCTAAGTTAATGTATTTTTCTCCTGTCTAGTGCAATGACCTGTATTAAGTTTTTTTTTTGTGCAGATCAACCATCTACTTATTTCCCTCTGCATGCACTGCCTTCAACAACAGATTGTTAATGAGAACACATAGAGAGACAGAAACCATATGATTAGGCCTTCCTCTCAGAGGACATTGTAGTACCTGTCCTGATTTTCCTCCTCTATTTCTGTCCTTAAGCAAGGATATCTCCTTTCTCAAGGATAAAGAAAAGGGAAAGGAGAAGCAGGGGAAAAGACTGGCTTCCTGAAATTTGGCCCATTTGAGAGTTTTTATACTTAAACTATTGCAAAAATAATTTCTTCTACTCACATACAAGGCTACAGTCACACATAGCTGCTTGTCTTGGCTACTGCATCTTAATGATCCCCCAGACTGTCCTAACATGAGGCCCTGGTGCCTGGCATCTCTTGGCTGGACATGCCTGAGCACTCACACTTTGGGAGCATCAGGTTTTAAATATGCCCTTGCATCCATAAAAGGGAAAAATAGTTTCCAGACATGACAGTGAAGCCTCAGAAGGAAATTCTTTGAAGGAAAAAGTGTTAGAGGGAAGGTTAATGAAATGTGTGAGGCAGCAGAAAGAATTTTCTTTTTGTCTCCAGTGCTAGTTGGGTATTTACACTGAAGCAAATAAAGAAAATTAAAAATTAATAAAGCATTAGATACCAGACATTGAATCAGAATTATGGTGGTGGAGCAATGTTGTCTGGAGAATGAAACATTACACAAGCTAAAGATCTGATCACTGTTGGGGTAAAACATGGATTTCATAGAACATGGATTTCTCATGTTCATAGTGCTTCTGTCTGCAGCATTGCTCCTTTTGTTCTCTGTTTGCCTAATTCAGCAATGCTTTGTGGGAAAACAGTCTCATACTTTCATTGATGCTGCTTTAATGCACAAACTTTCACTCCTCTGACAAAGGGCTGGGGGTAGAGAACGCACACCTATTGCTGCATCATCAGGTGTGGTGACTTCAACAGGAGGGATGCATGGCCAGTAACCCTTGCTGCTCGTGGCTCTGGTCTCCAGTAGCATCCAAGGGCAGGTGCCAGCCAGGGAATCACACCTGCCCTAAATGTTCAGAGATGGGCCAGTCTGTGCCAGGGTACAGGAGGTGCTGCCTCCCCAGTGTGAGTAATGCCAGACACCCCTCTCCTGCTGCTCATTGCTGGAGTCCAGCCATGGATCTGTGCAAGTACAGCAGCACCTGCTGATTAGAAACTTACTCAAAAACGTTATATGAGAGTTTATATTTTCTGGTACTTCTGTGTTCCCAGAGGGCAAGGAAGACACCTGAAAACTAAATACACAGCTCAGTAAAGCAGAAGAATGGAGAAATACAAAGCCATGTTTGATGGGAATGTATAATTGTTTGGCACCTGCTCCTAAGGTTTTTCACACCAGGAGAAAAAGGAAGAAGAAGAACATGGCAGGGAACACCTTCAGTCTGGAAACACGTAAATCATAGAACTAAGTGGCTCACAAATACCACTTTTCTTTAATGCTCTTGACAAGAAACCAAGGGCTTATCTAAAATATATGTTATTCAGAAATAACTCACTAACAGTTTGTAACAACTGCTGTTCAAAATTGTTTTGCTGTGCTTCATCCAGCTAATGAGCTCAAATCACTGCTTTGGTCATGTCAAAGGTTGGACTCAGATTGCTGTTGCAAATTCATCCATTTAATAATTTTGAAAACAGTTTCCCAACACTGTTGCAAATTACTGACATAATTCCTGCACATCTGCAGTATAGAGCATAGACTCAATTTTCAGAGCCAAGCAGTGCTGCTCAGAACCAGTAGACAGAAGCTATGGCAGCTCATCTCAAACCCCACAGCCTGGCTGTCACTGCCCCCCACCTTGGGGACCTCCACTGGATGAACCAGTGGGACAGCTGGAGCTGGACAGCAGAGAGATGATGTTTTCAGTGTCACTGTTGTGTGTTGTCCTGATTTCCTGTGGAGGCACCACAAAGCTTGCCAGACAGTCACAGAAAGGAGGGATAACACACACCTGCTCCTTGTTGCCAAACAACAGGCAAGCCCAAAGTGCAGATGCTAAGCTCAGGGGACTCTTGCCAGACTCACAGATTGGAATTGTAGGGGGTCTTGGGGTCCCAAAACTGAGAAACAGTGAAACACTGCTAATATTCACATGAGCTCAGATTAACAGAGGGCCAAATATAGAGCAGGATCATTCACAAGAGAGACCCAAACCTGCTGATAATACATGGACTCCAATATTTCTGGCAGTAATTTCATTCTCTGTGTTTTATATAAAATGAAATCTAATGAAAATGGAAATCTTTTGAAAAATAACTGAAAACAAGGGATGGATTATAAGAAAGAATCAAACAAAGGCTGAAAAGAAAGCAGGGTAGATTTTCTGCTTCTTCCCTCCTATGCGTATATAAAGAATGGCATACTTTAAATTGTGAAACCATTTCTTAAGCAGTTTATCTCATAAAACTCATTATGCAGCTTAAGTCTAAAAAAGAGAATATTTTAATTATAGTGACCTTCTTTAGAACTGGTTTGAAAATTACTGGAAAAAGGTATTATCCAGGAGCTACATGTTCCTCCACTCCAAATGGAAGGAGCTTCACCGGATCTGAAACAATAGCTGAACTACATGGTGAAAGATAAAAACTATCATTACGGTAAAACATTCAATTAAAAAAAGCCATGAGTTTTGGCGATGCTATGAGCTTTCATTATTCAGGGCACACACCAGCTTCCCATCAAAAGGGATTATAAAAAGCATTATTTTCTGGAAAGGTTAATTTGTGATTGCCCATATCAGAACCTTTTCATGTGTGTCTCAAAGCTGCTTCATTCATTGCTGAATACTGGTTTAGATCAGAAATTCATCCATTATCACCATTTTCAAGCTCCCATTCCAAACAAGTGTAATAAAAAGGAATGCAAAACCATCTTATATTCTGCTGAAAGAGGCTGACTTTTGGATATATTTAACATCCTCATATTAACTGAAGCTCATTTTAACAGAAGTTACTTCAGGATCTTCACTAGGTAATCAAGTGGTAACCCCTGTTCCTGGCAATGTAGCTGTTTCAAGATGCTGACCTTGGCCAAGAGGCAGACAGGGCATGTAAGTATTTGTTGTACTTTCAGCTTTGCAGGAATTGTGCATGAACAAAATCACACTTTCTTCAATGCTTGAGATGTTAACACTAGCAACCCTGATGGTAAAAATGGCTAATAATCAGATTAGTTAAAAAAAAACAAAACAGAATGCTGTTATTAATGTATCTGATCACACAGAAATGCTCAAACTGAATATATGGTTCTCTCTACAAAACCTCTGTATAAAGCCCTCTTTCATAAGCATTTCTCAGTGCTTCATTCAACATTTCTACCATAAAAAGAATAAATTAGTATTCTCACAGATCTAAAATATTTAGAATACTTTTTCACTTCTGCAGAATGTTATTTTTGTACAGGCATAATTATAATGAAATATTTTTGCTTGCTTATTTCACTACATGCTAAACATAGCTGGTTTTGAATTCCAAAAATTAAACCACTACAAAAGTCCATTTGAAGACATTAGTGCTACAACCAAAACATAAAACTTATTAATATTTTTCTTGTCCTGAAGTATTTAGAGCTGAGATTCAATTGGCAAATGAGTCAGCCTTTGTCTTGGGTCACTGTCTCCTATTTCTTTGATTTATTTCTTAGGATAGAAACTCTTCACTGACAAGAAATTGAGCCTTAGAGCAGAGCTAAATAACACATCTGAAATGAAAACTGCTGTTTGAGATTTTGACTGTTGAGACATTGTACCTCTGCTTTTGCAGCTGTAATGCTCAAAACGGGAAGGTATGAAGAGGACAAGAGTTACGAGGTGGGTCAGTGTGGGTGCCAGGATCCTGTGGACATGGGCACACAATGGAAATGACTCCAAGAGAAGGCTGCCAGGCAGGAGCAGGCAGGAGTGTGACCATTGCTGCAGCTAGCTGCCTCCAGCAGGCTCACAAGTTTCCAGAGAGACTTTCCCAGAGGCTGGCGCAGATACAGGAGGTTCCCCAGGTGCAGCTGCCAGAGAGCAAGGGAAAGCTAGAGCCATGGAGGCTCACTACATTGCATTACTGTCCTGTTAAACTGCTGTCATACTACTGGGCTCTAAAGGCAAATTTGGAGCAGAGGGATGGATTTGTAGTTTGTGTGGAGGTCTCTGGTGCGGTTTAGTAGCTGAGGACATTCTATTGTCCTTTTGACATCTTTCTCTTTTGTATGGAAATAGCTTCAACCTCAAAAAAATAAACAACAACAACAACAACAATAAAAAAAAATTTTAAAAACCCAAACAAACAAACAAAAAAAAAAAACAAACAAAAAACCACCACCAAAAACAAACTATCCAAACCAAAAACCAAAACCGCAGCACCCCAATATCTGAAAAGTATTCTCCAAATAGTTCCCGCCTGCCTAAAACAAATCTCTGTGAGCTAACCTGTATAATCCCACCTTTTGGCACCTCAGGCTTGTTGTATCCCATACTTTTATCCTGATTTACTTGCTGCTCGCATCAAACCAGTATTAGTCTTAATACGTTATAAGCTTTCATTATGCTTATAAGTATGTTTAATGTAGAGACCAGAGAGAGTGAGAATCACCTAATGTTAAACGTAAGTTTTATTTATGTACTTTCAAGCGATCAAGTTAATCTGAGTGTGCATCTTGAGTGTGACAGTCAATAATCTGCCACAGCAGTTCAAACCAGTCCCTTTAAAGAAGATATTCTGCACCTAGAAGGTGCAGAGAAGTGATTCCGCACAGATTTATGAAGATAACAGTAACTGTCATAAGGCTTTATGGACACTTCTCAACCATAAGGCACCATGAAAATGGAGCAGATGATAAGACATTCCAGCCTAGCTTCTAGCAAAGCTTGTGAATGGGTTCTTTCTAAGAAATGTGAAAATGTAGAAGATGATGGCAAAGTGACTCAGAAAGTCTGGATTATAATGCTATTCATATTCTTACCCATGGTGATAAATTAAGTAAGGTTTATTCAAGATTTTCACACAGCTGTACAATATATTTTGATCATAAAAAATTCACATATTGCCTCAATATAGTACTCCCTCTTAGCAGGGGATAAAACTGGAGTCTCGTCTCAGGTGTACATAGTAACCTGTATGGGCACAGTTTGTCTGAAACACTGAAAATAACCAAATTTCTGCCTATCTGGTTTTTATTACAGAACTAAAAAGAAAGGATCCCAGGAATTGGTAGGGGTTTTGACAGCTGCTTTGGGCGTTTTTTGAGACCAGAGTGCTGCATTATGAATTTTTTTATCTGTAAAGAGTGTGCTACAGCCAAACAGCTTGAATCTTGACAACAGATTATGTTTTGCAGATGATTTTGGAACACAGCATGAGAAACACTATCTATTTAGAGATTAATAGAAAAGTAGAGTGAAATTTACTTCTAGATAATTGTTCCATTTAGATGATAAACTATGCAGTCAAATACACCATGGATAGTCATAATTTAATCCTAAAGACTATAATAATTTTCTGAATTACTTTTATTCATCTGTCAGAAGTGTTTCAGAATGATAAAAAATTCATTTTGTCTAATGTGAACATGCCTGAATGCCAAAGCATCCTCTCACAAGACAGTTATGGCTTCATTCTGCTGCTGAAATGCTAAGCATGTCTATCAGCTATTATATTTTACTTCTGAATACCAGGTCAACTGGAAAAATCTGATTTTACATGCATTAACATACACAAACCATGAGTTCCTTGAAGAAGAAGTTGAGGCTCAAAGGTTGCTTCAGCACATTGATTTGTTCTAGAGTTAATAAAGTATTTGTCTGGGAACATCTTGTCAAGGGGGGACTGGGAAAGCAATTTCACTCCATCATGTATCTAGTCGCAGGCCTGATCGCATTTTATGAACAGAGTTAGCAATTGAAACAGGTTAATCTTGCTTTATTCTATCCCATTTTTTTTATTTTGTATAAAAAGATGCTTCCAATGTCTCAAGTTTGCCATGAGGCTTGGTAGCACTTGTTTATATCCATAATATTGTAGGCTTAGAGGCACAGTAGTGTTTGTGTATGCATCTTTTAAGACCTTTGCACCATTTGTATCCATCAGAGTACCATTTTAAATAGTAATATGAAAATCATGATGACTGAACTTTTATTTTTGAAGTGCAGAAATTATACTTCAGTAAAGATGTATTTTAGCACAGGCAGCAAGGAAGAATTAAGAATTCACATTAGAACCAGTGACACATAAAATATATGCACTCAACATGACAGACTGTCCTCTTCCCTGTTCCTGTATCACCTTCTGTACTCAACATCCAAGACAGATGTCGTCTGAATTCAACCAGTCCACAGCATGAAAGTGAAATTCCCTCTCCATTGTAAAGGGATCAGTCTGTGATCACCTTCCTTCCCCCAGAAGCATTAGGCTTTACTCCTTTTCTGTGGCTGGGGTGCATGGCCTTTCCTCCACACAGCAGACTGCAACTGCGCAGGCTTCACCAGCAGCAGATTCCCTGAGCTGTGGATGCTTCCCATTTCTCTTCTCCTAGTACACCCTGCTGCTAGGCCTGGAATTGCTGGGATGTTTGCAAACCTTTGTCTTGGAATATTTCATTGTCTATACAGATCTTCTCTGCATCAGATGGCAAGTTCCCACTTTCCTCCTAAACCCTGTGGAATAACACCTTGCTTTGAAGTGAAAAATGCTGCACTGGTTGTACAGACACTGTACTGGGCAATGACTGGTTTCCAATAACTGGAACTGGTAAAAAATATTGCCTTGTGTTTACCTGAAAGAGAGCCCAGTAGCTACAGTTGTGCATCTGGCTTATGGGCTTTGTGGCGCTCAGCTGGCACCTATGTTTTTCTCCCACATGAAGAATCAGTAAAATTGTACCCTCTGCAAACTTTACTACTTGAGTCTTGCCACAACTTTTCCTTTTAACCGTGATCTTTCCAAAGGCAAAACTGGGCACTTGTCAGAAGCTTGTGAGAGGCAAGCCCTGCTCTACACACCTTCTGGACTGAACAACACAGGGGAGGACGCTGCTTGTTGCTACCAGACGTGATTCATTAATTTGTGAATTTCAGAGACAAAGGGACATTTTCCTATGCAAATCTTATTATGACAGGCTCTTTCCTCCCATCATTTAGGAGATTGTTTCCAATGGGCCAGCAGCAATTCTCACTGCCACAGCAATCACAGCCACAGTCAGTCATGTATTTTCACAGACTAAATTTTAAGAACATGTCCCTGAAGGGAATGTCTTTGAATAGCTTAGTCAGAATTGTATTTAGCAACTCCCTTTTGACCCTGGAATAGAGGGCTTGAGTCAGCAAGTCTGCAATGACTGTATTTCTACAGACTTCTTCACTCAAAGAAAAGTCATGGGTGGTGTGATGTTTGAGATATTTAATTATGGCATTCAAACATCTCCATTTATGGGCAAACAGCTTAACAAAGATCACAGCTGATGTAACAGTTGCCTTATTTGCTTTCTCTAAAGTTAAGGCAGAAATCTAGGCCTTCCTTTCCTGCTTTAGATATAGTGACATTTTGAAAAAGCTGGTCTTTTCTTGGCAGAAATACACAGTATATCAATAAATTCTTTTCCTCAGAGATATCTGTTACACGTAATTGAAAAATTAATTTTACAGATAAAATATACTTCTGAAACAATAGGTGGAGGGTCCTTGTTGGGGACTTTTCTCCTCTGATGTTTTTCCCTACAGTCCAGGAACAAGAAGATCACTGTGGCTAAGTCCAACCACTACAGCCAAGCACAAGTGGTTGTTTCTTGGGGTTGGGGATTTGTTTTGTCTTTTTTTCTTTTTGGTGGGTGGATTTGTTTGTTTGTTTGTTTGTTTTGTGGTGTCCCTTGTATTTTGAGCTACGCTACTGCCCAGCACTGCAGTGCATATTCCCACACAACAGCTACCAGCTCCTGCCTCCCTTGGAAATTGAAAAGCAAGCTGTGACTCAGCAAAATGCCAGTCAAACTGGAAAATAATATAATATGCAACACAGAGTAAACCGCAAGTAGCTCAAAACCCAAAGGACTATAGACGCTGAAGAAAATCACTACTTTTCTATGGAAGAATATTCTTCATTAGAATGGCGTCATCTGTCATTACCTGTTACAGCAGTTAAAGTAAAAACAGCTACAAACACATCAATATCTCAAATGATACTGTGTCATTCTTTCTTCCTGTACACACAAGAAGCTTAAAATAGATAACTCTATTAGTGCTTGATTTTTACAATGCCTGGTTCCTGCCAGCCCAAGATTTCACTCTCTAAAAGCTTTTTAAAAGGCAGGCTTCATTTGAGCCTGGCTTTGTTCAACATGATGGCTATCTTGTGAAATTCCCAAGCTGGTGACTTTAATCCTCTCCTGATTTCAGACAGCTTCTAGATAATGAGAGAGTTTTAACCTTCCCCTTACCTGGCCACCTCAGTGATCAGGAGGGACCACCAAGAGGAGGAGGAGGAGGGTTTACCTTTCCTCTTGCAAGTTGGTTTAGAAAATGCTGAGTGTAGAGTGAGCCCTGAAGGGAGCAGAGAGGAAATCTTTTTGATTGCACTGATTTCATTTCTAAGGACACCAAGGAAGCCAACAGGATTTCCACACAAACTGCGAGGGGGCCTGATTAGACTAGCCTGCTGTTCCCAGCCATAGGTTTCTTCCACAGATATCTTTCAAGAAAAAACATCACAGACCTCACTCCACACAGCAAATCACGAACTTACTCCTAGGCACTATCTAATTAGTCTCACTGGAGAGTGAGTCTCAAAATGTCAGCTCCTGCAAGTCATGCTGACCTATATCAGCTAAGAATCTGCCTTCTAAAGGCTCTCAAGAGGACATTAAATGGATTCCAGTGTGACATTCTCCATCACAGCTGCCTGTTCAAGGAGAGATCTAGTATAAAGGGTGAATGGGGAAGTTAGTGCAAGGCTGCAAGTACTAAGTGCTTCAATGTCTAAACATCATCTTTTATGATATTTCTATTTCAGCAATACCCAAGTCAGAACAGTGAGACACGGTTATTTCTCACCCATATGCAGAGCAATCTGCAGCACTGTGCACACAACCCCTGCTTTTGTTCACTTTCTTTTTAGTTATTATTTTTTCCTTAGAGTTTTGGGTAATGAACTCAAAGACGAGAGAAACACCCTGCTCTCTCCAGAAACGGCAAAACAAAATCAAGAGCATGGGGAAAGCATTTATGAGATTGTTCCATTATTTTTTGACATAATGTTCCAGAACGAGTGTCATCTCAGACCTTCTTCATGCCACCCTGTGGTGACACACGGCTTCCATCAGCCTCCACTTTGTACTAGCAGCGGCCATAGTCAGATACCCAAGTGGACAGCAATTGCTGAAAGCCACAGCTGGGCTCCTGTCCCAACCACCCAGCTGAGTCTCTTTCGACAACAACTCTTCAGATTTTGCCAGACTGTCATGCTTTGCTGCTGCCCACGTGCAGAACAGCCACGTTCTTTTGAATCATTCTCAGAAGCATTGAAAAAGGATTGAGCTGCTGTGGTTTCCTTATAAAGCGTACACTTTGTCAGGAGCTTGTGCAGACAATGCTGTAACATCTCTCATGATTCCATCACTTCAGACAAACATCACCCAGAGTTTCTCTCTAGCTTCTCCAAAGCACAGGTAGTAGCAGGACTGATCTGTGCCTGCAAGTCTCATCCACCCTGAGCCATAGGATGGGAAAAAGGAAAAGAAGCCCTCCCCTTCCTTCCCACCTCTGTACTGGGTCCCTGTCTGCTTCAAACCCAGTAACAGCCAAATGCTGCTCTTTAGGGTACCCACAGCAAAACTGCTATTTTACATCCATGGGACATGGAACTAAATCAAAGAGCCCAAACCCAGAGCTGAATCCCCCAGGACCATGGTGTGTACTGGTCTGAGGGCTTTCTTCCATGTGCCACCAAGGCTGAAGGTGCTTTGCTGCAAGCTAAGCCTAAAAAAATTGGTATTCTGCTTCTAAAATCACCTAATTTCTCCTCCTTGACTAGAGAAATGAAGGAAATTGCACAATTTTTAGAAAGAGAAAGCAAAAAGGAACTTCAATGCCCCAGGCAGCAATGCTAAAGCAGATGGTAAGATGTGCTGCAGGGAGAGATAACCACAAGGATTATAACAGCAAACCATGAGCCCTGACTATTATCAAATAACTACTGAAGTAGAAGGATCTGTCTGAAATCCAGTGACATACAGACTAAGGCTGACATTTATAAAAACAGTATTTTGTTGATGCTTCCACAAGGAACATAGACAGCAACCACCAGAAAAAACTGAGACTTGGCTGCGTAGATTCAATAGGCTACATTTAAAAAGATTTTTGGTGTCAGGTTCCAGCGACCAGTTTAAAAGACTGGAGACCTATTACCTCAACAAGTTGTGGGAAATTAGCCTGGATAATGGCCACTTATGTTAATACTTGCACAATGCCCTTGTGAAATACAGAATGCCCACCCAAAACCACCTGGACACCCGCATGGGGGAGCAGCAGTAGCAGATGCCTTTTTCTTTAAGACTCAAAGGCTCAAAACATTAGCAGGTAAGCTTTGCCTGGGCTTCATTTAAATAAAGAGTGAGGGTGATTTTTATGGGAATCATGCCCTCTGTTGATGCAGGTGAAACACTTTACTGAGATGGTGTTGATGGCTGAGGTATGGCTGGCTCAGTAAGATACGTTCATAGCTTGGAAAGCTGATTTTGTTTGTTTGTATAGATTTTTAATTATATTTTTCAAATGACCCCACAGCAGACATCACCTGAAAAGGTCTTCATAGAAATGGAAAAGTTTTTCTGGTCACTACTTATGAATTTTCTTCCTGGGATGAGCATGAGAAGAGCAGGCCCATGTGTCCACCTCCCTCTGGTGACTATGCACCTGAGATAAGAATAGCAGTGTCTTGAGCAAACTGGAGCAGACAAGGCCATGCACTGCCATGTGAGTGAGTTGCACCATTTGCAGGATTTCAGCATCTGAGTTAAAAAATAGAGCAAGAATGAGAAGACTAATAACAAATTAAATATATATCACAAATTAAGGCTTCACTAAGTGTTTGCATTTCCTCATTTGTTCCTTCAGACATTTGTCTTTTCCAAATCATACTTCTAACAAATATTGTCTCCCCAAAAATGTCAGAGGAGGCAATGAAACTGTTCAAATGTGCCATGTCATATTCAGCACACAGAATATGCCAATATAGCAATATAGAATACACATACATTTTTCTTTAAGAGTGTTCTTTAAGCAAGGCTTTCTAAGCAAGTACCTTACCCTCCTGGTGTATCACATTAGCTCAGGTTAGACGTTCAATTAAACCATTGGGGCAGCCCCTCCAAGCACTCTTTTTGGATTTCTACTCTGTAGGCTTTTCTAACAAGACCCAAGTGTTGTGTTCATTAAGGAGATTTCTAATGTCATTCACCCCAGGCCTTTCTAAAGTCTCACGGCTCTATGCTGGTTTTGGATTCCTTTATTCTACATACCTCTATATCCTTTTTCATGTTTGTCAAGCTTGCTGGAGCTGAAAGCCACTCTTCCCAGAAAACAGCCATTGATGCATTATTTTATATCTTTTGATATGTATATTTTATATTTTCATTTTTTTTAAAAATGCATTACAAAGTGATTTCAAACCTTGGTGCAATTCTTGGATGCGAGTTTCAAGCAGATTGGCTGCAGGGTATGTGCACAGACACACACTTGGATGGAAAAAATCTGAGGAGTTCTGCAAAGACTTGCTATTTCCATCTGAGAAGTGAATATGTTATTAGAGATCAAGACATAAAGCTTGGGAAACAGTTAGTGTGGTTCAGACTTACAAACTTAAAGCCAGAAAATCTGGCATTTGCCCAACAACAATACTGGCTGATTCTCAACAGGAAGGGAAAAGTCTCATAAGGATCAAGGAAACTTTGGAAATGTTAATTAAATGTTGAAGTTAAGATTTTAAGTCAATGCACTTGGCCTGACCCCCTGTTTGTGTTGCTGCCTCTGCCTAGCAAGAGACAGCCATCTGTCATGCAGCTGCACCAGCTTTCCCAAGCCTCACCACTTCTCCACAGGGAGACAATATTCATCAACCAGTGCCCACATGGAGTGTCCCTGAAAGGGATGGGGGAGGCAAACACCTTTCCCTCCTTCTTTTCTCACCCGCCTTTGTTGGGGTGGCTGGGATGGCTGTCCCACGGTCTGAGGACAAGTCGTGCTCACCCTACTCAGGTAAGAAACATTAACATGGAGAGAGTTTCCAGGCTCTGGTCATATTCCTTTGAATTATGATTGATTTACCATAGACCAAAGGGAAAAGAAATACCAATTCCCAACTCTTAGAGACTCCAATATATACATATGGGGAGACCTTATGGCATTTCAGTACTTAAAGGGGGGCTGTAAGAAATAAGAACTCAAACTTTTTAGCAAGGTCTGTTGTGACAGGATGAGGGATCATGATTTTAAAATGGAGGTTCAATTTGTATGAAATTTAAGATATTTTTTACAATGAGTGGGGCAAAACACTGGCACAGGTTGCCCAGAGAGGTTTCCCTCCTCATGGCAGAGGGTTAGACTAGATTATTTTAAAAGATCCATTCCAACCCTAACCCTTCTGTGATTCTATGATTACAGACAAAAATGTATCCTGTGATGACAGCCTTGCTGAGTGCAAAAAATGAAATCCAAATGGAAAAGGATCCTAAAAGCTCACCATTGCAATGAGACACTGCAGGGCCACTGAAAGTGGCATTGCAAAAGGATTATCTTGCAAAAGGATATTGAAAAGGGTTATCTTGCTCAAACATCACAGGTGTTTTGGACATGGTACAGGAACACATTAGCAAGATGATTGCTCATAGAAGACAATAATAGATGCACAATTTCTTGCTTTTTTGCTCAGCTTGTCAAGGCTGTGTACTTTATCTAAAAACAGATATAATCAAAGAGAATATTCACGCCCAATTGTTATTACAGAGCTCGCTTACATTTGCTTAGGATAGATAATTGTAATATACCATGCTACATTCTGCTCCTTTAAACATTTCCACAGTCATTGTCATCACCTTGCAAATACACATGCTGCTTTATTTACAAAAGTTCGACATAAGAGTAATGCATAAAGGGAGAGTGTGCTAGAGACAAAACCAGCTTCTCTGTTAAGCCTTTGCCTGAGAGGAGTCTGATCAAACATGCCTTCCCATGTTCTGTATTAACTGGCTGATTTCTTTTTAACCTTGAATAGTAAGATAGTCTCTGGGAGTCTAAAAATCTCATTGAATAATTAGTCATCATTTATCAACTTACCTCATCAATATATTCATTCATTTCATAGATTGGAAGGAAAATCTGGAGGTTTCTGATCCAAATCTCTGCTTGAAACAGAGTTGATACCAATATTACATGGGATCTTTCATGGCCCCACCCAAAAAGGTTTTGTATATTTCCAAGAAAAGATGCCCCAAAGCATCCCTCAACGTCCCTCCCTGTTTTAGTGTAAAGACTGTCAAAATGAAGAACCCTTTCCTAGTACATGATAGAATTTCCCCTGGTGCAAATTGTGTCCTTTTGTCCTTCCTTATATCTCAAAACAGGGTCTGTGTCCCTGCCCTCTATAACTCTCCCTAGGTGCCTGGAAACAGCATCTGGATCCCCATCACTAGATCCTCTTTCAGGCTTTTTACTCCCTGGTGGATTCAGTTCACCTCCCAGGAAAACCAAATCCAGATGTGTTATGCTGCTCCTGGCCTCTTGGAGAGTGCTTACTGAGGTGAAACACATTTTCATTCACCTAAACCATCACTTTGAAGCCAACTCCTCATTACAGCTGACTATCAGGAAGATTGATTTTAAACATCAACTTTTTTCCTCAATAACCAAGATTCCTATTCTGGTCCCACATCAGGAGCAGCAAAACAAGCAGAGCACAAACCACAGTTATTTTTGCTACTTCTAGCACAGCCAAGCCCAGGAAACAGAGTTTCTCTAGGGACAGGACCACCCTGTGAGTCTGCCAGGCCAAGGAGTTGTGGTTGCAGATGGAAAAAACAGGAGTCTTCCATGGTATAGGTTTTCAGAAACAGCTTGTGCTTTTTCTATGCCAGTACTGATTTAGTTCTCCTTTTGATTGCCTCACATTAGGAAGACATTGAGAAAAAACCCTGGGCACTTGATTTATAAGTATTTTGGAGAAAGGACTGCTTTTCTTTCACTCCAGTACACCAAGCAAACTGTCAGATCTTAAACAAGGGATTCATAAATAAGTAACTAGCCATATAAGAAAATACTACATATATAAAAAATCTTCAAACTTGTCTTGCATTTGGAGCCATCAATGGCTCAGAATTCCTCTCAAAAGAAATCCTGCTAATTTTAACATTGGATTATTAACAAGGGCCTCTTCCCTGTTTAACTTAGGACAGATGAGGCATCCTCTGCATCAGCTGTTCACAACTGCTGCCCTGTGTTATAAATGCCAGGGTGATCAGATTTCATCTGCTTTTTTAGATATTTCCACTGTAATTTCCTAAAATAATAATAAAAACATTTTAAAATTACACAATAGTAATTATCAGTGATAATCCTTCTTAAAAGGAGATAAAAAACTGACTAAACTGTTTTTGAGACAGCTCTGTTCCAAGCTCTTCTGTTTGCATTGTCTGTACCATTTGCTGACCGTGCAAGTGGGTGAGTGCATTGAGAACAACTGGGTGCAGGGAGCCCTGTCCTGCCCCTGCTTGCATGGGGCTGAGCTGGCTTTCTGTGCCTGCACACTCCTGGGAGGCATGAGGAATAGCCATATGCCCCTGCTGCACTTACATCAGGGGCTTCCCACCCTCACACCCTTACATAACTCATATTATTCTTTCCAAAGGAAATAATTTCTTGGAACAACAATAACATACCTCTGTACCTTACTCAGCACATGACAGGCAGAATTAGGCTTTTCAAAATGGGAGCTATTTAATCTCATCTCCTCTGTAGCTCTTTCTTTCTCTTGAGTTTTTCTAAAGCACAGATGAGTGCTAATGATGCCTACCACACAACGGTGCAGCACAGACAACATTGTAGGTAACCACAGTGTGTACCTGTGGCCAAGAAGATGGTGGTGTCCTGGGGGCATTAGGAAAAGCATTGCCAGTAGGTGATAGAAGGTGATCCTGCCCTCCTCTTCAGCCCTTCTGAGGCCACACCTGGAGCGCTGTGTCCACCTCTGGGCTCCTCAGGACATGAGAGACATGGAGCTCCTGGAGCAAGTGCTGTGAAGGACTACAAAGATGATAAAAAACATGAGCATCTGTTTTAGGAGAAAGAGATGAGGGAACTTCAGCCTCAAGAATGTTTGAGAGGGGAAATCATCAAGGTCTATAAGTATCTGAAGGGTGGGAGGCAAGAGGATGGAGCCAGGCTCTTCTGAATGATGCTGAGCAATAGGAAAAGAGGCAACAGGCAGAAACTGCTGGACAGGAAGTTCCACCTGAACACGAGAAAGAACTTTATTGTGCAAGTGACCAAACTGGAACTGATTGCCCAGAGAGGCTGTGGAGTCTCTGTTTACTAAGGATACTCCAAAACAGTATGGACACAATCCTGTGTCATGCGCCCTGTGAGGCTCTTGAGCAGGGAGGTTGGAACAGATGACCACAGTGATCTGTTCCAACCTGACCTGTTCCTGGGATTCTATGATTCTATAACATTTCAAAAATATTTGTTTTCCAACATCCCCATCCACTTGTGTTTTGTGGTGTAAGCACCCACTTATGTAACAAACAGACATGCTCATGTGTTAATATTTTTTCTTAAGCCATGCAGAGGTCTTGAAGAATTAGGCCAAATTCTAAATCTGGTCTCAAAAACCCATGAAGTTACAGGTCTAGTTAGAATTTGGCTTCAGTTTTGCACTTGAGATCAGTCTGTATCCTAAGATATGTTGTGGCTGAAATTTCTGCTTTTCCTCTAACTGGCCCTTATTACAGCACTTTGGTCAACACAGGGGCAGGTTGTTTGATGAGGCTGTGAAATACCCATATCCATCTGTGAAGAGGTCTGGAGAAATCCTTGGTTTGTGTTGAGCAGGGATTTGACCACAGAGCCCTGGTGTTCTCCAATCGAAGTCTGCTGTGGCTCCCAAAATCTCCTTCTGATTTCCCCAGTTCCAGCTTGATTCCCAAGGCAACTTCTGTAGGTTTCCTCTGGCATGCACTGAAATGGAGCATCACTTGTGCTTTTGTGTGGTGTCCTATCAGCATGTGCCCAAACTCTGTGGCAAAGGCACATCAGCAGCTTCTGGAGATGGCAGGGCTCAGTATCTTTGCTGTCAGCTTTTTGGTGAACACAGATGGTGGTCAGGGGTAAGACAACAAGCAGAGCTGTTTTGCTTTTGGGTTTTTTTAAGTGTGGGAGGAACTTCTATTTTAAAAAATAATGGTGTTTTGATGACTGCATTACACTAGATTTCAAGGAAGAAAAACACCATCTTCAAGCTGTATCAACCAGGACCTAAGCTTGTTTCTTGCTTTCATTGTGGTCAGAGCTCAGCCTGGGGCTGAGGGCAGAGACCTCCCCTATCTTCATGCTCACTAGCTTTGCTTATCCTTCTTTCCCCTTTGTTTAGCTTCAGACCCCTCGCACACACATTACTGAAACTCTATGGTTCCATAATACCCCTTTCCTTCTCAACTACCTCTGCCTTTTCCCCTTTCAAGTCCCCATTAATAACCCTCTCCTTCATGACCCTATTGTAGTCCTCATCATCAGAAAGACTGCTAAAGGCTGTGCTTTACTCTGCAGAAATCAGGAGCTCTTCTCTGGCCCACATGCCACTGTCTCTGGTTATTCCTATTGGTCTTCATTTTCCATGACCTCCATTCATGACAAGAAATGGAGATAGCGTTTGATCTGAAGCTGTGCCACTCAGTCCTGTAATGGAACTAGGGTCTTCTCAACAGTGATATTCAGGGGAAAAAAACATCCCCTTATCATTTCCCCTGGGCAACCAGAACCTGTAGGACAGTTGTTTCAGTGAGCTACACACAAAGATGCTTAGGTTAGAAAAACAGTAATTATGGTCTAGCTGTATGAAATATGCATAGTAATTAACTATGACATTCTTTATGGACTGAAGTAACTGTGGCACATTTACAGTGCTTTTGGTTTGTTTTCCTAATCATCAGTCAAGTCCTGGATAAGGTGAAAAATCAGCTTTCTGTTTAAACTATTCAGTTCATTTTCTATGCAGTCTTTATTGAGCAAACCAGCATTAAAATTTGCATTCCTTAACTATGCTTTAGATAAGAGCACAAAAAGAAAAAATAAAATTCAAAATATTGCATTTCACAAAAGAACTCTAATAGCTCCAAAAAAGTGTTGTCACTTAATTTAGCAGCAGCAGAAATACCTGCAACTCCATATTATTCAGTTTACATTACAATTCAAAAAATTCACTCATGTAGCCATACTAACAAGGAGACATTCAAAAGTGGCTTAAAAGGGAAATTATTAGATATATTTCAAAATGAAGTATTAGTTTCCATGGGCCTACATGCTGCTGGTAGCCATCTCTTCAGCAACAATCACCTCTAACATGCAAGCTAGCTACATATAAAAAGGCAGCAGTGCTTATTTGGAACTCTTCCAGCAGTGATGGAAGTGATGAAGTTTCAGTGAGATTCCATACAAGCTAAGACTAAGGTTCCTTTTGTCTTCTTCAGAATTTGCCAGATGCAGAATTAATTCCATATTGTTTTGTCACTTGAAGTCCAAGTAAGGCTTCGGAGATGCTGAGTAGGGCAGTTCTGTTACAAAAAGCATATCTCCCTAGAATCATAGAATCATTTATGTTCGAAATGACCTTTAAGATCAAAATCCAACAATTAAGACAGCACTGCCAGGTCTACCACTGAATCATCTCCCTAGGTGCCACATCTACATGTTCTTTAAATAATTCTGGGCATAGTGACCCAACCACTTCCCAGGCACCCTGTTCCAATGCTTGACAGCCTGTTCTGTATAGAAATTTTTCTGAATATCCAATGGAAACCTTCCCTGGCAGAGATTAAGGCCATTTCTTCTAGTCCTGTCACTTGCTGGCTGGGAGAAGACACCAACCCCTGCCTCATACAGCCTCCTTTCAGGCAGTTGTAGAGAGCAATAAAGTTCCCCTGAGCCTCAGTTTCCCCAGGCTAAACACCTCCAGTTTCCTCAGCCCTCCTCACAGGACTTGTGTTCCAGACCCTTCCCCCACTCCGTGGCCCTTCTCTGGTCTTGTTCCAGAACCTTGATGTTTCACTTGGAGTGAGAGGCCCAGGACTGAGCACAGGATTTGAGGTGTGGCCTCACCAGTGCTGAGTACAGGGGGTCAATCCCTGCCCTGCTCCTGCTGGCCACACTGTTGCTGGCACAGGCCAGGGTGCCACTGGCATCCTTTGGCTAGCAATATGTTTTACAGAGAACAATGGAGACTAAAGAGGAATAGGTATTTGGTGCAATGAAGTTATGTTTGATTTTTGGTGTTTTGATAGCAATCTGAGCAGAGGTATCTCAGTGATTTGCTACCCCATCTCATCATATCATTTAAGCTAAATGAGAAAGTTGAACAGTTCAAAGAGGGCATTAGTGATAACAATGGGGTACTGCATAGAAATTCTTCAGCATAACCATATCAAGATAGATGGAGTTTTCTGCCACCTGGTTTAGTTGAAGTTCTCCCTACCTATGGCAGGGTATTTGAAACAGACTATCTTTAAGGTCACTTTTAACCCAAGCCATCCTATCATTCTTTGATAACCAGAGGTTGTAAACTCTGGCCCCTTATTTTGATTCCCATAAATAGGGGCTGGAAAGACATAGATATTTTTCTGCATTGACCACAAATTACCACAAAAGCACAAGTAAAGTATTGCTGTCATCAACTCTGTGTGCATACAGATCACAAAAATTACTGACGAATGCTGCATTTTTGTTAAGCTATAAAACACAGACTCATATGTCTATTGACATCCTTTTGAAACCTTAATCAAAGAATATTATCACTGCATTTGCTGCCTCTCTAAATATGGATTATTCTCCTCACTCTGGAAGAGAACCCTTTGGCAAGAAACATACTAAGTGTGTACTAGGACCATACTACCCCTGTACAAAGGTATCATATATAAACCACAGATATGAAGAAGATTAATTCTGTTCACCATAGCACAGACTTGTAAAGCCACCAGCAACAGACCTTATTTAAAGAGAAAGATGTAACTTTCTGATCTATCTTTGCCTTCTCCAGGCTTACAGCATACATCTGTTGTTTCTATCATATTGAATATACAGGGTGAGTGCTATCATTATGGTAATAGGTTACTTCAATCTAACCACAGAACTGTAAATACAGCATGTATTTATAAAGTACTGGGAAGGTATCCAGATTAGCTCAGAGCAGTGCAACATTTAAATGCTGTTATTGTGCACACTTAATTTAATACCTGACATTTTAGTTGAGCCAGAATTATATGCACAGCCTGCTACTGCCATTCAGTGGGAGTTACTGATATAACACTGGAATAGCATACAGAGAAGGGTGCCAGCACTGCCAAACAGGAAGAGTTCCTGAGAGAGGTCCATGTCTATTTCAAGGTCTTGAAAAAGATTTAAAACATACCAAAAAACCATCACTGTATGTGACAAGGTCTATTTAAAGAGAGTGTCCTATCACCAAGAGGTTTTCTCTCTCCCAAGCTTTCCTTGCCAGAGGGCTGCTCCCAGACCCTCATTTCTTGAAAGCCAGGAGAGTGCATATTTCTCTATTGTTATGGTAGCAAGGCCCCACCATTAACCAAACAATAAAGTTTTTTAAACTTTATTGGTCTCAAGAAGATCCTACAGCAATGAAAAAAAACCTGTGGCTTTCTTTTTCTCTTACCCTCAGTAATGCTGTAGATCAGACACTGCTTATTTCTAAAACACCACAAATGTCACAGAGAAAATTATTTTGAAAAGTTGGATTTTCCAGCACGTGGCAGAAACCCCACTATATACCACAGCTCTTTCAAAACCAATTTGGAATAAAGGGTTTGCAAATCAAACCTCCTGCACAGCACACAAATCTGTGCAAGAAGGCTGGGGAAGAGGGTATTTCTGTGATTGGGAAAGGTACCCTTGCAGTTAATCCATACCACAACAAATAATTGTCAAATGATTGCCACACTCTTCCTAGGTTTGGCTTCAGCTGGAGCTAATGTTAGGGCACAACTTCATGTCAGGGACAAAAATGATCTTGCAAGAGCTGTTGTTTTATCAAGACAGTCAAGACAATCATGAGTACAAAGGTGAGGAAATAAGAAATGTTTCTTAATGAGCATGTGCTTTATATCCCAGTAAACTGCAAGCGGCGATACATTCGCTGGTGATGAATGCCTCCACTCACTTACTCATTTGACTCTAGCAAGGCACTGGCTTCATTGGTGGGAGTGTCAGGCCTTGCTTAGCCTTGCCTTGCCCTTCTCTCATTTATAATGATTCTATTATGCTGACTGTAAATTAATTCCTACTATATTCTTCAAGCATATGCTCATGTGCTTGGGAAAAAAATATGCATCTTGGGCATCGAAATCATCCTAGTTTAAGGTAATTTATCCTAGCTTCATGTATAAGTTTTCCTACAAGCAGCAGCTTGCGTTCAACAAGACAGTAACTTTCTTAGATGTTCTGTATGTCAGCCTAAGGATCTCTACATGTGCAAATACCAGCAAAATAAACTTTTAAAAGTTTACCCTGCACATAAAGGTACATAATTAAAATAATGCTTCAGCCCATGCTAAAATGTGAGCCTGTGTTAACCTAAGGAGGTCTAGGATAGGGTGTTAGCAGTATTAATGCTTTTTCAGCAGCACTTTTAACTGGAGTAGCAATGCAGAGTGTGAAACAGATACTGTCCCCTCTTCCCATCCCACTGTTCTCCCCATCAGGCAAAACCATCAGCAGGGACAAACCCAGCTTCTGGATGGGCAGTGATGCTTCATGGCTGTCCATTCCAACTACAAGGCATTCCGCTTTGCATTGATCTTGATCTTGTAAAACACATGGTTAGGTGTGCAGCTAACACATGGTTAGCTTTTGCAGAAGAAAGCAAAATCTCTAAATCGCTTTGCGTGAATAATTCTCCCCCAGGAAAGAGAGAAAGACTGACAAACCTCGATCTCACAAGTTAGCATATATATCACTGCAGCAGTATCATGAACATTTTTACTGACTCCTCAGGTAAAAACTGAGGGAAGATACTCTTTTCCAGAATGTTTGGGATCGAAAACTCCTGACTTTCAGAGTATAAAAGCCTGTGTGCAATTCTGCCTTATATCCACAGGTGTCAGTGAAAGACCAGCACTTCTGACATTTATGAGGTAAAAAAAGCACTGAGTTGGCTCAAAACATAGAAGTTTAACATAGCTTAACTCCATGACTGTGGACTCATCACCTGGAAAAGATGCGGTTTTAAAAAGACTTCAAGAGACATTTCCTGACAAGTTCAGAAAAAGCATTCCTAGAATGAGGCAGGCTGAACAATTCAGCAGAGCAGTTCCTTTCAACACTGATCTAATCCTTTCCTTTGTAAAGCATAAAACCCCACCTCTTTTCATTTAATTCTGCAGGACAGACACCTCCAATTTCCCTATCCCTTAGTTCCTTCCCTGTGCTAAATTCCTAGTGTGTTCTCCCCTTCATTTCCCTGGACTCTGCAAGTCTAATCTCATATTCTCTGTCACCGCTGGATAGCTCTGTCTCATTTGTACTTTTCCATGCCAGTTCCATCCAGCCACCTAGTGCCTCCTGCAGCCCTGCAAATTTAGGCTTCCCAAACTGTTGTTGCTACTCTGAGTGCTGCTGGAGGAGTGAAGGAGACAGGAAGCCCTTAGATGTGGTTGTTTCACAGTCCCCCACACCCAGCCCAGGCTCATGGCCTAGCGAAGGCAAGATGAGTCTTAAGGAGAACCGTTGTGACAAAGAGCAGGGACCGGTCCTGGGTAGCTGTCCCCCAGGACATGTCATCAGCTAAACAGCTGCCCTCTCCATGAGGTCTGCCTGTGCAAAATGCTCTGCTATTTGCATCTGTGTGATCTCCATTCAGGCAGGGCTCCTTCAGGGGATGCAGGATAGGACATCCCTTTGCAAGAACTACCTGGCACCATTTGGGGATAAACACTTCCTACACATGAGTTACAGATGTAAGCCACCTCTTTGCTGTGAGGAAGGAAAAGGGGCATAGTCCTTCCCCAGCAGATCACCGCTCTGTATGTGAGCATACCCCTAGCTGTGTGAGCAAGTTATTTCTGACAGGAACACACTGAGGTGTAAAGTCACCCTCCTTTGTCAAAACAGACCCACAGATCAAGCTGACAGACAGCTACATGGCTGCTCTGGTCATTTCATGATGCAGCTGAGAGTGACCTTGGCTTCAGATGAAAACAGTGCTGCTACCAGCTGCTGAGGCTGGCACAGCCCCAGCCAAGACAGGGCAGGAGGGAGCTCCTTGGGCCAGCACATTCAGCTGCAGGATGAGGCTGAGCTGCTTTGCCTCTGACAGACGTCTGGAAGGAACAACGGGGGGCAGCTCTTCCAGATAGGCAGGTGCCAGGATTGCAGTGCTTGCTCAGTCTGTGGCCCTTTAGAGGTTTCAGCACTGCAGCTCTATAAAAACTAATAAAAGGCATGTAAGCGTCATCAACCCATCCTGTGGAAACTCTCACTTCTGTGAGATCTTACTTTTCTTAATTTAACTTCTTTTATTTAACTTTTACAAAGAATGCAGAGAATTTGAGAATTAGGAAAGAACTGAGATGGATGGTTACCAGTGAGACTCATGAAAAATTGCAACTGTGATGCTGCTAGCATTTTAATTGAGAAGAATAATTATTTATATGGTCATTTCTGATGTGTTGAAACTTGTAGCTTGCAGGAGAAGGGGATAAGATGCAATGCTTCAATCATGCAGGTTGCTTAAAGAAATGAGAAGAAAGTCCTATAGAAAAAACATGGGAAATTGTTCCCTGAATGAAGGAAATAGTATATTAAGAAAATTTCCTGTTGTGCAATGAAAGTTAACATAAATTCTTGCATTAAAAGAATCATAATATGTGAATGTATTTAGAAATGCAAATATAAATCTTATGCCACTGTGAAAAAACAATTTTTAAATCTGAAAAGTTTCCTAACAAAAATGAATTATGAGATTCATTTCCTAACAAAAATGAATTATGTTCATGAGATTTTATGTCAAGTGTAAGCAGATGTAGAAATACATTCTGCTAACTATTGCATCTTTTGAAAACTCCACTTAACTTCCAATGGTTCAAAAATCCTTCTGATGTAACTGGAAGAGCAACCAAAACCAACATTACAGTCTGCACAGACTACATTAATCTGCACTATTTACTGTCAGTGAAGTAGTTTCATGCCGAATGATTTACAAACAATTCTGATTGTAATTTTACAAACAATTTCTAAAAACCTCTGCAGCTGCCGTTCTTCATCAAAATCTCTAGAGCATCTACACAGAATTCAAGGGAAAATTAATAATTAATGTATTGTATTGTCTCATTGAGCTAATTCGAGGTCTAGTGATTTCTTCTATTTGGAAAAATGTTCCATTAGAACTAGCTCCAACCCTGTAAGTCTTGCATGTGTTAAGAAAGAGAAACAATTTCCCTATTAACTTCTCTCTAAGGTTGTTTCTGAGCTATGCAGCTCTGGTCCTTCACAATGTCCAAACAGGGGCCACCCTGTGCACAGGTGTTGAGTTGAGCCATGAAGCAAATATCTGAATCCCCAAACTGTGCAAAGCCGAGTCTCACCCACCCTGGCCAAGCTCTTCTAGGATTTTTAGGGTTCTTTGCATTCTTTTTGAATATGCAAAGAATAAACCATCATTTTCATCTGAAGTCCTACATCACCATGCGGTTATCTGGCAATTTGTGTGATTCGTATGACTACAGTCAATTAGGTGTTAGGAAACACTCGCCTTTTTAAGCTGCTCATAAATATCAAAATACAACTCACACACCACTGTTTGGACTGGATAGTCAACTTGGTTTGATGTCAGCTGTGCCCCAGGCACGTTCAACACAGCATTGCAGAGGAACAATGCTGTGCACCAGAATGGAGGTACCTGTCAGGGCCATGGCTCAAACAGCCAGCATGGCAAGTCTCGCCTGACCAATCTAATGGCCTTCCAAGATGGGGTGATAGCATCTGTGGACAAGGGAAGGGCTACAGATGTAATTTATCTTTACTTCCACAAGGCCTTCAACACAGTCCCTCACAATATCCTTCTCTCTTAAACTGGAGAAGATTTGTGATCATGTTACTTTCTCTTATATTCTGTATTTAGTGTGACATCTCTTCTGCTCAAAGGGGGTTTTTCAATTTATGTTTTTGCAGTGCCTCATAATATTCTTCTGAGGCCAAATTACTGGTGAGAAACAGCATGAGATAGAAAGGTGCCAGCAGTATGAGGAACTATGGGTTGAGAAAGGAGGATTTCAGGCTAGTGGGGAAGACAAAGAAATTGATATTTACCCATAAATTTTACTTTTGTGAAGAATATTCCAATCTTTTCTTTAAATAAGATTGTTATTTAAAATGTGATGACTAGGAAAGTCATATGGAACCTGAAAATAGACATTTATTTCAATAAAAATGATGGAACTGCTTAATTATCCACTTATTTCACTCAGTGCAGAAGATAAAATACTTCCATGATCAAGTTTTTCCAATGCCAGAGCTGAAGGCACAGTCTCCTCTTTTTGCCTTGACCTGGAGCATCACTTTTAATATCCATCTTGTTAAGAACAAAATCTTAATTCAGATGAGGTGTCTGAGGGCTGTGGAGTGGGGGTGATGTTACAAAGTCATATTTTGCACACAGATGAGTAATTAGACTGCAGTGGGTGTGGGGGTTCTCCTTTACCACTGCAAGGTGACTCCCTTTCATCAGATAAGATTGCAAACAGAGCACTACAGAGACTTAACAATAACTTTGTCACTAGGAGTTCAAGATGTTTTGAGTTATATCAAAGAAAATAGCTCTCAGAGTGAGATCACAAGTTGCATGGTCCAAAGCTGTCTTTGCTATTGCACAGCTGGGGGAGAGATCATTGAACTTACAAAAAATAACAATGCAAAATTTATTTCTTTATCTTCAATCTTCTGTAGGTATGCTTAAGACAGTAAAGATGGATACAAATCTGGTCTTCTGCAGGGAACAGAAGCACTGACCAATGGCAGAAATTAAATTGTGTATGGACTGACATATTATTAAAAAGCCTAAATTTTAATACACTCATATGCCCTTCCCTCCCTTTTGCTCCTGTCTAAGATCTCTATGGAAGCCTTCTAGTTTATGTGAAGACATTCTATGTTTAAGGACAACAAGGAATTCAAAGAGCTCTCTTTTTCCTCTTTAAAACCACTGGTGTTTGTTTATATTTGCTGGGCATCACGAGTCTGATGAATACCAGAAGAGTTAAAATGCTCCTTATCAGAATTCTACACATATTGAGGTGTTTTGTACCTGAGAATTCAAAGGAAAGAGCAAAGTTTCCAACAGCCAAACCTCATAAAGTGTACAGGTATACTTTTTTGTGAGAGCTTTTTCTCTGTCATGCTTCATGTAGATCATCTTTGCTGGCCTCAGCATTTCCAGTGGAAATGATCCAGGAGTAAATCAGACATTGAGATTAAATGAAGCAGAAAACAAAACAAATTGCACATGAACAAAGTGCTGAAGGGTATGTAGAGACTTCATCAACTTTGGTAGTTGCGTAGTCTACCAAAGGGTTAGAGATAAAGGGAAGAAGTATTTATTTTTTCAGTAATCATGAGCAGGACCTGTAGAGTTCAGGAGAGTGGATTGCAAGCAAATAGGATGGAGTCAGTTAGAAAAATGGAAAACAATGAAAATGTTGAAACCCAAGTACTGGATATACTTGAAAACAAGTACTGGATACTTTTCATCTCTAAAATGTATCTGTCTTCTTTAAGTAAATAAGACACTGTAAAGGAGGTTAGTCTGCAAGGTATCCAAAGTGAGTTGTCATACGATAAACTCTCTTTCTTTTCTGAAATCTCCCTCCAAGAGATGGAAGGCTGCTTTAGTTTCTCCCCACCTCCTTCTGCTCTCACTGCGATGAACAGGAACTCTCTACCTAACGTTTTCTCACAGTTCCTATGCTCCAGCTATAGCTATTTAAGTGATCCTTACTACGAGTCATTAAACTATGATATCTGTTTTGTGTTCAGGAGTTAAAATTGGACAGTTACATGCTGCTCAACTTGAAGTGCTGCATGTCTTAAAGAGAATGCAGCATCTTTAAAGAAAGAAGCTGGCTTTGCAAAAAGGATTGGGTAAGGGGCAGGAAGAAACTGGGGGAAAATAGTGAAGATGAAAAGCAGGAAAGAAGAGAGAGAATGAGAAGCAGAGAGCAGAACTTTAGCCTGAGAAATAAAAAATTCTAATCAGAATATAGGTAGGAGCTGTTTCTCCTTTGCGGGGTATAATCAACAAGCACACAGTTACCAAAAGGTGAAGTTGTGCCTTTCCTCCTGACCCAGCTGCCCAGTTCTAGCTGTTCTTTCCCTTACTGGAGGAACTGAGCAGCTGCAAATTGAACTAGATGAGTGGGAAAAAAGGGGGGGAAAAAGGTATTTTCTCTGATTCAGCCTGTGGCCATTTGAATGTAAGTGCTGGATCAAATGGGAAAGGAGCAAAAGAGGGGCTGGGAAGGACAAAAGGCAGTGACTGTGAGCTCGGAGATAGGTACATAATCCTTTGGATAGTGGTTTATGCTGACTGAAGGGTGGTAGCATCATTTCAGAAGTTAAATTACATGTGCACCATGTTCAAAGGAGAAGTAGATACACAGGACTGCAATTCCGCTCCTCCTTCAAGGCTGGATTATTGAAGGGTTTGAAAGACCCAACCCCAAAAAATCCAGGAGTTGAATCTGGATAAACAATCTGTTCTGTCCATATTAGAAAATACAGACTCTGTTCAGCAGCTACTTTTTTGATGGAGAAATCTCTGAAGCTGTACTTCTAGTATCTTTTTAATAGCATTCTATGGGTTCAGTGTTTGGAATGTGATGGTAAAGACAACAGGTATCAGGAGCATGGGACATCATACTTATGAGGCCTAGCATGGTTCAGGTGGACAGAATCATGGATCAGGGATGGTCATCTGGGAAGAGGAAGCTGGGAAGGGGGCTCCAAGTGACTTACCTGTGAAAATGAAGCATTAGCCAGCAAGCTATCATGAAGTTCCTGTGTGTGTGTGACTAAAGGTTCACATTTTTTTCTTTCCCCAGAGAATGATCAGTCAGGAACAGGAATGAGTTAAATTGCTGACATGATGAGTTGGAAACCAGGTTCACCTTAAACTTTGAAGGTAAAATACCTCCAAAAAGTATTTTATGCCTTCTTGTTTTGGAGGCAAGAGACTGGGAAGGAAAGTTTTACATGATTTCTCTCAAAGACTACACTATTGTTTTAATTAGAGTATGTTGTATGAGTTCACAAAACAGTAATGTGGTTCAGATTAATCCACTGAAATGAATTTCAAAGCCCTTACAGCATCTATATCCTCCTTTATCAAAGTCTGTTTATATAAGGTATCTTGGGAGTACAAAGCAGGGAAACTTGTCACTGTGGATATGCATTCGCTGGGTATTTATTCTTTCCTATTTAGTTAGTTTCACAGGTATTATATGTTTTCCATCTTTGATTCTGAAAATAATCAGGAATTTCCCTTTTCTAAGTCCACTCATTTTCAGGCTAAGTTTCTCCTGGCTATTTTGAACATGTTTTTTCTTATGCTTCCATAGTTAATAACTTTAATAGTTCTTTTCCTTCTGACCTTGCTGTTCCCTTTTTGATGTGTTGGTGGACAATAACCATATTGCCTCTCAGCCTTCATTTTGCCCAGTACAGCATGTCCAGCACCTTCAGTTGTCTTCCTGTACAATGGGCTGTTGATTCACCCTTTACTTAATAGCACTTCTGCGTGCCTGCTACAGGTTCAAAGGAACCTTAACCAGGATATTGTAAGTCATGTATGGAATCAATGCCCTCAAATATGAATATTAACACTTCTTCATCCTTGCAGAAAAGGTCTTTCTTGAGGCCTCCTATCTGTCATATCTGTCTCTATTACAGTTGTGTCACTGAACCCTGTCAACAGCAGTATTACAGATTTCTTGCCTCCCCCTCTTGTGAAGCCAGAAATGTTCTCTGTTTAGTGTTAGCTTTCTATGTGTAGTCCTATTGGTTCCAAGGAACTTGGATCAGTCCAGTACAACCTACATTCCCTGCTTCTTCTGCTCCTTAGTAAGAATATATTTGGTATTTCTTGGATTTACTCATCAGTTCCTCTTAAGTCTTAAATTCAAGGCAGAGCTGCTGTCTTACTTATCCAGACAATGTTTTTGGTTGACCCATGATCCAAAGGAAAACTTACATTTTTTTTCCACTTTTCTGTTAGCTTGCTGGTTTTTTTTCCTGTACCTTTCTTTCCGTGTGTTTTCAGTCATAGAATCACAGAATCAAAAAAATTACTTGGGTTGGAAGGGAACTTCAAAGGTCATCCAGTCTCACCCTCCTGCAGAGAGTAGGGACATCTTCTGATATATTCCCCATCCAAACTGACCCTGAAGTTTTCCAGGGATGGAGCATCCACCACCTCTCACTTGTTTCAATGTTTCACCACCCTCATTGTAAAAAAATTTCTTTCTTATATCTAATCTAAATTTACCCTCCCTTAGCTTAAAACCATTATCCCTTGTCCTATAATCAAATCATCAAAAATCCACCAATCAAAAGCAGTGAGTGTCATTATGTTATCCACCAGATCATTAAAGATTTGTTAAAAACGAAAGTCCGTATTATACCCTATGGTCTCCCTAACACTGATTCTGCCTCTTGCATGGTTCTACCAATTGTGGTTCTACTTGGTGTTTCTAGTATGAGCCTCATCAGCCACACTGTTTAAAACATCCTTAAATTTTATACCCCAAAGAATTATGGGGGACTTTGCTACCTTTTTTCACCTGTGAATATAGAACCATCAAGGGGTAACCAGTGGGGTACTGGACCATAAACTCTATGAATTCATCAAGACCAAACTGACAGCACTGCTGTTCATAGAATAGAATATTCCTTGTGGTGGAAGGGACTCAGAGGTATCATCAAAATCCAAACCCTAGCCCTCACAGGACACCCCAAGAATCACACCACGTGCCTGAGAGCTTTGTCCGAACGCTTCTTGAACTCTGTCAGGCTTGGTGCTGTGACCACTTCCCTGGGGAGCCTCTACCAGTGCTCAGCCACTCTCTGGGTGAAGAACCATTCCCTAAGATCCAACCTAAACCTTCCTTGACACAACTTCATGCAATTGCCAGGTCCTGTCCATGGTGACCAGAATGAAAAGATCTGTGTCTGCCTCTCCTCTTCTTCCTGTGAGGAAGCTGTAGACTGTGATGAGGCCTCCCCATTGATTCATTTGGACCTCCATGGTGTTGCAGATCAGGCTGTATTTTATGTATGCATACATCAGCCTGTACCATCTCTTTGGCCAGAAACAGGGTCTCCTCTATCACTCCACACCCATGGAAGGTCTTCAACAGAGACCTCTATTTCCTGGAGAACCTTTGTGACCACCCTAAAAGATGGCTCTTCTGAGGTGGGAAGTGCCCTTTTGTCTTCTCTTAGAGGAAGTCCAGTGATCTACAAAGGAGACAGAGTTTGCACGTGTTGTGAGGGGCTGAAGATGTTTCTGTATCATGTATAGTAGGGGATCTCCAAATAGTGAGAAGCTATGCCAGTATAGTGTTCTGTAGAAGCCTGCAAAAAGAATGGAAATGCTTCCCAGAAGCATGGAATTAGTCAGCTTTTGCAATGGGACTGCCAGCCTCTGCATGAGCTGCATGCAATGCAATGGCTCATGCATTTCACATCCTGTAGCGGCTGGAGACATTTTTTCCTTGAATCATCAGGGAGATATCAGCCTCCTGCACTCCATTTTCCTGTAAAGCAGCAAACTAATTGTAGGTCTCTTTGCTCCATGCATTAATGAGCAGTGTTGTGTAGATATTTCCTGCCAGTATCAGCAGTCTGGCTTATGAACTGAAAGTTAAAGAGCCCTGGGGGTCTGTTGGTATTTCTGGGTCCACTTGTCAAAATGCAGACCTTCATCTCAAACACCCACCTCCTAAGACACTTATTATTCTGTCTTTTTTTGGTTTGTTTGCCTTTTTTTTTGGGGGGGGGGGGGGGGGGGGGAGTTGTTTGTTTGTGGTTTTTTTGGTGTGTGAGTGTGTTTGGCTGACCAGTTCTCCATCAGTCAGACCTGTTTGCACAGAAGTGTGCAAACTTTGCACAATGCAAGCTTCACACATGCCACAGGCTTTACTTCTCATCTGTGTGCTTTTCCAGACAATTCATATTTGTGTTAACTGTTCCCTAGGCCAATGTGCTTAATTCTCTCTTTTAAAATTGTTTTGTATTTTTTGTGATACCCACCTTCTTCATTTTCTTTGGAAAATCAGGTATGTTGTCAGTGCTGAAAACCTGCTTCTTTACAAACCTGCCTGCTTGAAAGGTAGACTGTTTACATTTACTTGAATATTGGTAAACTTGTTTGGTTCAAATCAGAAATGAGGAGACCTCTGCAAGTAAAACTACATATCAAAGCATGCACTGCATTTATGGAAACAAATACAGATAATTCTAATTTCTAACACCAGATAACTCTGAAAATAATTTTGAAAGATTTTTTAAGATCTCACTATATGAGATCATTTGTCAATTTTGTGTAAAACTCAGAGGATTGCTCTAACCTAGGGCTGGACTTTTGCATCTATTCCACTTAAAATTCTTAAAAGTTACACCTAAGCTAATTAAAGTTGACTGATGTACAAGATTTGATTGTAGTGTTCAGCCAGCCTACTGGAATGACGTCAAATAAGAAGAGTTTCAGGAGGTTCAATCTAATTGTGTTACAATATTTAACTGTACTTGAAAGCCAATAGGAAACCTTGTTTAAATATAAAACAGTCCAGCACAGCCAAACAGCTAGCTCTAAGTTTTTTGTGCTTTGTTAGATCAAGAGTTATCAGCAGCTTCTTCAGGGTTTACTTTTGATCTGCTTTTGATAAAACTGCTGAAATCTTCAAGCCAAGACAGAATGCCTGACTTTGCCCCTGCTGTCAAAGGCAAAAAGGCAGCAGTGCCAACAGGACTGTGCTTCAGTGCCACCCATACCATAAAACTAAAGAAAGATTAAAGAAGTGCTCAAGGCAGTCCTTGCCTTTCCTAGAGAACAGTACTGTTCATATGAGCAGTATCCTATGTTCTCATGCTTATCTGAGCCCTACTTGGAAGTATCAATACAGGCTATATGTCTTACTTTGACTCCTTATACAAAATCATATTTTACTTCTAAACCTCAATTTAAAAATCCTTAGGACAACCATCTTCTGGAGAAAAGTATCTAGGAGGAGTAAAAGTTAAAAAGAAGAGTGGCATTTAAATTTTGAATGGAAAATAATACTTGTTCACTTTCTCCCTAAGTAAAAATTTCCCCCAGATATCTTATACTGCCATTAAACCATATAATTAGCTAATTACCTATAATAGCACTATTATTTAACCGGTAATTTTTTTACAAATTTATGATTGGAATTCTGCCAAAATCCTCACACGTGAAATGGTGGAATACAAATCTTTCTGTAAAATGAGCATTTCAGCTGGCACATCATCTACAGTACTGACACATGAACAAAAAGGACCTTGTCTCATGTACAAAGGATGCTCATTCTTTGGGGTCAAAGTTATCCATATTTGCTAAGCAGTGCTGTAAAATTGTTTCCTACTCAGAAATTGTGCAGATAAACTGTGCTGGAGGCACCACACATAGTTGGAACAGAGCAGAATGGAGAGGATGGCCCTGCACAGCCTCTAATCCACACTGTTCAGCCAGGCTGTCACTCTGTTTACCCACAGCTCTGATCCTTATGCTCAGGTAAACAGACACTAAAGCCTTCTGTTTTGTGAGCTTGGTTATTCTTGTTTGGTTTGGGTTTTTTTCATTTTAAAAGAATTATATTTCACTGTACACATGATAATTTGTTTAATTCTTAATTCCACAGAAGGAAGCATAATGTCTGATTCAATAGATGTTCATATGCAATTCATAGCTTTCCTAAGCTCCTGGATATCAGGCAAGACATGGTATTTTAAAATATGTGAACATAAGACAAATAAGCATCCCTGTATTTTCATTGCCAGAGCCTTCCACTATATCTTCTTGCTAAGAGAAAAAGAAGAGTACTGTCTACTGTATAGTTTTTTTTCTGATACAGCTAGCATTCTGGTTTTGACATATATAAACTAACAGGAAAGGCCTCAGATGTCTTGATAATCCATCATGTTCATTTAAAAGTTTTACAGAAATTAACAATTCTGATAGATATATCAATAAATAGCCTGATAGACCACAGATAATTCTGTATTCATAAGGGAACTGTCCCATTTATGTATAATTTTTTCTGACTAGCCAGTTCACATAATCACTTTAAACTATTTAAAATGTTAAAGTTTTAAACTATTAAAATTTGAATTATTGTTAGTTATCACAATTTTTATCAAACTTACTGTATGTCATTATTTTAGTAAATAAATAAAATAATAAAATTTGGAAAGAATACCTGGGGGGAAAAGAATATCTGATTCACCAAAAATAAAGTTTAAATATTGTATGTTAAGCATCAAAATTTTTTGCAGTGATTTTAAAATTTAGTCTCTTAATTCTCCTTATTTTAAGTATTCATTGCTGTTTTCTGTTACTTGTATCTAGAGTAAACTATTCTCAACTGTTTGGGGAAACCTCTCAACAAAAATCCTGCAGTGTACTATTTTCAACCCAATTAGTTCATCTCTGCTCTTTTCAAGTACTTGTAGAAAGACTTATATTCAGTTTCCTTTATGAAATTCAATCATTCATTCTCAAATAGGAGCCACACCTCCTAAAATCTCAGTTCCTTCAGACACTAAGGGTAGCCCTGGCTGTGTTCATGCATCTTGTTTTGCTTAGACATCATCACATCCTCAGGCTGGGAACTGATCTGTGAAATATGATTTTGATGTTCATATTGCATCGATTCTCAGTCATTCTTAAACTTTTCTATGCTCTCAAAACTGTCTCTAATTCAGGTATGATATGGAGAAGAGACTACACCTGCAGAGCTTAAAATAATTTCCCATTATCTCAGTTATATATTTCTAAGGAATACTGGAATTGCTAAAAAAAGCCCATTGGCAAATCTGCTGTGAATTATTGACAACAACATAAAAAACCCTCTAAGTGACCTATTACAATAAATCATGTCAGCTAAGGGTGCTAGAAGTTTACAGAAGAAAAAATCAAAACTGGTGCAAATTCAGAGTTTTATTTAAAAATAAATCATTTCAGACCAGAGTAAAACATATAAGCTTCAAATTTCTGGTAAAATATCACTTTTTAGTAGCAAGTGTGGCCTCAAATATGACATTATCTTATATCATGCATGCACTGTGATATGATATGCAGCTGGCACTAACACACCCCGGGTATTTGCATTAAAAAGTCTTTTTTAAAATTTTCTGATTATCAAATTTTCCATTTTATTAGTAGTTAAAAAATAAGTTTGTGTTTCACAACTCTCATACAAATGTGTATGATATCACAAATTTCTTTTTGAGTAGCAAGTAGCATAATTCCAGAAACTGGTTTGTTGAAGCCTTTCATGTTTCAACAGGATACAGGATAAGCAGTGACCTTTCAAAGTGAAAAGCAAATTGCCAAACAATCACAATCGTCAAATCATCCAGTGGAACACCCATTAAGTTCATCTTCAATCAGACTTCCTAAGAATTGCTTTTTCTCCATCTGGACCGCTACCTTTTGACCTTGGTCTGCAGCCAATTCTGCTCAGTAACCTTTACACCATGTTAGTTATTCCGTTTTCCCACCTGATCTCATTAGAAGCAACTTTCTTCCTGTTTTGTAAGAGAAATAGGAAATCTGCTCATCCAGTGTGATGCAGTCCAAGACACTCACTGCCAATAAAACAATCAAGCTGCAAAATGTTAGGGAAATTGGAAAAGGCCAACAATAACATTACAGAAAATCTGAAGTGATGGAAAATAAGAAAAATAATAGAACCTGATAATTAAGCAGCACTATGGTGCTATTGTCACTTTTTTTTTTTTACCTTTTCCTTCATATACCTGCTGGCTGAGATACAGATGCTGTTTTCAAGGATAATATACTCATAGTCTGTAGCCATAGATGAAACTGACCTCTTGGAGAAATCACTGAACTTCTGCAGCCTGCAAAAAAACCCCTGCAAATCTCCAAATGCAAAACAAGAGGCAGTTATCTATTTTCCCCACAGAAGGAGCTCCTATAGATGTCATCTTCTCCCACAGCACGGCAAGGACTAACCCCTCATTGTCTGTGACTCCTCCCCAGCTGCTGGCTGTGCTGAGCTGGCTGTTCTCTGCTCACAGCACCCTGCAGCCCTCCACAGGCCTGCACCCTCCCCACGGGTGGGTGCTGCCTTCACCATTCTCTGGAGCCAGCAGCTGCCACTGACAGGTCTTGCCTGCTTCTCTTTCATTTCTTAGGGTTGTCAGGGAACTGGCTGGCATAGAAAATTAGTTTTTCTTTGGCTAAGGATTATCCTGCTATCCAGTTCTTCCCTCTAAGTGATATGTAGCCTAGTCACTGGCTTTTGATTCTTCTGAGACTTACAATATTTATTTAATCTTTTTAACTTCCTTGTTAAGAATTTTTTCAGACTATCCCTTTTTATCTCTTTTCCTAGTATAGAAAGGGAATGTATTTGAATTCTTAGGGGTTTTTTTTCACACAGAGAGAATACAATTTCCTGTCCAGGTTTTCCCATAACATTTAATCCTTTATCACCACAGATATGATGCTATAATGTTCCAGGTATAAATTTCAATTACTAACCAGGCAAGTGAGTACAGGTCTATACAGAAAACAAGAAGTAAAAATTATTTTTATTGACCTCATGCTTTCATAAATACCATCTTGTAGCAGAAGGAGTAGCATTACAGAATATGTGAATTACGTTAATTTACTGAACATAGACAGCAGTCATGAATACCTCAATATTTCTATTTAGGTGAATTAAGATCTGAAACATCAAAAAAACCAGAAGTAATAAAAAGTATTTAGTAAAATAAAGTATGTTTAACAGATATGCAGAAAGTAGAAATTATACAGAAAAAGATTATTGTAAATTCAGCTGGATGTGTTAACCTCTGGGAAAACAAATTGAAGGGAGAGCATTCATTAATATTTGAAACAATGGAGAATGAAGCAAAGGTGTCCCGGTAAACAGTCCTGCAGCAGAAAGAAGATGAACTGGTGGACTTCATATTAGGCAAGACAGATGTAAATTACTTGCCTTTTGAAACAGCTTAATTAGTGTATTTATATCAAAGTACACTTTTGCAGTTACATTTCTGGAAGGGCAACTGTTGCTGTTGAGTGAGCATCCAGCAGCACTGACTACCATTTCACTGTGCTTCACCTGCCTCTCAGGTTTTCAGCTCCCCTCACACCTTCCCTGCACAAATTCCTACCCCCAATACATGGCTTTACCCTCCTGGTTTCCAATTTCCTCTGACACAACTGGGCCACCTCTTTTACAAACCTGAATTTGGCAAAGCCAGTGTCTAAAATAACAGTTTTCCCTCACCAACATCCTCCCTTGTCCCTTAGAAACACAGACCTGCCCCACATGCTAAGTGGCAACTCACATTAGTGGGAATCTGCTTCACTTTATGTCTTTTCCACTGAAGCAGGTATTTTAAGGGAAGTAATCTATTTGTTGTGTCACCAGTTGCTTTTGCAGTTGAATTTTTTGCAGTTTTTGCAGCTTGAACCTTACAAACCAGTATAGGGAGGCATGAGCTGGCTGTTGTAATACCCATCCAATAATAACTATGCAAGTTAGGCAGATGGAGAGAAAGCTGAGAGTGCTCTTCAGACCTCAGTATATGTTTGGGGTAACTCCATGTCTAGGAAACCCACTAAGCAAGAGATGTATCGCCTTCTGCTGCTTCTTCTGGGAGCCCACGGACACTCCTCAAGGCTGCCCTGTGTCCCAGTCTGAGGTGCTGGGCTCCTTTATGAACTGCATAGGTCATGCAAGCGCTTCATGGCAGCTTCCTAGGCTCTCAGGAGTGCATGGCAACACATAGTGCTTGGAGAAGTAAATCCTTTGTTGAACCTAGATTGACACCTGTCAGATACTAATATTCTTTAGTGCTACCTTATCTTGGCAAGTCAGAGAGAAAAGGTGAGATGACATCCCCCCTCAGAGAACAGCAGCTTGTACCTATGCCCATTCCCCTCCCATGTCAATGTCTGCATTTATATGAAGCATATTTTCCCTCCAAATTTTAATGGGGATTTATGAAGACCATCTTTGCTGGTTGTTGGTTGTTCTTCTTTTAAAGTCAAGTAAGTCCAATTTAACAAATGCAGGTCTCATTCATAAGCAGTGAAGTGTATAAACCACTGCAAATCATGCAATGAAGGGAGCAGTCCAAGTTTACACTCCAGAGATTACAGCGGCAAAGGGATGGTTCAGGAAGTTTCTGCTTCCTTCCTAAAGTAGGTAGAAGGTTACAAATTAATCTCAGAAGAGTTTATAAGTCTTCAAAGAGTTAATGAGTAGGTTAAAACTGCCTGCTTCTCTTAATTGTCTACAGGGCAGTTGTAGCATATAAAGTCTCCATACATGAATATGAGAAGTACAGCAGAGAAAGCCAGCAAGCAAACAGCAGACAGGAACAAAGTGCTGTGTCTTCTGTGAAGGATGCCTAAAGGTCTTTTTACTTTCATTCGTCTTTTTATGCTCTTACTCAGTTTCTCCACTATTTGCCTGGGAGTACTTTGCATGTCCATGAATTCCTCCATGTGCAGATGTGGGAAAAACAAGCTAGTGTTTTATTGCCTGTTAGCTTTGGGGCTCTGTCTCCTTGTTACTGGCACTTTCTGGAGCACTTTCCATGAAGTCCTGAAATACAGGGCCCTTGGCATCTTCATTCGAAATCCCAGCCACAGAGAACCACATGTCTGCACCATAGACAGGTACGTATTGCAGGTGAATTGGGAGGGAGGGATGCTATTTTTAAAAAATACTGTGAAAAGAAAATAGCAATAGAAGGTTTTTACAAAATGCAAATTCTGTAGCCATTTTATTATTTTTCTGTGGAGAGAACTGTAGGCTGAAATTTTATTTGCTAGAGCAAGCAGCAATGTGCAAACAGCCATTCATGCAAACAATACCTAAGGTAAGGCATACTACCTAAAACAGAGAAAGTTTCAGACTTCCCAAAGCTTCCAAAGCCATGCATGGAGGCAGCAGGTGTAGCTATTCCAATGCACACAGGAGCATACTGAGATTCATCTCAGCAGACAATTTAGGATGCTGCTGGCGGGCGGGTGCTCATGTAGAGAGGAGTTGAGGTATGCAGGGGGCCTCCACTCATTCATTATATGGCTCCTGCTTAAATTTTATTGTCTGATTGTCCCCCCGATTTAAAATCCTCAGGAAATTCAACCAGGCTAAGCGCAAGGTTCTGCATCTGGGTTGGCACAAATCGAAGCACAAACGCAAGATGGGCAGAGAATGGTTTGAGAGCAGTCCTGGGGAGAAGAACCTGGGGGGGGTTTGTTGATGAAGTAGGTCAATGTGACCCAGCAATGTGCACCTGCAGCCCAGAAAGCCAAATGTGTTCTGGGCTGCATCCAAAGAAGTGTGACCAACAGGTTGAGGGAGGGGATTCTTCTCCTCAGCTGTGTCTTTGTGAGTCCCCACCTGGAGCATTTCATCCAGATCTGACATCCTTGGCACAGAAAGGGCATGGACCTCCTACAGTGGGTCCAGAAGAGCACCATGAAAATGATCAGGGGAATGGAACACTCCTCCTGTGATGACAGGCTGAGAGAGCTGGAGTTATTCAGCCCCAAGAAGGTTCCAGTGAGTCTACAGCACCCTATGTACATGAAGGGAACTTACAGGAAAGATGGACAGGGACTTCCAAAAAGAACATGTAGTGACAGGACAAGAGGGAATGGTTTCAAATGGAGAAAGGATATGTTCATATTAGATATTAGGGGAAAAATGCTTTACTGTGAGGGTGGTGAGGCACTGGAGCAGGTTGCCCAGGGAAGCTGTGGCTGCCCCATCCCTGGAAGCACTCAAGGCGAGGCTGGATGGACAATCTGGTCTAGTGGAAGGTGGCCCTGCCCATGGCAGGAACTGAATGATCATTAAACTCCCTTCCCAAAACATTCTGTGACCCTATGACTTTGTTCTTTACAAAGTCTGATGCTTTGAGAGAGAGAGTTTCTTATACTGCACTAGACCTGGCAAAACTCTTTAACATGGTCACTGGATATAAATTTTTTTTTTCCTGGACTGTTGTGGAAACCGTACTAGAAACACTGAGAATGGGTGTTCTAAAGGCACTATAAAAGAAACATTCAGTAAATTTTGGTTAGATAAGCAGAAACATACCAAATTTATTTTTAAACTGTGGAAAACAATGGTTATCCTTGAACACTGATCTCATTCTTCTTCCAAATTAAACTTTTCTCTCACTTGTTAAAATACTCACAAGCATGAGTATTTGTATGCCATGGTTGGGAATTTTCATGGGGAAGCCTTGTCTTTTTAGAGTGCTGTGTTTTAACAAAACATTTTGCACAAAGGCGAGGTAAATTACACCAGTTATGCCTACATTTTACATTAATGTATTTCATTCTTTAAACACACTTAGATGTCTGTTTACAGTTAAAACCTCATTTAAATTTTGGAAACATAAGAGACGAAGCATCTAACCAAGCTCTGTGAGATAAATCACATTTCACCATAATGTGTTTCTTTTTGGCTTGCTTATTTTAGGCCTGACTTCTATCCTCCCTCTTATGAAGACAGCATAGATCCTGAAAAACTGGTCTCCCCACTGTCAGTTGCCTCCACAATAAAGCAGCAAGAATTCATCAATATTCCTCCGCCTCCATACAGTGAAAGCAGTGCAGAGTTTGTCAGTGAAACAAATGAGCAGGAGCAGCCACCACCATACACATTATCTCTGGAACAACAGCAAACAGCTGGCCAAGACCCAAACCCTGGAAGGGGGTTAAATTCTCATATATTCATGCAAGAAATCAGCTGCCAACAGGATACAGATTTCCAGAGGACCTCAGGAAGAGCAACACCTGTCAAAACATGAGAGACAGGCAGCCAGTAAAATCCTGCATCTGTGAAGCAGGGAAAACGGGAAGAAGACTTGTGTCAGTGATCCCTAATAGTAACACTACTTAAGGTGAAATTGCACAGGAAAAACATTCATCATTTGTGACTTAGAGTGGAGTTGGAGGGGATATGTAAAAGTGCTCAGTATTTCAAATCAGAATAAATCTCCAGAGAGATAGAAATGCTCAGGCTGTGTCTAGTAGAAGTCACCATCTCTGGCAATAGGAGTTTCTTACACTGCAATATAAATGAAGCATCATGGTGTTATCAAGATTGACTTGTGCTTCATAAGGAATTTCAGAAGAAAGCACTCATTTTTGGTTTTGAGACATTAACTGACTTGGGAAACCTATTAACTTAGCATTTGTTTGAAATTTGCAGATTATTTGTTGCAACTGATTATTTTTGTATTGTATGCCTTTCAAGTTAATTGTTTTATGTGGGGGGTAAAAAGAACTGCCATTTTACTAGTGAATTCATTAATAAATTTTGTATTTTAAAAAATGCCTTGTATTTGTTTATATGATGCAAGGTGCCCATGATTCAGGATAAGGGCACAATAAAATACACCACCTTGCTGCCAAACAGGGAGCTCTGGTTTCTCCTCAGAGTGAACTATCAATTGCAGGAGGAAAAACCATCTCTGATTCTTCTGAGCCAATTCTAAGAGCAGTTGCTTCTGTCACAGCTTACTCAAGACTGTGGGAACTGAAAAACAGACTCTGTATCATGTTTCTGACACAAGTGGCTTCATAACTACACAACAAACACCACAAAAAGGACAGGCTTGGACTCATCCCTCTTCTGTTACATGGATCCTTCCTCCCACAAAATCATTGAGACAAATTTGCATTCAGGCCACTGTCATCTGTAATTCCAGATGGCAAGAAAAATTTCATGAGGGTTCACTCAGATTTGAACTTGTAATATTTATTTTGGATGGAATTTTTCTTTCTGGGTTGGAAGGTTTGGATTGGAGATCATTTAGTCCAAGCCCTTGCAACGAGCAGGTACCTCTTCAATTAGATCAGGTTGGTCAGAGCGCTGTCCAACCTGAACTTGATTTTTTCCAGGAATGGGACATGAATCACCTCTCTGGGCAACCTGTCCCTGGTTTTGTTACAGACCAGTGAGACAGAAAAGCTATCACACCTTCCAGATGCTCACATACTGTAAGACTACAAGTTAAGCAATACAGCTGTACCTGTGTGGTAGCCATGGCTAAGGCCAGGGAACTGACAGCTGCATCAGTTTTGTCTTTCAAAGAATTTCATCCTTTATGAGAAGAACGCACAGTTCTTCAGTTGCTCTAAGTAGAAAGGAAAGAAGAATTAAAAGGGTTGGACAAGCTACAGAGGTGGAAAATTCTTTCAGGACAAGTTGGGGATGAGAAATGTAGAAAAGTACCAAGAGGGAGAAAAAAAAAGTCCCTGAAAGAGATAGACGATATATTTTTCAAAGTGACTGAGAAGCAGCACACCACAGAGAACAATAAAAATCAGAGGAACACAACACATTATTTCCAAAACAGGTAAAGAGAGGTTCTGCTTGAGTGACCTTGTTATGGCTTTACCTCCTACCATTACCACATTCATTCTCCAAAATCTCCTGCTTCTTTACTCCAGAGTCCCAGATTTTGAAGGCAGCCAGCATCATGCAAGTATTAGTGCAGGCAAAGTCACAGCAGGTAAGACTGATTAACCAGGAGACATCCCACAGCAAAATCCTTGTCCTCTGCATGTTTAGCTTCCCCCACCCCTGTGGAAATCTAAGTTTTACACTAGGTGATATTAAAGCAAGACTGAGAGAGTGGAAAATGGCTGGGACTCCAGTTCTGGGTCATACTAAGAGCAAGAATTGCAGGAGTATCACTGAAGTTTGCTCTTGGAGTGGTTTGCTATAGGAAATGCATTCAGAGCATGTCCATATATATTTATGAACAGCCAGGAAGTTCTTTCCTTTCTCCCAATTCCACAAGAGTCCTGCAGTACCCCTTTTTAGCACCAACCCTTTTCATGTTGTGAGGTCATAATGGATCCAGAAATGTGAAACTGAGGATCAATGCATCTTCAACCTGCAGTATGCAATAAGGTATTCGATACAAAATGCTACTGAGATAGGAAGAACATTCACATTAATACCTAATATTTTGATACAATATGGTTTTAAGTTTCTCTTTTCAGCTAATGATTATGAACTTAATGCAAAATGCCATGGACAATGAGCTCAAAAATGTCAACAACCTTAACGCAGCAAAAGGTTTTAAACACTTTAATTTTGATTGTATTTAATAGCATGAATTTAGCTTTGCCAAGAGTAGCAGCTGGAAATTTTACATTAAAATAAATTTTCTTTGGGCTGAAGGATATGAACTGGTCAAACTAAAGCTTCAGAACACAACAGATTCAGTGCATTGACAAACAACTTACTGACACTGGTTATTGAGAAGCCAATCTTGGCACTCACAACACCAGAAGAAATGCGTGGGCATGTGAAGGTTTTTGCTGCAGGGATCATGAGATGTCATGAGATGGTGAATTCATAAATTTGAGAGGAGGGAGAATAGCAAAGAGTGGAACTGAAGTCTGCAGAGCAGACTTTAACATCTTCAGAGTTGCTTGGAAGAGTCACATGTGTTCTGGCCCTGGAAGAAAGATGAGTACAGAACAGCTGTTTAATTTTCAAAGATCACCTCCTTTAAGCTCAGAAATCATTCAGCCTGATATGCAGAGTTCAAACAAAGGCAGCAAAAGGCCTACATGGACGGTCAGAGGGCTCCTGACTAAACTCAGATATAAACAGGAAATGTATGGCAAGTGGAAGCGGGGACAGCTGATTTAGGAATGTAGAGCACTGTACAATCATGCAGGGATAAGATGAGGAAAGCCAAAGCCCACCTTGAGTTGAACGAGGTGATGTTGTGATTTAAGATCAGCTGCAATTTAAGTTCCAAACCGCCACTTCCCTTCCCCTGACACCCTCCAGTGAAAAAGGGACAAAAAGGGAGAGATTATGGGTTGAGACAACAATTTACTGGAAAAATAATAAGACAAGGAAAACAAACAATAACAGCAACAGTACTAATAATAACAATATATAAAAGAGGGTGATTACACACCAAAAATTGTTATGGAAGTCCAACTATCCCATTGTTACCAAGACAGCAACATGCAGCTTTTCCTGAGACAAAGGAGAAAAGGGTGGACATTACCACACCCAATGCAGAGGTTTTTGTCCCACATCTGAGACAGTGGAAAACAATGATGGACAAATTTCCCAAGCCAGTCTGCATGGCTCTACCCAGACTGCACCACTCTGTTCGGCACTTTGCTTTCACAGGTAAAGACGCAACAAAAATGCCTGTCCTTCCACTCTGCCTTTTCTTCTACCCAAAGCCATGCCCTACAGCGATTACATGACTAGTAGTATAGAATAAATCACCTGTACACATCCATATGGCTTCAGCCTCCTTGACCTCCCCATACTTCCATCCCGCAAATGCAAAAATAACTCTGTATGGGCTGAAACTAGAACAGATGGGAAATGTGAAGGGTAATGGGGAAAGTTTCTACAGCCATGTGAGTCGAAAGAGGACACAGAAAAGGCTGAGGTGCTCAAGGCCTTTTTTGCCTCTATTTTTAAGACTTACCTTGGATGGTGCAAGAAATGGTCAGCAAGTACTTGAAAAAACGGGACATACACACACGCATGGAATGACTTACGATGGCATGCACAGAGCTGAAGAAGCTAAATCATGCTATTGCAAGCTATCTTTCATTGCCTTTGAAAGATTGTGGGTGACCAGAAGTGGTCCCTGAGGTAAGAGAGCAAATATCACTCCTGTCCCTGAAAGAAGGAGGATCCAGGGAGTTATAGGCTGGTCAGCCTCACTTTAGTTCCTGGGGAGGTGATGGAATAGCCAATGCTGGAAACCCTTGCCAAAGCCAAGGACAAGAAAGTATTTAGGATCAGGAAGGATTTATGAAAGGTAAATTGTGCTTAACAAACTTGACGACCTTCTACAATATTGAAGATCAACAAAGGGAAGTCCTGCCCTTGTGAAGGAACAAACCCAGACACCAATACATGCTGGGGCCAGTGGGCTGGAAAACAGCTACACAGAGAAGGATCGGGGGTCACGTGCTTAACAAAAAGTTGTCAACTCACCAGCAACTCAGCTGCACAGCAAAGACAGCAATTGACATCCTGAGTTGCACCAGGAAAAACAGCAGCAGCAGCTGGAGGAAGGTGATCCTTTCCCTCTGCTCAGCACTGGTAGAGTTAAGATACATCTGGAGTGCTGGGTCCAGGTCTGAGTTTCCCAAGCACAAAACAGACATGGACATTCCAGAGTACCTCCAGCAAAGGACCATAAAGGGACTGGAAATTTTGTCATATGATGATACACTGAGAGAGCTGGGAGTGTTTGGTCTGGAGAAGAGAAGGCTCTTGAAGGATCTTACTGATTTCTAGAAATACTTGGTGGGAAAAAAAGAAGTGTATGGACCTAGGCTCTTCTCAGTGACAGCACTAGAGGCAACAGGCACAAGTTGGATGACATGAAATTCCATCTGAACACTCCAGAAGGTTTTGCTATTCAGCTTTTGGTTTGGGCCTTTTTGGGTTTTTTTTGTTTGGTTGGTTTTTTTGGGTTTTGTTTTTTTTTTGGGGTTTTTTTTTTTTTTTACTATGGGAGCAGTCAGTCACTTGTACAGGTTGCCCACAGAAGCTCTGGCATCTCAGTCCTTGGAGATAATTAAAGCCAACTACACATGGTCCTTGGCAGCCTCCTCTCCCTGACTCTGCTGTGAGCTGGGACATAGGTGATTTTAGTCCTGATGGTCCCTTCCAACCTTGAGGATTCTGTGATCCTCTGGTTCAGGCGAGTAGTATATGGCCTTCCAAATTGTCTCTGAACACATAGAAAATATGAGGGTTTAGGAAACAGAATGATCCAAATAAATGTTAGTGCAATCACAGCTGACTAATACAGGAATCTTGCAACTTCCAGACTTGAGGAAGCTGCTCATTAAACAATAGCACAAAAGGGTGTGGGTCTCTGTCACAGTGCCTAGACACTGTGATAAGATGAACAGCATTAATAATAGTTTTCCTTCTGCTAAATGTATGGTCTGGTTTTAGGAGCTCTACACCTTTTTTTAAGTTCACATAACTTGCTTTTTTCCACACATTCATCTATCACGTTAATAATTACAAGACATCAGGAAATGCAGCACACTCCATGTGGCTACAGTCCTCTCCTACATACTTCAGATGTAAAGAGCTGTGCTTGAGCCTTACAAAGTTTTATTCACTTTCTTGCAGAGAAAAGCAGTTAACTGGTGGAAAATACCAGTAACATTTTAGCAGTATCACCCATCACCATAAGAAAAGGGATGGCAATTTCAGGTTAAGCTACTTCTGCAAGTCTGCTGATTGACAGCTATTCAAAACCAGACTCAAACAACCCTTTTCTGAAACAGCCCTTTTCTCCATTTCCATACACATGCACAACTAATGTTTCTCCAGCCCAGGACAAAGTCAATACAGAGATTTTAAAATGTGCCCCTTGGTTTCTGATGACTGCCTTCATGAAAGTAGACTGCTATCTACTGCAGCTCTAGTGACCACTTTCTGATAAAAGCACAAGTATGTTTCTTCAGTCTTCATCTGTTCTTGTGTCTTCTCACTGCATCCTGAAAGACACGTGGCTGCAATATATTTTACTTTTCAAACTGTATTCTCATTTCAGAAAAGCTTGGCAAATGGGATACTCTGTATTATAAACAGCTAGTTCACTATGTGATCAAAAATAATTTCATTGTCAGAGAATATGTACGAGATTTTAGAAATTTTAGTGGACTGACATTCAGAATGCTCCCTCACACAACACAATAATTTGAACTGTCATAACCGAGAATGTGTCTATGCTTGACCATGTGCGATCTACTATTTAGGAGATTATTATCCTGCTAGATAACTAGAGAAGTTGAATTAAAATATATATATATAAATATAAATAAAATTATAAATTAATAAATGAATATAAATATAAATATAAAATATGATATAAACAAGGTTTCTGTAAAGATCAGTGCTCTTACATTATAAAGGAGATGTCCAAACTGTGTGAAAATGTCTTGGTCATGGTCATATAAAAGAAAAATCTTTGTAAAAAGAACTAAAGTCTTAAAATCTCTTTTGGTTTGTGGGAACATTTAATAGTAAGGTAGGACACTAAGTGAGAACATACGTCATTTGTTTAGAACCAATTAAGTAATTACGTAATTGTAATAAAGGCAACTTTATTAGGATGCTTGAAAGTGCAGGGTGTCTTGTCCACAATTATGTATTAAGACAGATATACAGCATTACTCTTTATTGTATACTAAGTGCTATAGCCATTTTCTGACAGAAGTGTTCAAAGAAATTTAAACAATTTCCTTTGCTGCAATATTATATAAGTTGTACTAAAATTTGACAACCACAATGAATTGAAATACACTGCAAAGAGGCAAGCTGCACAAAACCACCTTGACGAATGATACAAGTGATCATACCATTTCCAAGGAAGCAAAGCTTTCAAGCAAATCACATGCATAAAGTGTTTGTGTTCTTTTTCAGAGCACAGTATTGTAGCTATAACTGCTGTATCATTTCACAGGCAAAAAAATGCTGATGTCCATATCCCCAACAGCCTTCTCAGATCTATGCCGGGAACATCTCTCGCATTCCCCAAACTTTTATTGCATGATCCACTGTTACCAAGAATCTAATAGAAACCATGTCCAGAGGGTGAGTCAGACTAGTATTTCTATTTAATTGATTAGGGTTTAATTCCCTCTCACTCACTTGCTTTGTGGTAAGTGGAGCATGAATATTCCGAAGACTTAAAAAACTTCCGTAACTCCTTAAACAATTGCTGAACTTGCAGAGATTATCTTTCAAACACAGTAAGCACCAGTATCATCTCCTGACATGAGGAATATTATGGAAGACAGTCAGATTCCATACCCGACATATTGCTGGAAGGACAAAATCAGCTTTATAGAACAAAGGTCTCCTTCTGGAGGAAAACAACCAAAGAGTCAAAAAATAAGGAAAATCTAAAGGCACAAGTCACATTGATATGTTTTAAAAGCAGGGGTAAAAAAGTATGGAATAACCCCATCTTTGGGCGCAAGTGTAAGTGTGTATACAACACTGCTGTCAGTGTGCATCTGTGAGCAACAGGAGAGGCCTGAGAGAAGGCATGGAGCCAGGGGAGGAAATACACACTGTGCAAAGCTTAGTACACGGCCCTATGACTCAGATATGCTCTGTACATCTCTTCAGAAACTTACCAGAGCGTGACAAGAATCCCAAACAACACTCACCAAACATGTCATTGCTTTGCAATTCCTCCCTCTCTCCCCTTAACTGAAATTTCTCCAACTTTCATCATAGCATTCAAAACCAAGAAGTTGTCATTTTTGGCTACATTACTGACAACATTTGAACGTTAAGGCCTCCTTCTTTGGTTATACTGTTATCAGAAATTATGATACTGCAGGTAAAACAAGTCAATACACTATTGCATTTGGAGATCAATGCAAATGATTACGCTTAATGTTATATTGAATTTTTCTTCCCACCTAACTTTTAAAATCATACAAGGCACAAATGGCTAACAAGTTTTAACAAGGTTCTGTCTCTTCCTTGCTGTTCCTCTTTTGGCCCTGGTTTAACAATCTTCCGTGGCTTCAAGTGATGACAGTGGGTCCCTTTCGTCCTGTCCTCTCATGAATCTGAGATATTTTCAGTGCAATTGCAATAAGAGGACTCAGGACAGCCTAAAGATGAAAAAATACATTGAATTACATAAAGCAGAAATATTAAAAGACATCTTACATTTATAAATCCTTCTTTTAATTGCACAATTATACAATAATAATAGTAAATAACAATATCAAAAACTGACACAGCTATGGTGTCTATTGCTGTTATACTTGACACAATGAAGTATCATGCTTAGCATATGCTTTGTGAAGTGTTACACTGAGTATATCTAAGTTACGCAGAAAAGAGAAACAGTAAATATACACTGTACTGATCACTCTCTGTGAAACAGAAAGTGTGGAGCTCTTTGAAATCTGCAGTACAAAACAACCCAGAAATAACAGAGGTAGACTTGCTTCTATTCTGATGAGGGGAAGTCAAACAGATGATATTTTCTTCTTTCTCCAAATACACTTAATATGTGAAGCTTAGGGTCAGAAGGGACTGTAACAACTAACTACCTTAACAGAATTCACAGAAGTGTGTTTTGACTAATACCACATGCAACTGTATTAACAGGATAAATTCCAAGAGAACAGCATGAACTTTCAAGTTTCAGACTACAGACCTTATTAAACAGCCATTTATCGGCTTGAATGGTTAAGTACTGAAGACAGCTATGACAGTACCACATGAAAATCAAGTAAAACACAATTTTTTAAATGGCAATTGGATCTTCTTTCAGTTAGTTAAATGATTCACAAAGATAAAATGGCAGAACTGAGTTTTGTGTGAAACTTTTCAGAGACTCATATATTCAGTTACCAAACTAATTCTTTGATACCTAGAGATTTTCTACAGCTGTCCCTTTCAAATAAACTAATTCCAGCTTCACATACATTAGGTTTGAGAATAAAATGAAACACAACAGTAATTCTGGAGAGCTGAAATTTACAGATATCTTTTTTATAAGCCTGTATAATCAATACTTTGAATCTGTTTCAGCCACCCGACAGTTTCTGACAGGATGAGGTGTTTCTTTAGTTATTCAAACAGTCAGACAGTTACATCAAAAAGAGTGAAGAGACTAACTGTGCAAGCAGAGTCATCAAATAACACCATGAATGCCACTGGTGTCAAGTGAGTTTATGATTAAACTCAGTTATGCACAAGTGTGAGCAGTCTGACATGTTATTGTTTAAAAAGCTCCATATTTGTAGATATCTATCTTCTGAATGATCAGTGAAGCAGAACACAAGTCTATTAAAGTCAAACATACTTAGAGAAGATTAATATGTAGAGCACAAAATCATATCTGTGAGCAAATGCTGCAAAAGTAAATATTAAAATGTGCCAATTTATATGGCCTGGATGAGACTAAAGCATTTGAAGTTTTCCAGCACTCCCCTAAGAAACCACTTCCTTATTTAATCTAAAAAGTACAAGAAAAATCAAAAATCAACTCTCCTGACCCGCTTTACTGGACCCTGCTTTTTTAGGCAAGAAATGCACTCCGAATTAAAAAAAAATAAATCCACAAGCAACACTTTACACAATGCTAGAATAAAACACAGAATCAAACGAGTTTATGTGACACCCATCTACAAAAACAATTTAGCTTGCCAAATTATTCCAATTACTACTAAGTATTCTGCTTGTTACAATCATGCTTCTCAACAGAGAAAGTCCTTTTTTAATTCTGTCTTTCCACACTTCAATTTAATTTTATACTTTCTTCATCCAAAATATGTAAAAAAGGCAAAAGTGCATAATATATGGAATGGCAAGAACAGGACAGAATAACAAGAAACTAGGACTACATATGCCTTTAAAAAATTCCTTTACTTCTGCCATGAATAGTTTACATTTCAGCTGCAAGAGATAAATCTCAGCCAACAATCATTTATCACTAATATTCCTCTAGAAAGACTTCTATATCTCAAGGAGATCTTTTTTAAAAGTATTTTTTACTGGTTCTGTCTACTTGAGACACTGTAAAATTTTACTATTGACATTTCAACTCTAAGTGACAATTGAAATTACTCTGGATGTTAAATTGCCCATTTATCTATGGGCAACTGTTTAGGACATATGGCATGTTACCCTTTAGATAAAATATAAGAATTGAAAATTAACAGAACTGACTTAATCAGAATCTTGCTTTAGTAATCATAGGTAGAAATTATATCTCTTAAAAAACAGCTGGGAGGAATGATTATAAGAAAATAAATCAAGCAAGCAGATATCTAACATCAAGAACATACAGATTAAAAGCTTTTTCCTTGGGAATAATCTGTACCAGAGCTGTCAGACATGAATAATTCCTCTTGGCTCATTAGCAATTTTTCTCTCTGTGATCTTGCAAGAAAATTCCATACAATTTCCTCTCTTCTAATCAAGGTCGCAGATAAGATTTGTCCCAGTGATGCATCAGGTTTATCAAAAAGTTAGGAAGGGCTGAAATGTACCTGCTTGCATGTTAAAAAGCTCAGCATGTGCCTGTACATCCTGCCGGAAGGGCTCAACACAAAGCTCAGCACAGTGTGCCTGCTTTGGCCTTCCATTCCAAAACCACCCAGAAGTCTTTGGAAAGGTTTATGCTACAGCCACCTGCCCTAAGGATCTAAGGGATGTGGCTCACTGTGAAACAAACTGAACCGACTCTGTAATATGCACAGCACTGGTGGTGTTCACTTGATTCAGCTGAGAAGAAGAACACCTTCCACAGAAAAAAAGGAAACTGACCTCTCTAGTCTTGTGCATAGTCCGCCTGTTAACTCAAACAGAATTACAATAAAGGTCAAGAAACCAGTAGTTCTGCCTCTGGCAGTAGAGGAGGGCAGGCATGAAAGGTGAAATAAACAGAAGGAAAATGGAAACCAAATGGAGCATGAAGACATCTATGCTCACAAAAGATTAGTTCTTTTCTAGTATAACCAAAGAGCTTTAAGGGAAAATTAGGTTTGATTAACTTATTTCCTTGATTCGTGAAATATTTGATAATTAGTGTTCCATGATTTACTTCCTTTGCAGTCCCAGTTGATTTAAAATTTCTTCACTCTACAGCGTGAGTGCGAGAAGAATCCAAAGCTAAATTACCTGAATAGCACAAACATGCTGCATTATCTAAGAGTGTGTTCAAACAGATATAAGTCTCCACATTCCATGCGTCCTCTAAGAAAATCTTATGAATTTTAACAGTAAAGGCAAAACTTTTATTATGGTTCAACTCCAGCCAGCAACTAAGTACCCCACAGCTGCTCGCTCACTTCCCTGACCCTGGCAGATTGGTAGAGAATTGGAAAAATGTAAAACCCATGGACTGAGATAAGCACAGCTTAATAACTGAAATAAACTAAGATACAATAACCAAACTAATAATAAAAGGAAAAAGAGTGAGGAATAAAATCCAACTAAACTCACACAAATTATGCATAATACAGCACCCACCACCTACTGACTGATGATCAGCCTGACCTGAGCAGCCATCAGACCCTCACAGGTAACTCCCACACAGTTAAGACACCAAACAAGATGTTCTGTGGTATGGAATATCCCTTTGGGCAGTTCAGGTCACCCATCACAGCTATGGTCTCTCCCAGATTCTTGTGGACCTCCTCACTGAGAGAGCACAGGAGACTGAAAAGTCCTTGACATGGGTTTACTTCTACTTAGCAACAACTACAACATCAGTGTGTTATCAGCATTATTCTCATACCAAATCCAGTACAGCACTGCACCACCTAGTAAGAAGAAAATTAATTCTGGCCAGATTAAACCAGAACAGTTTCACATAATTTTTATGGACTGTACTGTATGTTCCGATAGCTAAAGAGAGTAATTCTAAAAGCCCCTCAAAAGTAAACAGAGAGGCAATAATTGTCCAGCAAACTGCACTTGTGCTTAGCGTCGTATGTGCCTTGTGAGAACCATACAGATTCCTTTAATTTTGTCCCAGTGAAGTGATATATAACCCAGGACTTCTGGATTGTTCATCTCAGTTCCCTGCTCTTGGACCATCTCACGCCATAAACAATCATTTTCTATAATCACTCACATATACAATCACATATAACAAAAACTTTTCATATACCAAACAAGATCCACCTGCCAATCAGAGGGTTTTTCTCTCTGCTTCTCACTTTTCAAAATTCATTTCAGAAATTCATTAAATGAATATTTGATGATCAAGATGTATTTTTAACCTTTTTTTCTTTTTTTTTTGCTTTCTAATTGGCTTGCCTTTTCCAATAAAAACACAAAGAAGCAACTCCTGCCCCGAAGTCTTTGCTTGGCTACTGCTAATCTTATGATTCCATAGCTAACTAGTCCATTGTTTACCAGTCTACAGCAAAAGTAACTGCAGTATTTGTGATTCACTGCATCCCATTTAAAGAGTACCCAATATAGACTGCACACAACTGAGGGAACTGGTTGACGTAATTGCACAGCCACTCTCCTTGGTATTTGAAGTCACGGCAGTTAGGGTAAGTCCCAGGCAATCGGAAAAAAGGAAAAACATTGTAATCATCTTTAAGAAGTGTAGAAAGGAGGAATACTGAGAAATACTGACCTGTCAGCCCCACCTCTGCCTGGGAAGATCACAGAACAGATCCCCCAGAGCTGTGCACATGCGGGACAGGGAGGTAATTCAGGACAGACAACACAACTGCACCAAGGGCAGATCCTGCCTGATCAAGGCAGTGGCCTTCTATGATGGGGTGATGGCATCAGTGGACAAGAGAAGGGTTACAGATGTCATTTGTCTTTATTTTACTGTAAAGCCTTTGGCACAGTCCCCCCCAACATCCTTCTATCTTGACTGGAGAGAGATGGACTCAGTGGGTGGACTGTTCAGTGGAATTGGTTTGACAGTCACATACAGAGGGTAGTGGTGAATGGCTCAGAGTACCAATGGACTTGAGTGAAAAGTGGTGTCCCTTGGGGGTCCATAATGGGACCAGTGTTATTCAGTATCTTCATTAATGACATGGACAAAGGGATCAAGTGCACTCTTAACAGATCTGCAGATCACAACAACCTGAGTGGTGCACTTGACACATCTGAAGGGTGGGATGACATCCAGAATGACCTGGACAAGCTTGAGAAGTGGGTCCATGGAAATCTCATGGAATTTTTAAGACCAAGTGCAAGGTGCTGCCCGTGGGTCAGAGCAGCCCTGGTACCAGCACAGGCTGGGGATGAACAGATCCCAGCAGCCCTGCCCAGAAGGGCTTGGGGTGCTGCTGGCTGAGAGGCTGCACATGAGCCAGACATGGGCACTGCCAGCCCAGAGAGCCACACGTGTCCTGGGCTGCATCCAGAGCAGTGTGGGCAGCAGGGCCAGGGAGGGGATTCTGCCCCTCTGCTCTGCTCTGCTGAGACCCCACCTGCAGAGCTGCATCAGCTCTGGGCTTCCAGCACAGGAAGGACAGGGACCTTGAAGCAAGTCCAAAGGAGTGACACCAAGCTGAACAGAGGCATGGACCACCTGCCCTATGAGAAAAGGCTAAGAGAACTGAATTTGTTCAGCCTGGCAAACTGCAGCCTTCCAGCACACAAAGGGAGCCTACAAGCAAGAGAGGAACTTTTTACATGTACTGACAGGGAAAGTGGGAATGGATTAAAACTGAAAGATCACAGTTTACATTAGATACTAGGAAGAAATTCTTTACTGTGAGGCTGCTGAGGCACTGGAATAGGCTGTCCTGAGAAGCTGTATATGTCCCATCCTCCATCTTCAAAGTCAGGTAGATGGAGCTCAGAGCAATCTGGTCTACTGAAGAAGGCTGGAGCTACATGATCTTTAAGGTCCCTTCCAACCCAAACCATTCTATAATTCTGTGACTCTATGTCAACACCTATTTATTGCTGACAGAACTCACATAATAAATTATAATGTACTGTAAACAGAGCTAATTAAGTCATTATCAGAATAATGGGGACTATTGACTACTGACACTCTTTTCAGGACATTTACCCTGAAACAGCAGCACAACATGTGGTTGAAGAACACACTGGATTTACAAGTACAATCATGGTGGATCATTTCTTTCTTTGCCTTTGTGTATGAAACTTCCTGTTTGAATCTTATCCAAGTTCAATAATACATCCATGTGGCTAAACAAAGGACAAGGCACGTAAAATGTCAAATATTGAGGTGACATAACAAAGTAAGGCTATAAATGAGATTTATTATTTTAGTAGTTGATGCCCATTGAACATCTCTCTACTTTTTATAACTGTATTAAATTTAGGAAAACTCATAACTCTGTTCACTTAGGAAAAGATACATGCCAATGCATAAAAGTCAAATTCATGTAAGATTTCAGAGAGAAGCCTGTTGTTTGTTATAATGAACTGAGCTTTCTGGAATGCTAGTTGGATGCCTATCTGAATAGTTAAAAATAAAGAAATAATTTTTAAATATAAATCTTCCATGTAAAAACTATCTGGAAAATACTATTCTCAGGAATGCCCAGTGAGGAGGGGCAACACTTGTGACAAGACAGATCAATAGAGTGGTGTTTAATTCTAGAGCAGAATATTTCAGTTTTAGAAAAGTGTTGGGCATTGTTTTCAAGACTTTGTTTTAGATCTAGATTGCATCACCACTCTAAGTTATGCAATATTCAAATGAGTTGAATATTGAATACATTGAATTGAATTTGATTTGTTTGAATTGAAAACATTGAGTTGTTTCTGATATAGTTTGGAGAGAGTATAAAGTTAATTTTTCTTTATTGCTCCTCATTTTCTCTGTTGATACTGGCTTGTAGAAAGAACTGAACAGAAAAAAGTAGCAACCCCTTATTTCCCAGGTGTCCATGAAGCTGCTTCTGCAAATTTCTTTAAATTGATCATTCAACAGCCAGAAGTCATAGCTATTCACATTTGTCCATGACCTCAAACATACATTATTGGCATGTTTTACCACTTTCCCCTGAAGACTTTTGTTGTAAATCAGGAAGCTGTCAATGACTTATGCTAGGCAGAAAGTACTACCAATTAATTGTATGAAAGATAGTACTGAAATACAATTTGTGTGACTCTTACATTCATTAACAGCTATGGTTTACAACACATACTGGCCTACATATGAACTGGAACAAAAGGTCAAGAAGGTCCAGTTCAACTCAAAAAGTGCCACAATTAGTGTTCCAGAATAACATGCACATCTCAACATTCACATTGGAAGATGTAGTTCAGACATTTATTATCTGTGAAAAATTCGCCATCAGAAGCTACATTGTCAAAAACTACAGAAGCAAGATAAAAGAACCTGAACATCACCGTAAAGTTGGATGACTAATTTTGGAAAAGGCTTTGTCTGGAAAAGGAAGGGGGAGGGGGGGAAGAATCCTGGTAAGAGGCAAAGTCAAGCTAATTACCATAATGATTCCACAAAATGGAACCTCCAACATGACTGAGTTGCCTGTCAAGATGGAGACATTTATTTTCTGTGACAAAATGCAAAAGATGTATCAAGGTATTTTTGCATTTCAGTTCAGGTTTTGACTGGAATTGTCACCAGGCAAAAACATGGAGCAGCGCATTATCTAAAACAAGATGCTGGAAAGACATGGTGCAATAAAAAGGACTATCTGAATATTTACTTAAGCAGCTAATCATCAAATAATCTTGTCTTGTTTTATAATATAAAAGGTACGGAAGGGAGATTTTCTTGATCAGCTGTTTCAGAAAGAGTGCAATAATACAGAAACCACATACAATTGTCTCCTCAGCTACAGAAAAATATCATTCGAAACATAACAACTTTCTTAAATATTATAAGGTAATACATAAAGTATACATATATACTTAGCATACTCCTTAATGTCAGTGCTTTTTCCATAACTGACCACTTACATATATGCTGTGTTCCTGACAGCAAATAGGCAACAAAGTACTTGAAACTACAAATCTGTCACACTTCTTTTACATCTGTGCATATCAATATGAACTTTAAAGCAAACTGAACAATAAAGGAATTACAGTATCAGGAAAACTATGGCACCCCTTTCTAGCAATGCTGTTTTCTGAAAAAGGAGTATTTTATTCAAATTCTTTTACATACTTCACTGAAGACTATCAAATGTTCTCCTGGGAAACATTTAGTTATTTTTGTACATGAGGATCTCCTAAAATTTATGCACTGTCTTGAAGTCCACCATCTGCCTGTCGGATACAATCTATGACCTTGTTGTTTCTAATGCACTCATGTTGTTGGCAAAGCATGCAGCCAGGGCAAGGAAAGAGAAGCAGGGGGAACTGTGCAATATTAAGCAATGAGAAACCAAATAAAGAATTTATTGTATTAATTGAGATGAAATTTCTATTTATCCCAGATGTTATGCACATGACAGGAGATGAGGAGGGTGTTTACAGTACCATGTATTTCCTGAGGCAGTCTGGATATATCAAAATGCCTGTCTGCACTGCATAAATGCAGGAAAGTCCCTGTAGCAAGTTTCAAGGCAATGACATTTCTGCCCCTGGGATTCTTTGCTCGCTTGTGAATATCCTGATTAAACAGCCAAAAATGCTGTGATCTGACAGGCTCCATTACCAATGCAGAAAAAGAATCCCTTCCAACCTTTTTTCTGTCCTTGGGAATAATAGACCCTTTTGGTGTGCTGAATAAAAGACCAAACTCTGAAATCCTTGAGGACGGTCATAAGCCCTACTGGCCTGCTTAGGATCCCCTGAGGACTTTCCCCTGCACCCTGGCCAAGGTCCATTACAGCCTGTCCCAGGGGTGTTGGTCCCTGTTTGAGCTAAGCCTTAGGAGTGCTTGTCTCCAGCCTTATCTCTGCCTCTGCTGCCTGGGTGGACCTCAGGCCCATGCTACAGGCAGCTTCTTTCCCTGAAAGACTGCTTGGATATATGCTGTATATTGTCTCCAGTTTTGACTTTGACCCTGTCTCCTGAGTAGGTCTATTCATCTTTGTCTCCAGCTTTGTCTCTGTCACCATCTTCTGCTGCCCCAGATGTACCCTGCCTCTGATCATCAGTTGTTGAGGGAACGTGCTACCAGAGAGCTGCCCTGTCCTCCTCCCTTTCCTGCTGTAGGACAGTCCCTTGGACAAGAAGGGTGCCGCCTGTGGTGCAGCAGGATGCCTGGCTCCTACTGCCTTGTGCAGCAGACCCATTCCTGCTGCTCCCTGGACATGGTCTGTATTCTGGCAAGACATCATGCACCTCTCTCAAGCAAATGCAAGCAGAATTTAATAGATCAAATCTTCAGGCATGGGATCTGCAACATTTCTGTGACATCTGAAGCACTTTTCATGACTGATACTCAACTGTTTAACAGCGTAAGAAGAAACTCACTAAGTTTATGGTCAGACTCTGGTGAACCATCAAACACTTACCTAGAGTTCAAATTCATTTGACAGCATATACGTTTTTGTAGATTTGCATTTGCATTCCAGTCATGAATACAGAACTACATAAGACCTAATACTATGGAGTTTTGACTTACTACAAGCCAAATGCTTAACTTCTTTTCCATGAAATATCCTTAGTCCTCTCTTGTATATCACAGTATAAAGAACATTTCCTGAGAAGAACCTAAGAGTGTGGACTGTGATTTATTTTATTAATTGCATAAGGCATCTGCTGGACAATCCAGAGCAGCTTGCTCTTAAGCTTTGCTCTTCTTAGGAAAAAGTCTGGTTCTGATGTAAGATAATTCTGAGACAGCTGCAAGTCTTTCCCTTACAAGGAATCCCCACATTGTTGAGACTCTCGTATCCACATTTCCTAACTGTACTCTGATTGTGAAGAGTCCTTGAGATGCCCTAATTAAGTGGCTCTCAGATAATCTCCTTCAAAAATGGTTATCATATTTTAAAAATACTGTTCCATAAATTAAATCGCAACTCTAAAAAACTTCTGAAAAAAATCCTAACTAGAATAACTTCTCTCAAAAGACTTGAAGTCATTGATTAAAACTGCTGGTCCTTCCTCAAAAGGTGTACACTTACAAGACCAGGGAAATCATCTACAAACACAGTACATGGGTCAAAGCATTGAGTGTTGCTTCTGATCAAAGATGAAAACCTTTAGCCACTGCTATTACCAAGGCAGTGCTTTACTTACTGACCTACTACAATCCTGTTGCATTACCTGTGGTTCCTTATTGTGTTGGCTAGGATCCTTTTCATAACTCTCTGCATAGATCCGCAGAGTAGCTCTCACATGACTAGAAGCACTCATTCTGAAGATGAGTCTGGAAGCATCTGAAAAAATAATCCGCAGCCCCTAGGAAAGGAGAAGGAACATCATACATGGAACATCATACAGCACCTTAACAAATCACCAGCCACTGCTCCAAAATAAAAGTGGAAGGAAGAGAGATCTGAATGCCATTCTTCTTTCCCCACAACTTTGGACAACACGCTCATTACTCTTTGTCCCACATTGACTATATGATGCTTTTATCTCCAATCATCTTGTTCTGTTTATGCTGAATAATAAGTTTTGTATCTTTAAGACTTGTTGCAGAGAGTGAAGGGAGGAGAGAAGTGTGCAGTTTGTTTTCAACACTGCACTCACGCCTCCACATTCTTGCTCCTGGACTGTGATGTCTGCAGATGGATTTGGATCTCTTCCAAATTTGCCCTGAACCAGGAAACTCTTTTTTCCCCTCTGAACACTAAAAAAGATGTTGTGCATTCCCTCCCACTCCTAATAACAAATACTCTCTTACTGTTGTTTTTATTTCTTTTACTTGATTTGTTCTGACTCTGTGTGGCAAAGCACAAAATCAACAGCCTGAGAAATAGGTAAAAGATCACTAAAGGTAAGTGGCTTACAAAACAGCTACAGAATCCCTGGATCAAAAAATAGTTGTCAGTAGTGAATACAAGAGACAGGACCATCTGCTACCCCTCAAATACTACACATCAATATATGACTGCAAGAATTTCAGTAAGTCTATAGTACTATTTGGAAAACTTAAGGTGTTAATTGATTTCAAGTACATTATTTTATGCACATTAACTTGTGCATAATAAAGAGGATTGATTAATTAATTAATTAATTAATTAACTAAAAATTTGCTCTTTGCTGCCATCTTCGCATCTTTTTTTCTTTTATCCTCCCCCCCTTGTACTGCACATATGAACACATTTTTTTACAGACCACAGGTCATATTCTTGGATCCACAGTTTCTGTACAGGAAGGCCATTAAGGCCGGAGGACTAAATTGCACAGATAAATTGTAGTGTTGCAATATTCTACAGCTGTGCACTAATACACATTCTAGTTCCCTTTATGTAAATGGTATCCTTAGACTAAGTACAGCCTCTGATAAGCCACTGAACTTTTCTTCCCCTTTCTGCTGTCAAAGGTCTAGTGCACAAACTGAGATCCTTGCTACTTCTGTTTAAAGGGCAGTAAGCCTCTAAAAAATTAAAGAAGAGAATTAAAAGATATGCATTTTATTTTTCCAGTTTTATCAGCAGCTTGACAAGACACTGATGTTGGAAATGCAGTGTGTCTATGTTCTAAAATATAAGTAAAACCTAAGTAAAACCTTTGTTTCCTCAGATATATGCCAAAACATCTTTAGCACCATATAAGGCATTGTTTGATAATCACAGACTCATAGAATGGTTTGGTTGGAAAGGACTTCTAAAGGTCATCCAGTCCTGATGTCATCAGGTCATCATGTTCACTGCAGTGGGCAGGGACATCTTCAATCAGATCTGGTTGCTCAGAGCCCCATTCAATTTGACCTTGAATGATTCCAAGCATGGGGCATCCACCAACTCTCTGGACAACCTGTTCCAGTGTCCCATCACTCCCATTGTAAAAAAAAAAGTCTTCCTTACATCTAGTCTAAATTTATTCTTTTAGTTTAAAGCCATTACCCCTTGTACTACAGCAGGCTCTGCTAAAAGGATTGTCCTCATATTTCTTACAAGCCCTCTTGAAGTACTGAAAGGTCACAATAAGGTCTCCCTAGAGCCTTTTGTTTCTTAGTATAATGACCAACTTTTACCTCTCATTCTTATAATTCAAATTTTACACAAAAATGACACTGGTCCCATCCCTGGCTTGCTGGACCCTCAGGAGCAGCATTTTTATGTGCTGCTATGTGCAAAGACACAGTACAGTTTTAAAAATTAGAATTCTTCAAGAACAACAGAATGTTTCATTTGATTTTAAGTCTCATTATTGTAGCATGACAAACAATATTAATGGGTTTCAAGAAACAAAATTAATTAGAAGCAACAGTCTGTGTGTACTGTTTGTTTTCTATTTTCTCCTTGTTGTGTTTTCTGAATATGTTGTTTATTAACACTGAATAGCTACCATGTAGCCAGCTTCTCATTCATTGCAGTTACACTGAATATAAATCTCTCTCTCCCCTGTGTTCTGGGGAATAAAACTTGGCACATGCTCCTGAACACTTAGGTGAAAAATCCACACAAAGCCTCGTCTGAAAGAGATAGCTGCATTTAGATGATGAGCAAGCTACCCGAGGAAAATGACAGCAGTGAACTGTTGTTTCATTTGCATAGATCAATAACCTCTCCAATTTAGTGTGCTTGGAGAATCCCACTGAGGCTGCAGACATATGAAGCTAGGAATGTGTCCTTGCCAAAGGACAAACTGGTTGAACTGTACTCTGAATAAATAGGAGCTACTCCCTATGAAAAGACATGCTTTCTGGTTTTATGGGCTCCCCTTCAGAGTCTGTCTGAAAACAAGCCAAGTCATGTTTCTCTGTTTGTGTTACACAGTGATATGATTAGCAATTATATTCCCATACAGAGTAAGTGCTTTGGATGAAAAAATTAAGGGAAAGAAAAGTGCAATTAAAATTCACAAGCTGCTTTTTGAACTACAAAGGTCATGAGTTTGCCATGTCTGTAATTTTCCCTAGACTTGGATATGACAATATCCTCATATCTTGTTTCAGTAGTAACACGCAACAAGAAAGTAGCTCAGTGGCAGACAGGCTGCTCATATTTTCTGGATGCAATGATGAATGGAAACTACAAAGACTCTGAGCAGAAAGGCATGACAATAGCTTTAATGGCTTGTAATATAATTTCCTAGGGTCTGTTTAGGTCAAATAATTTAAAAACCAGAGAAACCACGACCATAAAAACATGAACAGCATAAAATCAGGACAAACTTTAACAGGAGTCACAGCTCATATTCAAGTTACTTGAATATAAATTTACACCTGGTAAAAGTACATAATAAATTTCGAGCACATAATGAATTTCCAAACACTGAAGGCTCAGTTTGAACTGCAGTTCTTGATAACCAGGCAATCTCAGTATAGATGGAGTCCAGAAGGAGCTGGTAATTAGGGCTAGGGATGTCAAATATGCCCGCATAGGCTACAACCTTCTAAAGTCTTCTGCATCCTACTGGCTACAATAGATATTGCATCTCAGTTATGGAAATCCTGTGGGCCACCATAAACAAGAATTAGAATTATTTTTTTTTGTAATGTATAGCCACTGGAGATTTCAGACAGCAAATTGAAAAAGGGAAGACCTTCTTTCTGTATGATATTTTCATGCTGTTCTGGAAAAGGAACCCTCCCTATACATGCATTGCTTTCAACAGGGACTTCAGCCTACGCTCGCTCTGTCACTATTGTCTCCAGTTATGTACAGCAAACACAGAATAAAATAAAGGTGGATTATCTTATCCAGACTGAGCTAATCTTAAGTAGGAAATGCAGTATCTACCACAGCAAAGGAAACACCATCCCATAAATAAATGGACCATCTTGCCAGCTGAACTTCAGAAACAACACTGTTGGAGACAATGTGACAGCTGCAAAACTTTGCTAATCCATCACTACAGACATACCTGTCTTTTGGTCACAGTGCCATCCACAGGATCTACGTACTCAAAGCTGTCTGTTCTTTCCACACTGTAGATATTGTTACCCACAGCAAACTGCTGATGGCTGAATGATTTGTCAGTGATCAAAGCTTCCAGGTCTCTCATTATGAAATACGCTGCTCTGGGTTCCAGTGCTTCGTAATCAAACCTTGCATAAATATCAAAAAAGGTAGAACCAGAAAGTAAGTCCGCAGAGCTGAGAAGACAGTTCTGCTTTCAGAGAACTCTATATACTCACAGTTAGCATTTTACTGTTTACTTCAAAAATTAGAAATGTACCACTGAAGTACTGATTGCAAATGAAATCAGCACACACATGCAAATCCTGTGCCATCTAACCATTACATGTGTGCAACCATAGCTCTACATTGGCCACCTGACTCTAAATCAACTGAAAGCATCTAGAAAATGCAATTTCTAAAGCAGCATAGAAAATACACAGCTAACTTTCAAAAATTAATGACACAATCAGTGCAGTGCTCAACAGACAAGTGAAATAGAGAGAACTTTGCTACAAGTTTTGAGGAACAGCTGTGTGCAAAAGATCTTACAAATGGCAAACCCTGGGTTAAGAGAGAGGCAGAAGCAAAGATGAAAATGACAGCTAGAACTCACCATATCGAGACCTTAATAAAAATAAGTAAATGTTTGTATCTTTGGAGGAGTTATCCTAAATTGGAAGCAGGCATAGGTTTCAGCTCTCACTAAAACAATGTCTCATGGAGGCACTTACAGAAAAAAATGCAGGAACAAATCTTGCTGGGATTATGTTTCTTTTTCAACATCATGTAACATGCACCTATATATTCCACAAGTAAATAATTCAAATCTTTCTGCCATTCAATATTTTAAAATTACTAATATGCTAGCAGTGACATATACATGTAGCTCCTTTTTCTGACACTTACTCCTCTGAAAAAGCCTGTCTACAAAACAGCCATAATCTGTGCTTTATTTTCATTCTGTAGGCACAGCAAATGCACACCTAAGTCCAGCTGAGCACATCTAAACAGGCAATGATTGTAGCAGAATCCTATCAGCTGCATAAGTGTCTTTTCCTCATTTTTCTCACCTGCAGTAGTAGTGCCGGCCAAATTTTGCCCAGTGATCCCTGACAATCTCCTCCACACTCTGCTTTCGAGCTGCTAGGATTGAAAGCCAAACTAGCACAGCCCACAGTCCATCTTTCTCTCGAAGGTGGTCAGACCCTAAAGAGACAGACATTAAGCACATTATTTGGTATCACTGCAAATCAAAAACAAGGTAAGAAGGCTGGGAAAATTTCTCATTTAACTGTGCATGTCACATAACAGTAATCAATAGTACCAGCCCCAGCACCTCTGATATGTTCTAGACAGAAAATGAGAACTAATGCTTAAAATGTGATCTTCTTATATATGACAAAGCTCATACTTGCAAAGTTAAATAAAAATTTGTACAAGTATCTGAATAGAAACAGCAGCAGCATGAAAACATTTGTAGTCATTATTTCTTCCTACTGATATACAGTGTTTTCACATCTTTGCTGCCGTTTCCCAGAGCTGGCCTAGATATGTGAACCCCAGACATGAGCCAGAATGTTCTCCCTTATGAGAGTCAAGCTCAACAGCATCTCCTTATCTCTGCAGATGTTCATCCGCAGATGTCAAACTGCAGAGAAAGTACTTCCCATTCCATAAAAATTGTGAATTTCCAGAACGTTCCTGACCTCAAGTCAGGACAACAAACAAGTGCTTGAAATTATTCTTCTGGAGCAAAAAAAAAAAAAAAAACCAAAAAAACCAAGCAAACCAGAGAATGGGACAGCTCGCTTTTTGATATTTCTTCATACCTCTCAGTGCTAAAGAAGACTGGATGCTCCTAACTAGATCCCTTCATAGGTTTGTATTTATGAAGAAAGAAATTGTTCCAACAATGAAGACTAGGAACAGTTTTGGAATCCCCCACATGATTCAGCATGTGGTCTCAGATCCAAGACTGCTGGCACTCAGTCAATACTGATGGCAATTTCATAAGCTAACAGACTCAAGAAACTTGAAGAGATACCAAACATGTAGCCATTGCTCTGGCATAATACTACTAAATTTGGTTAAAGTTTGTTGGCTGCAGCCTTAGGGTTTTCTGTAGAGTCATACATTGTTTAAACCATGAGTACAAAGCAAGTGCAGCAATTCAGAAGTTTTGTTTACTACATGAAGTACCTACTGATTATGGAGGCAACCAATTAAATTATCTGTCCTTAGAAGATAGTTAACAAAATAGAGGAATCTAAAAACTCTTAGGCTGAAAACCTGTTTTCTGAAATATTCTCCTTCCTCAAATACAAAAATCCTGTTGCAGCAAGACTGCTTTGTACAGCTTGACCTTACATAAAAGGCTGCAAGGTCCACACAGTCAGCCATCTATCAAAATAGCAGTGTTTTGCTACTGGCAGAGGACAGTTCCCATAATATAAATTGACGAACTGAACTGTTAATCCGGTGAAAAACTGTCAACATATTAAAGGCATATAAGGAAAATAACAAGATGTGCAGAGAGACACCATGATTCCTAGGTCAATCACAGCTGCTACATTGCACTTGCAATTCCTCTTCTTGGGAGAAAGCAACAATCAGCAGCTTCTGCTCATATGGATTTTCCAAGAGCCCACTGTCCTGGGTCTGCCACAGATCTGCCTGCCACTTAGGCTTCTTGTGTTACATTCAGCCTCAACACTATTTAATATTGATTATTCTTAACATTAAGTTAACTACCACAGGGTTAAACAAATGCAAATTACTATTCAGCATTCCTATTCAAGTTGTATGGGAATGATTACTTGAACACTTGTTGATGAGGATAAAGATTTGCACAAAGATTTTGTTTATGTCTGTTTGTTAGGTATTACAGAAAACAAGAACACTGTGGATGGTTTAAAGAGCTGAGACAGTACCATGCCTTCACATTTGCAAAGTAGCTGTAGAAAAGAATATCTCTTTTTTGCTACTTGTTCTGTAATCTGCAAGCTCTCTGCAACAACAGCAGTGCCCTATTACAACAGCCAGAGTTTAGGCCTGGTGCTTGAGGAGCTGCTGCAAGGGGAGCCACAGCTCACTCTGATCCCGGCTCCAGTACCGCGAAATCATGGAGTGCCAACCAGTCACAAGAAAAAGGGCGGGGTTATTTATGAGCTCTCAAAGCTTTGCAAATAGCTTCAGATAAGAAAGGAAAACAAATGTCCCTCTACAAAGAGTCAATCTTTCAGGAATTCAGGCATAGAATCACAGAATTGTTAGGGCTGGAAGGGACCTTAAAGGTCATTTCTCACCTCTACTTCTCCCTTGCTGCTATGCTAGATCAGCTTAAGGTATCTTCTACAGGAACAGCAGCAATATGTCCTATGTATAATAAAGTCAGCTTACTTGTAGGCAAAGCAGGCAGCAGAGTCACAGTCATTGTCACCAAGGCCAAAAGTCTGTTCCCAGATAATGATGCAGGCTTTTGCCCCTGCCACCAAAAGAGAAATCCAGAACAGAGCTTTCACTTCCCCCCAATATATTGTTCCTCCGGTAACAGCAAGGAAAGTCATCACCTCACCACAGGGGCTGGGGACTCTCAGGGGACTGGGAAGAGCAGGGCAGGAGCAGCCAGGCCAGCAGCCAGGGCCTGCCCAGTCCCACCACCTGCACCTGCAGGGCAGTCAGGGCACCAGGGCAACCCCAGCTCAGGCCATCAGGCACCTCCTGGGAATGGGAATAGGGCAATACCAGGCCAGGATGTGGTAGCATGGACAGGCCTGGCTTTGGGGAACCCCTGGCCTGGCATGGCAGGACTGCGGGGAGCTGGACACTGGCCCTGCGGCAGCATTGCTGGGGTGCAGTACCAACAGCCCTGGTGCTGCTCCTGGGCAGAGTGAGGGAGTTCCAGGGGCCCAGGCAAGCCCTGGTAACAGCAGGCTCACCCACCATGGTTGCTCCTTTCCCTCTTAACCTGCATGCCTCTGCATGTCTCTCCTTTCAGCCACTCATCCTTAGCATAGAAAAAAATCTGTTTTGCCTAAAATGTCATCTCTGTTGCTGATTATTACCAGCCATTTAAATGGCTTAAGTGTCTCAAGAGACACCAGCAAGAAGTGGAGACATGGAACTGAGCTTAACCCCTCAGCAATTTGTTCCAATATGAATGACCATTTATTCTCCTGATACATAACACTCAGCAGGCTGCAGGCCAGCAGATCACACAGTGAAGAGCACTGCAGTCCTTCAGCAAAACGGTCTATATCATAACAATGGAACAACAGGCTACACTGAACATTAAAGAGATACGTTCTGATTTAGCAAACACTTTAAGGATATTTCACTGAACCAAAATGTTCTAGTGAAAGGTGGACAGAAGCATTTCCAAAGAGCTCTTTGCTACATTCTGAACTTTGTTCTGGTATGGCTTAAGTGCATAAATCTTTATGAGGAGGGCTGAATTTATTATTCTTCATATACATGTAGCAGATTTGACACATTCTCTGTCCTTGCATGTACCTCAGAGGACATAAATTGTTGCTTTTCTGGAAAGAGAAAGCAATGGGAGAAGGTAACCAAGAGACAAAAGTCTGGATATCTAGGATCTGGATATCCTGATTCTATTTCAGAATCAAAAATCACCAATTAAAAATACCAGCCTGACACAAGGACAAAAATCCTGTGTGCCCAGGAAGTGTTTCAGTTCGTTAGTCTTAATAGAAGAGAAACTAAAAACATTGATCAGCTGCATACAAATATGTTGTTGTATTTATTGCCCTTCCTTCTTTCAGCAAATTAAAATCTATTTCTGCAATTTTGTTACTCTGATTTTCACCTACCAACAATGATTTGTAGGTGTCTTCGCTTGCTCGGTCTTAACTTAGTCCTACTGCCCAGCTCACACTGTAGAAACTCTAGAGAGGGAGTTTACTCTGCTGCCTCAGTTCAGCTAACACCATTCTTTGCTCCACAGATCCAATAAATTTGCAGAGGCAGACCTGTCCCTTGCAAAGGGAAGAAGGAAAAGGAGCTGAAGTTGCAATACTAACACTGCCCCCAGCTTTCTTGGGGCTCTGAGTAACCTCAGGATGATTCTCAGCGCTAGTTCTAATTGAAACATTCTGGAATTAATTAATTCCTGATTCTGTTCAATGAGCTGAAGCAGAAAGAAACAGCAGAAAAGAGGAGTAAACAAATTCTTTTTCTGATTAACCCTTTATATTTAATTTGCATTTGCAATAGAAATTATAATAACTGCAAGTGTTTCAATAACTTATTTTTAAGTTAATTCATTATTTCTCTATATAACAGTAGGAAAAGTTATTTTTTTACTACAGTAAATTGCTATGTCCAGATTCAGAGTAAACAAACTGGGCAAAACTCTCAGAGCATGTTCCAGCTCAGAGAGAAGCACGCCACTTACACAGTCTGCAACGGAAGAAAAATCTTCACAGGCAGGAGCTTGAGAAACAACGCAAAATCATGCAAATATGTTCATATTATGATTTTTCTACTATGTGAAAGCTAATTTTGTCTGTATCTGAGACATCCAATTCTGATAGGGAAAGCAAACCTTGTGGGTCATATGCATGAATAAAAGGTAATTGCTTTTCCCTAAATTAGTAATCCCAGTCTATCACACTGCATTCTATAAATGTGATTTTAAAACAAGAAAATCACAGGAGTTCACAAGCTTACACCAAATCATTTTGTTTGCACATACCTGAGTCTTTAAAAATTTTTCATCCTGCTGAAACTTAGCATTATTTTAGGCAAATGGAGATTTAGGGGCATTCTGATCTGATCATTTTTTCAAATAAATAAGATCATTTTAAATTTGTATTACTGCAACAGACAATCAAATAGCTCATTTGTGCCTTTCTTTCATGTCAGGAACAGCACATTTTTATATTCTCCACTAGCTCTTCTTCCACATAATCTTTCAGGAGAAGGGGGTTGATGTTAATAGAATCTGTGAATTTGGAGATGAAACAAGCAAATTTATGAAAGTTGTAGCAGTCACTGCAATGGTTTAAACTGCAGTAAGATAAATCAGCCACACAGTTCTCCTAATCCTGATTAATAACTTGCTGATGAAATTTAGAAAGTAATTGCTGCTGCCGAGGCCCTCCTTTGAACTGTGTGCTGGGCATTAGTCATAGAACCAGAAAGCTACTAACCTCATCTGACAAGCTCCCCACACTGCTACAAAAATGGAAGAAGTTTTTAAAGCATTGGTTTAGCTCCAAGATCAGCTGCCAGAAAACAAGTTTGGGAAATACAGCTGTATGGGATGTTTTCAACATCTTTTCTCCTTTTATAGCAGAAAATTTGCTTTTATTTACTTGCCAGACCAAAATCCCTTATGTTATAAAACCAGGGCTCTGTATTACTTGGGAATTTCAGCTGGGCTTTATAATCTGGGTACACAAACAATTGATTTCCAATGCAGGTTGATGAAGAAGATGGATTTTTAAAACTCCTTTCTCTTACACAGAGCTGTACATTTCCCATTCTGATCACTACGTAGTGCACTTACATAAGTATTCCATGCTGAAAGCTAAAGAAGTGCCAATTTCAGTTCCCTAAATAGGTATGACTGGGCAAAAGCTGTAAAATTGATTCAAATGCCCAATACTGGCAGAAACATGTGAGGGTCACACAGCTTAGGACATTACTAAAAGATTTGCAATAAGGTAAATATTTACTGCTAAAAACAGATCACATTGCTAAAGTACTGGTCATCTACAAACCAGAACATGTCTTAAAAATAAACCTCCTAGCATATGAGGACACTTTTCAGACATCTGCATTGAACTGAAAGATGATAAGGAAATTGAGGCAGTGAGAAAAACAAAGTTTAGATATCACAGTCATTACATAATTTGCCCCAAAAGTGTCACAGGATCACAGAAAGGGTCGGGTTGGAAGGGACCACAACAGGGCATCTGGTTCAATCTCCCTGCTCAAGAAGGCTTATCCCACAGCACATGGCAAAGGATTGAGTCCAGATGGTTCTCAAGTATCTCCAGTGAGGGAGACTCCATAACATCTTTAGGAAACCTCCTTCTGAATCATACTTTTTTACACAGCAACTACACACGGACTGAGGAATTCAAACCCCATGCTCAAGTTCTCTGGATAGAGACTACATACTTCAATTATTTGCTCTGGATGCCCATGGAATCGAATCTTGAGTGTCCAGATTTGCTTTTAGATGGAATTGGATAAAACTGGAGGTCAAGAGGCTTTCTGCACTGAAGTGCTGCAGGTACAACAAAGTTAATCTGATCAGAGCCTACCAGGATGCCAAGATAATACTGTAGGCCAGCTCTCCATGCTGGCCAGCAGTTTGTTCTTCAAGCACTCATTTACAAGAGTTAGGATTTATGAGGAATCTGAAGAATTGATGATAGGATAGAAGAACCAGACAATGTAAGAACACAGAGTGGTAAGGAATGTAGAGACTAGTCTAAGGTCACGTCCTGCAAATTTGGAAGAGAGGCAATAGTACAGAAGTTTTATAGTACAGAATTGTTTTAAGGCCTCACAGAAAGATACAAGGAAAGAAAAACGTCAATGGCAAGTGAAGAGAGAAGTCAGGGTAATTTTCTTGCCTATCTAGAACAGTCAAACCCTAGAGGCACTTCCGTGACCTCCATGAGTGTTTCTCTTCCCAAATACAAACACTATCAAATACTCAGGATAATAAAATTGGACCTACAAAGATCATATTATCCTCATTGTTACAGTAGGTCAAAACACATTTTCATTTCTATATGACTGATCTCCAAGGCTAAAATCCACCAGTACTTGGGACACTCTGCTTAGCAATACCTGAACATGCCTTTGCAATGTGAAAGGGAAACCTGGTGTTTGTCTTTTTTTATAACTGCACCATAAAGTTTAAATAGCAAGTTACCTCAAAGGAGACACAGCTTCTACTGAGCACAACCAGTAATTCCTCTCTTCTCCCTCAGACACAAAGCATCTGAAAGAGTCTTACTCAACACCATCAGATGAAGATGGTCTAGGATAATATCGCCCCAAGCAGAGACAGAGCTGTGGCAGTGGTTTGTCATGACATATGGCACAGAGAGGCCACTCCTGTTTGTTTTACATACCTCTACATATAAGCCTACATGCAGCAGGAGGTGCTGCACTCTGGGGGTTAAGGTACCTAGATATACTTCTAGATATACTTCAACATATAGGAACTCCCCACCAAAACTCTTACAAGCTCCTTCTAGTTAAAATCCACACTTAACTTTCTTCAGCAGGATGATGAAGCCAGGAGTTTTCTTCCAAATAATTTGTGTGCTACTGAGGTCATAGAGATGTCTTTAGAACCACACAAATTTCATCAAAGTATCCTTTGCATGCGCAAGAGGAACTTCAGTATTTAGAGGGAAGAGGTATAAAACTGGCCCAGTGAAAAAGTATTAAAAAGCAGTGAGAGTTGAAAACCCCCCAGTTCACGCCTCTAATGGGTTAATGGAAATGCAGTTCAACAACACACAACAAATAGCAGTACATTCTGAAAGGTACAAGATCTTCCTGCCCTTCTCTCCCCAAATTACATGTCTCTGAATGACCTCATAGAACACACTGTAGAGGAAGTTTGTATTCAAAAGATATAGTCAAGGCAATACAAACCTGTGCCACTCAGAGCAAAAGTGAAGGAATACAGTTTGCCAATCATGAGACATAGGTTCCCATTGACAACAAAAAGAAAATGATCATTAATTATAAGTTCAAATTCTCTTCCTTTTTACATATAAGACCCAAAAAAATAACATATTTTTCATCCTTGCATCATAGCCCATTCAGATCCATACAGCAAACAAGAAGATAAATACATGAAGTGCCATGTCTATGGCTGTTTAAGGTATCATTATTTTTTAAAAAGCAGCATTCTACTCTAATTAATCCCAACCAGCAAACTTAATACTGGATATAAATCAATTAAAGCAAAATGAAATTTGCAATCAAGTTTCACTGCATGGTAATTAATTTCTTACAAAGAGCTGCAGCCAAGGTATTACACATTCAAAATAGAGAACTCCATATAACTCACAGGCAAATTATTAAGTTATTCTGGTCTGTGCTTTTTCAAAGACTTGTAATATAGCCCTACTGATAAACAAAAAGGAAGAATTTCTGTGCCAGAATCCAGGAAAGAAAAAAAATAAACACTCCGCAATTTATTTTATCATTCTCATAAACTAAAACCACATTTGTGTACATTTATAGACTACATACTTCAATTATTTGCTCTATTTCTTACTGTCAATACTATATTTCTGATGGCTCAGATTTGTCATTCATTCTGCATTCTGTTGTTTGATTGGTTCTTGGGACTGATAAGGCAGAAATACCTAGGGAAAACACAAATGCTCACATGCAACTGAATTTCTTCTAATGATGATTTTATCTGACACTTGAGCAATTGTGATGTTCCAAAAAGGGAAGTCTGAAACAGTTTTCTTAGATGTACCATCAGATACACCAATCCTTTGTACACCTAATCACATTAGGAAAAAACATGTGGCTTCCATATAGGCAAAATCCCTCCAAATGCTGCTGCTGCAGTCTGTGAAGACTTGCAGAGGAACCAGTGAGGCTTTTTTTGCATTATGTCAAGTCAGAAGCGAAGGCCAGGCACCTCCAGAAGCTGTCTGGGTAGCAGTAAAATTGCTTCCCTCTGCTGAATATCCATTTCCCATATTTTTCATGCCTCAAGTGCTGAACACCAGTGCACTTACAAGATGAACCTAAAGATGTGAACAACAGAAAGTTCTCTGTTTCAGCATGAGACAGAGCTGATTTGCTGATTGTTTTGGATTTGGCTTGAGGCATCCAGGAAAAATTAAGTTTGTGGTAATTTCTGATTATGTATTACATACCAGTGCCAAAACTCTCCTCACCACAAAGGGAACAACGTCCAGAGTCCATGAGATTGGAAAAATACCTCCATCCTGCTGGTGTCTCATACACAGGAACCTTCATTACTTTTGCCACTCTGGAAAACATACAATAAAACATCACATGATTAAGGACCATGCTTTTTTTTACATATGATCTGAGGTCAGTTGAGGAATACTCTAGGTCTCATTACATCTCCTGACAGCTGGACTAGAAGTAGAAAAATAACAACCAAAACCAAGAACAGATCAACACTACCATTCAAAACTGATCCTCGTCTCAGCACCTAACTTCAGCCAGAACCCAAGTATGCTTATACATTAAGTGTATTATTTTGGAAAATGTAGGACCTCAGTTCAATAGGCTTTACCAGTATTTTTCCCTTCTTACTGACCAAGAAACAGTTAATCTAAGGAGGGACAGTTTTGCTGTACTAATATTTTAATGTAATTTAAAGTATCATGTTGAAGCATCCTCCTTTACAAAATACAGATAGTCAAATATCAAAATGCTTGTAAGATACTTTTACTTCTTGTAATGTCTTCAAAGACAAGAAAACACAGGAATGCTTCCAGTATGTTCTTTAAAAACCTTTCCTAGTCTCAACCTGAATCTCAACTTATTTTCCCTGTCTCCTATCATGTAATACAAGAATCCCTCTCACTATCTGTGTGATGTGCCAGTGTTTTCAAGAACCAAAATTAACCACCTTGTAAGCTGATGTGCATTCTTTTCCCCAGCTTGTTAACTGGTATATTTTCCTGTTAAAAACTACAATGAAAAAACTCTTGCTTGGACTAAAAAACAAGAAAGAAAGAAAACTTACTCAACAACTCCAAAGAACTCTTAGACTCGGGATGGGATTTACACAAAACAGGTATTACCAGTCTTCTTTCTAATTATATTTTCTGGTTTTCATTGTGTGCCTAGGGTTTTCAGAACCAACTGTTTTTTAACATGGAAAGTAACAACTGAGATACAGTGAAGCAATCTGACCAACTACCAATGCCCTTATGATTGCTTCAACTATTATACCTAACAATACTTCTCGAAGCCAAGAGAGTTTACTTAATTTTAACTCCAGTCAAGCCAAAGCAAAGCCAATTAATCAAAGATGGATTCAACACAACACAATCTGTCTAAAAGTGTGATGGTGAAAGCAGTCACCCTTCTGGTCAAAAAAACACTTGTTTTCTGATGGCACATCTCTCTGTCTTACATTAAGTCCATAAAGTAGATGGGATAAACTGTCAAAATATGCCAGCACTGACCCCTTCAAAACCTGGTACATAAATATATCTAAATGAGAGAATCACAGAATCATCAAGGTTGTAAGAGACCTTCGAGGTCATCTAGTCCAAACACCAACCCAGCACCACCATAATCACCCCAGGTGCCACATCCAGACACCTCTTGAATACTTTGGAGAGTTACTCCACCACCTCCCTGGCCAATTTATTCCAATGTCTAGCCACTCTTTCAGTGAAAAATCCTTCTAATATTGAATCTCAGCTTCCCCTTGCACAACTTAAGGCCACTTCCTCTTGCCATTTCATTTGATACATGGCAGAAGAGATTGACCCCCACCTGGTTACAACCTCCTGGCAGGCAATTATAGAGTGATAAGGCCTCCCCTTTTCTCCAGGTTAAAAACTTCAGCTCCCTCAGCTGCTCCTCACAGGACTTGTGTTCCTGACTCACCAGCTTCACTGCCCTTCTCTGGACATGCTCCAGCACCTCAGTATCATTATCCAAGTAGAGAGGAACAGTCCCTGCCCTGCTCCTGCTGGCCACACTGTGGCTGGCACAGGCCAGGATGCCATTGGCCTTCTTGGCCACCTGGGCACTGCTGGCTCATGCTCAGCTGCTGTCACCAGCACCCCCAGGGCCTTTTCCTGTGGCAGCTTTGCAGCCACTCTGCCCCAGCCTGTGGCACTGCCTGGGGTTGCTGTGACCCAAGGGCAGGACCCAGCCCTGGGCCTTGCTGAACCTCACACCACTGGGCTGGGCCCATGATCCAGCCTGTCCAGATCCCTCTGCAGAGCCTTCCTGCCCTCCAGCAGATCAGCACTCTAGCCTCATGGTGGTGCTTCTGAAATAACTGAGCTGAATTATATCCCCTCATCCAAATGATTGATAAAGATGTTAAACAGGACCAGCACCAGTACTGAGCTCTGGGGAACACTACTGGTGACCAGCCACCAACCAGATTTAGTTCCATTTATCACCAAAAGTGGTGGCACTACAGTTCAGCCCTTAAGTATTCTCTCTGAAATTTTTTACACTGTTAGCCTGCACTGTAATGTAGTCTCCAAATCAGCCTTTCTTTTGTGTAAGAATATCCATTCTAGGTGCTCATTTATATCTAATATCAGTGATTTTTAAACAAGATGGAGTAAGAATTGCTGATGTTTATTTGAAAAGAGAAAAAAATGTACATGAAGAAAAGGGTATTACCAAAACTTTTAATCCTGAACTCAGATTTCATACCTCTAGTTTAAAAGTAGGGGCGAGTATGTACCTCCTCGTGTTTATACAGCACTACATGTATTATTAACCCTTAGAAATGTTGTTCCATAAAGGGAGGTTTCACAGGGCAGAGCTGAACAGGTATCTGTCTGGCTCTTCAAAATGTCAAGAACAAGAAAGAATTTAATCTCTGTGTGACAATAACTTCAGGCTGAAAACAGGACTGCCGAAAAAAGAGAAAACAATAAACCAGAAGGCAATACCTAACATGCTGGCAGAGCAAAACCAATTTTCTTAAGGTAGCCTAACAATACAGCTGAAACATGTTTGCTTGCAGAAATGTTCCCATATCCTGGTACAGTTTTTGGAGTAGGAAATCCTTTCCCATTTACTTTTCTACATTCCTCTAACTGGGGAACAAATAGCCTAGGATGGACTTACCCTGACCAGCACTAAAAGCTTCAAGAGGCTGTAGCTGTTTTCAAAGAGTTCTAGGTACTAGGCTAGCAATGAAAATACAAATGTTGTTTCTGTTGGCATGTGGACTCACTTTGTACAGAGTTTATAGTATGAATAGTTTGTATAGGAATATGACAGATTGTTCCATGCACCTTCTTTTTTCTTGTTATTTCTGGCTCTTAATAATTCAACAAAGTAAGTAAGTAGAAGTACACTGAAAATTAAGCATACTTCTTCCTTACTGACATTCTTCTGAAATAAAGACTCATCACTGGAAGTCTCAACAAATGCAGAATGTGCCTTTATGCAGCCTATAGACATTCACGGTGAAAAATCACACCAGAAAACATGAGGGGTAGGTTCCCACAGAAAGTTGCAAAAATTCTCAGCTGCAAACTCTGAGAAATAATATGCTCCATTAGATCAAACACATAATCACACAAAATACAGGAAAACACCCTCAGAGGAAGGAAACTAATATGTGACGGTGAAATTACTAGATCTTCAAAGCCAGGGAAAACAGAGATTAGATGTGGGAAAGGGGAGGGATTTCTAATGATCCTACATCTACATCTTTCTAAACTAAAAATATGACTGGGTATTCAGGAGAGAAAAGGCAAAAAAAATCCTCATTTTTCCAATTTTTTTTGCACTCTGTATTTACCAATCTGCTTTTTAATAGACAAAATTCCTAAATCAGAGCTTTCAATCATTGATACAACAAGAAGCCAGATATTTTTTAAAGAAGTTCCAGTTGAGACTGATAGAATCCCTGCAGATCAAATTTGAATATAAGTTTCTGTGTTCTGCTGAACTGAACATTTGCAACACTATTTAATGGAGCATATGGCTTCCTGACAGGCTTGATAGATGCTAGGCAAATAAATGCTTAGGATAAGGATTTCAGGAACTTGCAACTCCACAAGAACTGCTGAGGAGTCACAGTAAGGATTTTTATCTTCAACAAATCATAGGTCCATTAATTACATTTTACAATGCTTTTAGAAATGCACCTTCACAGGACAGTTCAATCAAGACTACATATGTACAGCTTTTTAAGTTTCTCTTCTTTCTGTATACTTACACTAGTTCCCCAAATTTGGGGAGTTAGAAATGTAATGTCAAGTAAATGTAAAGAGTTTTGTCTGTATGAGGTCTCTTGATGAGAGAGGAGACTCATTCTCTCAGGAAGTGAGTCTTGGAACTGGTACTACAAGTAGTATTTATCTTGAAGAAGTCCCAGATAACACAGTAAATTTTATATATCCTTAGATATGTATAATGCATCATCAACAAGATACTGATACAGCAGTACACCTGTAAGGGTGATACCTCAAGCTCTGAGCTTTCATGTTGTAGGTAGTGGCTGTTAAAAGGCCTGACTTAATGGATAGAATATACTTCCAGAGCAATTCAAAATAAAAACTGGGAAAAAATATGCCCTATAAATATCTTCATTTCCCTAGTCTATTTGAAGTAAAGACATTCTATTTATGTCTAACCACACAGTTGACATACCTGTGTTTATACGTTCCATGAGTAGGAACTGTGTTGAAAGAAGACAACAAACCATGGACATTCTGGTTCTTGTCATCTTGGACATTTAATGGGACTGACTTCAAACACTACACTTGCTTGCCTTCCTTTAGTGTAAGTGCTCACTACATCAATGAGATTATAAAGTTTCTTCTGTCTGTGTTTGGCAGTAATTACCCCTTGCTAGACTAGGAAACAGAGTATTTATATTTAGAACCAAACTGTAAGGTAACCTTAGTTATAACCTTAGAATAACCTTAATTAGTCTGCCCATATCAGAACTAACAGCAGTTATGTTCCCAAGATGCTGAAATACTAATTGAGGAGAAAAAAGTTAAATCAAAGAAGAGTGGACTGTACTTTTTGCAATTACACATTATTTATAATTGTACTTTGTGAATTTAAAAAAGTAGGAGCAGATGCTTTTAAATGAGGAGATAACAAAATGAGTGAAAGTAGGAATATAAATTATTGTGCGGTAAATTTACCCTCCTACTGTTTCACAGTTTCACTGTAATTTTCATTTTGAAGAGCTAATCCCACGCTACCTATACTAACTGCCCACTTTATTTTCAAAGATAAGAAGAATGTATACAATGCAATGCTGAAAATCAATTTGAGTTATTTCATCTCTAGAAAACATAATTATTGGAGAGTTTAGTACCAACACAGAAATGGGAAGCCAATTCTTGAACTACACAATAAGGCAGGACCTCTCACTAAATCATGAGCTGGCCAGCTCATAATAAAGGTAATAATGAACATAATTGTAGTCTTGTAATAAAGATTAAAGTTTTTTAAAATTTCCTGACAAGAAAAAAAAAAAGTAACAGCTAGTTCTAACATTACTCCTGAAAGACCTAACAGACTAATGCAGAAAACTTTACCAGGCAACTGGACTACTTATTGTACAGCTTCACATCTGAATATCACGGCTCTTCTTCCTTACACTTCATAGCCATCTACATGCCACCTAACTAGGAAAACAGGAGGTACAGGACTCTTAATAGCCCAGATTATTTTCCCTGGAATTCTAAAAATATTAACCTGCTAAACTGTGTAAAAAAGATTTTCATTTTTCAAACACGTTTTTTTATTTAAAAGTGTTAAAGATCCTTGTGATAACTTTCTTTCAGTTTTCAGTAGACACAACAGACTATTTTTCACAGATAGGCTCATAAAACGAAGTGGTCCTTGATGGTATCTCCCAGACATGATGGTTTTGCGCTAGCAAAACACCTGTGACACCAGAGGAATGACCCTGACTTACATTAACAAGAGTCAGAGGGAAGTTTTCTCTAACCTAATCACTACAATGACACAAAAATTTATATTCCCGATGAATATAAATCATTCAAATACAACAGCCTGCAGCAAGCTGACTTTCTTGTGCCAGTGAAACTCTTATAACTTCCAAGAATAGATCAGTCAATCAGACAGAATCATCCTGCCAAAGTTGTGATGCCTGTTCACCACAAAGATAAAGGTCACTCCACTGGGGGAAGGGCTTTCTTTGACAGGTCTCATGAACTTGTAAAGATGTAAATGACTGGCTAGAGATTTGTATTGTAGGTGAAATGCTGTCTAAGGTAAACTGCAGCACCATTATTCTGGAGTCTGAACTTGGAGGAAGAAATAGGTATTAATGAAAGAAACACTAGAGAAGCAGCTATAGCACGCCCTTGTCTCTCATCTTCCACCACCTGTAGGTATCAGCCGACATGTGAAAGATGCTAATAGGCACCTGGATGAACAGGCTTCAAAACACTGACTGGTGTTCCATGGATACACTGATTTTCAATCCTGCTCCTTTCTGGTGCCAGCACTGAGGTAGATAATTCAGAGACGATCATTCAGCACGTCTTCCTCTGCAGAAGGGTAAGCATGGACAGGCACTAACAATCAGGAATTGAAGGAATTTTTGGGACAGATGTGGCCACTGAAGGACAGTGTGTTGTAGCAGCACTCCGAAAGAGAACAAACCTCTGTAAAGGTTTCTTTCAGAGTTACTATGGCTACAGAAGGAAAAGGTTTCTCACCAGGTCTTCTAAATCTCTACTTAGCCACTGAAGTAGTCTTTGTTATCTAATCTCCAGCTGATAAAAGCCTAATTTGATTTTAGGTATGAAGCATATTTTATTTCGAAGACAAGACTATTATTTGACTGAAACTAACAGACACCGTTTTTCTTTCCACTTCTGTAGTTTTCTTCATGCAAAGAATTAAACATATCTGCATCTGATTTATCAAAAAGATCATTTCTCTAGCTGAGAATAAGTCTTCACACACAGTCTAACCTTAACCTACAAGCCTTTGCATTTGATATTTTACTGCCTGAGTTGCTTGGATTTTTTTTTTTTCCAACACTCTGGACATTTCTGAGGTCAACACAAGTAATTTCTGTTTGCCTACATCAATTTTGCTATCCTTTTAATAAAGATACTGGGTTGGCTGTTTTCTAAACATACACAACAGAATTTGTCTTGAATGTACTTGCAACCAGACCCAAAATTTAATGGTTTCATTCTTTTAGACCACTGGGTCCCATCCCATTCTCACTGTGTGGTATTTCCACTTGTTCTCTTTTTGGTCTCTTCATTCCAGTGTTGGAGAGCTCTTTGCTACTTCTTTTTTCAACTTCTGAAGTCTAATTAATCTCACCTTTGGTCAGTTCTCTCTTTGTTCTAACTTAGGATGCAAGAGTCAAGAACCAAACGGTTGTAACTATTTTTTTTAGTCCCTAAATGGTTGTAACTTTTTTTTTTTAGTCTCTATGTCTTCACTTTTTATCTATGCAACCGCAATAGACTGTGAGAAAGTCACAGTAGTTGCAATGACAGCAGGAGCACTGGCACCAACTATAACATGAAATAGATGTTCTGCTTCTGGATGTTTTCACTCTGTCTGTGCCACCTTCCCTTAAAAGGCTTCAACTGCATATTGTGCAAGGAGCAGAACTAAAACAGTCACCTCCCTTACATGGTCAAGTATTACAGTGTTACTCCTTCCCAGTCTTTAATTTATTAAGCAGAAAGCAGTGGAATGCTAAGCCCTCGCACATAACACAGATACCCAGGACATCACAAAGATAAGATGCAAGCTGTCATGTCTGGCAGAGAGGCTGTCGGGACCCCGTGGCAGAGAAAAAAATAGGTAGCAGACAAGTTCCCTTACTTTTTGCTTTCTACTATGCTACATCTCACAGAGAGCAATCTTATAAAATAAATCAATACAGAAAAAGCATCTGGAGACACTTTAACTATGAAGCATCTAAATAAATTAGGAATTTTTTTTGTTTTCCTTCCTCCTAACCCCTGCAATGTTTTAACTGAAGTGCTTAATACAGGTGGAATAAAGGTATGCTGAATCAAGCTCTGGTGTTTAGGGGTAGCTTGTCTTGAAAACTGGCAATCTCAGGTGGATTTTTTTTGGCTGACAATAGTCCTAAGTAATGGACTGCTAATAATTGCAGAAATCATCAATAAATCTAATCAGTACTAGGTGAATTAGCTTTCTATCAATGTAGCCTCCTGGCATTCATGTAACACAACTTGTGCCAATAAACTGTTCCAGTATTTTCTCCTGCCTCTCAGTCTCACATTGGCCTTTCTTTGTTTTTGAAATCTTTCAACAGCAAAAACTAAAAACTGCTCTAGCAGAAAGGCAAAGTCATAGAATCACAAAGTCACAGAATCATAGGACGAGTTTGATGGCAAGTGACCTTGTAGATCATCTAGCTCCATGGTAAGGATGGAACTAGATGTGACAGGTAAGGATGCTACCTACTACATCACATTGCTCATAGCCCCATCCAACCCGGCCTTGGGCACTTCCAGGGATGGGCTGTCCACAGCTTCTCTAGGCAATCTGTTTCAGTGCCTCACTGTGAAGAATGTACCCTCACAGTGAAGAATGTTTCCTAATTTCTAATGTAAATCTCTCATATTCAATTTGAAAACATTCCCCCTTGTCCTATCACTACGTGTGCATGTGCTGTTCTCCATCTTGTCATAAGCCCTCTTTAGGTACAGAAAGGCTCCCCCAAGGTCTCCCCAGAACCTTCTCTTCTACAGGCTGAATAACCCCAAGTCTCTCAGCCTGTTCTCACAGGAGAGGTGCTTCTGACTTCTGACCACCTTTATGGTCCTCTTTTGGACCTGCTACAACAGGTCCACACCTTTCTCGTGCTGAGGAGGATGCAGCACTGCAAGTGGGATCTCACAACAGCAGAATGCCCTCCCTGACCCTGCTGGCCACCCCTTTTTATGATGCCATGTAGGACCATGAGGCATAACACAAACTTAGGTATATCACATCTGTCAGTCTTACCTTGTCAGCCATGGTAGTCACTGCATCATACAGGGCCATCAGGCTGGGCAGGCACAATTTGTCCTTAGTAAAGCTGTGCTGGCTGCCTTGGATCACCTCCTTGTCTTGCATGCAACTTAACACTGCTTCCATGAGGATCTGCCCTGTGATCTTCCCAGGCACAGTGGTGAGACCACCAGTCTGTAGTTCCCTGTCTTCCTTTCTCCCCTTTTTAAAAACAGGACTGACGTTCTCCTTTTTCTAGTCTCCAGGGACTTTGCCTGACCACCGTAACTCTTCAAATATGATGGAGAATGGCTTGGCAAGAATATCATCCAATTCCCTCAGGAACCTTGAGTGTATCTCACCAGCCTTGCAGACTTGGGCCTATTTAGCTTTATCAAGTGGTCTCATACCCACTCTTCATTGCCAATGATATGAACTTGACTCGCCCAGCCCCACCTGGAGGTTCAGATACTTGAGAGATGTGGAAAGCCTGACTGCCAGTGAAGACTGAGGTGAAGAATTCATTGAGTACCTCAGACTCCTCCATTTCTGTTTTCACCATTCTTCCTTCTCGTTTACCATGGCCTTTATTTTTGGCCTTCCTTTTCCAAGCTATGTACTTACAGAATTCTTCCTTGGTATTCTTCACATCCCTTACCAAGTCCCATTCCATCTGTGCCTTGGTTTTCCTGACCCATCCTCACACATCTAATCTGTATCTCTGAACTTTCCCAGGTCACCTGTCCTGCTTCCATTGGCTATGCACTTCCTTCTTAGTTCCTCAGTTTGAGCAGCAGATCCTTGCTCAGCCATACCAATTTCTGTCCCTCTCTCTTCGATTTTCTAAACACTTGAGCTCAAAGAGTTGCCAGCTATGGTCTGCTCTTCTGTCCTTAAGGACAATTTCCCAGGGGATCACATTCACTAATTATTTAAACAACTGGAAGTTTGCTTTTCTAAAACTCAGCATCCAGTCGATGTTCCTTGCCAGGCCCATATTCCTTGGGATCATGAACTCAACCCAGGTATGGGCACTACATTCCAGTCAGTCTCTGATCTTAACCATTCTAATGAGCTCATCACTAGCACTAGTCCAGGCCCAGTAATGCTTCTCCTTTGCTCGATTTAGCTAACAAATCCGTGAATACATCCCTCGTGCCTTGTAACACCGGATACATACAAGCAACTGAGCTACATGGAACTCCTGTTCAGCACAATCACCACCATACCCAAGGAATATTGTGTGGAAAGTCAGACACTTGGCTTTAAATCTCTAAACCAAACAAATTTAAAACTTAGTATCTCCCTTTGGCCCCTTGAAGTTCACTGGACTTCATCTGTCTTCCTTAGGAGCAGACTTGCACCATCACAAGAATGATTAAAGCACTTATCCCAGGACTCAGGCTCCCCAGTACCCACAGGGAGGCCTCGAAGTCAGTCACATTCCTTGTTGCCACCTGTAGGTCATGGTGTGGACAGACAGCTCCATATTTCACACCATCAAGTTTTCCTACACAAGCTCTGCAGCACTTCAGCCAAATGTTACAAGTACCTTGTGCAACACACAAAAAAGACAGCACTCTTGAAAGTACTTGAGACACTTTACAAAATAATGGAAAACTGATTTGTGTCCCACAAATTAGATCTCCACAAGTCACTTTCTGATTCTATCCCAAAGGGTAAAAGTAAAGTCACATGCCTAACTGCATAGCCTGATACAGAGCCAGGGGAGCACTGCAGAACTGAAATGCATCTGTAAGCAGGTCAAAAGCCGCAGCACAGCTCTAATCAAATCTCTGAGAAAGGACTGCCTCTGCCTTACTCCTCAAGGAGTTAAGTGGTCAAAGTAAAAATAGCCAGCACAGCTCCTTGCTGAGTCTGCCTTTGCCTTCAAAAGTAATGTGATAATCCTGTCCACTATGGGCAGGAGGTGCAAGGATACTTTTTATGGACACTGTATTCCAGCCTAGTCTCACTAATCTGTGATGGAGTGAACTGCCACTGATGCAGAACTCACTGGTGAACAGAATGGTAAATCCACCTTTAAAAAACACATGAAGCAGATGGCACACAAAGCTGGAATTTATCTCCCCACAATTGCAGGTGCTGCTAATAGGTTATTGTTGTAGTGACCAAGGTATGAAATTACTGCCAGGGTTAAAACTATCAAGTGAATGCAAGTTACACACGTGTTATAATGAGACTGTTACCATCCCATATTTGAAAGCACTATGAGCCATTAAAGAATCTGTTTTCTGGGAGTTAAATCACTTTTAGAAAGTTACACTGGTGGAGTCCTCATATGCAGGCCTACGTTTTAAGGCCTCAAGTACAACTTTGGCTTGTCAGTCCCCCTCTGAAATGGGGATGATAATCCAGAGTTCTAACTATGAGACTTCATAAGAGAAAACAGTTCTCTAAAAAGCTAAATGTTTAATTCCATTTAACTGACGTTTGTACTTACAGAAACTGAGAGCCATCCCTCCTTTTGAGGAAATTCAGCCTTAAAAAATCCTACCATGGATTTTATGAGAAGCCGCTCACTTCAGACATGAAACTGGCCAGTAAGTCTGAGGCATCTTCTTCTGCTCAGTAAGACTATTATGGTATGGATACCCCTGTCAGCATGAAAGCAGGGTAGGTCAAACTACAGAACACACAATTCCTTGCAGTTTCCAGAAAACAAACAAACAAAAAAATCACAACCTAAACCTATTCTGTCAGCTTTTAATAAAAATCACAGCAGAGATTTTAGCATGGTGCAGATCTTCCAAAAGGCATCAGAAATGGATGCAACTCCTAGACAATAGCCTTTGGTACAATAATAATAAAATTTCATTGAATAAATACTGACTCAGGTGGAGTTTCCTAGGAGCAGAGTTACTAAGGAGCACTGTCCTGCTCATCTGTATTAAATACATTGTTAGGTTGAGAGAAAACCCAACATTCCTGCCTTTTTTTAAAGAAAAGTTAATTTAATCATAATGCAAACCCCTTAATTTCAAAGGAAATATTTGTGCTCTCATTACAAACAATTAAATCAGTGAATTCACTTTCAACTGCTAGAAATTACTCTTAGTTACCTTTTACTAGGAATAAGTCCATTTAAAAATTCTTTCTCCAAACTATTAATAGCCTTTTGAACTTAGCACACCACCAACACTGATCTCTTCTTTCTCTTCCACTGAATGATAAAATTCAGAACGAATCCACTGTGTTTAGAATTAACCCAGACTGTCAACCTGAATGCCTGTATCTGGACTGGGTATCTGTATCTGAGTTTGCAAAGAGCAAGTGTTTATTTTAAGTACGGTATTTATAATAGTGTTCTTTTCTGCTGTGTGCGCAGGAAAACACAGACATGGCAAGATGAGAATAAACAAGAAGGGAGACTAGAAAAAAAGTGTGCTGCATTTCTCAGGGGCAGGTCCACAAAGTTCATAGCCAAACTTTTTGTGGGAGGACTATTGATTTAAGCTCACCCACCTCAGGCACCTTTGAAGGTGAATAAAAAATGCTACACTGACCAACAGAGCATGGTGCAGGCACCTGTAAGCTCACAGTGAAGGAATGATCTGTTAAGCAGGAAGCAGTCTGGGCCCATCAGTGTGGCATTGTGCCCCTGTTGGCTAATCCCCTTCACAGGCCAAGTTTGGTGCTTTGCAGGCACAAACAAACAGGCAGTGGAACTCTACAGAATATCATCTGCACTGCCCTGCACAGATACCACGTAGACATACGGGCTTATCCAGGCTTCCAAAAAAAATACCTCACTGCATGAAGAATGTGTAATTCAGGGTTTGATGAATCTGTTATCTTCCTTAACTGCAGCACTGTTCAGAATATTCACAAGCTTTACATGATTTCACACTACAGTACTGTCTGTGGACATGCAACCCCATCTTATGAGTTTGTGTTCTTCCACACTCTTCCCCTTCCATATCTTATGTCCTTCTGGCCCAGCTTCAGCATGCCGCTCACACGGAGATTTATGAAGAGATGCAACCTAGGAGGTTTGTGCTGGGGGATGCTGACTCAGGCAGAGCACAGCTTCAATTTCTCCTTTACAGAACAACAAGTGTTTTATACAAGGGTTCAGTGCATGAAAGAAGTGAGTAAATAATAAATGGATGAAAATAAAAAACAAATAAGTAATAAAAACCCCAGTACTTTCACGCAGATGTTCTTTTTTTCCTATATTCTCCATCTTTTTTTTTGTTTTAATAAACTTCTACAAAGGATTTCTTATTTCCCTTCAAATCTCTAGGGATTCTCGTGAATCCAAAAGTAAATGTGCTTAATTACATTGCTTAACTGGTACCAAGAGGAAAATGTCAACTATTTTGCTTTACCGAGTATTAAACATCCATTATAAAGCAACATTAGTTATGTGGACTGTAAGAGCTGTTTCCAAGAAATCTGTTAATAAATTCAGTACCTTACAGACAGAAATACCACTCCCTGGGAAGAGGGGAAAAAATTATGCCAAGGTGAATAGGTCTGTATATAAATAAAAATAAGTTGGAAGGTTTATTGCTTAAAAAGGAGGGAAGAAGGAATTTCAAAGTACAAAATTCAAGTGTTCATCCTCTTGTTTCTGATTTCTCATTATAATTTTTAATCTATACAGAGAAACAGGATGCTGTCAGCACACTGTGTAAAGAAGCCAAATGATTCTGTAGTTTAACTACACCTAGCTGAAAGGTTTATCTGTGCTGAGACTACAGATTGCATGGGTTCCTCCTGCCTAGCCCCTGCAGACTCCTCCCTTGCTTTTAAGCAGAAGTACCAATAGGAAAATTCCATTTTCTAGAGGAAAAACTCTAACATTCCACTTAAAGCCCATCAAACCAATTAGCTTGACCAAATATCAGTCACCACTACTAGATAATTATAGCTGAGATGGACTTCAAAGCCTACAGGAGGAAGGCCAATTTGTCAGATCCACACAAGGAAAGGAAACCTCCTAGAATAAACAGCTACTGAATGTTAAGAAATTAATTTCCTTCACTGAGACTCTGCCAATATAGATTCCACTAACTTGGGTCACCTTCCAGCACTCTCCCAACTCACAGGGTAACATTTAAAAGACTTAAAGATAAGTAACTAAATAAGGAATGTGTAAATCGGCTCTGGGGCATGAGCAACAGGCACAGGAGAAACACAGTGGACTCCTTGCCCATTTTGCCTCAGGTATGGAAATACTCATAGCCAATGCTTGGCTAAACCATCGCCAAGACTCTCATCCATTCATTAGCAACAAATTTTAATGTTCTGAATGATTCATTTGAAGAATTTCTAGAAAAGTTACTGCCAGGCTTTCCACAACTCTTTCCAGTGAAACAAAGAATTGACTGATCTGATAAAAAAAAAAAAAGAAATCTCTATAAAATATGACATGTGGGCCTTGATACATCCTACGTTTAATGGTGGCTATAAAGATAGAAATGAAAGGGTCTGATGGGTTAATTCAAGCTGCAGTTCAGTATCATTACAGTAAATTCAGCAGGACAGTCTACATAATTTCAGTGAGCTGCAAGAACCTTAATTAACTCTCTAATTTTGCTGGCTGAGTGATACCCACCACAAAGACAATTTCTGCAAAGGAGCAAAGTCAGACTGAAACTGGACAAGGAGCATACAGCTCACAGACTGCTCACGATGTCAGTAAAATCCTCTAATTGGCAAAAGCAAGAATGAATCAATCATCTTAAGCATTTCTAAATGATGGAGGAAAAAAACAAACCTTATTTGTGCAGAGATTTGACAAAATAAGCAAACAGAGCTTTAGTTGTACCTGATAGGGAGTTGATTCATTTGAACAAGAGAAAGTACTCTTAGAATTCTATAAGCTCACAGCAGTGTTCCTGAGACCACATTAATTTGATTTTAGACAACAATTTCTTGTGTTTCTGAAGAACAATTTACTCAATATTCTGTTAACTAGAAAGGCTATAGAATTAGCTCTTGATTCTGGAAACCTCAGGACCTCATAGCTGGTGTGGACCACTGCCCAAGGGCTGACAACCAGTGCTGACTGGCCCACAAAGGAGCTATCCTTACAGTCCCATCATGTTCCATCTTCTCTAAGAAATCAGTTTGCACTTGGGAGGAAAGATACTGAGAAAAAATACAATACTGGATGATTGCAGAGTTGAAACAGCCCAGTAGACTACTCCAGCACTGAGTGATCAGCCAGTCTGGAGCATATCCTAAAGAACTTAATTCTACAATTTACAAGTAGAGCTCTGACTAAGCTAATTTCCTAATACAATGCAGCAGTAACTTTTTGGAGACATTTGCTCTTTCTATATTACTCCTCTCTGGAATCACAGAAAGATTCTGCAAGCCAGTCAAACCATCCATAACTACACATACTACACCTCAGATCCACAGTACCAAAGGAAATAAACAAAAATATCAATCTTTTAAGTAAATTTACAGACTATGGCCTAGTTCACTCTGTAATATTCTGGCAACCTGATGATGTTGCATTAGTGGCAATAAATGCTACTTGGACAGTGAAACTATAGTAATTTTCATCAAAAGCAAAGCCCATACTTCTCAAACTCAGACAAATTATGCAATTGATAAAAGTGATGAAAACAAAAATTCTCACTGGTTTCCCAGTCAAACCAGTTAGGATAAAAAACTATTTATGCATTACAGTTGCAAACAATATATATGGGCAACATATCTTCTCTTTAACGTAAGTTACACACCCCTCCATGTATAATACACAAGTTTGTCAAAATGCCGTAACTGCCTTTGAAATGGACCTTTCCCCAAACTCAGACTTACAAGTCTGATAATTTTCAACAAAATGTATTGGACAACTAATGTTGTTTCTAACTGTTTCTCTTGGTTACAAATGTACTGGAAAGCTTTGCACAAAATGCAGTCTGTGTAACTCTTTCTTATTAGGGGGTTGTTTTCCTCAGTGTGTGGGATGTTAACAGGTGTACTCATCATGATGTTCCACACCAAATGCTGTCTCATGTTGCTTTAGTCATCAGTTTGAGATTCAGATCCAAAATGCATAACTTCTCACCCTCTTTTGCAAATGTTTCAAGAGTCAACTCCCAAAGGAAGTATAACCTTCAGGACAGCACGCCTGTGACTCCATGCCTTATGAAAACCTCATTGTCCTTTTCACACAAGCTCTAATAGAATGATTAGAAACAGCTGTTGACATATACAGTATTCAGCTATGGCTGGGCTAGAAGTAAGGATAAAGCAAGAGACAAAAGCTGCTTTGCCACAGACAGCTAGCAAATACACGCACTTCTGTGAGCATAATGAGAGAGAGTTGTGCTTTGGCAGCAACATACCCCAATAGAATTTTGTCTTTCACATAATAAAACCAGCTGGCACAGTGCTCAGAGTCCTTGTGAGGTGAAATTAGAATTGTAAAATGTCTCAAGTTGGAAAGGACCCGTAAGGATCACCAAGTCCAGCTCCCTGCCCCTCACACGATGACCTAACAATTAACCATATGACTGAGATCATTGTGCAGATGCTCCTTGAACTCTGACAAACTTGGTACTGCAACCACTTCCCTGAAAAGCCTGTTCCAGTGACAAATTGCACACATATGTACTACATATCCACAGAGAATGAGGTTTGATTGCAGAGTTCACAGTAGTAATGAAGAAAAGTCCAACCAGCTGGAAAGCATGCAGCCCTGCTCTCCAGATGTATAGCGGTAATCCCTAGGGTTATTCATGCCCTTCCTGGCTGAGACACAAGAACCACTTTTCGTTATTATTTCAGAACTCATGTGCCTATAGAGTAAGTTAACTCCTCATTAGCAGGACGAAGAGAATGCACAGTGATCAGATATGATGACTTCTAGCATTCTGTGAACTTTTACACAACAAATGTAATTCCTTTTAAAATTCCGAGTTTATTTTAGCCTTCAAATCCTGCCATGGCTAAGCAGCAGGAAGATTATGCCTTGCTCTAGAAAAGACATTGTCCACTTCTTTTATGGCAACAACTGACTCGGTATTAGACAGCCTGTCTCTGCCCCATTCCCAACAGCACGGCCTGTGATGAGCTCTTTAGCTTTGCACTGCGGGCAAAGGCGGGGTATATTTGAAAATACATACAGAAAACCAGCTGTTATTGCTATGCTGTGGTATGCTGTGTTAACAGCCTGACTTGTTGATGGTTTCCTGAGTAAGACAGGAGACCAATCTTCTTAATGCATGGAAATAACAGAAACAAACAAAAAGGCTGATTAAAACAAGCTGGTCCCTGGAAAATGAAACTTACCTAAGAATATAAGAAACACCCAAGCATAAAATGACACAAATGAATTTTAGTAGTGGACCTCATCTCATTAAGGAAAAGCTTCGTGTTTAGTGCAACAATGAAATATCAGCCAGGTCTGTAATGAACACAAACTACAGAAAAACAAAAAAATCCCAAAGCATGAATAAGGAAAAAGCAATACTTAAAGCCTTCTCATCTCCCCACCCTTAAACAGGTACCTTTTCTGTTCTAGTCCCAAGTCCCACACAGTCACTGCTGCATACAAGAACCCATGGGTTTTTCAGCAATACAAAGGTCTATGAAGGCAAGGAGAAATGCCTTGTAAGTACTCTAATTCTACAGAAACTTTCAGGAAGATTTTATTATACCAGAGAAGAAAAATGGCATGATTAATTGTAAGGTGTAATAAAGAGGTATTCTCCTTTATAGTCTTCTGCAGATACGTAGTGAGATGAACCTCAATAATGTCATAACTAAAGACTGGCAAGACCCAGGGTCTCTTTCAGGATATGCAATAATCCTATGAACTAAGCAAAGAGAAAATACCCTCTATTAACTCGGGAGTACACATCTCATATTCATTAGCCTTTCCTGGCTTACTACAGTGAGGTCACCTGGTTCACTGTGCCTATGGCTCATTGATGAAGATGCAAACCAGATGTGAATATATCCACAACGTGTGTTACAAAACTCTGTATTGACTGCCATTCAAATTGGGTTACCAGTACCCTGCGTTATCTAAACAATAAAGAAAGAATGGCTTTAGGTACGTATCAGAAGTTACTGATTGCCTCCCTAGCTGCTTCTTCACTTCCTGAGTACTGTAATACTAATTCTATCCTCTCATGCAGAGACAGCAGGATAGCTCAGAAAATGATCAGGACAGAAACAATGCAGCTTCTCTAGATGGACAATTCCTTTTTGAAGAAAAATTAAAAAAAAAATAAGGCAACTTTTTTTTCTATAAAACACCTTGCAGCTACATAGTAACTACAAAAGTGCAAAGATGCAGGCAAGCTCAGCAATCCTGGTGGTGTAAGGGCTTTCCAGAAAAGGTCTCTTCATAATGACACAGTACTCTTAACTTAGATTGGAAGTGACCATGGAATGTCTCTAGTCCAACATCCTAGACACAAAACTTGCTTCTTTCAAATTTCTTTGCCTTCTGTCCTTCCACCATGCATAGCTGGGAAGTGCCTGGCTCCAGGCAGTGGCTCTCAACAGGCATTCTCCATAGGTATGGGCAGCTGTTGTTAGGTCCCACCAGAGAAGCCATCCTTCTCCAGGCAGAACAGAGTTCCCAGCCTCTCCTCTCAGGGCCTGCGCTCCAGCTCCCACCTCTGTTGGTGATCCTATGCTGAACTCACTCCACTTTACTGATGTTTTTCCTATAGTGGGGACCCCAAACCAAAACAAACAAACAAACAAACAAACAAAACAAAACAAAAAAAACCAAACAAACAACCTGGGTGTGGTTCCACAGATGATAAACAGGGAATAATAACTTCCCCCACCCTCTGCACTGCTATCTTATTCATGCTGTCCAGGGTGTCACTGGCCTCTTCTGATTCCAGAGCACACAGCTTCTCAGACACCTGTGCCCCAGGATGCTGGCTGGTCTCTGCAGAGCTGCTCCTCAGTTCCTCTGCTGCATCATGGCAGGGCTCTGCCTTTCTGAGGGTGTGGCTTGTCATTGCTGAATTTCATTAGGTCTTTGCCATCCATTCCTGCCAGTTGTCCAGGCTCCCCTGTTTGTAATCAAGAACAGTGTGGCCAGCCATCTTCCTGTAATCCTCACTGGTGAGGCTGCAGCTGAGTACTATGATAATTTTTGGGCCATTTACTTCAGAAAGGACTTTGAGGTTCTGGAACATGTCCAGAGAAGGGCAACAAGGTTCATGAAGGATCTAGTAAGATCTAGTAAACATGTAATATAAGGAATTTCTGAGGCATCTTCATTTGTTTAGTCTATAAAAAAGGAGGCTGAGGGGAGACCTAATCACTCTCTACAATTTCTCTGCAAGGAGGTGCTATTTGGTGGGGGTTGATCTCTTCTACTGTGGCTACAGTGACAGGACAAAGGAAATGGCCTTAAGCTAAGAAAGGGGATATTCAGATTAGATACTAGAAAAAAAAATTTCACTGTTATAGTGGTCAGGCACTGAAATAGGTTGTCCATGGAAGTGGTGTAGTCAATATCCCTGTATGTTCAAGAGGCATCTGGACCTGGTGATGGCTTTAGTGGTTTAGGGGCAACAGTGACAGGCAGTGCCAGGTGAGTGGTTGGACTGGATCTTCTTTTAGGTCTCTTCCAACCTTGATAATTCCGTGACTGCTGGCTCTGCTCTCCAGCACATCAACAGGCACCACACAATTTGTTGTCATCTACAAACTGGGTTTGAGTGTCCTCCATCACTGACAAATATGTTAAAACAGGACAGGTCACAGAACAGACCTCTGCGGTACCCCACTTTTTACCAGTTCATTAACCAATTGTCTGTGAGTCTGAGCATCAAACCAGACTATTACCTACCCAGCTCTCCACCCATTGAAACATTAAGTTCCTGGATACAGAAATAACATGGGACTGCTAAAATGGCAGTAAATGACATCTACTATCTTAACACCATCAACAGATTCCATCATTTTATCAGCCAGGCAATCAAGTTGGTTAGACACTCTTTATTCTAGTAGCTCCCTAATGAAGCCATTTAGATTGGGATTGTGCGGCTTACACTAGTTTTCCTTTGGTCTCTTGCAAACTGTTCTGTAGATTTTAGAGACTGAAAATTAGTAAGTGCTCTTTTTGGTTGTAGGACTTTGGTTGAGGGAAGGAAGAAAGCAGTTTCACAAGTATATGATAGTGCTCATAGAAAAAATACAGAAAGAAGAATAAAGTATAGTATGCCGTAGATATAGCCTGTTACTACAGAATCAAAGAACTGTTGATGTTGGAAAGATTTTCCATCTCTTTCCTTTCCCCCACAAAAGGAAACAGGAGACGATGTTTCTTCTCCTTCAAAATTAATATAACAATTCAAGTGATTATTACTTAAAGTAAGATCTAGTCTAACAGGACTCTCAATCTTCAAGTAATTTCTAAGTTCCCTGGCTCTGCCTTACAATGATCTTCTTCAAAACACACAGAATGTAAAGAGCAATTTACTGTCCTCTCAATTTCTAAACAACCTAAGAAGATTATACTTTAAAACACCCTAGAAGAAGAATTTTAAACACACTGTTTTGAAATTCTGAGCCAGAGAAGTTTTTTTTTAAATCAGCAGGAAGCATTCTCCATGAAGGTCACCCATAGACATTAAAATCCTTTGATGGGTGAGGTTGCTCTTGGGTTGATACCAGCTGTGCTTTCCAGCCTGGGCAAAACATGTTCAGACATGCTGATATACCACGGAGCCTTTCTAAGTTGAAGCATATAATAAGATTGCATAAAACCTGAAAGAAAAGGGGCCTTTAACTTTTAAGTAGTCACAAAGTCTTCTGTAACTGACTGGATGCAAAATTCCTCAGATTGTTTTTATTAAAACCCTTTTGGAATTTTACCAGGAGATTTGTAGGAATTCCTGCTGTTTATTCATAGCTGTATACTTTCTGAGATATTAGACACGTGGCACTAAAAATCTGACTTTCTGTTACCGACCATCAATCTATTGCACACTGCAAGGCCTGCTTCAGGCATTTTGTGGAACATTTCTTTTTCTCAGGTAGTTTTTCAGATACAGCACATTAAGCTGAGAAAAAAGTCTGTTTGTTTGTGAGAACTACAAGTACTCATACTTCTAAACAGGAGTCAATGAAGGTTACAAAACATATTTATTTCTCACCAAGTACCAAATCTTTATCCCTCTAACTCTGGTTGACAAACTGACTGCACTCTCAGCCAAAGATTAAGCTGGAAACAGAGCACTGCATAGTTTTCAACTCATATTTTCTTTTACATGAAGAAAGCTTTCAAATCACATTTATGTATTCAGCCCTGCAAGCTTCACATTGCACAACCAATGAACCTGCTCATTTTAAGCTATGCAGCTATAGCAGTCCACTCCATGCACAGGCCAGAATCCAGCTACCTTTGTGTAAAAGTAAGAGCTGTGTATTGTGTCAGGCTGCTCTGCAGCCTGCCATTCTCAACAGGGAACAGCTGCCTTCAGGCCCAGAACTGGCCATGGAATCCCTCTCAGACCCTAAAGCTAAGCTGTGCACCAAGTAAATTGGGATTGCTTAGCATCTCTTGCCATTAATCAATAAGGGACAACACAGATACTCAGATATGATTCAAACATCACTATTCTACTGATATTTCACAGGACAGGACACCAACATGTTTTCTGTCCTTTTCTTCACGAGCAGCCACTGAAGAACACGAGATTAAATCTCTCCTGTTAATGCCAAGAGTATGCAATAGATTATATGCTCATTTTTATCTTTCACTGAAAATGTGTTTGAGTATCCAATTGCCATTGTCCTGTAAAGTGTTGAGAATAAACATTTACCCCATACACATTTAAAAGGTAGACTGTCATGACTACAGCATGTTTGGACCAGTGTGGGCTAGGATAATGAAACACTGGATAGTCAAGCATATGGTGGGTTTGCAACAGTCAAATATGCCACAGTCAAATATGCCACACTATAGTAAAGCATAACAAATCCACCATCAAAGAAAACATAAAAGACCAAGACAATTCCCTAAGGATATCTTTGAAAATGTTTGCAATGATAAATCACCTCCACTGTTTAAAAAACATTCAGGGACAAAAGGATAGCAGCTAGATTACAAGCACATTGTGGAAATAAAACCAAGAGGCACAACTAAAGAAAGAACATCAGTTATTGTAATGATAGCTCGTTTTTCCTCCACAAGTCTTCTCAAACATGTCACATCTGTGTAAATACAACATTTAGCTGCAGAACATATTTGAAAGCTGTTACAGAAAAAACCTATTGTTTTACTATAGATACAAGTATACAAAGGATTAATATGGACACTTTTAATATTGCAATGTTACTCCAGAAATTAAAAATCCTAAACACCTTTCCAATCACAGTGCTCCCCAACTTTATATTACATTTCAAACATGTTAAATTACATTCATGAAGGTTTTATGCAGTTGTCCTCCTGCAGCATTCCAGAACACAAACTGTCCTTCTGCTTTATCTAATTTAAAAACTGCTTATATCTGACATGCACTAAGTTTGACAGAGGTGTCTTAAAAAATTCACAGTGAGCCTATTTCAGATAAGAGGGAGTGAGACTGAATTATCCTGCTGAAGAAAGATAAAAGGAGGAAGGTCATGACTGGCATAACTTGAACAAAGCACAGTCACAAAGTGAATGCAGTATGAATCATGCAGAAAGATATATTTATGACTTGGAGAAGCCTTTATGTTGAAAAAATCCCTTAAACTCAATAGTAAAGGGTGTCCATGCAGGGGAAAAGAAACACACAGTACCTATCCTGCTTCTGGCACAAAATTTTTCAGATGACCAACAACACAGAAGAAATGCACAAGAAAAGACAGACAAAAAAATTGATGCAGGATTTGTATGTTAAGAATTCAAGGAAATAAAGACAAAGGCACAAGCTGCAAAGGCACAAGCTGGATGTGGGGTGTTGTGGCCTGAGGTACATTTTTGAAGAAAAAGAGACGCTGAATGGGAAGGCAGTGGGATAAGAGGAACAGGGGAAAAACATGGAAATGTGAAAGGTAAGAGAGAGCACAAAGATAGATGAAAATAAAGGCAGTGTTTCAAGAAAGAAGAGAAGAAATTAAAGATGTAAGAACAAGAAGGAGGGAGAGAGGGAGGGTTCGACTTCATGATCTTATTGGTCTTTTCCAACCTAAATGTTTCTATGACATAAGCAAAGTTTCTTGGTGTGCTTTAGACAAAATGGACCACACTCTAAACCACAATGTTTCTTGCTGTCAGCGGCAGCCTCCTTAAGGCAGATTGGTTAGAGCTCATAGCATCTCTGCCCTCCATTACATCAGGAGGTAAACAAGACAGAACATTTATTGTCACCACAGCCCCCCTTAGAAGCTGTCTCTAGATGATCAGACAACGAAGACAATCAGCAGACAGAACACTGATGTGTGGAAGTTGCATTAAGAGACAGGCTCCCAGATGTAAGGTGGCAGGGTACAGCACAGTAAGGTGCTTAGCTTTGCTCAGGCCAAGTGTAATGAAAGCACTTACATGCTGTTGAAAGAACCTTGCTGTACAAACAACCTATCAGATGCTAGTCTGATAATACAGTAGTATTCTCTCAGAAACCTTTTTCTTCAGTACCATCTTGACTGCTATTTTATACACACACCCAACTTCATATTTCCTACAGAAACAATTTTTATTCACCCTTGTGATTCTCATTTTGTACACTGTTAGCTAACATCTCAGTATTTCATTTCCTTTCCTGTTATGCAGGCATCAGATAAATCAGAATACAAGGATATGAAACAAGAATAGTTTTTTGAACAGGGAATACACATTCACATTTCCCAAAACAAAAAGAACACCAGCCCATGAGTACATATTGCCAGAGAATTGAAGTTTGGAGACATACTGCCACAATCCTGTTGATGTTGGAGCATATTAAAGCAGATGTTTCCTGTCAAGTGTTATCCTCTCCCTACAGCCACACCAGTATATTCCAGCAGTCACTTCAAGCAAATACATGCAACACTGGTTAAGTATTTTGAGTGAATTCTCTTGTAATTCACTGCTTCATTTGTTAATGCCATATTTCTAAGCAACATTTAGAGTCTTTTGGATTATTGCTTCCTTCTTTTTAAGTTTAATAATGCCCTTTGAAAAAGTCTTAAGCATGCACACAAGTGGAAAAGGAACAGATTTTCTAAATCCCTAAGTTATTGTGCATAATTTGTTTTTCTTTAATAGAGCTAAGGAGAAGATCCAGTTCAATTATATATTGCTGTCTAGCACAGACTTCAGGAAAGACCTCCATGACCTCAGAAGACAGAAGCCAAGTGGAGAGGAATTGATCCAGTTCTCCCAGAGGAGAGCCACGCTTATTACCAAGGTTCAGAAGCAGACCAAAGCTCAGTGAACCTCCAAGGAAGTTCCAAGTGTGCATGATGCATCTTACAGTGTTCTAATCCATGTAGTCAGCCCACCCCACCCAGCAAGGGACATATAAGGAACTATGGAGAGCTTATGGGTCAGGATTAAAGGGAGAGCAGTGACTGGAGACATTACAGTGAGGGTCTGCCACAGGCTACCTGACCAGGAAGACCAAATGGATAAAGCTCTCTACAAACAGATAAGAGCAGCCTCACCTTCACAGGCCCTGCTGCTCATGGGGGCTTTCAATCACCCTGGTATCTGTTGAATGGACAACACAGCAGGGCATTTGCAACCCAGGAGTTCCCGGAGTGCATGGATGATTTTTTTTTTCTCAAAGTGACAGGGGAGCTAACAAGGAGACATCCTAAGCTGAACCTTGATCTCACCACAACAAGGAGCTGGTGTGGAATGTGAAGTGCCCTGACCCTGAAATGGTGGAATATAAGATCCTCAGGGCAGTGAGGAGAGCACAGCAAGCCCACTAGCCTGGACTTCAGGAGAGCAGGCTTTGGTCTCTTCAAAGATCTGCTTGATAGAGTGCCAAGGGACAAAGCCCAGGAGGAAAGAAGGGCCCAAGAAAGCCGGGTGACATTCAAGGATCACCTCCTACAGGCTTGACAGAGATGCTTGACAGAGATTCATTGAAGTGGAAATAAAGCGAAAACACCAGGAAGCCTGTGTGAATGAACAAGTTGTTCCTAGACAAACTTAAACACAAGAAGAAAGCCTAGAGAGCGTAGAAGCAGGGACAGGTAGCCTGTGAGGAATACAGATTAATTGTCCAAGTAGCTGGAGATAAGGCTAGGAAAATAAAGGCCTGACAGAATTAAATCTGGCCAGGGATGTCAAAAGGAACAATAGTTTCTATAAGTACACTGGTGATTAAAGGAAGACTAGGAAAAATGTGGACTCTTTCCAGAAAGAAATAGGAGACCTGGCTACTGAGGACATGGAAGAAGGCTGAGGAACTCAGTGGCAGTTTTGCCTCAGTCCTTACCAGCCACACTGCCTGAGTTGCACAACCAGTGGAAGGTATCCCTGCCCATGGCAGGGGGTTTGGAACCACATGAGCTATGTGAAAACTGCCCAATCCACACTGAACTACATGACAACATGGAACTCCTAAGTCTTCAAGAAAACAAGGAGAACCACAAAACAAAATAAAAAAAAAAAATAAATCAAGCGTCCTGGATACAGACTAAAAACTTCATAACAATAAATATTTGTAAGAATGGAAGGGAAAATACTTAAGTCCTTCCATCATTATCAGTTGCTCAGTTTTATTTAATAATCAGGCTTTAGCTCCACAAAACTAAATAAGGCAGTAATCACCATGAAACAATTTTTGTGCCAGAAGGTCAAATAAACATCACAAAGAATATAATTCAAACAGTCACAGAGCATTGACGGGGACTTGAGTTCATGCTTTCTGACACATTTATCAAACTTTATGAAAAGCAGATAGAAACACATGTTTAAATGTCACTGTTTCTTCAGTTCTTACAGAAATGTAGATATGGTGATTACATACAAAATGAATTCTACTTATATCGTATTTCAATTTAACAATAAGGAGATTTTTTGACTGCTGAACAGAATAAACAAAACACACCAAACACTGACCTAACAGTATTTCCTTAAACTAGACTATCTATCCACAATCATTAGAGGAAGTTGCAAGCTCTGAATTTAGTAACAACTCAAAACTTCCTGAATAGGCAAACTGTAGAAAAAGCAATCAACCTTTCCATACAACCTACCTTTCACTTTAAAATTACTATTTTCTGATTAGACACATTTAAGGGAAACAGCAGATCACTCTTTTCATAGTAAAGCTATGCAGCCAGATGAATTGAGACACAATTGATTTAGCTGAAGCTTTTCCAAAGAATGTATTAATCCAATAATATGTAATCATCTTGTCTTGATATTTACAGTAAACTCAGGCCTGAATGAAACTTTTCCAAAATTCAGCTGCTAACACAAGATGCTCATATTTCCTCAGTCTAAGGAGGGTTTTGATTTTTTGTACTGAATTATTACTTCATCTTTTTTAAAATTCCACAACTTTCATAAAAAGGGCTGCCAGATCAGGCCATAAATCATAATTTACTAATAAAAATAATAAAGTTTTATGGAAGAATACAGTGAAATATTGGTACATGAGATTTACCAATTTACTTCCTCTCCAAACTGAATTAAACTCTTTTAATGCAAGTAAGAACAGGAAAAATTAGTCTAGGTAAAAACCAAAATCTTATCAAAACCAGTTTAAAAAATAAAGCACATAAAGATTGGGAAAATTAGAAGCTCTTATCAAAAGACTTCACAATTTTGGAATTTCTATGTAATGAAAAGTAGAGATAACTAATGTAATGACCAAGGTGATACAAATAAATATTTCATCTTACTTGTCCAGAGCTGTGCTGGTAGGCATGCTCCTGCCAAATCCTCGGACACCCATCTGACAAAAGTATGGAATGCAAGACAGATTGGCAGCAATTATGGCCAGTGAATCTGATGCATTAACAAAGAAACCATTTTGGCCAAGGATCATGTAGCGGTCCTGGAGAAGAAAACAAATTTAAATAGCATCCTAAATTCCATGTATTGAGGACACCTAATTTTTTTTCCTAGATCCACTGGAGGTAGAGAGAAAAAAGGCAGGCTTTGGGTAATTTACATCCCTCTCTGGGCAGAAAAACTTACTGAAATCATCACGGCATGTTCATAATCTCACTATCACACCATTACTCCCTCCTGCCTTGCAAATCAACACTCCAGATCAACTTCTAGATTCTGCCTCCTACGTGTCACTTCAGCAGCTCTGTTTCTGCCAAGAGAATGCTTGTGTAGGAGAATCTTTTTGCCAATGGCACAAACTATTATGGGAGTAGGAGAGTGTTCTGTGTTTACCGAGAATAGGAAACAGCTTTTGCTCTTCAGAACCTTTTAATCTTTCTCCCACCTTTTCAGGGCAGAAAGTTCTTTTGTAATACATTGCTTTTTATTATGGTGATAATACAACATTAAAAAATTAAAATAAACAGAGGCTATAATTCAGTCCTTTATTTAGCTGAAAAGCCCTTAATTCATGATGCTGACCAAAAAGGATTTAATGTTGTTACTGTTTACTGTGACAAGTCTGTATAATCTATATGCTGTGTGCTCCTAACCAAGGAAAAAAGTGTTACACCAGCACAAGACAAAACCAGGCTGATACTTAAATAATTCTCATCCTGCCTTCAAAATCTGCTTGATTTTCAGTCATCTGCAGAGAAAAATTATGACATATGTGTCTGATTTATGGGTTGCAAATGTTACCATCTGTACCTGAAAGTAATACCAGTTTCAGCTTCAATGGGTTATTGAAAACCAGATAAATTATACTTACACGTCCCATATCTGACCCCAGACACAATGACAACTATGGTGAAACCTCAGGACAGATCTAAATACTTACTCCATCAGCATCAAAAGCTGCTCCAAATCCATACTCGCCACCTTTCATAGCCTCCAGCAAGGCAGTTGCATATGTTAAGTTTGGATCAGGAGGCTGTCCACCGAAATCCTCCAGAGGAATACAGTTGATGGCAGAATTTGCAGGAGCTCCCAGTTCATCACACAAGATTCTTCTCACATAGGGTCCCATAACTGTGAAAACAGAAATCTGCCATGCAATCACAAAAGCATATGCTTGACATTCAAATTTTTCACAGCACTGTGGACATTGCATACAAAACATAATTTCAGCAATTCTATGCATCTGTCCTTGCAACAACCCCCAAACTATTATTTCACAGAGGAATATGTGATTGTCCTCAAAGTAAATAACTAATCAGTTTGAAAATAATCAATTCAACATGAAAATCAAAATGGTGAAAGACATAGAGACTTTTTAAAGATTATTAAGTAAAGAAATTATCATACACATAAAGGAGTTTTTCTTACTAAAATAAATAATAAAAAAACCACTATTCTATGTGTTTAAATAACACATAATAGCAAGGAAAGTTAACAGTAGGTGAATACCTATAGGAAATAACACCTACCTTAAGATTCCAATTCATGTGAAAATTGCAATATGATGCAGAGAATAAATTAAAATTTTCTTGAAACTAACTCCAAAATACTTCTTTGTTTTGTTAAAGAAATGACCAAATAAAACCCCATGCTGTTACATAGCATAATTATTACCTGCATTTGGTGACCGAAAGGTGCACTACCTGTGCACTCTGCATCCCTGATGCAGGTGTGAACACGTCACTCAGAGGTAAAAAAATGCAGGAGTGACTGCTCTCTCTTTCTCCTACCTTACTCCTAAATCTTGCTAACTGGAGCAGCAGAGACCTGAGGTAAAACTGTGTGAGTGAAACCTCTTTTCATGAAAATGCAGATGTTAATTCCTTAAAATATACCATGATTCAGATTGTTATCTAAAGTAGACTCCTATCAAATTACTTTTTTTTCTGCCAATGTTAAACTACCAGCATGTACAGCCATAAAAATACATTCCACTTGTATACACTTAATCTACATGTACTTTAAATGATAGATACCCATCTCTCCACCAAAATGCAAGGTCATAAAGCCAATTCTCTGCCACCTTGCAAATAAACAAGCTAAGTCCTTTAAAATGTTTGTGATGCATCAGTTTTTCTAACCCTAAACAGACTATGCATCTTTTTGACAACATGTAAAAATTCTGAACAAGAGAGCTCCAAGGTATTTTAGTAATATTCTCTCCAGTATAGTATACGACAAGGGGCAGTGCCTTCCTCATGCTCCCTCTGCACTGCTAAAGGACACCATCTGCCCTTTTGACACAGTCTGGCAAAACTGGGTGTTCAGAGCTATCACACTGTACTAGATAAAATGTTTTACAGAAGTTTTCTAAGTCTCTCCAGCTCCTTTTATGGGTCTGTTTTTGTAATCCCATTAAAGAATGAAACCTGGTTTGCTTGATGTAATCTGTTTTCCATAAGATAATGCTGAACGTTTTACTCATGCTTCTATCCTTCAACTCATTATCTGCAATCCTTATTTATATATTCATAATGTAGCCTAAAATAGATCTTATCCTGGTTTGTGTTTCCCCAAGTGACACAGCTTATATTTTTTTAATATCAGAACACCATTGATCCCCCTGCTGTCTTCTATGACACTTTCAACTTGTCCACAGTACTCTGAAATTTACTCACTTTTAACATTAGTGAGACAGAGGTCTGAGCTAACTCTTTAATTTATTTATTCAGACTTTACTAGTTTTATACTATTTATAATTTCCTCTTAGTAGAGACTGCCTTGTAACCTCCTCAGTCATAGGACACTGCAATACCCTTCATCACCCTGTCACGGCAAGATTACCTCACCCTGCTTACTTCCAATGCAGAAAGAAAATTTTTATTGGACACATATGTCCTTACTTATTTATCAAGTAAGATAAATCTCTTTGCCTGGTAAGAAATATAACCCGTAACTAAGACTGCCTTTGTTGTTGTTAGTATAAGGTTCAAATCCTTCCTTATTACCCTTAGCTTCTATTACATAAAAGTCCAATATTTATATGCTGTATGTTATTGGGAAACCATTTCAGTGCACAATTTTTATTGGGAAGTTATTTCAGTGTATCTACTGAAATTCTGTCCCAATAGCACTTAACTCCATACCTCCATTCATGGCATCAATCCTTATTTTAATCTGATTGGGTCCAGTCAGCAAATTTCTGATGGCATTGAAGTCAAAAATATTTCGAAGGAGATTGAGGTAGATTTCCACAGAATCCACAATTTCCACTAGAAAAATCACACCAAAAAAAGTGACTACAGTTCACCCAAGTGAAGTTATTTCTTCCAGCTCTCTTCCACCCAACAGAACTAAAGTCAGAGCACACAACCCCCACATCACACAGCTTTGCTTTGAAAAGAGGAAGAGTCTAAGGCTCCCTCTGCCTTCAGTGTGGCTGTTACCAAGCTTTAAGCCTTGAAAATATGAACAGTTTTGCCTGCCAAAAGACTCTAGAGATAATGTAAGTTGATAGCTCCTATATCACTGCAGACATTCATGGGTGTACCTTACATCAAAGTAAACTCTTAATAGATCATTCATTAAACCACTGAAAAACTTTGCAAGCTAAATAGGTTTATTTTCAGAGGAAAAGGATGTTCATGGCAAGTTGACACCACTCAACTTCTACCTGACAGCAGTACCCATCTGCATGATTCCTTCAAGAGAGACATACAATCTATTTTCTAAATTCTGGCACCAGGAATACCTGTGCTCAGTTTGTTGTAGATGGATAACAAACTATAGTTTTGCATTGTAGATCTCATTGATTTAGGAAAGCAAAGGCTCATCGATTTTTTTGCTAAGTTCTTGATAACTTGAAATTTAAATTCATAAAAGGAGAGCACTACAGTTTTTCTATTCTTTTGGATGTAAAACATTAAGCAAAAATGAATTAATGAAAATAAGTCTGTCATAACGAAAGCAGTAACCAAATAACTGTCAAAAGCCATGCTTCTCAGTCATCTTGCAGTTAATTACTTTTCCTGATTAAATTTAAAAGCATATGTTATACAAATGTCTTTTCACCTGGTTAAATTAGTATCTTGAAATATCTTACTTATAAGTTAAATTATTACTTAGAATCTCATCCAATTTTGCACAGAAACACTGACCTCACAGTAATGCTCTTCTTTAGAGTAACATGAAAATGACAGAGACATTTTTTGAGCCTGAGAAAAACACTTATATGTTTGTGACAATATGCCTGAAGAAACAAAAAAAGGTTATCAAGGCTGAAAAATCATCTGTAAAACCTAGTTGAAAAAGAGTCAATTCTATGCTATATGCTGAAAGTTTTAAACACTTACTAGGACTATATTATTTGTCTTCTATGCCTTGCTCCTTACTACATTTTAGTAGGCCCTAAGCTTTACACATATGAACAAATGTGGCAACTCTGGTGGAGCTGCTCACACATGTGAATATAAAGCACATGAAGGATTAAAGTCTAAAAATTATTTTAACTCCTGCCAAACCCAACGTCAGTTGTTCCAGCACCTCTTGATTCACAGAGGGTTGGATTCTTGTAGCCTTGATTCACAGAAGTTAGTTCATATAACTGAAGAAAAAGCAGAAGTTTCAAATACATAAGAGAATATCTTAAATTACTTTTTTGATTATTTTCATTCTTTCTGCACCTTCAATCTGCATTGCAATCTGTGTAAACTGTATTTATTCATGCACTTATAAGCCAATTGCATTGCTTCAGTAGAGTTCCCTGATTGCTCTACTGTCTCAGGTTGATGTATTCTTGGAAGATGTAATTGGAAAATGATTTTTTTTTCTTAGAAAAACATACAGAAAACCTGCAAATATTTGTATGCACTTTTATACATATTTGAGGGGGAGGAGTGTCTCTTTTTGTTTGCCTACAAAAGCCAAACATGTTCTTTACAAAAAAATAAAATACCCCCGTGAAATCCAAATTTAAAGACTTTTTTAAAATGAAAAATTTTACTTCTCAAAATGTAAATTGACTCAAAATTTGAAGTTTGGGTGAAAAACAAAATGGCTTTAATTCTAGGACATAGGAATGCAGAAAGCTCTTGAGGCTGCATAGAGTTTTACAGTATTTGAAATATATTACTAATTTTGAAATACATGTCAGGACCCCTTAATTTGTTTTTGACTCATTCAAGAAAACAGCTGTGTTAGATAATTTTAAATCAATTGTAAGCATAAAAGTATTCACTATGCCTAAAATTAAACACGTGCCTAAGCAATCCCTTTACATTTGGAGTTACTGGATATACAAATACCATAACTTTTCAGAAAGTGTGAACAAAAATTAATAAACTGAGAGTTTCACTTACTCTTTTATCAATTAGACTTCAATAAGCAAACCATTCCTCGACCAAAAAGGTTTGTGTTTGGTGTTTAACTACTAGCAAGCATACATTTAGCAAAGATATTTGGCTGAAAGATGAGGCCTGATGCACTTAAAAGTCTGCAACACAGAGTTCTGAAATGCAAAACAAACATAATGCTTACCTATAAATGCATAGAGCATTTGAGACAAACAAAAGGAGTTGGAAACCATGGTGCATTTAGAAAACTATGACCTAACTGCAATCACAGAAACATGGGACATGAGGTTCATGACTGGAGCACTGCAGCTGAGGGCTGCAAGCCTTTCAGAAGAGACAGGCTGGGTCTTTTCAGACAGACAGGAGGGGTGGGGTGTTGTGCTCAATGTTGAAGAAGGGTCAGATTGCCAAGAGCTGCCTCTGAGAAACAGCCATAAACAGACTGAGACCCTGTGGGTGAAAATCAAGAAGCAGATCAACATAGGGCTCTGTGGTTGGCCACTTGACATGGGGAGTCTCTTGATGAGACCTTTTGCTTTATTTTAAAAAACCCAAACTCTAACCCCATTGGCAACCTCAGACTTCACTGCAATCCCTCCTCCAGGTTTCCTGAGACTGTGGCTAGCTGTTAGAATAATCCCAGCAGCTGCTTTGATCTTTCAGATGATATGTGATAGACCAGCATCATCTGTCTAGCATTCTTAAAGGTTTTTGACACTGTACCATATGGCATCACATCCAATATCTCTGAATTGGAAAGACATCTGATGACATCTGATCTGATGGATGGACTATTCAATGGAAAAGCAGTTTGCTGATGGACACAGCCAGATTGGTGTGGTCAGTGACTCCGTGTCCAGGTGGAGGCCCGTGAGGAGTGGGTTCCCTCAGGGCTCTTGGTCTTGGGACCAGTCAGTACCCTTCAATATCTTCACCAATGACATCAGCAGTGACATTGAGTGCTCCTTCAGCAGGTTTGCAGCTGACAAAGCTGAACGGTGCAGCTGACACAACAGAAGGGAGGGAAAAAGCTTGATAAGTGGATCTGTGAGAATCTCCTGAGGTTCCACAAGTCCAAGCAGGAAGCGCTGCATCTGGGCCAGGACAGTTCCAGACACAGGTACAGACTGGAAAAAGAACTCACTGAGAGCAGCTCTGCAGAGAAGTACTTGAGAGTTCTTGAGAATGAAAAGCTGGGCATGACCCACAGCCCAGAGAGCCACACGTGTCCTGGGCTGCATCCAGAGCAGTGTGGGCAGCAGGGCCAGGGAGGGGATTCTGCCCCTCTGCTCTGCTCTGCTGAGACCCCACCTGCAGAGCTGCATCAGCTCCGGGGGTCTCAGTACCAGAAAGGCATGGACTTGTTGGAGCAGGCCAAGGGAGTGCCACAAAGATGATCAGAGGGATGGAGAACCACTCCTAAGAGGACAGGCTGAGAGATCTGGGATTGTTCAGCATGGAGAGCTTCTGAAGAGACCTTACAGCTGCCTTCCACTACCGAAAAGGCAGCTGAGAATTTTGAAACAGGCAAACCATGTTATGACAAGGGGCAAAGGTTTTAAACTGAAGGAGAAGAGATTTACATTAGACTTTAGGAAGAAATTCTTTACTGTGAGGGTGGTGACATACTTGAACAGGCTGTCCAAAGAAGCTGTGGATGCCCCACACCTGAAGTGTGTGGAAGGCAATGTTGGATGGGACTCCGAGCAACCTGGTCTAATGAAAGGTCTCCCTGCCCATGACAGCACAGTTGGAACAAGATAATTCTGAAGGTACTTTCCACCACAAACCATTTTATTATTCTATACTGTCTCATATTTTGATAACTTTTAGTAAGGCACCTTGAAAAACTGAAGTTCTGCTTATAAAATTACCCATTATAATTCTGCAGTAATACTAATATTTAGACTCAATGGATTTAGCATGAGTAAAAGCACACACTGATACCTCGGAAAGGTTTGAATTTGTTCTCCAGATCAAATTCTTGTCTTCCTAGGCGCGATAAATCCACTCTGAGATCAGGACAAATTGCATATTCCTCCAAGGTTTTGCTGATTTGATAGATTTTTTCTGAAACCATATCTGGAGCAGGTCCTAAACAGAAAATAATGTGATGGGTCATTTCTTTTAAATTAAGATTTCCTATTTTAAAAATGAGTGCTATAGCAAACATTTTTCAGAACATATTTGAGTTACTATGAAATAAATAAAAACAAAGTACTGTAGTAAATAAGGTCTGTTCTTTCCCTATAACACAGGTTTAAAACATTTTTCAAAAAAATAAAACATGGAAATACACTGCATTACTTACAACATTTTGATTGACATAGAGTATTTAAATTGCCCAGGGGCAGGAAAGATTAGGTAACCACAGTCATATTTGTTTGGGCTTAGTGGTCAAAGACTGCCTTTTTTCACTCTGCAAGGAATCTCAACATAGCTATCAAAGGAAAGCCTGCTCTTCGGCAGCAGGTTCTGGTGTTTCATAGGCCTTTCTGCAAATGCACACCTGTGAAGATCAGATAGCTTGGTGTTCCACATAATTTCATTAGAAAAAAATACCATTTTTAGAAATCTTACCAGTTTAACAGTGGTGCTGTATTGCAGCTTTCCTCTACTACCTGAATGAAACTTATCTTTGTTGGAATTCAAAATACCTTAATTGCTTAGCAATTAGCAATTACTACCTGGATTGGTTACATCATTCAGAAACAGAAAACACACCTTACTTGTGAGTTACTTTCATTGTTAAAGCCTGAAAGATGGCTTTAATTTAGTTGACAGTAAATCTTTGAAAATAAAGTTGCCAGCTTGATGTGAAAATTGCTGGATGAACTATGCCATATGAAGTGCAAAGGTTGAGTCTGAGCTGCAATTGAGTGTGAATTGCAGCAAGTCCCTTTCTGGCTTATCTGACCCCGCACAGCTTATATTAAAACTATACTTCTACTCTAAAAATTATTTCTTTTATTCCCTCTGTTTTGTTCTCTCTCCTCATCCAAAATGTCTTTTTCAGTACGAACTTTCCATTTGTCTAGCAATGCTGCTATATGTAGTGCATTGCCACCTAAATTAGTGTCTTCCATCTCAGATGCAGTGCACCAGATGTCCAAATCACCACAATAAAAACCAGCCCCTAAACTCTTCATTTAGCTTACAAAATTACTTCTTACTTATCTACATTTATTTAGCTTACAAAATTAAATCTTACTTATCTAATCCAGACCCATCCAAAGGGTGAGGATGTCATTAGCTACAGATCTTCCTTGATAGATGGATGTATTGTCTACGATATTTCCAGCTAAGGATATCCCACAGGTCACTCTACATTCTCATCTACAGCTACAGAGACAAGCCATTTCTGCTTGACCTGGATCTGCAAAACAGACTGAGCAAGAATACAGAGTAACAATAACTTTCCCTAGGAGCTTGTTGCTGTGTTTAAACACTGTCTTCAAGTTCAAACACCTCGCCTAATACTTAAACCACATTTTCTCAGATAGAACTTAAACCAACTACTTTTCATTATGGCCCTGCTGATTAACATAAATAATTAAAACTTGTGACCTGTGTTTGAGGAGTGTTTCATACATAAAGCTTCATAGTCTTTTTGAATTCTCTTTAAAAAGGCAAAGCACACAAGAAAGACCACACCTCCAACTGTTACCCATTTATCAAGCAGATTTTAGATGCATGTGGTGTTTTAAAGTTTATAGAGTGCTAATTCATCTAATGGTTTAGCTCTGGTATATACGTGCTGTGACCCTGGCTTTCTTACTGGCTGACCTGACGTGGTCCCTGCAATCCCTCTGGGATTCAAGCCTATTCTGTTTATAAAATCACACTCGTTTAACCCTGCACATTTTTCAATTACACAAGAGAGAAGGGAGAAAGCACACCATCTCAAGTTCTCCCACCTTCAAAATAGGGAAAGAAACATTATATAAGCACTTTCAGTTCATTTTTTTTCAGATGGAAAGCACTCTATACGTGTGAGGTATACAAGGTATCAGCAGCCTCACAATGTTATATAAGTGTACACAGATCTATAATGTAAACCATACAGAACCTATAACACACATATGTAAGTTAGAACCCATAACAAGATAATGTGTTGGTTGTCAATTCTGGAAAACAAGACTTTAGCCAAATACAAAAATTCCCTTATTCAATGGTGGAATTGCAGTGGTAAAATGGTACAACTCTCTACCTGGATAAATTACATCCCAGGTAAATATAAGAAGTTTCTCGTGTGCTTTCTTCCACACAAGACACTGCTTACAGTACTTCTGAAATTACACGCTTTAAAGTAAATGCCAAGACAAGCAATACAGAAATATGAGGAAAACACAGTTCCCTCATAGGCATCTATATAAAAGGATCAGAATTGTTTTGGTAATCTGGATGCCTACATAAATGACTGTAAAAACCACATGGCAAGTTTTTTATAGAAATCTTACAGCTACCCCAAGCTTCAATGAACATTTAATGCTTATTTTTCAGACCCCTGTACACAAATACACTTATATTACTTAAAGAAAAAGAGTTGCCTACATCCTTCACAGTTTTAAGAGAGTAAATTAAAAACACATAATTACAGACAGCTAGCCATTTCCAGGATACTAAGATGCAATGTTGTAGTGTCTTTTTTTTAAAAAAAACCATACCTCCATTGGCAACTTCAAACTTGACACCAAATTCTCCTCCAGGTCCCCCAGGACTGTGGCTAGCTGTTAGGATAATTCCACCAGCCGCTTTGATCTTTCGGATGATACACGAAACAGCAGGTGTGGATAAGATCCCATTCTGTCCAATAACCAATCTGCCAATCTACATGGAAAAAACAAGCCAAAGTACTCTGAGCAGTACTAAATTTTTGAAAATTAGTATATAAACACACACACAAAATAGGAATATATGTACAGGATAGAAATGGCAAAAGTCTTGGTACAGAACATACTCTTTTGCAGAGAAATATCCATGAGTTGGTTGCATGCTGACCTGGAGCACTGACAAAAAATACTGTAACCCCAGTTACAGTAATGTACCCCAGGCACATTTAACCCCAGTGGTCTGGGTGTGACAGTAAAGCAAGAGCACAGTGATGATAAGGATTTGCAAAGCTCCCAAGCTATCATCTTGCTACCAAAACTTGCCAGGTAACCCCACAAGTCAGTAAATCTTCTCAGATATTAGTACAGTTTAGGGCTGACCCTGTGGATGCACTTGCAGGGCTGGGGCTTTAACAGAAAGAGACTAGAAAGTGAATTGCCTTTCAGTGTAATCACAAGTACCACTCCGCATTAGGACCTGCAGTCTCTTGTAGTTACACTTCTACTGCCATGACAGCCTTGGATATCAGAAAGCACTGCTCCTCCTTCAGCTATCAATGACTCCTTGGCTATTCCAAATGAATAGTTTCCCAGGGCACAGCTGAGCAGGGGAAGTTCCCACCATTCTTAAAATAAAAAAAAAAAAACAACAAACCTTTCAGGCAGTGTTATTAAACACTGACTTAATGTGCTTGGTATTATATGCAGTTCCACTGCAAGGTTCCAATTTCAAAACCATGCCTTCATCCCCTACGCAGATACTACAGTTTCAGTTTAACATAAATAATCTAGGAGACAACAAGAAATGTATTCACAAAGAAATACAAGGGAGCTCCAATTTCTGGGGAACGCAAAAAGAAGACGCAAAAAAGCAAGGGGAGAAGGGGAGGTTAAGTGTTACAGATGAGAACTGAGGCAGCTGCACATGGAGCTTAAAAGGATATTATCAAAGTCTGGGCTTTCTTAATAACATCAATATTTTTAAAAAATCAAATAAACCACCACCACTACTGAGCAGTAGTTTGGGAAGGGGCAGGGCTGTTAGGGTAGGCAGAGGGAAAGTCAGAACACCAAATCCTTCCCACTACCCTTCTGAAAGCAGACTAGGAATTGAACTTCAGACTTCATTCTCCAGTTTGAAAAAGATTTAATAGCTCTACAGTCTGTTCAGCAAAGCAACAGCACAGGAGGTGTCACTACCTGCCTCCTGTCCATATAGAGCTGTTCCTTCATATACAGATGACCTTCTTCTGAGCACTCACAAGAGGACCTTAATGGTTATGGAAAAGTGTGGGTTCAAATAATTTCAGCAGAGCGAAGGATTAGGAGATTATTATTTAAACTGGTTTTGTAAACTATTTTAATTTCAAAAATTAGGACTACAAAGAAATTATCAACTTCTACCATAAGTTACTTTTTTGATAATTCTCACCAATGGTTATGTCTAACCATTTCTCTTTCAGTAAGAACCACAGGATCTGCTTTTGAATTTTGAAAAAGTGCAGAAAATGCACTGTTCTGAGATTTCTACCTCAAGCTCTGATGAAAGAATAATTGTTTGTCTACCTGCTTCTCTTTTCAGAGCTTTTGCAGATAATTCTGAAGCCTATGGAATGTTGCTAGAAAACAGGAGTGCTAATAAGTTAAGAAACAAACAAAATATTATCGTGAAAAGAAAAATATGATTTTAAAAACCTTGAAATTGTTCGTTTTGAATATTGTTCCTCCCTTTTTTTAAACTATGAAGCATGTAGAAAGCTAGAGCAATGACTCAATCTTCCAAATACAGCTGTCAGAAATGGTTGCCAGCTCTTAAAACAGTATTGTGTATGAGTAAACAAAAGGAATATGACAGCAATAACGTCTTACAAAACGCTTGAAAACAACACTCTGAATCTACCTGGAGGCACTCAAGTATAAACATATTTAAACTTGCATGCAGGCTTATCACAAGCATGGTTTTGGTATTTCTAAATCTAAAGTAGTGAGTTTTAAGTTTTTGTCCTTATGCACATCACTGTATTTTTAACAGTTAGTAGAATATTTAAATTCTTCAGAATGCACAAATTACCTAGGACTATCTCTTTGCCATATTTCATTTCTTCCTGTTCAGGAGATGTCGCACAAACCAGTTTTCCCATTTTTCTGGATGCCAAATATTAATATAAATCTGAGTAATTTGATTTGCCTTAAGCACTAAGGCTACTATTTCTATACTACTTTGAAATACTATTTATTATGCTAATTTCCTATAGAAATTTCTATAGAAATAGAAGTACTATAGAAATATTGCAATATTTAACATTCTAAATTAACGATCCTACAAATCAAATTACGTAAATGATACAATAGTATTTTATCTGCGAGGACTACTATAAAGTTTCACCTTTTATTAAGGCCATCAGTGGTTCTACAAAACTCCCTCAGGACAGTGCAGACCTTAGAGGTGTAAATGTGCTATCCATCTTCCTTTGCTGTTTTAATTTTGGTGGCAGGAATGCACAAGGTCATCTTCTCTTCTCAGAATCTCTTCATTTTGAAACAAATGCTAAACTAGCATTAAATTATTTCTTTAATTAATTTAATTAATACCTGTTTTTACAGACTTCCCACAATCTGAGCTAAAACAGTGGCCAAACTGTACCCACATACTGGGACACAATTAAAGTTCCAGTAATATCCTTCTGAAAATCTTGGACAATTTCATAGCATGGAAAGATTATCTCTGGAATTCAAAAACTTGCATGGCTACAAGATCACAGGCATGTAATATCTCTTCTGTTACTGTGTCCCTATGCCACATTCTATTTTGTCCCTGTACTTTAGTAACAACAGCAGAAACAAAGATCCTCAGCAAACAGTTACAGCTGAAAGAATAAAGTACCCTAAGAACTGTTTTACAAGAACATTCTTATGCAATATTACCACTTGCAGCTGTGCCTTTTCAGACAATTTGGCTGATTACTATGGAGTCACTTAATGTTTTTTGTATTATTTTTCCCAGTAATCTCTCACATGCCTCAGTCAATTTTACTTGAAAGAACATGAAGCAAGCCCATTGCATCCTTGGGGCTGTGCCTTCCTGTATTTTACTAGTATCTTTAGGATACTATAGCAAAATTCAGGAATATGAACATGACACTCAATGTAGAAGCAAATAAATATCACACAGACCCAGGGAGGGAGGGAAGATTTGCATGAAAGGGCATGGAAAATAAAACCAACATAGTATTACATGGAAGACAACCAGAAAACTCAACTCTGACGCCTCAAACTTCTGCAGCATTACTAGCAATACCCTGCAGTCTCTCTAGGACGTTGTCATGACTTTCCATATTCAGGGTAACAGCAGTGGTATTCACCACTGAGACTCACAAATAACAGCTCCTCATTTAAACGTATCCTAAACCTTCCATCAAAAATGAGACACCCCATCCAGTTGGTGGGTCTAATGGAATATTTCCATCTAATACATAGAGGAATTGTATTGCAACTGCTGGAGCCTTCTACCTCAGTTCTTCCAGACATTAAGGTTGACAGACACTACCACTGGCACGACACACAAGGTGAAAAGGGAAATAGACCCTCAAATACTCTCTTTATATTTGAGACCTCCACTTTGTCAAACTGATTGCTGCAACCCAGAATGGTACAGGACCTCTGTCTGCCCTTCCTCACACTCCCCCACCTTCCCATGACATGCATCCCTTACCCAGCTGTGTGCCCACTGAAGGGTAACCCTGGCTGGTCACCCTCAGCTCTGAGCAGAAGGAGTTGGTGGCACATGTGCTGCTGGCAGCTGCAGAGCATGGGCCAGCCTGTAGCTGCTGCCACCACGGGAAGGCTGTGCAGGCTGCAGCAGTGGTGCATGTACTGCAGCCCAGAGCTGGAGGGCATGAGCCAGCAGCACCAAGGAAGAGTAGAAGGCAGGGCAAGCATTGGCAGCTGACTGAGCAGGGGACCTCATCTCATTCCTTGTACTGGAGCCTACGCCAACCGTGCTAGGCTGTTAGCACAGGGGGAATGTGGGATGAGTCACCAAGTTAGAACAAGAGGAACCTAGCAACTCTAAAGGGCAATCCATTTACAGATGATAATAGAAAATCACTTTTATTTTTGTACTCAGCCAGCACAACTAGCCATGGTTCTCAGTATGTGTCTTCCAGCAAGGAGATTAAAGTTCAGTTTATCGGCACTGCTGGCACTCACGGCAGCTGAATATTTTCAATGCACTTTTCAAGCCCTCCCTACATTTCATCTGATCCAGCCTACATCAATTCACTTCTTTCCCTGTGATACCAGCTACATGCTTTCTCATCATATTAACCTCATCCAAAAGGACAGATCTTTGCTCTCATGAGTCTTCTCCTCTCCCCGTATTTATATAGCACAGGACTAAACAATGCTGTCAAGGAGATTTAGATATTTTCCCAGCAGGTGTATTTTAAAGCCAAAAAATAAAACATACAACTAATACTAATGAAGTAAATGTGAAACTTAAGCATTTACATTGTGCTTTAGAGAAACAGAGGTGAAGGTGACCAGGGCGAAGATGTTAAAGAGGGAACAGAGTATTAGAACATGGAAATGGGAAGCCTTTTCAATAGCTCCCTACAAGCACATTCTTGTTTCAGGTACCATATAGCCCAGATGCTCCTACCTACGGCCAAGCCACAAGCGTCACCCAAAGACCCAGAAACTTATCTACTATGCATAACACCCAATCTCAAGAACAAGGAATGTCCCAGTACACCTCTGAATTCCCCCAGTCTGCAGAATTCGCCTACCTCCTAGGTAATAGGATTCTCTTGCTAAGGAGGACTGCGTCATTAGCAAGAGAATCATACATGAATTCAGGTATTTGTAAGAATTGTGAGCAGAAAGGTTTGGGATTTGGCTTCAGAAAGTACTAGGGAGAAACTGTGTTTCTAAGAAACTTGCAGTAACTTAAGAAAGGGGAAAGAGCATTATTAAAGCAAGGTGTCAAAATCATCTCAAACTGAAAATCTCCTGAGGTCAGAAAGATATTCCAGCAAGATGGGGAATGTGACAGAAGCAGTAGGAAGGAGGCAGGCTGACAGGAAAAATTAGTCAGCATAATTTGGACAAGAAGCCCCTCCTCCTCTAAATCCTAAATTTCTTCAGCACCTCAGTTCTTGTGGCTACTCTGCACTGAAACCCATTCAGTGGACCTCAGCCTCCGCAGGGCAGCTCTTGTTGCTGGGCTCTTGCTTTAGCTGCTGCTGCACCTTACCCCACCTGGGCAACAGGTCCAATTCCATCAATGAGACTGTCTCCACTCAGCGACAGGGGCAACGGGGCTAGGGAGCAGCACTCCTCCATGTGCTTCCCTCCTTCCTTGCAACTCCCCACACACCAGTCCACTTCCTCTGCCCTGCACTCACTCCCTGCACGCTCCCTTCCCTGACACTGCAGATGGAATCACTGTCCCCACTTTCACCAGTGTCCCCCACAGAGCCCCCCCACACCCTGGGAGGCTACACAAACCCTGGCCTCTAACAAGCGCCTATATGAACACTGATTTTGCACTAGACAGTATGTAACATAGTCTCTGAAATCTTAAGGCATCACTCAACATCTGCTTGATATTATCACCATGTTGAGAACATACTTTAGAAGTAAATTTAAAATACTCATCATTCATACAAGGCTGGTTGGTCTTGTAAGTGACAGCAAATCGGCAGGGAAAATTCAAACACATATGGAGATTAATTTCAAAATTGAAAGATCTTTTGAAAGGAATGCCTTTAAAGTACTGAGCTTTTGAATAAAAAAAAAAATCCCTACTAAAAAAACCCTACAGAATTATATCACTCCTTCTGCCAAACCCAGAGGATCAGTCTAGGCATCATAACAAGAGATAGCAGATTCAACTCTGCTTTGAAGTAGGAACTTCAAGCCTGCATTATGTGGTGTTTCCAGGTTTCTGTACATACACATCCCCACATGAATGTGCAGAAGAGATAAGTTCTCTCTTCTTCTAGCAGAAGACATAAATTCTCTTCCTGAGTTCTTTCCTACTTTCAAAACTGCACAAAAAAAAATTTGTATCCCATCTGACCAGAGGTCTCTGCCACTGCTGCCCTCCTGCATCTTATCATTTGTTAGCAAGTGACCATTAGAAAAGAACTATTATTTTCCTAAGGTTGTGGGTAAAACGCCGAATTCCTCTTCCTTCAACAGCACCATTTTCCTCGAATTGCTTTTTAAAATATCCTGAGCAGCAGGTGTTTGTCTGATACGTTTGTTTCCCGCGTAATTAGTTTTAACTCTGTTACATTTTCTCCCGCAGAGAGACGCTATGTTTCAGCTCCCACGCCTTTCTCCTCCTAAAATAAGGGGCGAAAGAGCACGGCTCGGCGGGCCGTCTCCAGAGGTTGCGTCCACGCCGATGGAGCCACCGCCTCTGCAAGGCCCGGCGGCACAGCCCGGGGCGGCTGGGACGGGCAGGTGCGGGGTGGCCGTGGCACCGGAGGCGCGCAGCGCTGGCACCCAGCCGCAGGCGGGCTCCTCGGGGCTTTATCTGCGCCTGAGCGCTCTCCGGGAGATGACACCGGCGGGCTCTGCCCCGCGGGCAGGGCGCGGGTGCCGCTGCCAGGGACGGGGAGCAGGGGCGCCCGCGGGGCGGCGGAAGGGCGAGGGGACAGCTTACCCCGTTGGCCGCGGCCATCTGAACGACGATCTCGATGGCCGTCTTGCTGAAGTACCTGCCGTCGCTGCCCACCACCATGGTGCAGCCCTGCCGGTCGCGGAGGTCCACGGAGGAGAGGAGGCTCTGCACGAAGTTGGGCAGGTAGTTGCGCTGGCTCTCGAAGAGCGCCGTGGGCCGCCGCAGGCCCCCTCCGCCCGTGGGGCGCTGGTCCTCGTAGGGCGCCGTCTGCACGGTGAGCACGGGGATGGGGGTCCGCTCCATGGCGGCTGCCGCCCGCGGCTGCGCTGGCCAGCGGCGGCCCCGGCTCACGCTGCCGAGCGCGGTGCGGAGCCCAGAGGCGTTCCCCGGGCGGGGCCGCGCTCGCTCGGCCCCCGGCGGCCCCCGGCGTGGCGGGGGAGCGGGGCGGGCTCGGGGGGCGCGCCGCCCCTTCCCCGCCCGCCCCGCCGGGGGCCCCGCCGGCGCCGCGCCGCCCGGCAAGGCGCCCGGGGCTCGCCGGCTCGATGCCATCAGCATGCGGCGGCCCCGGCCAAAAATAACCCTGGAAAGCGAAGCCGAGAGCCGCGGGCTCCTGCCAGGGATGTAACTGGAGGCAGCGAGGAGCGGGCGAGCCAGCGCTGCACACTTGCTCGGGGGGATCACGGTCTGTCAGCGCCGGGGCCCCCGCCGGGAGCGGGCCCCCTGGGCAGGAAGGCGGCACCCACAGGGAGCGCAGCATCCCGGCGGGGCGAGGCCGCGCAGTGGTACTGCCCTAGGCAAGGAAACAGCAGAGCGGGCAATTAGAGAACGCGCGAAGAGAATCGTTTGTTTTTTTCTTACTGTGTTGCTCAAAAGCAAAGTTTCTGTATAGTAAGTAAACTTAAAGAGGGGCTTACTTACTGACCGTGCTGTTTTTTCTTTCCAGACTCACTCTGTAAAGCGAACCGTGAAGGTGCCTTTTTCTGTGCTAAATTATAGCATTTCATACAGATGTATGGTAAAGCTTAGTCCATTGACATGGGTTCACTCTGCTTAAATTAAATGCAGAGGTGGTGGCACTAGCAACTGCAAAGATGCCTGACATTTCCCAGTATAAAGGCTGTGTTTATAGATGCCTGTGACTGTCAAACATCAGCTGAAATTTTCCATCCAAACGCTCTTTTCACACTGGGCCCACACAGCATTGTTTTTTGCCAGGACAACTCTCTTGGTAGGAGGGTTTGGAAAAATAGTCATGTAACCCTGATGTCATTCTTGTGCGTAGGAAATACCTGCATCTGAGTAGGCAAATATAGTTTTTTAAGGCATTTTTCTCATTTCTGTGAAGGAGTCTGCTCAATATACCACTCAGAAGCCCAGTGGAGGGCTAGGGTTCAACAAAGGCACTTGTTTGCTGCAATGACAGGAGATGGCCAGGCAAACATGGGGTAAAACGTTTTTGTCTTCTACAGAGGCTGAGTTCATTCAGTAGTTCATTAAGAGTCCGTGAGAGTCACCTGCTGAATGGTAACTCAGTCATGATCTTGAGCCCTATTTCTGCAGGCTTTTTAGTGGTTCATAGAACATACAGTGTGACTGTTTAAGACATAATTTTCTACACATACATTTCTTTGGCAGGGACGGCTGCCATCACAGTTAAAACATTCTACATACTACAGCAGGCAATGCCCAACAGTTTACTTTAAACAAAGTAATCCATTTAAGCAGATACAAGAGTTCTAGCTCTCTTGGCAGAATACCTTTATATCAGGCCATATACTGCAGCAGAGGGCCAGAGCACACACAGGAGGACAGTAATCAGTAACGTCATTTCTTTCATTAGACCTCCTAGCCTGTAGTCATGATTGTGGCTTCCTATACTGATTCAGAATGCATCTTAAACAGCAAAAGGGAAAAATCTGCCCTGTGGAAACACCAGTTCTCATATCCCTAATATAAACAAAGCTCAATTTAAATGAGGTAGCTGTATCTTAAATAATTTTGGGCACTGCCAGCAATGAAATCATGACATTGCGTTAGTGTGCCTTAGTGAAAGCTGAAATAAAATCAGATAACTAATATCTACCAGAGCAAGTACTCTACAAGGAAAGAGCAACAAAGAAAGCATTAGGACAGATAAGATCCCAATAAAGGAAAACACATGACCAAAGTAAGAAGAAATGTGATAGTCTTTGAAATAAAGAATTGACTGCATTTTTCATATGGATAGAGGGAATGTGTTGAGCATTTGGAAAAAAACATATCAATTTAAATCAATTTTAAACCTCTGCGAACTCTGAAATTCTCAGAATGTATATTTTAAGATGAGCAATCAATGAGAATTTTCCAGAATTGCTTGTCTCTACCTATGTAATTTATGTACAATGAAAAAGTGTATTTTACAGCCTTTTCAAGCATTGTCTTGACAAAGGCATTACCAGAAATGTAATGGGTTGTACTGAGCATTGTAAAATTTTTAGTTCAAACTCCAGCTCTGCTTTAGGTAAGTCCATCCAAAAGTTTATGTAACCTCTCTTTCATTATGATTCTTGTAATACTTTGCAAAACTGTGTTGTAAAGTCATGCTATTTCAGGGAGACCTCAGGTTTTGTTTTAAAAAATAAAATGCCAGCCTTCACAGGAGAAGTGCAAAGGATGAGGAAGTTAAAGCAGAGAGCCTGAACATTTTACTACAAAAGCTGAAGAAAAGGAACAATTTTTTGCCTTTTTATAGTTCCATTCTTCAGTTTTCCAGCACCCAGATTAGCATTGTGTGGATACATTTACGCATGGGTAAATGCTTCAATTTCTGCTTTATAGCAACACAGTCCTGTTCTCAGCAGATGTCATTGAGAAGTGGAGATCTCTGTAAATGGCCAGTGCTTCAGAGCATTAACTGATTACTGCTGTATATCTTCATAAAATGAATAATTATAAATTTGGGGTGATATTAAAAGTCTGGAATGTCTCCTTGGGAAATAAGAGCTAAATGTAATCTTAGTAATACCAAACTGTGTTGTGGGTTTTTTAAAGGTTGTTAAAATAAAAACCAGCTTAATGGAGTGACAGGAGTGACAGTTAAATTTGTTCAGTTTCCAACTAAAACAATTAGCTTTCGAATGCCAATTTTAGAAACTTGGTTTGACATATGCAATCTAGTCCAGGAACATTTTCACCCTGTAGTTGGTTTCTTACTTGATTCTTAAAGCTTTTTAACTCCTGAGACATAAAATGTTTACCCTAATTCATTTGTCTTGTGACAACATGGCAATGTTAATTACTTTAAGAGCTGTATTTTTGTGTTTGCCCATCTTTTTTTTTTACAAGCATTGTACTAGTGCCTTTGTCAATTTAGGCCCAATTTTCCCATGCACTGAGCTGGGAATTGGTTTGTTGCCTGTGTGGACTTGAAGGAAAGAAGTCTGTCCCATTGCAACAGAAGCCCTTTATAGCCAATTACTTCTAATTCAGTTGACCTGGTGACCTGAAGCATCCCCTCTGCAAGATGGCAGAAAATACTAATGGATTTTCTTGAAGGTAGATTATAGAAGCCCAGCCCAGTTCTGATTTGATGCCAAAGTACAGGAAATTGCCATGGACATGACAATTCTTTCTATCAAGGAAAAATATTTTGTGTCAGTTTGCAAATGTTGCAGGGGAATTGAACCAGTGCCATTAACTAAGCAAGTTTTGTCTTTAAGTTCACAATTCATCACTAGTATAATACCCGAGTTTTAGATGGAAACACATTTTTACATTTGTTTCATGCAGTATGTGTTCCAGATAGAAATGTGGATACTTGAAATTAATTCAGCCATTCCCCATGGTGCCATGTTTTGAAGTTCAAATTCTCATCCTCCACTGAGCTGGATACTCCAGTTCCTCTTGTAGTGCAGTTTTCATATGAGGAATAGCACACTCTTACTGTAAGTTGTTAACTTGAGTTATTGAAACAAAAAAGTTCTAAAAATATAATGTCAGTTTATTAAACCACTCCAAAAATTGCAATGCAATTAATATATTGTGGTTTTAGATAAATAAAATTATATTTTTTATCTGTATTATTATGTAATAAGAACAAAACAACTTTTAAACCCCAGTGCTTCCAAAGGGGCATTTTCTACTTTTTTTCTTAAACTTGCAATGATTTTGTTTCAGAAGGTTACTTAGGAGTTAAAAGAAATTAAAAGAGAAATTAAAATTGGTGGATATTTCAACTGACTTTATCTGTTTTGTCTTTCAGTTCACAAATTAAAGCTTTTCCATGCGAGCATTTCTGTTATATTAGAAAAGGCAGAGAAAATGTATTTTATATTCTTATAGGAAAATTAGTTCCCTTGTTGCAGAGTTTTATTGAGAAGTAGTATTTATGAATTCATGGATGTCTATGGAGTTCTTTTCTGGAAATTTTACTTAATCCCCAGAAAGGCTATATTTCACTACAGCTGCAAGTCTGTAATTACTATGAAACAGGGTGATTGTTTTAAGGAATATTTTCACACAAACTTACATGCAAATTGATTTACAAAGCCCAAACGGGAAAAATTCCCTGAAAACATATTTCTCATAACTGATAACTGATTTACTGCTATGCCAGCACTTATGATTGTTTTGTAAGTCAGGTCTGACTTATAAAATTGCCAAATTGCCTCTTACTATCCATCTAATCAGGAGAAACAGGAAGGAAAAAAAGGATTGAGAGAAGGAACCAGAACAATCATCAGACATTAACCTGACAGAGAAAGCAATCCTTATAAAAGAAACATCCTCCAAAAAGTCCAAAGAATGCAGAAAGTTTATTCAAATAGTTTTGCCCCCTCTCAAGTGAGTGATACTCTCTCTCAAACTGAAAATAGGTTAGGTAATATTACTTTATGTAAAATAAATTGTGCAGTCACCACAGTCTTGCTAGGCTGTGTGACGGAGATAGATATGTTCTGTTTAACAAGCTGTTTGTACTGCCAAGTAAGCACCGTGTTGTCAAGGCCTGATTTAGCAGGAACTTATTTCACAGACACTGCGGAAGCCTTACGCTTCCATTTATGGTTATTTACCAATTATGTCACCAGTTAAGAGTGGAAAATTTATCCATCAGATTGTCATTCCAGCAGATGATATGCAAAGAATAAAACAGAACTTCCAAACTGTTCCTACTGCTGCAGACCTGCTGATTCCCAGTCTGATTTTCAGAGGTGCAAGAAATAGCCACTGCCACTGCATCCAATGAGAGTGACATACGACAAGACCCTCCAGGCTGTAATCCTCAGATGACACAATGTTCTACAATGTTCTACATCTTCCAGACACTGCCAACCAAATGGCCTCTTTCACATCATCACCCACTTGAGCACTATGGGCTCACAGCAAACAAACTACTTCAGGGTCTGAAGTCCCCTCCTTACAAGTAAGCATGTACACTGTGTATTTCCATCCTTCTCAGCAGTGGAATTACTGAGTAAAATGAAAACCTCAGCTCTGATGCAATGGTTTGATACTGAGAGCTGGGCAGCGATTACACAGAAATGGGACATGCATTCTCAAATTTATCCTGCCTATCTATCTCCTAGCCCAGGGATGCTAGGTAGTAAAGGCTGCAGAAATACTGCTGTTTTTCTTGCTGTTCTAATAGATTAGTACACGAAAGAGAAACCAAATTGATAGCAGAGATCTATTTTTCATTCATTTTAAAAGCCCATGATTTTTAACATTAAGTCAAAGCACATGAAAAGTTTAAAAACACAGAGAAAGAAATGTTCCCACAACACCTCTTCACCAACATATCTGAGGGAAGATATATAGTCAACATAATGATTGATACAGGGATTATTTGCCTTATATATGTTTGCCTTTGGCAACAATAAAGCAAGGGAATAAAAGCAAAATACCATTACTCTGCTCTGAGTCATAGCATCTCTGAGAAGAACTCAAAGCTTAAACTACTCAGGGACACAAACACAGAAACACAAACAAACAAACAAAAAAGGAAGAATAAAGCAGCATAGAAAAACAGCTACTTCAAATGGAGAAGGATTTTAATAGCAGCTTTATTTCCGAGTTTTTGGGAAAGTCACAATATGTTTAAGTCTCAGTTCAACAAATAAATTCACTGGCCTTTTAGAAAGCACTTTGACACCTAAGGATTAAAAAGCTCTTTTTTAAGGAAGAGTCACAGACAGAATTCCAGTGATTCTTTAATAAGTGTCAACATCATGATATAGATCACTTTGTGTAGTTGCTTAAGTGTTTGCTTTGGGGTTTTTTGCACCCACTGAAAAATAGTTAACTTCACCATGCCAGCTGTATCTTACTCCGCCATTTAAGGAGATACTATTGGCCAAAGAACTTGAGATTTTTTTCTCCTTTTAAGAATTTTTCTCTTTCTCATATCAAGGGTCAAGTAATTTTTCAGCATACATAGTCTAAATTCTACCTGACAAATTGATTCTGCCAGGAACTTGTTGAATATTCAGTGGCTGATGAAAGGAAGAAAATTTCTCACAGCAACGACCTGTCTGCTAAACAGCCTTTCCTTATTCAAGTCGCTCTGATTGTTTTTCCTGGAAGATTAGACAGACGTGAGAACAGATCTTTAGAATTGTAAAAGTAGTCCAGAAGAAATCTTTCTCTAAGGTCCAGGGAAAAATCACAGAAAATGAGTCAAAGGTGTAATTTCAGCATACCTCAAGAGATTTGGATCCAAATCCTGCCAAGCAGCTGGGTGACTGCAGGTGCCACCGTGAGGTGTGGAAAGTGGTGGAGCAGCACCTCCTTCTGTGGGCATATCTGCTCTGGCTGCAGACACAGCTCTGCAGAGGCTGACAAAGTCCAATTTATTATTCTTGTTTGTAACCTACCAAACCTTCTGGCTCATCTCTGAAGAGTTTGCTCTCAGTTCTCACGACCTGCAAGCCAGGAAGGGTGTTTAGTTAGGGATATCCATTAGTACATATGTTATTTGAAAAATTGTTGTTTCTGTTTTCATGTGTCTTCCATTCTTGGTTTTGCCTGACCTTTCATCTGGTTCTGCAGCCTACTATGGCAAAACTGAATCTGTCATTGAACTCGTTTGAACAAGTCAGTCTTATTTAGACCACAGTGCTTTTAGAGAAGTAACATGCTTAGTTACTCTGGAATTACCAGCTCTTTTTCCCTAGGATGCTCCTCTACCTACCTACCTATTTAACTCAGGGTGCTTGTTTGACTTGCTCTTGTTGACCTTTGCCTGTCAGGTTTTACTTTGGATCAGATTATATCAATGATGCCAATTCCCATCCAGTCACTTTCATGGCTATATAATTAATCAGCAACACTGTCCATCCTGTAGCATCAGAAATACCTGAGGGGTTGGGGAGGAAAAAAGAAAATCTCCACCAAACTGAAAATTTCCTGAGCACAACAGTCTGCACTCTGACCACTCTTTTTTGAAGAACATGATTAAAGTAATCCCTCTTTCTATGGCAGTGGGGCAGGAATGCTAAAACTTACCTTCTCAGGCACTTTTGTTATCATAATTCATTCAGTCTTGCAACTGTGTCAGCAAAGTCCTCCATCAAAACCAAGAAGTCAGTATTCTCTTAGAAGAAAGAGGAAAGAATTTGCAGGGGGAAAAAATCTTACTTTGATTTTAGAGTGAACCATCAGTCTAAAGGGATACAGATTTTTATTCTCCACAATCTTTCTCCTTTATTAACTAGGAAAAAGCATAAGACCAAAATCAGATAGAATTTCCTAGAAGACTACATCTGCATCGCTGTGCAGCTGAAAGTTGCTGAAACAAATGTTACCACTAGATGACACCAAATACTCGTTTAATGTGACTTTTCCTAGAGTAGATCGGCTACTAGAAGGGAACAACAAAGAAATGCAGCAGCTGGGATATATTCTCTTTTAGAACAAATTCGGTTCCCCCTGGAAACAACAGCAGAGTTCTTCACCAAGTAAAATTTTCTTACTTATTGGATAGTAAATTCTTTATTTCAGCTCAAGTAATATGCTGCTTTACAGTGTTTGAGTTGTCCTCTGAGATATGACTTTCTGATATTCGTGTTTGCAAACCAGAATTTCAGCAACTGTGTCAGTTTTCATTTTTACTCACCTTCCTCCAACTTCCCTAAGAGAGACACTGATCCCACAGGCATGTTTTCAGAAACAAGTAGCAGAACATTTACCAAGAAGCCAATAAAAACACTATGATGTAAAAAGTTTTGTTTATTGAGGCTGTGATTTATAAGCAAATCCATCTAGTTGAAGATGTCCCTGCTCAGTGCAGGGGTTGGACTAGATGATGTTTAAAGATCCCATCTGAACCAAACTATTTTATGATTCTGTGTTTCTATGGTTATGCTTGAAATCTCCTGGAAAGTACAGCTTAAATTTCATAGGAATGTCAAGCCTTTAGTCAGGTAGCCTGAGTACACTGATAGTAGCTGTATCAGTTTACAACAACCAGGCCCTTTCATCTTGTTGTAACATTAGAATGGCAGTATGTTGTTATATATTGCTAGCAGGCAATTGCAGTATATTTGTAGGGGTTTTGAATAAACTTTCTCTATAAGATGGCATTCAATGCTGTGATTCTGACCAGCCTCTTGTGAATTAAAACAAAATTTTGTACTGGTCAAGACAGAGAAATGTAGCCTTTACTCTTGCACTTAGGTAAAATTATTAAAAAATATCTATTTTAACAGTATAAGATTATTATTAGCTGCTCATTCCAATTAAAAAGGAGCTTGAACATTTCAAGAACAGTACAGAAAAAGCAATAAAGAAACCAAATAACAAAGTAGCTGTCCTTGTCAATTGAAATTATTAAACTGAAAGAGATGAAACAGATTTGAATCCTATTAAGAGAGCAATGTGAAATTAGTAGGTATTTCAGACTAGCTGAGTGAGGACTAAGATCAGTAAGACCATTCTGCTCAAAGACTGGAAACACTACAATGAATCCACAATTCAGACCAACATTTTAAAGTAAATTCAACTTACAAGTGCTTTACTCATTTCTTGATGAGCAATACAAATCCTAGACTGCTTGTCACTTGATCTTTTACAGCTGCACTCTTTCTGAAAATTTCTGTGGATGTTGGTGTGTGTGGGACTGAGGCCAAGGTGCACTGGAGCCCTGATGCCTTGAGAGGGTGTCTCTGTGAAGCTGCTGGCCATAGCCAGACTCAGATTTCCTCTTTGTTCCGTTTGCCTGCACGTACACAGCTGGAAGAGCAAAGGACTATGTGTAGGGCATTGGGTTGGGAACACAGCCTTGTCATCCTGCAGGACGCCACTGCCAGTAACAGCCACAGGCTTTGCACTGCATGTGCAGCACCTCAGGGCTGGGGTTTGCCACACCTGGTCTGGCCAATCTTTTCCTGACCTGCCTGAAGCTCTAATTTCAATTTATTTGTGACAGCAGTTTCTCTAACTGGCCAGGTGTAAATTGCTAATTTGTTTTACTTTTTTAGTGTTTTTACAGCTAGTAGTTACAAGCTGCCATTCTGTGTAGGATGAGATATTTACGGCTTTAATGTAAGGATGAAGCATAGGGAAACATGACTGATACAGTATCAGTGGCCTTGAGAACTGGAGACAAGTCAGGTAGAGGAGTACAGGCACTAGGGGTGATAAGAAATGCAGCACAGGCCTAGCACTGGAATCCCACTGCTATAAACAATTCACCTACAATCAGTTAAAATAATTTTATTAAATCGGTTTAAACTGTTTGGGCCAATGTTCCTGTTAGCAGAGGAAATGCCCCACAGGGAGAGGCAGATGCTGTTGCTGTGAGCTCTGCAGGGCAGGTGGGCTGATGATGGCAGTAGAGAAACAGGGTGGCTCACGAAGGCAGGCAGGTGGCTGGGAACCCAACCCTATCCATCCTGTCCCCTCTGGTCACCTGCCTACAGGACTTGGAATGGAACATGGACAGCATGTTCCATGCTCCAGCAGGTGGGAGGTTATACATACAGATTAAAAAACTAAGAATCTAGTAAAATACTACCAAATTCAGAACAGTCTAAATTTTAAAGGGCACAATAAATTAAATCATGATTGTCCAATAATCTTCCCAGGTAATTCCTGAAGATTAAACCTAACGGGTGATATAAACAAAGGGCACAAGAGTGTAAGGATATAATTTTTATTAAAGTTTAACGGATCTCCTAAAAACATGTGGAAAGTATACAGTGGGGGAAAATGCTGCTTTGTAAAGTCTGTTTCTGTAGATGTTTGATATTCATGAAGGCACAGGAGTGATCAAATCATTGCAATTTGCCTCTAGAAATTCCTCAGCTTCTGCTAGGGAACAAAATGCATGGGGTTTGTTGACAAGATCACTTCCTACCTAGAGCTTTGTGGCTCTTGGTGGAGGGACTGAAGCACCATTAGCGTGAGCTGATAGGCCAGGTCTAGATCGCCATCATTTCTTCAGGTGTGGCTGTGCCCTTGTTGGAACCTGCACAGGAAGAACTGCTAATGTTTGTCTTCACCAGATCCCTCCTCACCCCAACCTGAGCATGCCCTGGCTGCCCCACCATCCACACTACAACCCCAAGACAGGGCTGAGTGGTGTCTGCCTGTCCATTACACCCTCCCACACAACCTCATGAAATGAGCCCAGTTGTAGCTCCTTGGAGAAGGCCATCCTTGACACAGCTCCCAGAAACAAAAATATTACAGTAATTACACAGCTTTTGCAGAGCTGTCATTATCTTTCCTCTTCTTTTGGTTCTGGCATGATGCAAAGACAAGACATAGCACCCCAGCCTGGGCACATAAGAACAGATGAGAAAATATTGGTTAAATAAATATCCAAGAAATGTAACCAGTGCTCTTCTTGAGAGATGGGGATGAAGATGAGGTGCTTGGCATTTTTCCAGTGTCATTATGCGCGAACAGAATAGAGGACAAAGCACTGGGACATCCTGACAGCCAGCAAGAGTACAAATTCCACCCCTGCTGAGAAGCTGCTTGCTCTCCATCCCAGGGGATGCCTTGAAATATGCAGGCAGTTTACAGAAGACAAGCAGACAAGATGTGCATACTGACTACAGCTTCTCTGACATGAGCATTGCAGGCAGTGCAGGGAAAGTCCAAGCAAGAAAGGGTAAGCGGTACCAACATGAGCTATACAGAGTGCAGAGTTGTACTTCCAGCTGCAGAAATGCCCCTCTGCAGCATTTCTGGATATTGACAGTCATCATGGAAATTTTAGCCTGTGGTGGAGTGTGTGGTGGGTGAACAAATATTTAAAAATAAGCATCCAAAAATTACTCTGTGTAAGTCTTTTTTCCTTATGACTCATGGTTGAAGCTCTTTTTATTAGGTCTGAACTTTTTTCAAATTGAAAGTTAGCAACTTCAGAGATTAATTGCTTTAAAGAGAACACCATTCCTCCATTACATTAGGCCTTTATAAGAGGTATTTTGATCACTTTTCCTGTGACAAATGGAAGCAAAAGCACTAAAAATTACAAATGTATTATCCACAAATTTAAATTTATGTGATCTTAATGAATAACAGTGATGTCAAGGATTTAACAAATTTTCATGCAGGACTCTGTGTCATTTATGCAGTCCAAAACAGTGTGAGATCATTTACTAGTTTTAAAAATGACGAGTTCTAACTGCTAAGGGAAACAGTGTCACTCAGCTATACCAGTTCACTCAAATGCCACCAAGGTCTGCTAAACAGAAAGCAACATTGTGTAAGCAGATTGTTCTCTCTTTATACCTTGCTTTAGAGAAAAAAATAAGTCCTGAAAACTACTTCAAGCTATCTAAAGCTTCTTCTAATGCGAGGAATGAAGTCATGCCTGCTGATGTATCTACTAGGAGAGTAAAGAGTTCTATCTCAGCTAAGATACATTATTTAAGTATTTTAATCAATTGAGACACCAGCTCAGGGCAGTGAAATATTAAAGTCTTCATCCTCAGCTCTTTTAAAAACAAATTCCAAACTCATATATTGCAGTAGAAACAAAGTGAAAAAAATTAGACTGCTGATACTGCCTGAAGGAGAGAATGAGGGAATGGCCCTCTTTCTTTTCTTTTTAATGTTAGGTGTGAGACAAGCAACACACTCCTAGTAGTGAAAGCAAGTTTCTGCTTACTCAGACACATCACCAAGCATCCACAGCAAGCACTATAGCTAAAAGTCCATACTTCAGAACTGCATGTCCTAGAATTTCTTTTGCAAACATTTTTAATTCTACGTTATCTTCCTCCATTGACTCATTTTGCTTTCACACAGCTGTAGTCAAAATATCCCTCTAAAGCTAAGAGGTGAACAAAAAGTACTGGAGAATGTACAGGGCAAGAAGTTCAACTCTAAATTATAATGAGCAGAGAGATAAAAGCTTCAGACTAGGTATTCAAAGTGGTGTCACCAAACCCCATTAGAAATAATAATGCAGAGCAGCCTGAACACAGTGGAAAGGTGCAGTCCCCAGTTCCCCAAGCCCTGAACTGGCAGGGTGATGGCTTATATGATTGAAGAACTCAGCTACCTCTTTCAAACTGCTGACCATGTGACCAAACACTGCATGCACAGCTTTTGTATAGACAGCATTTACTCCATGTGATCTTGCACCTCTGCTACCTGTGTATTTTTAGTTTCATTACACAACAGGTTTACAGGTAGAACAGTATCTGGGATGGGTGCATACACTCAAAAATCACAAAGCAAGTGCAAAGAGATGGAATACAGTTTAATAGTAAACACTAAACATTTTGTACTGTGATTATATCACTGGCAGTAATCACTATTGCTTCATTCCCAGTGGAAGAGAGTTAGCAAGAGAAAGCAATAGGCTTCAAACATGCTTCCCATATCCCTATAGTAATGCTTCACATAGAACATAACAGCCTTTTGCCTGTCTCCATTTCTGCACAGTTACATGATGTTGCTGACACAGCTTCAGCCGAATCCAAAACAGGAGAATTGTGTTTGATTCTAGACCATAAGAGCTAATCTTTAAGCAGTAGGTCAGCTGGAATTCTTAGGAAGACTTCAGGGTTCAACTGTTGCATAAACAGCAAGAGGATATAGAAACTACTATAGTCCATGCCATTTAGTCTTTCCTGCCATAAAATCCTTGCAGGATTAAAACAGACATTTAATCTTTTTTATAGTTTTACGTCAACTGTTTTCGCATTCTTCTCTCACAGTGGCTATGAATACTTCTTTGATGATCTCCTTATCCAGGTTCCTGCCTGTAAAGAGAAATAAAATATCTAACTGTATTTTACAGTGCATTACAAAAAAAAAAACACATACAAGTTTTTTTACAGTAATTACACAGCTTCTTCTAACCTAAGGAAGTATTTATTATATCAATCAGTGACAATAGCAGTATTAAAATTAAGGCAACAACAGACTTCAAGCACAAATAAGGGAAAGGGAAAAAAGCAGGTTATTTTTGGTAATAAAACACTTTGCACAGCAAACAAATAAACAGAAAATAGAAACATAGAACCTCAGCACTGCAAGCTTTTCAGAAACAAAATTGATTTTAAACATTTTAAAGCTATAATAACGTTCCTTACAGTTACTAAGTACTTGATCAAACATTCAAACTATTCCCATCACCCAATTTATAATTACAGATTTTAGAAACAAGATTAAATATGCCAACATAATTTATGAAAGCTTAGTATTTTATTGATTTGGTTTGATTTTGGTGGCACTAATAGGGATAGTGTAGACTCCTCTCAACTGCAATTTTGAACTTCAGGAGGTTTTGATGGATAAGCTTTTAAAAGAGGGTTAAGCTGAACACTGCACTAATTCTGGCCAGTTTAGCCTGATTGCTTTTGACTGGCCAAGTCTGAGAGACTGTCTATGAGAAAAACAGCTTTTTAAACTCAAACAAGGAGATGCGTAATTTCCTCTTACCAATTAGGACCAGCCTGTTTGTTCTCTTTTCATCTTCTCTCCAGGCTACTGAAGTCTCTTCTAGGTCATAGAGCTCATGGACACCTTGGACTATCACTTGATGATATTTGCCTTGAATAGATACCAGTCCCTTATCAGAAAAAGAACTGTTAGGGTATATAAACAAAACTTTAAAAATAAAATATGTAAGAGGGGAAACAAAACTTTCAATCTAGTTCAAGCAGGGAATAGTACTTCTGAAACCTGTGAACTTGTTAGTCAAAATAAACATATGAGTCGATGTGTTGATTGATAATATAACATCCATTTTCACATCTCCTTATTTTGTTAAAGGCTAAAAATTACATTTTACCATCCTTTGCCTTCTGTTCCTCATTTGTCAGTATCTAGCCCGTCCAAGCAAAAATTAAATATCATCACCTACTATGCTTCTTTGAATGCATATATGGTGTTTGACATAGGAATCCATAAAAGTCTATCTGCCAACAAAATTATGTAAAATGGACAAAAATGTCTGATTTCGGATTAGTCCAATTAAGCTCTTATGCTCAGTATATTTACTTTTCTGAAACAGAATCTCTGAATATTGGAGAAAGAATAAACATTTGTGAAGTAGAACAACTAGCAACAGAATTAGAAGAGATCACAGTCAGCATGAGTCCATTAACTCACATATCAAAAGCTCTATTAAAACAGTTTTCATCACTTCATAGCACAATGTTCTAAAATATTTTAGTGGAACACGTTTTGTAAAACATGTCTTATACTTCCTGGAAGTTCCTCCCAGAATTTGCCCTAAACCAGGACACTTCCCTAAAGAAAGAAAGAGTTTAAAATATTTCATAAATAGGTCTCCATTTGACCTATTAGCTGGAATTCTATGACTATTACTGCCAAAAGGGTTATGACTGCAGATAAAATATAACTATAAAAGCAACAAACTTTGGAACCTGTTCTGTAATTAGTTGCCTGAGGTTCATTTGCTTTGGTGTATTTGTCTGTGACTGAGGGACAGCATACATCTTACCACAGGCTTCACATCTCATAAAGGATTAATTTGATTCCAGTGCTCAATACACCAAAAACACACTTGTGCATGGCATTACTGCTTTTCAGGGAGCTTCAGATACATCAGTGGCTACTCTCTTCTATTTGTCAGGAAGGAGAAGACCAGGATACTCTAATTTTGTTGCTGAGAAAGCAAGAAAACAACTTTCCTTCTGATAAAACTAGGATAATTATGTTTCTATCTATGATGGTCAAGGGTTCTCAGGAAACAAACCAGAGCCTTACTTTCTTGTATTTCTTACAGCCTGACAAATGACCAGATTCTTACTTTTTCCTTATTTACTTGGCTGCTTGGTATAAGGTATATGAAAGTAGATCCTGAATTGTCATCTCTACTATTCTCCAAACCAAGCAACTGAAGAACATATGAAGTGCCCATGAAGATGAATACTTATGAGCTGCATGTTTAAAACCACAGCCTGACAGTACTGTAAAAAGTTGTGAATTGTAGACCACAACTACTATTGCATTCCTATGTTACACCAAACTGAATTTCTGCATATTATGACAACAATTTTAAGTATACCTAGCAATCTATAGGATCCAGTCTACAGTATCCCAACCCTAGACATGTGAGATGAATAGTATCTCTCAAAACAATGGAGGTAGAAAATTAAAAGTGATTTAACTATGGCTTGATTTTTAACCCCGCCACTGATGTTTGGGGACTGTACATCTGCCCTCCTCATTGAAAACAAGTAGGATCAATGTTTGCTCCTCTGCTAGCTATCTCTTTCTGAGTCATTCATGGAATGACAACTTGCTACTCTCCATTTCATCTGCTGTGCTACAGTGATCAGCAGCACCTGTGATAGGTCCGTAACTCACAGCACAGTGCAGTTTTTTGGTGTAAAGACGAAAAACACAAGAAAAAGAAGCTGGTAATTTCTGACTAACCTTCAATCTTATGACATCCATGGTGCATCCAGTCTTATCTTTCACATTTTTCTCCCATAAAAGATTCTATAAAAAGAAAAAGTTGTTTTCGTAAACAAAGTGGCATGGGATGAGTTACATGAGCTACAATGATTTTTTGAGTTGACAGTGATGTATTACTAACCTGAATAAAGAGATTTAAGTTTTCTTCCTTTATATTTCCTGGAACTTCAAATGTTACAGTAATTATAGCCTGCAAAAGGCAAGATACACTTATTATTACCACACTGAATAAACACCCCATAACAGTAATTTCAAAAAGTATTCTTTATAACTTGGCCTCATAAAAAGGCAAGTATATGACAACATCATATTAAAAAAAAAACAAAACTCTATTTCTGTTCTGCTCTAATTTGCTAAATTAAGCTCTACTTTTTGTTTCTGTTTGGGTGTGCACTTATAGGGCAGACACGATGCCTTGAACAGTTTAGTGCGATTAGCTGCAACCATGCAATTCTTTGCTGTAGAGACTACTATGATCAAGCTTTCAAATATGGTTAACAATGCTATTTTTTTGGCTTACCAATCTTGATGACAATACTATCAGACAAAACATAATCAACACAGTTTTCATAAAAGGCAATCTGTATTTGCCTTGTAAAAAAAAAAGCTGTTTATAAACAGACTATGTAGGAACAGATTCAGAAAATCAAGAAGTCTCAAGTCAAGTTTTGTGCCAAAGCAACTGCCAACTAACTGCTCAGGATCAATTACCAAAAGAAAATATGAAAATAAATCATGTAGTTTAAAATTAACAATTTATTTAAAGACTAAATAATGTCTTATTTTTGTCACTATAACTGCTCAATGGTTTGGAAGAACAGAGAGAGAATTCCTTCCTGCAATGCTTTCAAAGGACTACCTTCTGACTAGTCTAAAATTAAGGAAAAAAAAATTAAAGCCACAAGCAGCAAATGTTTGTCTAATGACCAAGTAAACTTATCTAAACAACCAAGAGCTAACACTCTGAGCAGCTTCAAAACACGTCAGACCAAAGTTCACTGTGCTCCAAACACAGTGCAGTTTGTTTCTGCTGACCTTCAACATGAAGATAATCAGCACACTTTGTCTTACAACAAGGACTTGCAGCCTACTGTGAGAAGTGTTCTGCCCTCATTATGCCTCAAATGTCTCAACAATCATCTTAAATATGTGGGTGTTAAACTAAACACAGATACTAACAATGAATTCTGTCAAATGGCTACACACTACAAAACTAACAATAATCTCCTTAATAATATACACAGGAATACTGTAATTCATAACATTCAGGAAGGATTCTACTTAACGTTTCCATCTACTTTAGGGATCTATTAAGATTCTATAACTGAGCATATTTAAGAATTTTGACTAAACAAAAACTATCAGTATTGTCATTGTAATTATAATTAAGCATGAACTGATTTTGCATTTAATCTGTAGTTCCAAAATTAAATTATTATTGCCTTTTCCTGTTTCCAAGACTAGCAACTTCACAGTTAAATTATGCAGTTTAAAAATAAAAACACAGGCATTGTATGTATCATATTTTAACCTGAAAATTCCATTTATTATAGAAACCATCTGCAGAAAGCTCACTTTTCCAAGACACCTTAAAAAAATAGAAGTTTTTACTTTTTTGCAGCCTCTGAGGTGACTCGTGGCCTATGGGTGAACTCCACCCACCTACAGACACCCCAAGGAGGACTGTGACCCACAATTCAACCAAAGGGATTTTGTTTTGGATGGAAAACCTACAGAACAGACTGGCTACAAATTTAGGACTTGTTTCAGCAAATACCTAAAAAAAAAAAAAGTGGTTCTATTTGGTTCACTAATACTCTCCACGTGAATCAACAAATGATATGACTTTCTGGAGCACTGGAAGCCTATAAGCTATTTTTAAAAGTGAGACTTAATATAGCCATTTAGAATCTATCTACAATAAAGCACATTCCTTTTGTGTAATCTAGGTCATCTTCCAAATACCATAGAACACATTACTCCCTAACTGAAACCTTCTGAAACAGTAACAAAATTAGCATGCAATATTGAACAGCTCTGTTGTTGCAAAAACATCAAAGCAGTATTTTTGGTAATTACCTTATCTAGATGTGCATGTGTTGTCTTTACACGCTCAAGTTTTTTCTGCAAACTGAAAATAAGTAAAGTTAAATGTCACATTTGAGTAGGATTGGCAAAATGTCATTATTTCAAAATTTTAAAAATTCCAGTATTGCAGAGCAAAGCTGAAATATCAAAGATAGACTATATATTCAGAATAAGCTTCAACAGTTAATTAATTTTTAATCTCAAAATAGAAATGTTTAATTATATTTGTCTGATATGGTTGCTTTTCAAAGCATAAAGAGAATTACAGTCTTGATTTGCAATATCTTCAGCATTAAAAACATTTATATTTCAATGAACACAAGACCCTTGATACTTCTTTCTGCAAAAAAGGCAAACCACATCATTGAAACAAGCAAGAAAAAATAAACCACTAGAATTTATCAAGTGAATAGATGCTCGTTTTTTAAAAATACTTTACAATTATTTGAAAATCAAGAAGAAAAGAATGTACAAAGCTGTTGCTTGAGAGAACGAAATCTGTAACACTAATTGAAATACTGTATACCAGCTTCCACTTCTCAGCTGTACAGCTTACTTCTATTATGCAGTGTGCCTGCTAACTTAAAACAGCTACTCTCTACTCAATAAGACCCTAAGTTCAAGCTCTACTTGGGAACCTCTCTTGTAAATTAATATTTAGGGTCTTACTGCATCTTTTCGTTTGATAATTGCATTGCAACTTTAGATTTCACATCCACATCTGTCTCAAATAATCAAGGCAGGACAAAATTTCTTCAAATACCATCTTCTGTACTGTTTCAGTTTTCTCTCTATATTATGAATAACACACAGAGAAGAAATACCGTAGCACAAGTTACTATGATGCCCTCTGCCACTTTAGAGAAGACTGCCCATTAAAGTCCCTCCTCCTAATTTGATGAAGCCCTTATGGTGGGAAAAAAAGGCACTATCTGCTACAGAAGTAATATTTCACATTCCTACTTCTCCTACTTCCTTTGCTTTGCTGTCTTATTCTTATACTGCCCTTCACAGAATCCAGAATTCATGATGTGTTTCCAGTGACTTCAGGGTATATCCAGACTACAAGGCTCTATCACACAGTCACACCAAACAAATGATGTATCTGTCTGCTGACAGAAATCCTTCCTGCAATGTGCCATTAAAAGAAAAAAATTATTTATCTACTGGTGTGTATTTGTGTTCAAGTGGTGTTGGATGCAAAGTTTTTCTACTCAGGTGATGGCACTGAAACCACCACTAATATTTTATGTAAGAATTTCTGTGTCTAGGAACTAAAAACAGGGTAAGCAATTTTGCTGTGCTGAGTTCAAACATAAACAAAATAAACCGAATTTTATTTAAGTAGTCTACAATCTTCTTGGTAATTTAGAATTTGTCTTTAAATGCTGATGTTTTAGAGTGTTTCCTCTGTTTTAATACCAAATATTGAGAAGCTCAAAGTAACTGAGTGAGATAAGAGAGAACACTAGATTGAGGAAAGCAATAAAGATTTTTTTTGTCAGTTCCTTAAGAACTTTCTCAGATCTGTGGAGTGCAGCAAACTAGTAAACTTCACAGAACACCACCTAATATTACAAGTAATCAGATCTAACTGTGAACTGCTGTTAACAGGAACAATCTTTTTCTGGTTCACATCTTTTTACTGCTTTATCTCTGCTGTGTGGCTCCAGCATGAGTCAATTCAGTTAGCTGATTCATTATAAGAACTTGGAACATGGATTTATGATCTGGCTTACAAACTAATAGTTATCTATTGCCTCTAAAGGATATACCAGTCTCCTTCCTCCCTTAACTTTGTTTTGGACGCCTAGTTTGGTATTTCGCTGATGTTGCCATTGGTAGAAATCCTGAAACAAACACTACAGTATTTCACTGATTAGACAAAGCCAATGCCAGCAAAAAAAATACAAAACCTATCATTTTGATAGTACCGTACCAGTTCAGAGGGAAATCTCACAAGCACATGATATCTAATAGATGTTACTAATTTGCATGTCCTGCAATTTCTCCCTACTGAAGAATGAAGGTGATATTATCCTCCTTTTCCCTCCTTTACTTTATGATTGCTCCAGTACTCCTCACTCCCTTTGCTGTTCTTCAGGTTTTTCTGTTCATACAATGAACAGAAAAACCTTTCCCCCTTCCTTCCCATTTTACTCCTGCACCCATCCAGGATGCTGAATCATGCATTCAGCATTTAAAACCCCAGGAATGACAAACATAGTTATCAGAATTTCTAGAACCTTTTTGCTGTGGAACCTCAGTCCCTCATTCTTTTGTGTGAAATCTACAGAGGCCTCCATTTCATCACAATACAAAGGAGAAAAAATTTTGAAATGCTTTAAAAGAACCAGAGAAGTGTACAAATCTACTCTGATACTAAACCAAAACTCGCATTTTGGGGAAAAACCCAACCAACCACAAACTCTGGCTCATTTAGCTTTATAAGGTCAAAAAAGTTTTTGCAGGCATTTGAAGAAGAAAGGAATTCCATATAATATTACCACTTATAAAGCAGTAATTTTTAAAATGTGGCTATCCTGGTCTAGACAGGACAGACTAAACTAGAAATTCTAAGAGAAACTCTGATGCAAATTTGAGGCAGGATTTCAGTGCATCTGTTTCATACATAGGTATTATTTTCTAATAGAAGAGAAGAAAATTATCACCATACCTTACTCCAGATAAACTGTCAAAAGCATGTAGGTCCAAGACATTAGAGAGATCAACTCTAAAGAGAGGGGGAAAAAGGAAAGCTTTGTATTTTTCATGTATTTAAATGTCAGGTTTTAAAGGTGTTTACTGACACATATATTTCTTTTCTTGTCTATAAAATTAATGCCATTAATACTTAGCCTTATTTTTGGATATCAGTGGTTGGTACTGTCTTCTACAAGAAAATGCTGTGTTTAGTTACACAATAACATGTAAGCACAGAAACAAAATTTTTAAAATTTTACTGTTTTACAGTAAAATGCAAAGTATTTCCAAAAGTATGGTAAAATCCCTTATTCATTATGTCTGAACTAAAATTTATTTTCCCTGAAGGGGAAAAGGAGCCTTGAGCCTGTCAATACAGACACAAACCCCCGGAATACATGTAGCTTATACTGATACACTGTTAGCAAACAAAACTGAAACAACTTTATGAGGGAAGCACTACTACTAGGAATTTCAACTCTACAATTTGAAACAGACAAATAAGAAATGTAATACAGAATAGGCAGTACCAATCATATCTGCTTACAAGAATGGCTACCTATAAATTTGCATAAGAAACTTTTCTTTACAAAGGAATACGGACTACAGATTTCACTGCTAATAGCAACTGACAGCTTTTCAGATTATTTCACAGTTAATGACATGGGGCTAAACAAAAAGAACATGACGGGAAAAAAAACCCCACCTCTGGAGTACAACCAGAATCATTAAACTTTTACATTCAACAGTAGTTGTACCAAGCAGTTTCTAAGAGGAAAGACTTACAATGGAATACACAAACAATTCCTGTGTAAAATTCATGACCAGCTAGCTCAGTGTCAGTTGTTCTCAGCAGTATTCTAAAAAATCACATAGTAACCCTCCCTTTTAAGTGTGGACTTTTGAGGGACAAACCCCTCTTAAAAAGGGTATGTCCTCAAATAACATGCCAATAAATTAATTTTGGGTTGATTTCACATTTGGAATATTTAATAATGGAAGAGACTGTAGGTGTCATTTACAAAAGAATATTTACAAGTAACAAAAAGTTGTCACTGAGGACTGAATCTGAGGCCCACTTTATCTCATATCCAAAACATAGTGCTAGCTGGCATCAGACACCATAAAATATGCAAAGAGATCACATGTTGGATCTCCCCCTAATGGACATTTAAAACACAAATAATGTAGTTCAATACCTTATTCAAAATTGATCCTATATGATCACCCAACAACAGCAAGTATTTTTCTCTACAATTTCCAACTACATTTGACAATAACTTTAAAAAGCCAAGTATACTCTATTATGACTATTACCTTCCCTTTAAATTTGCTTAAATCAAAAACCTCTATTTTACAAACACTGACCACAATAACCCAATAATTGATTTAAAAGCGCACAGATCAGTCCTAGCAGTCTGGAAGATGTACTGCTCTCCTAATGCTCCTGGGAATACAGAATCCATTTAAGTCCTTACTAAAGAAGAAATCTGAGTCAGAAGTTCAATTAAAATAGCAAAAAACAGTGCAATGATTTTTTTTTTTTTTTGTTCTTGTAACTTCCTTCCACTGCTTTCAAAGTCATTTTGTAGTAACAACTTATTTGCAGTAGCAATGAGAATAATATTTAGGGTGACACAATTGAAGGGAAACACTGTAGTGCACATACCCAATTATTAGCTCAAAACCAACCTGGCTGTGCAAACTGCTCTTCAGTCACAAGGTTGGTTGACTGTGTATCTTTGTGGCCAAGAAGGCCAAGGGTGTCCTGAGATGCCTCAGTAAGAGCACTGCCAGCAGCTCATGGAAGGTAATCCTGCCCCTCCAGTCAGCTTTAGTAAGGCTGGACCTGGAGTTCTGTGCCCAGTTCTGGGCTCCTCAGCACAGGGAGACATGGAGCTCCTGGAGGGAGTCCAGGGGAGGGCAAAGATGTTTAAAGGACTGAAGCACCTCACTGATGAGGAAAGGCTGAGGGAGCTGGGCCTGTTTAGGCTCAAAAAGATGACTGAGAGGCGACCTTCTCAGTGTATAGAAGCATCTGAAGGGAGGGTGGACCAGGCTCTCAGTGCTGCCAAACAGGACAAGAGGGAACAGGCAGAAACTGACACACAGTAAGTTCCACTTGAACATGCGCAAGTACTTTACTGTGTGGGTGATTGGAACAGATTGCCCAGAGAGGCTGTGGGCTCTCCTTCATGGGGGATATTCAAAAAACATCTGGACACAATCCTGTGCCATGTGCTCTGGGTTGACCCTGCTTGGCAAGAGGGTTGGACAAGATGACCCACTGTGCTCTCTTCCAACCTCACTCATTCTGGTATTCTGTGACATGAACATTAACGAAGAAAAATATAAATTAGAAATACATTTTTACTTCCTCAAAAAAAAATTAGATGCTTATTCATAAAATAAATATTGGATTAAATACTTCTAATTCAGTAATTTTCCTTTAATAAAGCTGATTTAATAGAACACTTTAAACTGACACAAAAGAAGCAGGATCTAGTACCTAGTAATAGTGGCCATTTAATACCTTGATCTTTGTGTCTCTAGAATTTTAACAAGTCCATTTATTGACCTAAGACAAAACAGAAAAAACATTAGTTAGAAATAATATAACTGTGATATATTGTTTGAATATGTTAACCATGGATAGCATCATGTGAAATAGCATCCCAACTCTGTTATCAGCTTGTTAAATAACTGTCAGATATGGGTTGAGATATTTGGTTTCCACAAACAGCTGGGGAACTTCAAGAGTTCTGACAACAAGATACTACCAGTGAGAACAGCATTTTCCTATCCAAAGCTATTCACAATACACTCTGCTCAGTCTAAGCACTTTTATTTTCATATTTAAAAAAACTAATACAGTTGTAAAGCATTTTAAAATGTTAATGTTTAATTTGGCTTATCATGGTATTGATAGAAAAGAGTAATGTCTTCGATCATTAATTTGATCCAGACCATTGGTTCATCTGCTCCCATGACAATTGTTTGGGATTTCCTCCATTTATCTTTCCATTTGCTAGTGAAGTCATATTTACCAGCAGATTTTTTTTCCACTTCTGCTAATTCTCAAAAAATGGCATCAGCTGCTCAGAAATGTAAAAACATAAACGCTTCAGACAAAGGTCTGTCTTTAGTAAACAACATCCAATCTTACCAAGATAGACAAAATGCTAAGATTGTGTAAGTACATAGAAGTACTGAAGTATCTTTCACAAGACACAGTCTCTTTTCTCTTATAAGCTTATCAATTTTGTCAATCTAATAATGAGATCTAATTTCTATTCTAACAGCAGTAAAGAAGTAACTGTGTTTAAATTAATTTTTGAGGAAGTAGTGTTACAGTTATGCCAAAAGTTTCATACCTCACAGACGTTCTGACTTTATTCAATTCTTCTTCTGAAACCAAATCTGTTTTATTTATGATTATAAGATCAGCTAATGCAACCTGCCTATGTATTAAGAAAAAAAAGAGAGAAAAAGACATCACTAACAAACAAGTACTTTATCTGTAAGGCAAAAACATTACCTCTCCCATGGCCCCAAAGGATAGTATGAGCATTGTTACAGAAGAGCAAGCATTAATCAAACTAGAACATGATGGAGAATGATTAAAGTACTACTGACTTCTCAATATGTCCCCTAACAGATCAAATCAAGGCTTTCTAGATTCTTTTATGTCAGGGTTGTTTTGTTTGTTTATTTGTTTGGATTTTATGTCATGTAATCCAAAGTGCTTAGTGATTTAACAACTTTACAAATCCCTATTTGTCAGTGAGATTATATCCTTATGTGATCCTTGTAATGAAATACTTGAAGTTTCTTTGCTTTATCAAGACTTCAACTGTTACAGTAACCCTTAATTATTGTGGCTCCACATTTATTAAAAGTATTCTTCTATCTCCAGTTCTGCTTCAAGCATGACAGATATTAACATGAAACTTTTAATTCCCCCAACAAGGGTGCTTCTCATTCACTTAAATAAAATCCTATCACTATTAAAATAGAAAAGTCCATTCTTGGCAGAAAGATCAAATGAACCATGATGTTACTTTTCCATATTTTACCTCTTTACACCAATCTACCACAGTTTAAGCAATGCAGGAGAGAAAAGCCTTATAAAAGAACCCATTTCCTATGAACTTTTATACAGTGCAATTCCCAACTTGATATGTAAAATTAATTTCTACATCCATACCGAGATGCTTCATTAATAAGGCCTTCTGGTTTCTCCTCTGTCAAGTGCTAAACAAAAATTAAAAGAATTGGATTAAACATATTCAAATTAAATTTAAATTGATTTACAATGAAAGAAAGCCAAATCCAATTCAGTTGAGGTCTGTTTTTTGACAAAGTATTGAGGAAGATGGCATCCAGAATCTTTCTGTTAAATGATAGTGAAAAAGTACATTTATATATTCATCATTACAGGGATTTATAATTAGCTTAAAGCAAACTCTTCTAATTGATTTTATTATTAGAATGCTAAAGAGTTGGAAAACTTTATAATATTTAATTACTTTTCAGCTTTACAATGAAGTAAAAAAGTTACCATAACATGCAGTAACAATGAAAAAATATATCCAGAAGAAAATGAAGGCTCAGTTATTTTACAAAGGAGTGTGAACTCAACTCACTAACAAAACACAGGCCACGCTTGCAATACAACATTTCTTATATGAAACTTCACATTTTATTTCCTCTGAAGACTGTACAAGACAAACTGTATTTTGATAGTAAAAACTGGTAACTTTTTCCAGGTTTGTATGAATAAACCACTGCTCTTTGGCAAGTCTGTCCAAAATCAGAAGCTACAGGAGTTTCAGTATCATCTGCACTTGTCTGCCCAAGCTAGTGTCTTCACAGAAGAATTAGTGGAAGGGAAGAAAATACCTGCATCTCAAGCAGCAGCATAACATTTAGCTAGACAAAGGCTTACTTAACTTAGGCACAGCAACAGACTACACTGAAGCAGCAAAGGTCTAGCTACAAGTCATTTTCTGCCCACTCTGCCATGGAGGCAGCAATCTCTAAGATAGAAATGTCACAGACATCTGGAGGAAGAAACACTTCAAACTGGTGCTGTAATATTAATAAGAACTTGCCACTTATGTTTACACCTCTAAAAAAGTTAAAGTCCTGTGCACTACTTCATCAGCTCTAAATCTACCAGGAATATTACTTTAAAATCTCAGTCTCAAGTTAGAGAAATAACAAATTGTAAGTGGAATCAATTGTCATGGGAAATTTACAGCTTTCTAAAAACCTAGAAAACTTTTTTTTCTTTATTGGAATTACCAGGTATCTAACAGTATTTTACCTGTAGAAAAGCAAAAATAGGTTATTGCATACTGTGAGTGTATCATGTAAAAAGAAACAAAACTATTTCCTAATTGTGCACAACCTAAGCAGAGAATAACAACAAGATGACTCTCAGGAACCACTCCTCTAACCTCTTCTTTGTAATCCTCTGTGTATTGATTCTATTCAATTAATGTTTAGATTTGTTGCCCTGAAAAGATCAAATGTCAGTAGTGCAGATGTCAGGTCCTGGAAGTTGAGGACTGCAACTTCAAGCTGTCCAACTGTTTGCCCTCAATTAAAGAAATGAGTATTTCAGATTGCTATGTGACAAACCTGTTAGATTGATAACCCATGGTATCAATTAGCATGGGGATGGTGGTATGGTTGGTCACAGGGGATGCTTGTCAGCTTTTCTCGTGATGGGTTGGTTCTTTGAAGCATGACATACTTAAATTGCTGCCCATTATCTCAATGCCATTACCTGTACGGCTTTCAAAGTTCTTTGAATAATAAGCAGCTGTTGAGGTCAGGCTTTGCAATCAGAGGAACTAAACAAGTTAGCAAGTCCTTCTATACCGAAGTTTACTTAGTACACAGCTAAGAAAGTCTGAAGTTCCTACTATTCTGTGCAGATGTCAGTGTTTTACAGGTTTACTGATTAGATTATGTATATTTTCATTAAGGTGCCAAAGGTAATAGTAGGTAGAAAATTTAAATGTTTCAAAACATTTTTGCGTTGTTTCTGTTCTGTTACTAGAAAGTCTAGCATTCTAAACTTGTTTTCAGTAATAATTTAGTGCTGCTGTGTGCAACACAATTGTATTTCATCTAAAACAAGAATTCAGCACTGCATGAAGAAAAAGATAAACAGAACAACATTTTTGCAAGCAATACACAATATAAAACACATCTGAATTAATATGAGGGAACCCAGCTGAAAAGGGGCTGACCTAAAACATGATATCATTTCTTGTGATAGTTGAGCTCATTTAGAAGACGATGACTGCTTGGAAGGGCAAATCACCCCCTTCCCCCCACTCTTCTACCAACTTCTCCACAAAAGTTCTTGCAGAACACCATGAACTTAACTTGCCAATTGCTATGAGGCTCCATTTGTTCTGTTCTAGTCCAAGACAAATCAATGAGAGAACAGGACTGCTAACCTGAATTACCCTTTTGGTAAATCTAATCTGATACCCTTTTTGGTTTTTTTTACCGAATTTACCCTTTTGGTAAATCAGCTATCAGATAAGCACAAATGAAAGGAGAAACCCAAGTAATCCAAACAAAAAAACCCCTCTTACACAGGAAGAACTACTCTCTTATTTTTAAACCATTATTCTTCAGTTCTCTGAGCCATTTTCAGCCATTGTAAATGCAGAAATATTACAAACACTTTCACAGCATGGAATTTCTAAATTATTATTATAGATGGGTAATGTACTAACTGGCTCCTGCAATTAAAGGATGAATATTACGTGTATGTAAGAGAAGTTCTATTAATGTATAGTTACCTTATTGTGATTTGTTCTCCCCATAGTCCCCCTTTCCCCCTAAGGTCCTTCTCCTTATTCAGTCCTTTTGTTGTATTTTGTTAAGGTTTAATAAACCTTTGAAATTTTAAAAGGGAGCAGCATTTCTCATAATGATGAAGGCATTTTTTCATATGGTCACTTTTTTTAATCCTGCAAAATCAATACCCAATCAAAGCAGTAACCTCCTAAGTTATTAAGTTGCAAATAGTTATATTTACACCCACCTATTACCAAAAAAAAAAAAAAGAAAAAGAAAAAAAAGCTGAACTATTTGAATTAATCACAATCTTTGCTGACCTAACCTCACTGTTCTATTTGTCTCTTCTTACATTATACTTTATATATAGATTACTCCAATACCTGCTTTTTTCGTCTGCTTCCATATAACATTTTAATGTGAAGCAGTACCAGGACACCTGTGCTCTCATTTCTCCCTGCCACAGCTACCATTACATTAGTACCCTTCCCAGGCGGAGCCCTAACTCACTTCTTACCACACTGGTACAAGACATCTGCTCTTAGTCCTCTCCTTTCAAGTAACACAGACCAGTGACCAATTTCTCCATTGTTTTTACAGCAATCCAAATGCCTATTTGGATTAAAAGCAACATTCCTGAGTGAAGAGATAGAACTAGAAGAAACCAAGTACTTTGCAACCTAGCATCTCTTGTCACACCTGCTGCTGTGTCTGTAAGAATGTGAATTCCTGTGAGTATCAGTACTTTCTTGTGCCCATCCAAAAGATAGTAATAATGAAATATGTCCTCATTTAATCTAAGAATTACAGCTATTGTTAAATTAATTAATCCACATGAACATAACTGCAATAGCTGTTCTAATGCTGCAGTTTTAAACAATGTAACAAATCTAGTAATTTACCTGCAATCCATGCTTTGCATCAACAACAGACACAATACCTAAAAGAAAACAATAAAATGGAATAGAAATGTGCTAAATGCAACTGACAGTTTAACAACTTGCAAACCTCCTGTACAAAGGTAACAATATCAGCACATTTACAACTAGTTATAATAAACTGGAAGCACTGAAAGTATGTGAACATTAAACTTGTTACCTAAGTATTTTTTTATTAATTGTCTTATCTGTCGTAGTAAAATGTCTACAGAACCAGGTGAGATAAACTCTAAGTAGATGCCTCATCTTGCACAAGAGGAAACTGGCTGAGGTATGCTTTTACAGAATATTGAAACAAATTAAGGGACTGACTGATGCATGCACCCATTCTGATGGTAAATGACCAGGAATTTGCAAGTCTCTGGCAGAAACTTAGGAAGCTCCTTCTTATTGAACTCAACGTTTCCTTCTTTGGTTAGATGGGTATTTTACAGACTGACCAAAATGTCAGTAGGGCATTTTTTTAGGCCAAGATTTTTTTCCTACATTAAAAAAATTGCTCTTTAACTACATATAGTGATGACTTATCTTTCAGTAATCTCAGGTTTTTATTAGAACACAGCAAATATTAGCGCCAACGAGTACAATAGGTGAAGAAAGCAGAAAACAAAGGCAGAAACATCCAGGTGTTGACAATTTATGAATTCAGAAAAACAGGAAACCCTTTAGGAAACACTGCATTTCACTAGAAGGGGAGGAAGGAAGAAAGAGGAAAAAAAAAAAGCAAGCTGTAATATTACTCCTAAATGACATTTTATAACATCTAGCTAATGAGATTTTCCCCTTATATCACTGTCAAGAGCTGTCTATATCTTATCCCTTAGAAAAGCATTAAACAACTTTTGCTGGCTTTTGCAAGACTGAGCAGCTCCCCAAGTAAATAAACAATGATCAGAATAAGCAAGGACACCTCTGTGATCAAATCTGCCAGTGTGAAAACCAAGTTCATACATTTCAAGTATTTTCTCAAACCTTGCCTTAAAATACCAATAATACATTGCTCTAAATCCAGATATTAAACGCCAATACACAGGAAAAAAAGCTTGCACTTACCATCAAGATAGATGTCACTTCCCAGCTCAGAATCAACCCAAAACATGGAGGCCACAGCTCCTACGAAGTGTAGTATACATACAGTTGCAAAATTGAGGTTTTTCCAGTAAGCTACCAACACTGAGGTATTTCATAGTAAAACTCTATTTGCAGTGCTAACAATAAGATCAGTGACTAAAGTCATTCCAGCACCTAAAACTGTCCATGTGAAGTGATATGATGCAGTCCTTCAAACACCACTCTGTATCAGACCCAAATACCTGTCAGCTGTTCTAGTGCTTACTCAGGCAAGATATAGCAGGGATCACAACATGAAATCGTTTTCTGGTATCTATTGATTTTTTTCCAAAAAGCTTAATAGTTTTCCAATTTGACTCAAACAGAATTTGTGTGTAACAGAGGCCAAATCAATGTCCTGTCTTTTGAAGAAAATTACTTTATAATGACAACTATTTAGCTTTGAGCTGGAAAGCACCAGTCTCCTAAAGGGGAAACAATTGAATTTCTGATAAGAATTTCCTTCCCTCTCCATCTACAACAGATTTTTAATGTGGATGGTTTAGAGAAAACTGTTTTGGATAGCTATTCCTAACATGAGATCAAGTTTAAACACCTTTTTTATAATAAATACTACTAAAGAGCACAGAGATTTTGTAAAATCTATTATTGCTCTTTAAGAAGAATGTACTAGTCTGTTTCACAGTATATTTTACAACTTCACAAAATATAAGGCCTACCACAACCAGTGTAACAATACAACAGATGCTAACTATTTAGACTTAAAAAGAAGAAATGTAGAACATCAAAAGTGTATTGAAAACTACTAGTTTCAGAGTATGCTTCTCTTTGCTAAGCCCAGTGTCTTCCCTAAGTGGAAATATATTTTAGCTGGATTTCTACTAAGCTTTAGATTCAACTTAGACTAAGGTCAGCAAACAGAACTCAACCAAACACAACCTCATATCTGCACCTTGAATCAATTCATTGGAGTCTGTACCATCACCAAAGCATAGGCACCTGACACTTACCACTTAATATTACAACTGTCAAAGTGAACTAACTGGTGAGCAAATAAGCAATTCATAAAAACAGAATCATTATCATGGTTATGAAAATTGTAATGTGAACTACCTGGATCTGCCAAACCAGTTGTTTCTAACAATATATAGTCAAATTTTCCTCTCCTTTGCATCAGGTTCTCAATTGCTTTCACACCATTGTCCCTGTAAGAAGAAACAATTAAACCTGAGAACAGAGAAAACAAGCTGAAGTATGTATTTAAATGTATCTTCTGATGCAGAACACAGTGTCAGTATCATCAAAGCAGAAGTTCTGAGACAGGACGTTTGCAGACTTACAGTCTGCAACAAAAATTTAGTTATCTACTGGCACATTATTAGGCAAATTTTAGTTTTCTGCTTCATTTTAGTCTAAAAATAGCATTTGTCTAATCCCACCAGGTTTGTTTTCAAACACTGAACAACCTGTAAAGGACAGTAGGGCTGTGTAGATATGGAACTATTTGGTTTGGCAGCTGATATTACAGAAATAAGGGGTGAGGTAGAAGTGAAGCATGCTGCCCTGCTTTTCTACCTCACCTACACCAAGATTAGCGTGCCATTTACTTAAATTAGAGCTGATGAAATCAGCCTAAAGCAGAAATGTATAGCATTTTTAAAAGAAATCACATATAAAACACAGCAGCATATAAAACAGCATATAAAAACAATAAAAAAACCAATGTATATAAAACTTTCATGCTTCTCTTAAGACAGCGTTCCTTATACCCCAGAACAACAGAATCCAATAAGATCCTCTGTTTTCCACTTACTACCTATTAATATTTAAGGCATAAGACCAGTTCTCCCAAATTTTTAGGACAGTCCATGACCCTTATTTACAAACTTAGCACAAACAATTCAGTATTGCAACAAACAGGGTAAAAAAACATGTCAAAGGAACAATACTCTCTTGCTTTTTACCATGACCATCAGCTTACAGATTTGGATACTGTGTTTCATTAGGTCACAAAAGGTTTTCCATTCATCCTTTTTGATGAATACTATATTGAAGTAGTAACCAATGTGCAAAGAAAGAAGCAGACTAAGTGTTTTGTGAGGAAACTAGGAAACCCAAGTCCTAGTTCCAGCCTATCTGAGTCTTCAGCTCTCGACATGGAAGCATATTATACCAACAATAGAAGGATAGATCCCTCCTCTACAACATCTCCATGCTGTATAAGTTGGTATTTAGATTACTTTTCTGAAATACACCAAGCCCAAATCCAGTGGGCAGCAATAGGAAATAAATTTCTACCTCCCAAATTCCAATTGTTTCATCCAACAAAAGAAGTCTCAATCAATTCTACCATCAGTTTCAGGAATCAAATCCTGGATGTCTTCTCTCTTCCCCAATTCCCCACAATATACACTGGAAGAAATTGCACAGAGCTTGTACTCACTTTACTGAACAGCACAAGCAGCCATTTCTGAGCTCCAGCCATTCTTCATAGAGTTCTCCCCCTTGACTGATTGCCAGAGATTTCTCCAAGGCACTTCCTGAAAACACAAGTAGTGCTATATTTTTAATGTACAATCTTGCATGACAATGCCTGTAAGAGAGAGATATGTGGATTACATTCTTTTCTCCTGAGACCACATTTCTGACATGTTCTTAAGAAATTTGTATTTTCTATTTTATGAGAAATTTAAAAGCCAAGACAAAGCTCATTCCACAAAGATCAAACCCCACTGGATGATGGTACATCATAAGTGCCACAAACTTTGCTAAAAGAAAGGGATGTCTGCCTGTGCCTCCCTGTCAAAAAAAAGGCTCTGTCTGTACATTTTATTTCAGGCTGTGTGACCAGAAAAGCTACACACATCTTTATTGATGAAAACAAACAAACAAAGAGCCCCCCCACCAACATAGTATAAACTGTAAACAATCTAAGCTTCTGACTATGGTACAGATATGAAATTACAGCTAGAGCAATTAAAAGTTCTGAAAGCAAAGAGTTCAAAGAACCACAGCCATCAAGCACACATCTCCCCATTTTCCTGGTTCAGGATAATTTGTGATTTGCAAATGGCTGAGAGGAAAGGAAATTTTAAAAAATATTATCTACCAAGACATTATTTCAATTTCCATTTGCTTGAAACTGAGTGAGACAAATGGAGGTATAGCACTTCCAACAGGGTGATGTATTTATTTACTTTACTCTGAGGGCCTACATTTATGTGCAAAATAGATTAATGCATGTCACTATTTTATGAAAACCAGTAAAAAGACTTTCTGCCTTTCTGAAGACTATGAGGCATGTTAATAATTTCAGTAATGGATTTAAAATTACAACAGTCTCGATTTCCAGCAGTTTTATGTACTTGTCATTTTGTGGCAAAAAGAAAGATTTCTGCACATTTACATACCTTCTCCAAATTCATTCAGAATAACTGCTATTCTTTTATTATGCTGTTCTGTCAGTATGTAATTTAGAAGAGTTGTTTTTCCAGCTCCTAGAACACAGACCATATTTCTATTAAAATGTTAAAAAAAAAGTAAAATTTCAAATAAAAACTAAATACTGTTATGTATGCACATGCACACTTCAAGCAATTCTCTTCTAAACAGAAGTTTTCATTCTAATGTCCTACATTCTATTCTAATGATGTAGAAATTAATTTGTAGATATATTTCAACCCATAGAACTATCAGGACATTAAATTGCAGTCTTAAATGACTCACAGTTTTTCCATTCATTAAGTGTCAGTACTTGATAAACTTACAAGTTCCCTACCAGCTGGGCAGTTTTTTTCCTACAACACTAACTTTTATGCTTCTTTTAACAGAAGGTACACTTAATCTTCTCCCTCTTACTGCCTTTTCTCACCAGTTCTGCCATCAGTAACCACGGGTGTGCTACTAACTGCCTTTAAACAGGGCATTGTTAAAAAACGTGTTAAAAAACATATTTACAACACCACCTTAGGAGCAGTTTCATCCCATGCACAAGATCACAGAATTGTCAAGGCTGGGAGGGATCTCTGGAGATCATCTAGCCCAAAGCAGGAGACCACTACAACTAGGGAACCTTCCTTACTTGACCTTAAGAGATTTTTCTCTGCAACAGTGTGATGCAGTACAAAGTTACAATTTTCCGAACAGTGACTGCGATCCTAAATTTAACCAGGTCCTTACAGTCCATAACTGCGTGTAGCACACAGTAACCTTGCTGGTCGAGGGGTACGGGAAAAACGCCGAACCTCACGTTTTTCAGACTGCAACGCAGTCTGCATTTAACTGAGCCAAATATGTTGCACTGCTCTGACGCTAAATGACCAAGAGCCATTTGTCAACCGTGATCTGAACGAGGCGGCTCCTGAAAGCAGGGTGGTGGAAGCAGCAACCCTTTGGGTGCTCACACCGCTCCTCAGAGCGGCCCTGCAGATCCACCGGAGCGGCCGGAGGGCCCCGCGCTGCCCACCCGCCCCGCGGGGTGCAGGCCCCCCGCCGCCCGGGCCTTCCCGGCCCGCACGCAGTCCCTGCCGAGCGCCACCCCCGCTCCTCACCCAAGTACCCCGTGATGATCGTCACGGGGATCTTCCTGCCGGAGCCGGCATCGGTCAGCTCCGCGCCGCCGATCGGGACCAGGTCCGGGCAGTCCTCGTCCTCCATAAGCGCGGACGGCCTCGGCCCAGCCACCCCCACCTCCGGCGCCCCCTGCCGTCACACTCCTGACGTCGCTCGGGTGGGGTCACCGGAGTGACGTCACCGCGTGGCGTCACGCCCCGCCGCGCCTCGGCCGCAAGGGCACCTCCCCCGCGCGGGGCTCTGCGCAGGCGCAGTTCGGGGAGCAGAGCGGAGCGGAGCGCTCGCCGTGAGGGGAGTGTTGGTCCGCGGGCTTTCTGTGGGGCTGCGGTGTCTGTCTGCGGCGGCCCCTTGGTCCGGCAGGGACAGCGCAGGGCACACGGCACAGGCGTGTGTCAGGCGGTTCTTGAAAATCTCCAGTGTGGGAGACTCGGCACCCGCTCGGGGCAGTCTGTTCCAGTGCTCAGTCACCTGCACAGCAAAAGTTCTTCCTCACGTTCAGGTGGAACTTGATCCGCTTCTGCCTGTTGCCTCTTGTCCTACTGCCTGGCGTTGCTGAGAGGAACCTGGCTCCACCCTCTCGACACCCTTTTTCAGGCACTGTTAGGCCCCGATGAGGTCCTCTCTTCTCAAGGAGGTGTTTCTTCTTGAGTCTGAACAGGCTCTCTCAGCCTTTCTTTGTGAGAGACACGCTCTCCTTTACTCACACCTCTCTTGCTCTCCGTTGGACCCAGGAGCTCCACGTCTCTCGTGTCCTGAGCCCAGAACTGGACACAGCACTCCAGGTGTGGCCTCAGCAGGGCTGAGTACAGGGGCAGGATCGCCTTCCATGACCTGCTGGCAATGCCCTTCCTAATGCCCCCCAGGGTACCATTGGCATTCTTGGTCACAAGAACACACTGCTGGCTCATGGACAGTGTGTTGTTCAGCAGGACCTCCAGGTCCTTCTCTGCAGAGCTGCTCCCCGGCAGGGCAGCCCCAGCCTGGTTCAGACACAAAGAAGCACTGAAGGAGCCTCAGTGTGAATAACAAACATAGTGTGGGGTGCATGTGCTGTCATCTATCTGTAATAAAATAATCAGCAAGATTAATGTTGGCTTTCTCTGCTCTCCATGAGGAACAGTGAGGGGGCACATACCATGTGTAAGATACAACTACAGTTAATTTTAACAGAGTTATGTGTTCCCCAGCTTTTTGTGGGCCAGAGGTGTATCAAATAGGTATCACATTTCTCCATGTCAGAAGGTGTAAATGTAACAGCACTGGGAAGGCACAGACAAGTGATTGGCTTGATGCATGCTGATACGTGCGCACACCCAAAACCCAGGTGGGGTTCTCTGCTCCCGAAATCAGGTAGCACTAGTGGGAGTACTGCTATGGTAAAATATGCTGGGCTTCATCTTTGTACATCTTGTATGGCATGTATGGTACTGGTAATAAATGTACTTGGTATTTATTCTTGATTCTTTCTATACTTGTGTAGGTTAAAATATTTAATATTGATAATATTTGATGATGTTCCACTCTAAATAGTTGGCATCTCCTTTAGTCATTCTAATTTTAACAAGCATGTAAAAGCCTGATTGAAGAAATTATAAAATAATTAATTTAATCCATTGATTCAGCTTGTCCTTGGAGATACAGCCATATTTATTCCAACAATAAATCCACACAGCATATACATGCCGTTTATTTCTAGAATTTTAGAACCAATGCAGTATAAAATGCATCTTTTTGCATTCTTGTTTCAGTGACTCAGGTTACCTTGTATGATGCATCCTATTTTAGAGGAAAAATCTGATCAGCCTTTCAAGGCTGTATCTGGTAGAACCCTGCCTGGTGGTAGATGTTTTTGCTGTCCCATGCCTGCACAGCTTTATAAAATTTTGTTATTAAAGCATTGATTTAAAAAAAATTACAAGATTGTGTAAAAAAGGAGAAGGTCAGAAAGGCATTGGGAATGAGCAACTTTGCTTTGCAGCACATACTAAAATATGGATGTAAGCTGTCTTTCAAAATGAGACTATTTGTAATACTGAAATTTCAGTTACATGTCAGCGAGACATTTGGTATGGGGAAAGAAAGGTGATTAAACCAGTGTCATGGTTCCTTAAGTGGTTCTGCTTTTCATCAGCTCACATGATGCTGCTCATTATTTTTTTCTTTTGAACAAAATTACCTAAAACAAATACTATGGTTTCTGGGTTTTCTTTTGGTTTCTTTAAAGTTTATATTCAAATACTAGAATTTTGTTATAAGTGTTAGCTGTTCTTTCTTTTCTGCTGAACCACGTAATGAAGTCTACTTTGTAGAGACAGATGTAAAACCTGTGTATTTTAGTGTGGTGGCAGCCAAATGAGCATTGCCAACTTAAATCTGGGAGGCACAGTTGAAGCATTTTATTCTAAGATATTTGTAGACAAAACATACAACATCAGAAAGCAGTAAAGTGTTGCTGGGTACCAGGAAGTTGTGTTTAATTATTACTTCAGTTGACTGCACTTGAAATAACTTACTCCCTTTCATAATGCTAAAGATCTCAGTGTGAGCAAAGCCATTTTAATGATGGACCAAAGACTGATTTTAATGATGGAGTAAAGTGTTTAAGGCTTTAGCGGAGAATTAGGGAAGAAGGCTATAACAGGAAAATAAGGAAGAGCACCGCAACTTTTTAATTCCTGATCTAGTAGCAAGGGGAGCATGATCTGAGCAAAACAGCAGGAGAAGAAAATCATTGGTATTTCAGTATTATGTTGAATATGAGTCTTAAAGCACAATAGCCCTGTGAGGTTCCTGCATGGTACTACTAGTCAGTGTAGTACAATATAGTTCAGCAGCTCAGAGAAAGCAATTGCAAATCCATACAATGATCCCAGTTAACCTGCAAAACAATAAGGAAATGGATATTAAATTCAGTTTTGTGATCTCAAAATATAAATTAGTAGGCAGATGCATAACTTCAGTCAGTATGATTTGCATATTCCCCAGGGTACATTTACTTCTTTCTTGTCTGTTACCTGTTAAATTATTCCTATATTAAGTTATTTTTATTTTCTTATCTGTACTTGTATTGACAATTTCTCCTGACAAGACGACTTTATTTTTCTTTGAAGAATGCAGATTACTCACATGTCATTTAAGAGAAAGAAGATCTTACTTCAGCCAGTGCATCTGCTTTCTAACACTGCTACTTTTTATGGCTTATGTTCTCAATATGCTGTTATAATCTGAAACTTAGTGAAACTAGGAACATTAGAAAAAAGGTATGGTTTACAATCAGAATTTAAATATCAGCCACATCGAGCAAGTTGCCTTGTTGTATGTAAGAAAATTATGTCAGGAAGGCAAAATTTTGTGAATTGTTTGGAAAATTTTTTGAAAATTTGTTTCTGCTAGAGCTTTGTTCACTGTGAAAGTGAGCAAACATTTCTGCTTAAGAAACTCAGATGTGAATTTGGCCAGTAGAATTTGTATTCCTCCAGAAGAATTTGCACAGACAAGTGGAAAAAGAGGATATGCTTTTACATAGGCTGGTTTTCTTCTTTTAGACTCAAGGGTTTCATAAAAAAAAAAAAGGCTACAAAGTGATCTAAGTTCCCTTTCTTCTGCTTCACCAACACAAAACTGAAACTTAAACCTAGGAGTAACTTTGAATTTATTTTTAAGGGAGTTCACTATTTCATTGTCAATCTATTTAAAATATTAATAGAAATAAAAGAAAATTACACTCATTTTTCTGAGGTTTAGTCTACTAAATTTCATATAACATTTTTTGTTTAAAGCGCTTTTAACTGAATTACTTAGATTTTACTGGATACAGTTGAGATCTGTGACAGAAAAAACACTGAACTTGATGGCATGTCAGCTTCCTTTAAGGAAGGAGTGTCTGCCTGCACTGGCTACATTACACTCTTCTGATGCAGTAGAAGGTGGAATATGAGCAAGTATTAACAGGAATTGTGTCTTCCTGGCAGGTTGCAAACTGAGGTCATCACAGTTTTCCTCTTGGTGTGAACCTCCAGATATTTGATGGGGTCATCAAATCACATTAATTAATTAACAAATTCACCATACCACTGGTGTTTTTTTGCCAAGGATGAAAACTTAACATTATAAAAGCTATTGAGAAAACTCCCATGGATCTAATTCAATTTCTGGTCAATCAGCAAAGGTACATCCTCTACAAATAAGCAGATGACACTTAAGCAGGGCTTTGTTGGGATACAGGCCATGCTTGTGGTGGGATACGAAGTTGTGTTTAGCAGTGCTCATGGTGCCTTGATACTCAATCATGCAGTAGCATTCCTTACAGGGATAGTGCTGCCAGTGAAGAAGAAAAAAGATGTTTGGATATGTGTGCCTTACCAGAAAAAAAAATTCCTTGGTAGGTGACATGTGGACATGCCAACATGCCAATCATTGTTTCTTCCAGTGTTTCTTTAATCCCAGCCTGCAAACTCCTTCAAAACAATTTGCAGCGGTATCCATTCTTCCCAGGCACCTATACAGAACCTGTGCTGACATTGCCACCACTCAGCTGTTCTTTGCGGCTGGGCCCGCCTCTCCTTAGCCTGCCCAGTTACAGCGCCCAGCCAGCCATGGACCTAGCACCTCCCAGTGAGGAGCAGGAGGAAGACCAAGTTACAGTGAGAGCATTTGAAACCCAAGAAAAATTACAGGAAAGCATAAGTTATGACTGATTCTATGGCTGAGGTGGTGAAGCAATGATTAGGACTACCACTTGGGATGCACGTGTGTGTGACAGAAGGATGGGGATAAGGAATGGGGAATGCAAGTGTGGTTTACATTGTATCTAATACAACACCTAATAGCAGCTATTGACACCCAAGCAAGCTAGGTTTGGAACACAATGATCTGTTCTGAATTGCAGTGTTTTCTTCAATTTTGATTTTTGATGCCTTCACTGAAAGCTGTTTTGATGATTTTTGTTTAATCCTCTGACTGGGAAGATCTTGTTCTACTTCATGTTATAAAGGAGTGTTTATATTTCATTACCTTGAATTGGTAGGTTGGTTTGTTGCAGGAATTCAAACAGTAGTATTGGTTGATCAAAAAACTGGAGCACTCACTCTTACTGACCATATTGAATTGGATAAGATAGCTTAAAAATATCACTTCACCAGCTTCTCATCTGGTAGTGCTCCAATGGGTTAAAACCATGCAAACTTTCTTAATAAAAGTCCATTTTCCTCCTTCTTTTTTCCCCTTCAAAAAAGGCAATGTAACTGCTGACATAACAGATGAAATGAGTATTTGATAAGTTTTGCTGCTCCTATGCCACAGTAGGGTTCCAATAATTCAGTTCATCAGAAATTATCTAAGTGTTTGTTCTGTATCTGCTGAATATATATGCTGGTTTTGACTGGTTTGGCTGGGTTTTGGTAGAATAAATTTTCTTCATGGTAGTTGGTATGGATTTGTGCTGGAAGAAGTGTTGATAACACAGAACATTCTTGTTATTGCTGAGCTGCACTTGCATAGCATCAGGGCCTTTTCTGCCTCTCACCACACACAACCAGTGAGGAGGCTGGGGGGGCTCATGGAGTTGTGAGGGAGCACAGCCAGGACAGCTGACCCCAAATGACCACAGGAATATCCCAGACCACATGGCATCATGCTCAGCATAGAAAGTTGGAGGGAAGAAGAAACAAGGGGGGGCCTTTCAGACTGATGAAATCTCCTCCCCAAGTCACATGGCCCGTGCTGGAGCCCTGTTTTCCTGGAGATGGCTGAACAGCCACCTGCCCATGGGAAAGAAACAGTGACTGAATTCCTTGTTTTGCTTTGCTTGTGTGCACAGCCTTTGTTTTCCCTATTAAACCAGCTTTGTCTAAACCCACAAGTTTTCTCACTTTTATCCATCCCATTCTGTCTTCCCTATCCCACTGGATCAGAGTGTGAGACATAGTTGCCAGCTGGGGTTAAACCATGATAGCACCCTCTCTCTCAATGTACATATATACTAGCCAAAACTTTAAAGTTTTGGAAACTTTAATTATGTGCATCTCCTCAGGAATTTTTTTCCTGCATGTGGCAAAATATTTTAGAGCAATCCTTTTGTCCACGCTTACCAAGAATATATGAAGCTGCAAAATAAACCATTGTATCATTAATAAATGGATGTATTTGTGCGCATTGGTACATTGCTCATTTGTGCTGCATTTCTGCTAGCTCTATTTCTATAGCAAAATTTAACAATCAAGGAAAGCCCCTACTTCTTGCCACATGAGCTATTAAAATGAAGCTTGGACTCTTTTTTGTAGCTTCAATGAGGTAGTGTCTTGCCAGGTTCAGTATCTATGGCATTCAAAAGTTTTTCTTGTCACCAATACATGTTGAACTACAGCTACATATCAGTAATTTGTAACTAAGTGATATTTAAGTTCAAGTTACATGTAGGTAAGTGGCTTTAGCTTTATCTTGGTGAGGTAAAGACAGGATGGGTGTGGTGGGTAAGTTCCAAGCAATAAAGTGTCCAAGTAATTCTTCCCAAAGCAAATATTTGTTAGGTAACAACATCCTATTAATAACAGATTTTAATATTTTCACTCATAAGTTTCTCTGAACTATTTCAGGTCTTGTTCTGCTGTAGATCCTTGTGGGTTTTTCCCAAAAACATGTTTCAGTTTTTAAATTTTTATTTACCTCTGTTTTCTTTTTCTTAAACCTCTTTGGCATTTCTACAATTCCCTAGGGGCCCTTAGCCAGAGGCTAACCTAGAGATTAACATTCATATTTGAGACCATACATATTTAATAGCACTCTAAAGAATGGTGAATCCTCCAGAGAAAAAGGTAATTGTTAGTAGAACAATTTTAGGCCCTTACTGTTTGACAATCTTCTGTTTCATGCCTCATATCCCTCTGTTTTCCTCTAGACTCCCTCCAGGTTACTGGGAGTGGAAAGATAAGCTATGACTGCCTTCAATGGGTGAATCCTAATGTTGTTGCCATCACAGCACAGATTTTACAAAAACAAGACAATCTAAAACTGAACTGGCTCTACTACCTCAAAATTCATCTGTAGAAACCATGTTTGGCTTTAGTTTCCCCTTTCAAATGAAGGGTGGGTTCTCCTTATCTGCAGAAGCAGTGAAAACTACATCAAGGCAGAAAGAAAAAATACCAGTCAGGAAACATAATTTTATAACACAACCACAAGATACTTAATAAAAATGGCATTTTAAAAAAGCTGAGCAGTAAGTACTGGTGAATAGAACAATAGAAGAGCAGTGCCAAGCTTTGTGCCAAGCTGAGCTGCTATCTGGTGTTGGTACCTGAGTTTTTCTTACACACACGGTTTAGATGTAAGAGAAAACACAGATCTAGGTGCACAGGTGTACTGGCAAAATATTGTCCCAGGTAAAGAGTTGACATGTAATTTCCTCTCACAACTTGCTGTCCCTAATTGCCCGGACAGGTCCATCCATTCGCTAGTGGGGCCGAAGGAAGGTCCCTGGTTATCTCTGATGCCTGTGGGGCAGTGGGCGCGGTTCTGCCCTGCTCCGAGCAGCCCTACTCCGGCCTGCTCCGCCCGATCCTGCCTGGCCCGGCCCGGCCCGGCCCGGCTCCGCCTGCCCCGCTTGGCAGCTCGGGCTGGATCCTCGGTGCCCGGGGCCGGCCCGGCGGTGGCCAGCGGCGGCGCCCGCTGCTTCCTCGCCCGGCCCCGCAGAGCAGCGCCGGACCCCCGGCGGGTGTGCCTGTGTGTGTGGGGTGTGGTGGGGCGGAGACGGAGGTGTCTGACACTCGCACCGCAGTTTCCAAAAGAAAAAGGATCGTGAGGGATGCGCACGGATTCCCGCAACTGTGCGTGTTCAGATAGATGTACACGGTGCCCTCCGTTGCCGTCCGTGCCTAAGCGCTTGCCTTCCCCGCTGCTTCCTTCCAAAATGCTCCTGGGGGGCTCGGGGTTAGCCTCTGTACAAGAGGGAGGGGAATTCCTGCTCTCCCCCAGTGCCTGTGGGCGCCCTGGCCGAGGCGGACAGCTGGTGGAAGCCGCCGGGAAGGCGCAGGATGCCCGGGACGCCGCGCTGGACGCTGCTGGCGGCGGGGAACACGGGGCAGGGTGAGCAGCCTGCTGTGCACTAGGGCAGATCCCTCCCACTCCGGCCAATTTCAGTGAGGAAGGTAAAATGCGGAAGTTGCCACCCAGAACTGTCAGTGGATCGTCGGGTTTTTAGCCCGGAGCACGCAATTAAGAAAAACAAATAAATGAAATAAATCCGCCCTTCGTGCATACAGCCAGTCTCGGTCCTCGTCGGCAGCCGACAGTCACGGCTGCTCGCCCGTATGGCGACGCTACCTGCCGCAGACAGGAGGGCGTTCGCCCTGAAGATCAACAGGTAAGCGGCTTTCCTCGTAGCCGGCAACTACCCCTCGCCGGTCTCTGGCTGGCCAGGACAAGGGGCGGGCGGCGAGCAGGGCGGCGGCTCCTCCCCTGGAGACCCCCGGGGCGGAGAGCGTCTGACAGCTCCCGATAGCCGGGCGAGCCAGCCTCGGACGGGCACCGCTCCGCCCGCTGCTCCTGCGGCAGCTGCGGACCCGGGCTGCACTTGTGCTGTAAGGTTTGCTCTGATGAAGGGTACTCAGACAAAGCCGGCGGTGGGTCCGTGTCCTCTGGCAGGAAGGTGACGTCCAGTCTCACCCCAGGAGTTGGTTCCCCATCTGTTCTGTCCGAAGAAGTCCCGAGTTCTTTGGAGGGGCTGCTCGCTGCCGATGGGGGTTTCCCTTCACAAGAAGGGGCAAAATTACCTCTCTAAATTAGCATTACTGACAAATGAGGAGTTTATGTAGGGCATCAATGCTGCGATGACATACATCCCTGGGATTTTTTTTTCATTCTTTTGTCTATGAGAAAAAAAGTCCCCCAACGACTGAAAATATATCTCCCACATTCCCTCCCTAAACCAAATAAATTAGAGTTCAGCTGTTGGAACACCATACTCTTGAGACTAAACTTGCTGTCTGGAAGACTTTGGTGTCTTTTCCCAGGGAAGTGCTGACTCTTAGTTTGTCTGTGATCTGTGGTGGCAGTAAGAAACCAAGACAACTATTTTCATATTGTTAGGTTAAAGGAAAAAACAGGCCTCCTTTTCAAGAGTCTTGTCATCTGAGGCAAAAACTGTTTCCAGGGTGTTGATGTAAGTAACAGGTACCTGAGTTTGCTGACACATAAAAGAACAAATAGCATGATGATAACATAAACTGAGGATAAGTCTCTGTGCCAGAGAGAAAAGTATGCAGAGAAACTCCACCTCCTCAGCAACTTGTTGGAAGACATTGGATTTGCAGGCAGGGAGGATAAAATTAGCTCCTCTGTGATGTGCCGTTCTCATGGCAGAATATGCATCAGCATACCTTTCTGTATCCTTTGGGAATTTATTTTAAATTCATGGTGGAATATTCACAGGAGTGAGGCTCCATATTTAGAAGCCATCAGATGAGGAGGATCAGGCCACAATTCCTGATCACTTGGAGACTTGCTTAAACAGAAATCAGAACTAGCTGATGTTTACAGAGTTTGAGTTATTTTCTTTCTTCCTATTTTAGGGTCAGCTTTTTGGCAGCTTTCCCTAGCTTTGGTGATGGTCACTGTTCATCTCTATGACTAAAGTCTTACAAAGCAGCAGAGTCATAACAAGGTTCACAAAAGTTTTGCTTTTAAGAACTGTTGTGAAACTAAATTACTATCAAAATTTTTAAACAATTCTTTTGAATCAATAGTGAAATAGTCAGTATTTCATAGCAAGTTAAATGTTGAAATACATTATCAAAATATTCTGAATATGATTTCAATTTAAGAGTGGGCATGGATATTCTCTTTTACACTCACACTTTATTCCCTTTTATCAGTATAGTAGATGTTTTTAGAAGGATATTTTGTTTCCCTTTCTTCAAAAGCAGCAGAACATTTTTACATGCCTCCAATGCAGTTTTTACTGCTGGCAGAAGAGTGATAGATCTTTGCAAAAAGCATTTTTAATGTGGTAGTTTGGATTTTTTAAATTAATTTTTACAATCAGAGGAATAATAGGTTAGTGTGTACACAACTCTTGACTGTACACAAAAGGCTAATCTACAGCTGTAAAATTTTGTTTCTTTTCAGAGTTTATGACTTCTTCAAAATGCAACTTGTATTGAAAGTTGAACATTACTGACAAGGCAACATTTTCAGGAGTTAGTACAGTGCCTCTATAATTAACTTTGCATTCACTACAAATTTGCATGCAAAACTCTGCCCTTTTTTGTTTACTCTTTCTCTTGCCAGTGATTTATGTAATCTATATACTGTTTTTATGAGGACCTGCAGAGTTTTAGGCTCTGTTCTGCCTAAACTTCAGCCACGTCGCTGCTAACATAAGGTGTACCGTGGTGTATTTAGTGAGCCATGGCAGATATCTAACCAACCTATGAACCCTGTTCTGTAAAAAATCAGCAATACCATGATACAAAATGTCTTAGTGGTCTCATTATGATTTAAATTTAGTGCAAGTTCATGAGCACTGAAGTTGCAGATGTTTCAGGAACAGCTATTACATGACAAGCAACACATTTGTTTAAAGCTAGGTCAAACTTTAAAAACAGGCCTTCAAATGCCTTCAAACTCTTGTATGCAACCTGCCCACGTAACCATGTTTTCCTATCACTTTATTCTTCCTTCCACCCATCTGGTGTCTGTTGCCCCAACCTGTTGCTTCCTGCCCTTTTTAATCCTGCAAAGACTTGCACATAGGTTTTTAATGCATGTAAGTAAGTAGTTCCTTCTGCTTTAATAGGATAGATTTTATGAATAATGATGTTCATTTCCTATGTAGAAGTGAAGGAACAAATTTTTTCTGTCCCTCAAGTCAGGCAGCTAGAAATCAGCATGGGACACAAAAAGCCAGGTCATCCTTGCTGAGTTTAATTTCAAGATAGTAATTAGAAGATACCTGGATTGTGCAATGTGTATCTACTTTCCACAGTATTTATACCCAGGAATCAAGGAAGTTAAAAAATAATTTTGTAAATCACTGAGGAGAAAGCAACTCGCCATTGATAGAAGTGTGAGCTCTAATATGTACCAGCTGAGCACTGTAGGTTTGAGAGACCAGAAAAACTGAATTTTAATCAGTTTGTCACAGCAGTGTGTTAGGATAAACACAATATTAACAGAAGAGATTCTATTTTTATTATTTTTGTTTAGCTAGTGCAATTTATTGTCTTATCTTTCACATAGGTCTTGCAGTAGTGATTGTTTGTTTTGACTTCAAGTGAAGAAAATTGTGCTTCATGCACCTAGCTGGTGCACTGGCCACCAATGCTCTACATTTTGACACACAAATTACAAAACAGAAGGTTATCAAGAACAGTAATACAGGTCCCTAACATGTCACCTAACTTTCAGTCATATGTCTCTTGCAATTAAAAACTCACCCAATAAGCATACTCTTCAACTGCCTCTACAGACAGCTGTTGTCTGAATTTCACAAGTATTACATAAGAAATTTTCAACATTCATTTCTGCAATTTCATTTCCTCATCCCTGAAATTGCCCAGTTGTGCAACAAACTTAGCTTTTCCTGTTCTAGTTTTAAGATGTGTACTTCAAGATGAGTTTACATGCCTAGACTTATATTAAAGAATAACAAACTCACACTACCAATATTAAAGGAAACATTTGATACCAATATTAAAGGAAACAGCTAAAGATTTCAATTTTTAAAAGCTTCCATTAAAAGTCATACTCGTATGAAATTTCGAATTGTACGAGGAATTCCATTTTACGTTAATGAGGAAAATATTTTTTTTTACCTGAAATGAAAAGTTCAGCTTAAATAATATATTGTACAGAGTGTCATGTCTGAACATTCATGAGAATCTACCCTAAATGACAAAGGCTGTTGTGGAAGAGTCAAGTACAGGGCAAAAATTTTCTTCATTTCCTATATACTCTGAGAGTAGATGGCTGTTCACTGCAACCCCTTCATGGGGTTGAGGCTATCATCTTTGGATTGAATTTCAATAAAACCCTTGTTATATGGATATAATAAGATGTTAATTATTTAAAAGCATTGACCAGACTCCATTGTATGCCCTAAGCTATTTATTTTCATTATTTTTTCTTTTCAAACACTTAAATATATAAAAGAAGCTCCAGCGAGGACCTCAGTCTTTTGTAAGTACAATAGGTTTATGTAGTAAATATAAAAATCTAGTTTATACATGCATACATGTGTGAAATGGTAGTCATTTTGTATTTGGTACACAGAATATTAGATGTAACAGATTAAAGAGAAAAAGTAAGATGAATGTATTTCATATGTTAGGTATAGCAATGTAAGATAACAATTTATAGCAAATGGGCATTTTTCTAAGACTCCCACAAAAAAAAAGAGATTATTCTTTTACAAACTTGGGGCAATTACATGGAGTTCACATGCAAGGGTATACAAATCAGGTTTGCACCTTATGTCCCTAAAAAGGTTTGCATTGGAAGGGACCTACAATGGTCATGTAGTTCCAAACTCCCTGTTATTAGAAGAGACATATTTCACCAAATCAGGCTCTTCAGAGCCCCAACAAACCTGGCCTAGAATATTTCCAGCAATGGGGCTGGAAATCCACAGCTTCTCCAGGCGAACTGTTCCAATGTGTCACCACCTTCACAGTAAAAAAATTCTTCTTAATATCCAGCCTAACCTCTCCTCTTTCACTTTAAAGTGAGAGGATTCACTTTCTCCCCTGTCCTGTCACTACAGGCTCTTTTAAAAAATCCCTCCCCACAGTTCCTGCAGGTCCCCTTTAGGTACTGGAAGGCTGATATTGGGTCTTCCCAGTGCCTTTTCTTCTCTAGGCTGAACAAATCCAACTTCTCCAGGCTTCCAGCTTCACAGGAGAGCTGCTTCAGTTCTCCTCTGAACTCAGTCCAAGGGGTCTGTTGCCTTCCTGTGCTGGGAGCCCGGAGCTGATGCAGCTCTGCAGGTGGGGTCTCAGCAGAGCAGAGCCGAGGGGCAGAATCCCCTCCCTGGCCCTGCTGCCCACACTGCTCTGGATGCAGCCCAGGACATGATTGGCTTTCTGGGCCTTAAGCACACATTGCTGGTCATGTCCAGCTTTTCATTCATCAGTACCCTCAGTTCCTTCTCTGGACAACTGTTCTCAATTAATTAATCTCTCAATCTTAACCACAGGTCTTGGTGGTTGCCTTAAATATATTCAATGCCTTGCACTTGGCCTTTTTGAACTTGATCAGGTTCATATGAGCTCACTTCTCAAATCTGTCAGGGTCCCTTCCCTCTGGACAGATTCCTTCCATCAAGTGAATCAAGTGCAATACTCAGCTGGATGGTGCACTCAGTCCCACCATGTACGTCATTAAGGAAGTTATTAAACAAAATTACTCCCTCTACTTACCCTCAAGGAACAGCTCTAATTACTTATTTCTGTTCTCTGGACATTGTACATTCACTGGAGCTCAAGCAAGAAAGCTCTCAAGGTACCTGAGTTTGCTGACACGTAAAAGCAAACTTTTCCAGCTAAGACTCCATCCAATTGGAGTAAGACTCTCTCCAGTTTGGAGTAAGAAAATTGTGGGACACCATACAGAAATTCAGGTGGTTAACACCAGTTGCTCTTCCCATGTCCACTGATGCAGTCACTCCATTGTAGAAGGCCTCTAGATGGGTACAGCACAATCTGCCCTAGGTGAAGTCATGTTGGCTGTCTTTAATCACATATCTGTACTCTATATACAGTATAGCTTTCAGAAGAATCTGTTGCATGACCTTACCAAGCACTGAGATAAGGCTGACTAGCACTGTTCCTGGATACTGGTTCTGTTTGCAAATCCTTTAATCTGGCTATAGGAAATAAATACTGGCATATACAGAAATATCACTATACTTTTTCATCTTTCATTCAATTTTTTCCATTTTTTCAGTTGACTACAACATGTGTTTCCTTTCAATTGTCCACAGCATTTATCTCCCATTTCTGGTTTACAGGGATAGATCATAAACTGATCAAAGTATCTGCTCAATTCTTTCACAGACTCACACAATAATTGATGTAGGAAAGGACCTGAGATTATCTTGTTTAGCTCTTCTGTTCAAGAAGGGCCATTTAGACCTAGCTGCCTATGATCACGTCCAGTTGGATTTTGAAGGCCTCCAAGGAGGCAGACTCCACGATTTCCTTGAGCAACCTGTGCCAGGGCTCAGTAACCCTCATGGGAAAAAGATGTTTCACATGGAATCTCCCAAGTTTCAGGGCATGACCATTGCCTCTAGTTCTGTCACTGAGAACCACTGAGAAAAGCCTCTCTCTGTCTTCTTTACTCTGTCCCTTTAGATATTTGTATAAATTTATAAGATCCCCTGTTACAGTGTGATGTCATTTCCTCTTTCAGCTATCCCAATCCCTCCCAGGTGTGGTAATACCTACACCCTTCCCCCTACCCTTGTCTCCTGCTAAGTGCTGCCAGTCAAAGCTTATCATTCCAGCAGGGGCATCGTCTGGTTGGCAGAAGTTCAAAAGATGCCCCTCGGCCCCGGGCTCATTGGTTCGTCCTAATGTCATTGTTCCCTGAGCCTCCCCTCCTCCCACCTGGTTGGTGGCTCACCTGTCCCTTCCCTTCCCCTGCCCCCGAGCTTAAAAGGTGATTCAGACCATGTGGTCGGGATTCTAATGGAGCTGTTGCCAAGATTCAGATGTCCATGAATAAAGTCTGGATTACAACCCTCCGTTGGAATCCGTCTCCTTTTCCTCTTCACCTAGCCTAAGGACTTTCACCAGAGGTGAGCCTGAGTTCCTACAAGCCTGGATTTGGTTCTGAGTGCCCAGCTGCAGCATCTCTGGCCAAAGATGTCTCTGAGGTGAAACACCACAGCAGCCGCCTCAGGCCAAGCAGCAAGGGCCAGAAGAGCCCAGGCACTTTCCATCCGGTAATATTGGAATGATATTCCAATAATCCCCTCAAGCCTTCTCTTCTCTGAACAATCCCAGCTGTTGCAGTCTTTCCCCACTTTAGGGACACTGTGGTCCCTTCGTCAGCTTAGTCACCCTTGGCTAGTCTCTCTACCATATATCCATGTCTCTCTTGTCCTGAGGAGCCCAGACTTGGACAGGGAACTTAGGCATGTCTCACCAGCATTGAGCAGAGGGCAAGGATCAGCCCCTTCAGCCTGCTGGCAATACTCTGCCCAACGCACCTGGTGTAACATCTGGCTTTTTTGCAATCAGGACATATTGCTAGCTCGTGTTCAACTTTGTGGAAGTCTCAGCCTCTTAGAACCAATGTAGTCATGGTCTTCTAGGACCTCTGATGCTTTTCTGCAAAGCTGTTTTCCAGCTAAGTGCCTTCCAGAATATATACGTGGATGAAGATGATCCAGGTGCAGGGCTTTGCACTTCTTGAACTTCACAAAGTTTCCATCAGTCTATTTTTCCAGCCCATTGAGTTCCCTCTGAATGGCATGACCCTGTGCTGCATCAAGATGGTCATGCTGCACTGTCCTCCCACTTCTGTGTCATCAGTAAACTTGCTGAGGATACACTCTGTCCTGTCATCCATATCATTAATGAAGATGTTATTCAGGATTGGATTGAGTATTGATCCCTGAGTTTTACTGCTAGTTTATTCTCTCTAGCTAGATTTGTCACTGATCATCACCAACTGTTCAGGAAGTTTTCAGTCCAACATACTGTCTGCTCATCCAACTTACACTTCACCAGCTTTAGACATTATTCCTTTAGACAGATGAAGAACCCCTGTCTCTTTACTCCAAGCTGTTTTTTTCCTAGCTTGTGGCATCATGGTCTTGGTGTCTTCTGGATTTTTATTCAGCATAAGGAATAGATTGGCTCTAATAGATGGCTCTAAAGTAGGTGAAGAGAGGGGAGAGAAGAGAGGGTGCTCTGCAACTTCATATGCTACTCATAAAGACTAGTCCCCACTGCAGCCTCTGCAAATAGATGCTTTATCTTCCACCTTCCCACTGTTTGAAATCAAGGCAGTTTGAGGGGGCAGAAAAGATAAAAAGGACTTGATACCATGATTTCATCCCTGCTCTATCAGTTACAAGTGCTCACAGCATGTGAACAACTAAATAGTTATTAAAGGCTCAGATGGCTCTTTCCCTAGGTATATTGACCTGTGTGTCATATTCTGGGACATTTTTACAAGTACTCCTCCACTTTAAGGGAGAGATGTAAATTAGCAAAAGTGGATTGTAAATCAGTTATGGCAGTAAGCTGAAGAAAAAAGCAACATCATAGGTCTAGATTGTCCCATAAGGTAATAATTGATATTTTTGTTTAAAATTCCTGTAAGCATCTCCTCATTTTTTAAACATAAGATTATTCAGGATGATGTCTTTACTACATTTGGTAGCATAGTCTCCTAGACTACATCTCCTAGACTATGTGATGGACACTGTGTCCATCACAAAGACTAAAAGCCCTTTCCTCTGGCATACTCTGCAAAAATTGCAACATTTCATGCCTAAAATATATGTAACTTTTACATAGAAGTAGAGAAGAAATAGCAAGGAAATGTCCTCATAACTACTTTTCAGAGAGTACTGGGGCCTTTGGTTATTCATAGTGACTTACTTTTGGTTTTTATTGATTACCTTTTCTGGAATCATCTGCCTGCCATACAATGAAGGTGATAGTAGCCACTTAAGTAGGAGGTTGATGACAAACACAGGCCCGCCCAGCCATATCTCTGTGAAAAATTACAAGTGCAGGAAAGATAGGCTCCATAATACAAGTGTACACTTTATCAGCAGTTAGGCAGCTGTAGAAACCGTGTCTTTAGAGAACAGTTGGTCATGCAAGCAGAATACTGTTGTTACAGTTGAGACAGATGTTATTGACAGTTAGGAAACTCTCTAACTGCAGACTTGATACTCAAATAGAGTTTAAAATATAGCCATCTATTTTCTGTTATGATTGCTTAAGTGTAGTGTTATACAGCACTTACATATCTGTGCAGTCACTGAACTCAGGTGTAATAATCCCTGTTACATAATTAGAGTAATGGGATTTTTGCTTTTTCTCTCGGAGATGACTGCTGGGCTTGAAAGAGACTTTAAGCTCTGAGCAGAAAAGCTCAGGAAAGCATTTTAACATAATTTTTAAAGATCTTATGTCCCTCAAGGCTTCAGACATATACATGCAAGGTGAAGCCTAGCCCAGAATTTATACTGAGGTTCTTTTTTTATATATATAGTCAAGGAATTCCTAAGCTTACCAAAGGAAAATGTAGATGCAAATAAGAAACATTTTTATGTCCACCAAGTGCTGTGTATGAATATTTCTTATTCATTGTTCCAAACAATTGTCATTTTCAAACAAGAAGTGAAAACTAGCAAAAAAGAAATATTTTATACCATCTACCATTTTCAGGTCTTATGGTTATTAAAAATTACAGTTAATGAGCATGACTCTATATGGTTGTCCTTTTTTCCTGTTCTGACCTGACTATTTTTTAAATTTGATTTGAGGAACCCATACCAGACTTTACCATTGTCTGTAGCAGTAGGAAAAAGGGTAGTCTGTGAATGTGCTCATCTGATAACACAATCACACTACAAGTTTGCCATTGTAAATGCAGTTACAGAAAAATAGGCCCAGGTCTGACCAGCTCTTGGGCCAAGTTCACACAAAAAGTCCCTAATACCTTTCCTCATGAGTTTTGTAGAATTATACTTGCACATGATAAATCACAGTTTTCTGAGCCTTGGTAATAATGGAGATCTTTTAGAAGGGAGTCAGCACACCTGGACTCAATATTATTATTTTCCCCTAAAGTTGAGCAAACTGAATTGGATAAAAGCATGTATTATTTCAGTTGTTACATGATCTGAGCCTTACAAAGATAATAGTAGCAAGATGTCATGTTTAAAACATTGAGTAAAATGTAACATATCTCCAGCTTGAAATTTTCCAAATATTTTGGTTTGTAATTTATTATATAAAATGTCTTGCATAATCCATGTATATTCGTAAGAGTGTGTAATAATGAAATTTGTACACGTAAAGACAACCAGCAGATACAAAAATATATTAATTTTAACAATAGCTTTTAATATATGCCAAATTCTGTGAACACTCTTATTTTTAAGAGTGTGAGCAAAAGATCCAGCTTTCAAACATATCTTAGATAGTGCTTTGGCTCCTGCTGAAGTCGAATCAAAATTCCCTGTTCTAGAAATAGCAGTACCTCTTCATGTGCTTGTAAGTTGGCCAAATTTTTTTAGGCGTTTTGTAAATGATTCTACTTTTTCTAGTTCAACTTAGCTCTAAAGAAAAAAAAGTTGCTCTAAGAAATGACTGGGAAAAAAAACCCTCATGTTTTTTCCATATCAGAAAAGTCACACTGAAGCTCCACAAATCTCTGTTCTTAGGAAATGAGGGGCAGAAATATTAACACAAATTATTTTCCAGTTCTGTCCAATTTGCCTTATTTCCTCCTCTGGCCTTTCCTATACTCAGTATGAAAGACCCTTTTATGAATATATTATGAATTTAATTGAAGTTGATAGCAACATTTTCTGCTGGTTGATAAAAATATAAACTTTGACCTTGATAAAGAAAATAAAAACCACCCTACAGGAGCAAAAAGAAAATTTTCCCTTGAATAAGATGTACCTAGTCTTTATTTTAATACTATTTGTTGTTAATGTCTGACTTTTTTCACTTAGTATCAATAATTTTTTTTTAGTAAAAAGGTGAAAACAAAGCACAATCTTGGTACAGGATTTACAAAATTATCAGTATTACGGTAGCATTTTCTTAGTGAAGCCTTTTGGATACTCAGATAATACACATTAGCTGGAATATAGGTCTTGCACTTACTTCATAATCACTTTGCTATGAATTGGTGGAACAGTGCAAACAAAACAAAAATCTAGACGAGTAAACTAACATTATTACTTTTAAATCACAGTATAAGGAGAGGATGGCTCATACATTATCATTCTTATTATAAAGAATGTAAGCTTTTGGAAGACTTCTAAGCAGTTAAAAAAAAAAAATAAAACAAAAGAAAAGAAAAAAGAAAAAGAAATAAAGCTATGCCCTAGCTACAGTTTTGCAATGTAATATAGACCTGTGTGTCTCTTGGAGGCTGTAGGGGCACATTTGTTAAAAACTATTTCTTCAGACATCTCAGTTAACGGAAAATAATAAGGCACCAATGTGAGCTTTAGTGCCTTTCAAGCAGAGAGGCTTCTGAGCCAAACACAGAAAATTGTTCTTAGACAAACTGAGGTTAATCCATTCAGAATGAAACTTTGTGTACATATTGCTGTGTGCTGGTGGATATTAAGGCAATGGGGACAACAAAAGAACTCTGGTATTTACACACGTATTTATCTTCTGTCAGCATCGATTAGCATCAAGTGAGATATTAATTACAAATCCTCTATCGCATACATAAACTACCACAACCAGTCTAAGTCTACGATAGGATGGCAGATGACATTGATTTATACTTTCTGCTTTCCACGAGGTACCACTAAACTATCACATAAAACCTCACACCTAAACCACTTTCATTGCAAGAGCCAGCCAGTCAACAAAGTATACACATTGTCTTCTCAAAAGTTATTTCATAGCTATTCCTATTATCCATGCAGCAATTAAAAACTGCATAAAAACATTGTTCATCAGGAGCAAATCATAGGTTTTTGGTTTCTTTGCATGGCCAGGATTAGAAAATTATTTTTATCAGTGCTCATGTCTCTTCCCAAGGGATAAGCAGCAAAACAGAAAGGCAGAGAAAAATCTTCCCTGAATAAATATCATACATGACCTGGGAAAGAAATAAAAATTGAGCTCTTGCCCATTTTACTTTGTAACAAGCTGACAGCATAATGAAGTTAACAGTTTCCTCGTCTAGATTTTTTCTTTCTTCCCACATCATCCCTTGTAAGAAGATTGTTGTTAAATTTCAACCATCTTGAATAGAATCTTTATTGCTTTAGCTGATATAGAGTCTTAATGTGGTAGACCCCAAAGTGGGTGTGTGCCAGTGGGTGTAGAGCCTACCTTGGTGTAGAGCCAACAACGAAGGAGCAGCAGTTCAGATCGACCACTGCTGTAAACAGTGACTAACAAAGTGGAGCTCGGGTGCCTTAAGGACTAATTAGAAACTTAGAAGAAAAACAGGCAGTGCCACTGGCTGTAAGAACAGGAGATCTAAGTGAGATTCCCATATTTGCTAGTTAAAGATCTGGATCATTGCCCAAAACTTTGTGTGTCTTTGCGTGTGGGAGTGAAAGAGAGCGGTAGGTAATTGTTACATTTTTCTCTTCTAGAGCTTTTTAGTTGCTTGTTTTCAGTTGTAACTAGAGAAGTTTCATCTTAGGCTCAGAAAAGAACAAAAGTTAGCTGTGAATTTTCTTTGTCAGTGTCAGATGAAACGGATTACTCTTCAGGGTAACCAAGACTGAATATTTAACCTGTTGAGCAAAAGTTATCGCTTTTTTTTTTTATGATTCTGCCATCCGTGTACATTTAAGTGTGAATGTGTCCATCTTTGGGGATAGTCCTCGTACTTTCTATTTATTTATTTATTTTCATATTTCCTGGCTCTCTAATTGCGTATGCAGCTCTTGCAGAAGAGAACTTCAGTCTGCTGGAAGGGATTGTAAGGTTGTTAAGGATTACCCTTTCTCCCTCCCCTCTAATAGTAAGTAACTTTGGAGAACTTCAACCAGTAGGCATGTGAAGCATATTTTTAAAATTAGGTTTTTTCTTAGGAAGTTTCTGATTTTCAGTTAATAGGTGATCTTTAAAGCTGTTCTCTTTCGCTTTTATTTTTAATTTGTTTTTCTCTATTTAAATTTTCATATTACATACATACTAAAAAAATACCCATCGTGCCTGCTTTTAAATTACATATTTCAAAGACATATATCATTGAGCAGAATTTACAGTGAAACTGCAAAACCTGCTTTATGCATTATAAGCATTAATATAATTTTAATTATAGAACCAGCAATGTTCAGCCATAGATCTCGCATATGTTAGAGGAAGAAAATAAATGCCTGGTTTATCTTCCTTTCCTTTCTTTCCTGGGCCCTCATCTGAGCCCAACTAATAACCCAAATCTCGAAGCTTACAGTCCTTCAAGGAGCTCTGTCCTGAGAAACATTCCAGAATTTGACCTCCAAGATTAATTTAATTTTAAGAACCTCCAGGTGCAGTCTGTTACTTTGGTTACATTGTTAATATATTATGCAAACTGAATGCTTTGCATTGGAGAGTATTTGTGAAATACAGACTATGTCTCAGCTGTTTGCTAGCTGGAGATTTATATCTACCTGTGGGACAGACACTGCTGAAATTGAGATTGAGAAGCACCAGTTTGGGGTTTGGATTTTGTTTTGGTTGGTTGTTTTTATTTGGCTACCCTCCAGTCCTGTCTGGGTGGATCAGGAAGTCTGGTGAGTTCCAGCTTTTTTAAGAATTGCACCAGATTGTATGATTGTATGTCATCATCATTCAGGGCCCAAGACGTCACAGAGTGGAAAAATTAGTTCCAATTTATATTATTTTGTTCTGATGCTGTGGTTCAGCCAAGGACCTAAAATCCAGAAAATCCTTAGTATGTTTTCATCTGCCATCTTTGTACAGGTTTACACTATCTTTCTAGATGCATGTTGACAAACTGAATTCAGCAGTGACCTTTGTGGAAAAGTCTTCACCAAATCTGCACTTTTTTTTTTTTTCAGCTAATGAAAAGGAACAGCTATCAATATAAGTGATCAGTACAGCTATTAACACTGCTGAGTCCCAGTGGTCTTTGAAAGGGCGGCAGTTGCCCAGATGCTGTTTTCCAAGTAGTTGAGGGACATCACAAATGGGCTCTTGACACTAGGCAATCACAAGGATGGCTGCTTAGAATCACAGAATGGTTTGGGCCAGAAAGTACCTTAAAGGTCATCTACATCCAACTGTCCCCTTCATGGACAGGGACATCTTTCAATAGGTACAGTTGCTCAAAGCCCCATCCAACGTGTCCTTTAACACTTCCAAGGTCAGGGCATCCACAGTACCTCACCTTCTTCTGTGTAAAGAATTTCTTCCCAAGATCTAATCTAAATCTCTCCTCTATAAGTTTGCAAGCATTGCCCCTTTGTCATATCATTATTTGTCTGTAGAAAAAGTCACACTCCCTCTTTTGACATGTTCTATGTAGGTAGTAAAAGGCTGTGATGAGGTCTCCCCAGAGACTTCTCCGGGCTAAACAACCCCAGGTGTCTCAGCCTTTGCAGAAGAACTCCTGCAGTCCTCTGGTCCTCGTGACTCTCCTTTGGACCTGCTACAACAGGTCCATGTTTATCGTGTCCTGAGGTGTAAGAACCCATGTCTGGACAGGCTGTTCTGGTCCAATCCGGCTAGCTATGGACCCCAGCCCACACCATCTTACATGGACAAAAGCCAAAAGATGAGAAGTGCTTTTCTCCACAAATGTCCTACGTTTATTTCCAGGTAGAAAATAGAGACGCAGGTGGGAAAGATCCCACATGGAAAAGAGGCCAGGCCAGCTGCCTCTATGGGTTTTAAGAACTGGGAAAGGGGGCTGGAGGAGAGGGACTACAGCCAATGGGATACAAGTGAAGAGGGGTGAGGGAAAGGGTAAACCAGGGGAGAGACCACCACCAGGGGGGTACTGGGGAGAGAGGTGTGAGAGGGAAAAACCATGTAATAAAACATAAACCATTCAGTGCAATATTAAGGCTACTCAGTGCAAATCTCTAATCACCCAATGCAGAACAACAACTAAATAACTATTTAGTGCAGTACAACAGTGAGGACCCCAGACCTGGACTCAGTACCCCAGGCAGGTTGCAGAAGAGCAGAGTAGAGAGGCCAAATAGCCCTCCCTCAGCCTACTGGCCACAGTTCTTTGGATGCAGCCCAGGATGCAGTTGACTTTTTATGCTGTCAGCACACCCTGCTGGGTCACATCCAGCTTTTCATCCAGGAGAATCCCCAGGCCCTTCTCCACAGGGCTTTCAATGAGTTCTTCTCCCAGTCTGTACTGATATCTGGGACTGCCCTGGCCCAGGGGCAGCACTTCACACTTGGACTTGTTGAACCTCAAGAGATTCCCATGGGCCCACTGCTTAAGTTTGTCCAGATCCCTCCGGATGGCATCCCTTCCTTCTGTTGTATTACTTGTACTGCTCAGCTTTGTGTCATCTGCAAGCCTGATGAAGGTGCACTCAATGTGACTGTTGATGTCACTGGTGAAGACATGGAAGGCCACCAGTCCCCAGACAGAGAGCCCTGAGGAGCACCACTCCTCACCAGCCTCCACCTGGAGGGTTCACAAGAGCCATTGACAGCAACTCACTGGCTGCGTCCATCCATCAAATTCCTTATTCACTAAATAGTACATAGTATACCCATCATAGCACATCCATCCAAAGCACATCCATCATAGCCATGCCTCTCCAATTTGGAGATTAGCTGTCACGTGGGATAATGTCACAGAAACCTGGGTACATCACATCAGTAAGTCTTTTTATGTTTTTAGTTTGGTTGGAGTTGAGAGAAGATAACTCTGAGGATGAGGATGTGCCCCATGATTTTCCAGCCACAGAGGTGATGCTCAACAGTCTGTAGTTGCCTCTGTGCTCCTTCTTTCTCTCCCTTTTTATAAAATAAGAGCAATGTTTTCCTTTTTTTTTCAGTCAACCAGGATTTTAACCTGACCTACCAGGACTTTTCAATTATAATGGAGAAATGGCTTGGCTACATCACCAAGCCAGCTTCTCAGGCCACTTTTAGAGTGTCCAGCTGCTGTTGATAGTGGGAATTTTCATCCAAATACTTTAACTAGAGCTATTCTTGTTCCTCAGATTTAAGGCGCATTTACTTAATCTTCTTACCCTCTAGGGACAATGAACTGTTCAAACATTTTCTTTACTTACTGCTGTCTTCTATGTAGTCAAGGACAACTGCTGTCTCTGTCAATTTCCCTTTTTGTGATAACCATTTTTTTCAGTCTTTCCTGCTGGGTCATCCTTGCCAAAATTTTTAGCCATGTGACTGCTCATCTTTTTGAAGCCTTTTAAAATTGATTGCATCTTACCTCTGTGTTGTTATAAGTGTGTACAGCAGCCCCTAATATGTCCTCATCAGCTACTGTTTAACAGAAAATAGGATCTGTTTCTCCTCACTGTGGTAGTTTTTATTGGTAAGTGCCCCCAGTTTACTAAATCTTAGTGTCTCTTCTGTGTTGTGGCTTATTTATTTTTTTTTTTGGACAGTTATTTTCACTTTTTTTGCATTTCTGCAGTTGTTTTTTTTCTTCCTAAGTTTAGAGGTTTGCATTCATTTTTCTTGACTCTAGCTGTGTGTGTGCTGATTTCTGACTGCTTCTAAAATACTTATATTCCTCCTGGGTGATGCAATGCCCCAGATTTTAGTCCTGTGTTACCCTGTATCCCCATCCCATGTTGTAAAATTAACTGGAATTAGAGTTGAGGAAAAAACTAAATTGCTTCTCATAGTAAAATTTCCTTGCCAATTGTCTTTTGAACCAATGATGACTATGCCTTGAATATACTTTATTAACCAGGTGTGAGAATCTTTTGGAAACAGCTGTGATGATTCCATCCAGCCACTCTCTCTGCTTATGGGAATGTCATGAGGGGACAGTATCAAGAGCCTCACTGAGCCAGTTAAACCCACCACAGAAGAGCATATAGATTGTTTTGTATGTGATTGCCCTTAGATAAAATCCAATATTGTCTGTTAATCATCTCCTAATTAATTGCCAATAACATACCAATAATGTGAAACTTTTTGGACCAGAATATACTGCTAGTCCATTGTTGCAGTGGTGATGTCATTTCCTGTTTCACCTATCCCAACCCCCTCAGGTGCGCCAATAGCCTTCTCCCTTCCCCCTCCCCGCCCTCCCCTGCTAAGAGCTGCCCCATCAATTCTCAACAGGCAGCAAGGCCATCGTCTTGATTGGTGAAGTTCTAAGGATGCCCCTCGCACCAAGGTCATTGGCCTTTCTAGTGTCATTGTTCCCCTGAGATCCTGCCCCTCCCACCTGGTTGGTGGCTCACCTGTCCCTTCCCTCCTCCTGCCCTGAGCTTAAAAGGTGATTCAGACCCATGTGGTCAGAGATTCTAATGGAGCTGTTACCAAGGTTTGGATATCTGTGAATGAAGTCTGGATATAACCCTCCGTTGGAATCCACTCCTCTTACACTCAAGCCTAAGGACTTTGCACCAGAGGTGAGCCTGAGTTCCTACAAGCCTGGATTTGGTTCCAAGTGCCCAGCTGCTACACCCAGCCAGCCAGAGGTACCTCTGTGGTGAAACCACCACAGCGGGCCGCCTCAGGCCAAGCAGCAGGGCCAGAAGAGCCCAGGCACTTTCCATCTGGTAATATTGGAATTCTGTTCCTATAGTCCATATTTTCTAGTTGCCCGCCATACACTTCATCATCAGACTGTTTAATAAACAGGCATGTTCTAAGGTGATGTATATTTTAAAGTTAAGTTCCAATTTCATGGTTTCCCTTGCTTCAACATGAAATAGAAACCACAGAATTTTTTCTCAGATTTTTCAGTGACTGCTTGCATTTATCCCTAACAACTTTCCCTTCTTTCCTTCTTTTTAACACATAGATAGACCATTGTTGCTGTCAAAGTATAGGCTGTAAAGCTCTCCTCAGAATCAGGCGGGCCTGCTGTAACAGACAAGGAGGGTAAAAAGTATAGCCGGGCATAGATGGGACTGCAGCCTCCATGAAAGCTAAGACATGACATGCACTAAATGACTGTTGATACCATTTTTCCTGAGGGTACACCAATAGTGCCCAAGGCAGCTCTTTTGATCAGGAAACAGGTATGTCACAGACAACAGCCATTCTGGCAATTTTCAAAGAGCCATCTAGTAGGACCTCTGTTTCCACCTAAGTATCTTCAGTTTTCAAAAGTTTCGTGCCAGATCTCTGGACTGTTACACCCACCTTTCGTCCATGTTGGGTGTGGTTAAAACTTGTGCTTTTGGTTCTTTTTAGCAATTGGGATTCTCCTTTATCTAATTACTAGCAATTCTAGGCAATAATTTCTGAGTCAGTTCAAAACAAAATTTGCTGTCTTTTCTTTCTTCTTTTTAGTCATTGCAAAACGGTGAAGTCAGTCAAATGAACTATTCTTACCTGAAAGTTGCCATCACAGATTACAAGGTTTGTCGTCCATTGGACTGATTTAGTTTGCAAGTTCTTTCTATTGGTGAGACACTGGAACTAATTGATGACCGTGATCTTGGGAACTGTATTTGCTCTCAATTAGCTACATTTGCCCAGGCTTTTACCAGACAACAAATTTGGCCCCTCATATGTATGTGTGCTTCCTCTTGTACTGAAAATTCATATAATTTTCTCTTTGAAGCATATGACAACCCTATATTGGATGTAATTTAAAGATGTCTTACATCATTGTTTACTGCAGCAACTTCTGCTATAGACTGCAACAGTCTAACCTCTGCTGCTACCTCTACTATTTCCATTAGTAACAGATACTTTGGCATAGGCTAGAAACTGACTCAGCTTGCAGTAAAATAATAATTTTGGATAATTTAAGTTTTGTACATGCATTCATTATCAGAGATTATTTGTAGTGGAAAACTGAGTAACGATAACCGTGATATACAAGAAACTTTTGTGGTAATCACATATCCTCTGAGCAGAGAGAGACACAGCTGTCCCAGGATTTTCCTGATAAGCTGTGAGAAGCTATAAGAAAGCTCATAGAACAGATTAAAACAATTATCTCTCTTTCTGTAACTGTTGTTTATAGATATGGTTCTTCAGAGTGTGCTATTCATAGTTCACCAATAGTGTGAGAGAAGATTCCTAAAGGCCAATCAGGTCTTAGGTCCACCATCGTTTCTGTAAGAACTGTAGATTTCTAATAAATAACTGCCTTTTCATGCCTTCTGATGATGGAGTCTCTGTATCACCTTTGTCTGTCCCCAGTACACCATTGATGATAGCTTTTCTTTCTAAAATAGGTCAAAGATAATCTACAAAGTGCGCAGACTTTGTCAGTTTCCCAACATGGCTTCTTGCTTATGTAATCGTTGAATAACCTTTAAAAGGTCTTGGTTTTGAGTTTTGGAATACCACTGATGAGTAGGAAATCCTCTTCCAAATGGATCTCTTCACTTTCTCTATAATGATGGCTTTGTTCTGTCTGTGATTGCTGCTGACTTAAGATTGGAGCAGCATTACACTCACACCTGTCATAGCCTTTTGACCTAAAAACAACTATTCTCATTTATGCAACTTTTATTTTCTAAATCGAATCCAATACTTTGAATACCTTCTGTCAGGTGCCTGTTGCTTCACATGAACAGGAACCTATTAAGTGAAATTCAGGGTTTCATCATGCTCAAAAAGCTGTAGTAAGTATCACAGAAGAGGTACTGTAGTCATAGGAATCAAGAGGCCACAAAGGAGAAAAAGTGCAAGCAAAACTGTCCTGTGGAATTTGTTAATTCTAAGATGCCTATTAATGCTTGCTGAAGTTGAAAGAGTGTCTTGTGGAGGGGAGTGTCTTCTTACCTCTGTGTTTTCCTTCTTCCCATTTGCCCTGGTGGGCTGCAAGCTATTATTTTTCCTAAGAATCTGCTCTACTGCATCTTGTTTTAAAAATCTTGTCCTGAACTCTTATGGGGAAATATAGTGTAGGTGTTTTGTACCATTTAATGGCTGATTATTCTTAAACTGATTATTCTAAATCATATTAACTATTAATTGATTATTTTCCATGAAAAATCACCAGGCTACTCTGCCATATTTTCAGACTGTGTGCATTATCACCCTGCAATTTCTGAAGAATTCAGTTCTGGGGTCTTTCTACTTCCATAGCAATCAGTTACTTAGCACTTACTAAGTTTTTTCCCTAAATGTTTAGCTGATACAGTAGGCAGATTTTTGAATTCCTTCTTTGGTTTGCCTTGGGCTTTTTACAACAAATTGCATTAGTAGTGTAAGTGTCCCTTGATCAATTCAAATATTTACTTATGTAATCTTCATTTTTCTTTCTCTGCTTTATTAATGTATTTTGGCTTTGCAGAAGTGAATCTGCAAGTATTGCTATGAAGGTTGCAGTCACACTTCAGGCCAAGGTTATCCTTTCTTGCATAGCATTTCCCACTTGTGAGGGTTGCAAAATAATGATAAAAATCTGTTGGAAGAGTGACAGAATCTTAGTTATATAGGACTCCAAATATTTTATGAGATTTGCATCAACTACAAACCAAGAGGAGCCTAGCTCATCATAAAAATATATTTCTAAACACCAAGACTGGAGACTAAATTGGCTAAATGCTGGCATTTGGAATTTTGTAAAGGGATAATTGTAATTATAAGGATTTTTCTCTGCTTAATTAAAGGCACTCATCAGCAGAAATAAGAAAGCAATTTACTGTTCAACCAGGATTTGCACAGTCCTGTCAACGAAGCTTAAGTACCCCTGGCTTTTCTACATTTCATCTGGTAAGTCCTGTGTTCATTCTCTTTACATAGGTTTGGCATGTACAATGCTTAATTGTTTTAGGGTAAATTAAATTATCTTCTAAGTTGTCTTGCATTTCACTGGCTTCTACCTGAAACTGTTAAAAATACTCTCTGGTGAGCTGAGGAAATTATGCCTTTGAGAAACATGAGAATGTTCCTTGGAGCCAGAAATAGACAGTCCCTCTACATATTACTATGAATCAAAGTTAATTAGTAAGTGTTGGAGTATATTGCATTCTTTCCCTGATGGAAACATTCAACAACTTCATCAAGTAAATGCTTGTAGTCCTTCTTCCCCCAGTTTTATATACTGAACATGATTTCATGTGGTCTGAAATATCCTGTGGTCAGATGTAGTCACCTGTTCTGACTGTGTCCTCTCCCAGCTTCTTGTGCATCCTGTCTCTTGCTGGTGGGGTGGTACGAGGAGCAGAAAAGGCCTTGGTTCCTTGGAAGCACTGCTCACCAATAATGAAAACAAATTTTATTTTCAACACTGTTTCCAGCACAAATCCAAAATATAGCCCCATAATATTTACTATGAAGAAAAATCAACCGTATCCATGCCAAAACCATCACAGATCAATGAATAAAGAGAAAAAATACCCAGAAAGGTATAGGCTCAAAAAGCTCAACTTAATAGAGTTTCCAGAGCCAGCAGCAGGGGCAACTGTTTTTCAGTGCTGTAGAATGTGCATGTTAAGTGAGAAATGCTGAAGCATGTCCCAGCTGACACAGACATAATTGAGTCAACTGTTACGTGTCTCCAAATCATCTTCAGCCTTCCACATGTAATCACCCTCTAAAGAAGTCAGATCATATGACAGTGCCCTTATGACAAAGGGAAAAAATGCCAGATCTTTTTACTGCCTTTCAGGAGGATGACTATTCTGCAAACATACTATGCCATAAAAGAAAATTATTATGATTTTGGTCCCTCTCCTTTTAATTTCTGATTATTTTTGTGAGGTCTGATAAGTAGAAGCAGGAAGAGTCTTTGTGCACCAGTGGTTGTGAAAATCTAGATGCAAGTGGTTGCTTCCTGTGTCAGGGCCTCCCGCCACTACTCACTTCTGTAATTCTGAGGCACTGTGATCTTTAACTTGTTCCTTACTCAGCCTGACGAGGTAACCACAAGGTTGCCTTCTTCTACACTCAGACAACTGTTTCCGCTACCAAAAAACTTGGTAGCATTTCATTTACCAAGTATTACACTGTAGCTGCCATTTTGTGTGTGCTGTGACAATCTACATGCCTCTAATTCATCTTCCTTAAAAAAGGTATGTTTACAGTAATGGTTTCTGGCATTTTCTGTCAAAAATTGTTTTGCACGTTTTTATTATATGCGAAAAGGGATGCTGGCTTCTTATTTAAGCCATTTTCTGCGTTTCCTTTGAAAAGCTGTGCCAGTTGTTAAGGAGAGCATTTCCCTCCACCTATATTTACTTTTTACACTACCTTTTTTACATTTGTGTCTGATTTACAATAGTCAAAAGCACATATTTCTAATAATTAAAGGTCATTGTTAACACTTGAACTAGAAGAAGAGGATACTATGAAATGCAATGGATTTGACCTGACAGAATGGAAAAGTGTGACTTCTGAAAGGAAGTATAATGGTTAATTAAAAATTAGATTGAATTAAGCAAAACTATTTTGCATGCAAAACATTGTATTTTCAGCAACTGAAAAGATGTAGTACACCTTTGTATACTTAAAGCTGTTTTACTTTAATCTTCTGTGATTTACTTTTTCTATTAGATCAAAATGTTATGTATGTTTATATTTATTACATATTATTTCTTTATTAAATATTATATATATTTAGATCTAAAAATCTCTATATAGACCTATTTATATATCTATATATTAACATGCTATGATTTACCCACTGACAGTACAGTAAATGACCTTCAACCATATTATGCCAGTAATTAATAAAAAAATCGCAAATAAGGTTTACTATTTACTCATAACTATTGATCCAGCATTTTCAGCACTACACTGGGTGCAAACCAGAGATAGTGCTTAAACTAAAAGCCAGCAGAGTGTTTTTTTTCCGCTGACTACTTTATAATTTGATGGGCTTGCTGGTAATGGTTTCTTTTTGGCTAAAAAGAGCAAAGATAGGGAAAGACTTTTCCTAGAGAAATTTTTGGTAATTCAGTTAATGCCTTAAATGTACAGGCAGAGGAGAGAGCTCAGACTCTGTTCAGGCAGAAACCAATATAGTTTCCCTTTAAAAGGGGAACCTGAGGGGGTGGTACTTGGTTGGGTTCAAAGGTCTCTACTAAAATATTTCCAGGAGTATTTACCACATATGAGGTTTTTTTTCAGAAGTTTAAATTGGTTTGCTTCTCCTAGATGTTTCCAGCACATTTCTTCCAAATATGCTTAACTTTCTGCAAGATATTTCTGGATTTTTTTAATCTGAAAAGCTTCCTCAACTACATGTCCAGAACGCTAAAATGGTTCCAAAGCTTGCATTTACTAATTACTGTTTTTAACCCATCATCTTTTCTACTGCGGCTGATGCAGCATATTAAGTTTAGAGCCATTTTAGTTCAAAGTTACTGGAGCTTTGCCATTTTTGAGTCTCTGTGTGTTTCATAAATTGAGAAATTTCTCATTGTCCCACTTAGCTAAAATTCCTGATGTTGTAGATATAATGATGGTGTCGCTGGAGTCACTTCATGCTCTGGTGAAATTCCAGTCAACTTGCATGAAAGCCTTGCATGAGCAGGCCTTAGCATTAATGAGGGAAGGCTTGCTGATTTTGACACACAGGTTTTTACACTGGAGTATAAGGATATCTTAAGAACACATTGGATGAGATAATAGGCAGAATAACATGGAATATAAAGGCGTGTTGATACCCAGGACATTGGAAGCCTTCTTTTCCCCACAATGCATCAACAGCACCACAGATGTATTTTTTGCTGGCAGCTTCAGAAGACAGCCTTGTGAAAGATATCTGGGCTAATCCGTGCAATGCAATCCTTGCCCTTTTCAGAAAGGAGGATTTATTAGCTGATTTTTCTAGAATTCTTCCTCACAGTAAATAAGTTATTCCAGTGCTATTATTCTAATGCTGCAACTAATTTTCTTCACTTTTACAGTGATGAGGCGTCAGCAGCCTTTCTGGAACACACAGGAAATAAACTATAGATTTTTCTAAAGCTGTAGTTTTTAGATCTACTTTTTACTTGTCAGGAAAATCAATGATAAAAGATTCTAGTCTCTGTACTCAACTGGACAAATATTGTATTTCCTAAAGACATACAGGGTATTTTTATTTGTTACATAGCAAGTAAAATAATTTTCAGTTTTGTCCATACATACACTTTTAAAAGATAAAGTCATGTTTTTTTGTATGTAGAACATCTCTAGGTGCCAAATCAAACAAGAGTTTCTGCCTCTGTTTTTGACACTAAACAGATAAAAAACATGCATGAGTCCTACAGCTTGTAGTTGTTTAACTTTGTTCTGAGTGGACCTTGTGTTTAAGAATGGCTAATTAAAAGTAATGAGATACAACTTCTGTCTATCAAGGTGCAATGCAGTGCACTGTAGAAATGGGGAATATCTATGGTTTGCAGTAATAACTTTAGTAGTTCCCTGTAATCTTTTGCAAAAGCACTGTACAAACCCTTGAAAAATACAATAAATTAAGAACTCAAATAAGAGTGGATTAAGAATCCAGTAATATTCAGAGATGAAAAATAGTAATTTTTCTGATTTTGAGTATATATTGTCCTCAATTTTGTTTGCAGTTGAAAGCACAGAGCATTTATATTAGTGTTTTTCTATTAGTTTCTATTAGAGCATTTTCTATTAGTGTTAGGCACAGTGCCTCAAATGAGTGCATCTTCATGATGGCAGCAACTACAGCACTAACTGCAGTCCTTAGCTCCGTAACTTGGAGTAGCTTCCAAGACTTGGCCTTGTTATTCCTGGTGTGTTTTGTCTGCTGTCTCCTGCCCATTGGCATTGCCTGTCACTGCCGTTTTGGTCATCTTCCTTATATTCTTGTTTCTAGATTAGAAGTTTAGATGTTTGTTTCTGATGTGTAATAAAGAATGGGAATTACAATAGTTAAATAAATAAGCCTAAATTACACTATCAAGAAGAACCTTCTGTTGCTAAAATAAATGCTTCTTTATTTCTCATAGCCTTCCTTTTATGATGCAGTAGACCCAGTAGATTTTGAAGGCTTCCTGATGACGCAGCTGAACAACTTGGACTTAGATCTAGCACAAGAAATTGGGGACTTTCCTGAAGATGATTTGGATGTTGTCTTTACACCCAAAGAGTGCAGGACTTTGCAACCCTCTATGCCAGAAGATGGGTAAGGAAACTTTCTCTCCCTCTAAAATGCTGCAAAAATAATTAAAGTTAGTTTTGAATAGTTAAAAATAGTTTTGAAGATGTTGATCCAACATCACTCTGCCATGCATCCAGCCATTACACAGTTCTTGAACTTCAAATGTTTGAACTTTGCCACTGGCTCTGTTAGGCTTGTTTGCACACTTAAAATTATGCAAGTGTTTACACAACTTCCTTGGTAGCAGCACAAGTGAGGTAGGCATCAGCAGGAAGAGGAGTAAAGGACAGGAGGATGGTATGAAAAGTAATTTTTGCAGCTGAGATGCCAGAGATAAAAGTTTATTCTGATCAGGTAACAAGCACAGTATTGAGTTTTTTGGTTTTTTTGCCAGCTGTGTGTTACATTGATCAGATCACTAAGAACCTCTTTCTCAGTACGTGTCTTGCTTAAATGGGAGGAAATAGTTCATACTTCACAAGGTTTGGGAAGGGGAATAAGTGTTAATTTCTAGTGTAGAAGTCACATGTGGTTTTAGGCTGATACTGATGAAATAATTACCCTGTTTTAAACAGCTTGTGATGACACTGGTAGGTGTATGTCACTGTGGTGACATAGGTAGCTTGTGGTGACACTGGTACTCAATGGTCCTGCAAATATTTAAGCTGGTTTGAAAAACAGGCATACTATGAACAAAAGCATTTTTCAGAATGAGAAAATTAATCAGGGAGTTTTCTGATGTGTTATTAGAAAGGCTGTGCAATGTATACAAAATACACTTCAGGGACTGTTTCACTATAAATGGTACGTTTAAGTAGAACTCCAAAGACCTGTTGAGTTTTGCAAGGAGTAACGGTGAGATAATAAAAAGCAGCATTTAGCTGAAGCAGCACCATTTAGCCCCAAACTGCTACATCAGCAGAGATGGCTGACTATACAGTGTGTTTGGGATGGGGCTGGCTCCTTACAGTGTATCTGGGAAATGAACAGCAGAGGCTATATTCAGTGCTGTGCTGAACTGCCATGCTGAGGGATAAATAGGCTTCGTTTACATTGTCTTGGCTCACAGGGTAGACCTGCATCCCCTCTGTTCCTGCAAAAGTTGGTACATGCTGCTCTAAATTTTACCAGCCAGCTGTTCAAACTAGAGCCCTATATAACAGAAGTATTTGTTCAGTGTTTTCTGCCCGACACACCAAATACAATGAGGCTAAGTGGGAAGCACAGTTTGTGTGAATTTTGCCAGCTGTAGACTAGTTGAGAATCCTCTCTCTAAGCAAGGTTTCAGTCTGCAAGTTTTTTCTTGACCCAGTGCTTCTCTCAAGAAGGAGAACAAAGACAGATGTAGAGATGAGATGCCATGCTAGGTTACCTGAGAACTCTTTGAATCACACAGCTTCTAATATTTGCACAACACATGATTTTCAATTGAAGTTATTTATAGAAAAGTCCCAATCTTTACAAGGCATTCTTGTTTTTTCTGTGGATTTGAGAGAGAATGGATGTGGGAGACAATGAATGGGATTTTTTGCTTGAAGTAACCTTTGTTTAAACAATGGACAAAAATATTGAAATAATTATTCAACTTTTGAAATTGCATCTAAAATAAGGCCATTTCTTAGCTATTTCCAAGGTTACTTCCCACCATGCTTGATGTTTAAAACAGCAGTTACCTATTTGTTTTTCCAGTAGAAGACCATGCAGGCTCATGCTATACAATCAGTTTTAAGTCTGATTTGCACCACAAAGTTATTACATGTTCTATAAGGAGTCTGTGACAAAGCTCAAATAGTCAATACCAACAAGTGTGCTTTCAGCAGATTTTTTTACATAACAGCTTGCCACTTAGCCATTCACATTGATATAATTGATATTGGTGTTTTTATAGAAAATCCTGATCAAGAGTGCCAGGATGTGTTAGGGAGGATGAGAACACAGCAGGGGCATGAACCAAGGATGGGCCTGCAGGCAGTGCAGTCTTTGATGTCTCTGTGTGCAGAGAGCAGGAAACAGGTACCACCGACCAAACTGGGTAAATGTGCTGCCTGCCAGCAAACACCTCCCCCCTGACCCAGAGGCAGGAGCCACCCAAGGCAGGGGCACTCGACAGCCTGGCATCAGGCAAGGCTCTGTCCCACCGTGCGCACACAAACCTGAACAAGCTGTTGGCCAGCCTCAGTAACCAGATGCAAGTCTCTTAGGAGTTCTATGTGGAAAGTTCTAAAACTTATCATACCTTTCACCTGTTCCTGTATTGAATGTGTATCCTATCTACTCTTTTACTCACTTGGATTGGAGAATGCTACAAATTATTTTGGAACAGGTCATTAAAATTTTAAGAATGGGCATAGAGGAATTATGCCACAGCATCCTGATGTGAAGTTCATGGGATATTGGCTGAAAGACCTGTAGTTGCAAATCGTATCCAGGCTATCAAGGAGCACTGACAACCCCCTTCATTAAAGGAGACTTATTTGAAAAAGAGAAAATGAAATTATAATATATTCTTAGAACTTAAAGTTTTATTATGCTATCTGATTAGAAGCTTTTTAAGCTTCATGTTCTAAACTTTAGGTTCTACAGGGGGTCTCTTTTTAAGATTTTCTTTGTTTCTGTGAGAAGAGAAAATTGCACATACATAAAAACTAGGTATTTGCAAGAGTCCAGGAGCTGAGGCCTCTAAAAAGATATTTCTATATGTTGAGACTTGTTATCAAGTTTTGAAAATCACAAGGTTGGTTATGTTGTATAATTTATTTAATTTTACTATATTTTATAGCAATGTCACTCTTCTATTTATAAATAGATAGTGTAGGAAGTGGTTACCTCTCTGTTAAATGTATGCTTGTTCATTTATCAGCACAGTACCAAAAACCTGCATAAGGGAATTCATGCAGTACAGAGGATTTTTTTTAAACCTCAAACAATAGTTTAGCAGTAAAATAAATACACAGGAGAGGACTAACAGAGAGGCCTTTATCTGACTAGCATGTTTAGATAAATTTGTTTGTCCTGAAAGTATGACTTAGGAGCTGAAATATGTTGCTTTTTCCACAGGGTTGAACTGGACTCACATGTCAAAGACTGTGTTCAGACTTACATCCGCGAGTGGCTGATTGTAAATCGAAGGTAAGCAACATAAAACTAAATAAAATTAAAAATGCATTTCATCTTACTTATCAGAAAGGAGATGTTTGCTCTTAAAAGTAATCCTAAATTACAATGATTTTAGTCAGCGACTGAAGATAAGAACTGACTTTTCAGTAGCATAAATAACCATATTGTTTTGTTTGAGATGGTGTGCATTACCAAATACTGTAGCATCTGCGTCTTAATTTTCAGGCACTGTGGGAATGAATGAGAAGTTGATGGGAAGAAATTCACATCAACCCTCTGTAGTGATGATTTATCTTAGTCAGGAAAACTAGTACTGTGTGATCCCACTAAAAGGAAAGATAACAGGGATAAAGATTATATTTGCATGCTTTTCTCCTATTCATGCCCTGAAAATTCAACCTGATTTGATTTCCAAATATGTCTGAAAACTCAAGGATAATGGCCTTAACCTGCAGTGATTGAGTGTGTTCATAGGATTATCTGTGTTATACCCAAATTTACTATTTTATATCAGTAAATTGTTTCTGCACTTGAGCTCAGTGTAATTCAACACAAAGAGTTGGGCCTGTAGTCATTATAAGTGCTCCATTTCCTTTAGTCTAATTCATTATATTTTTATTTTATTTTATATTTCATTTCATTCTGTCTTATTCTGTTTCATATGTAAAATGTGAAGGGGACTCTCAGTCAGTGCTCTCTGTTGCAGGATGTCTGTTCCCAGACTCTTAGGGGAGTCTGTGGGATGTCTTGCCTCCTTCCTTCCCCATCACCTCATCCTGTTCTTCAGAAATAGGTTTTTGGAGCTCTGTTTTGTCCATAGCACTTCCTCTTCATCCACTCCTGCACTCATGCCCAGCTCTTGAAAAGCAGAAGGAGTAGCAGGTGGTTGAGTGCTGACACATTAGCTGCCATTTTGTTGTGCCTCTTCACTCGCCCTCGTTACTCTGTGTTTTTTCTGATGTACATCAGCAGCCAGTGCCTTATGGGTTTACAATGGTGATTGCAGAGGAATTTGCACTGTTTAACTGTGCAGCTTGTGCTCCTCAGTGGAGCAGCTGCTGGGGGGTTATTAAGAGACTTCCTCCAGGGGTGCTGATGAAACTGATTGAATTCTCAGAACTGCTCTGCAGTGAGTCACTAAAAGTCGGCTCATGGGTTTTGTTGGCTCTCCTCCCTCACCACTCAGAGCAGAGGCACTAGCTCTTTCACACAGTGCTGTTCTGTATGCTGTAAAGAGCCAGTGTGCAGCTTTGTTTGAGTGCAGGAGAAGGGAGTAAGCAGTAAAGTAGGTGAAGTGAAAAATAGAACATAGCTCTTTTTGCATTTGTGTGTGCTGGTAGAAGTGTGAATGGAGCCATAGAAACACACATATGTGGAAAGTTTTGCTGAGTATTCTACTGTTTCATTAATTTGGGTGAGATAAATTTGCATTCAAAATCTTTATTGAGCAGTTGACTCTGTGGTAAACATGATGGTGGACTCTGCCGGAGAGCTGAGCTTTGGCAGCTGTGGCTAACAATGCAAGCAAGTTACTAAAAATTGCAAAGAACAAACCACTACCAAATATGCTGCAGTGTCACATGATCCAGTGATAGACTTATATTGGGAATCTCATTTTATGCTTGGACAGCTTTTTTTCCTTTCAAAACAAGTGTGAGAGAAGAAAAGATAACAAGAGAAAAATGAGAAAACAGTTATTGTTTCCATTGTTTGGAGGAAGACTGGAAAAACTGTAGCTGCCTACTTGACACATGCTATAGAACAGGTTGCTGAATATATTGTCTGGTGAGCTATGGGTGAGACAAGTGTGTGAGTGACTCTGATCCACTCATGAATGTGAAGGTTCAGAACAGGAGATTGAGGAGTCTACAGTGGGTGGCATGAGCAGGGTAGAGAGGTATGTGGCAGAAAAGCTGGGCACAGATGGAGTCCATGTGGCCTTGCAGGAGGCTGAATGGGTAGCTTGTTCCTGTGCCTGTTTCTCCTTTCAGTTGTCCTTTGGGCTTTTTCCTCGTCTCATTTTCTTAATTCAGTGTGTGCCCATTAAATTGTCATGGATATTAAAACCATGGTTTGCCACTTGGTGAGTTTTAATTGCTATAATGCTTTTCAAAATAAATAAGCAATATAAATAAATTTTCCAGGAGTAGTTACGGGGAAAGGCATCTTTAGTGTAGTTTTCACACCACAGGGAAAATGTGAACTCAGGTACATAAATTTCTCCATTAATCATTTGTTTGCCACCAGAGGCAGTGAAAAAAAATCTATACAACCTTTTTTTGATTCTTAAATGTCTTAAAGTCATGCAGAATTTCTGCCTTCCATTCTGGATAATTACAGTGGTTCCAAAACAAGGTCACATCCAAGGAGAGCTGGGATTGTCTTTTTATGACCAGTTTTCATGGCAGTGACCTGGCAAACGATTAAAATGCGAACAATTAAAATTAAAACACATCAGAGCATATAATTCAGTTACTCCCAAAATGTAATAAAAAGGTGTCTCCCTGATCAATAATTGCTTATTGTGTCTTCTTTATGAAAGTACTCAGATGCTCAGTCATTTCTTTGGGAGTATCACAGAAAGGAAAATGAATGAAGCAGGATGTTGTAAATAAGGAGATTGATTGCAAAAAGACCATCACAGGATTTAGCAAATTGCATACTAAAGTGAAAGAAACAGAGCTCTGGATGCATGTAAAACCTTTTTTTCAGGGTACCTGCTGTTTTTTTTTTTCCATCTGCTGCAAAAAAGTAACTTGAAATTTCAGAAGAATTTTTCAAAGCTGCCAAACTGGAGGGTTACATTGGGGCATAGAAATAGCCCTCTTCAAAACCAGGCATTTTTCTGGAAGCTGTAGATTGTTGCATGTGATTAGCTTGGGATACTAGCTAGGTCCAGGATAAGAGCAGTAGGAGATTTGGTGTATATAATTGAAGAGGCCAGCCGAGAGATAAGTGATCCTGATCTGTGTTCTTAAGGTAATTGAAATAATCATCATGTCTAATGAGGAGATCAGAGCAGATTTTGTACCTAGGTCAGGTTTTCCTGCTGTCTCAGACATACACTCTGTAGAAAAATTACCTGAATTATCTTTTTTTCCCTTTAAACTGTTCTTAATACATGTTATAGAGTTGCAATGGTGCATTAAAACATGTTAAAGTTGTGAAATGTCACATTTTTACATAAAAGCTGTGGTACAGTGCTTTTTGCAGAATATTTTTTCAGTTTTTAAATAATTTTTAATTTGTCTTTTCTGTTTTATTTTCCCTTAACACCTCCTCATGTTATCCTGACCTTCTTGGGCTTCTCCATAAAAGAAATCAAGGGAATTCAGATACTTGTAGCCTGAAAAACAAGGGATCCCGGAAAGATTTTCACAAAACGCTTCAAAAACAAACATTTGAATCAGAGACATTGGATTCTGGTGATGCAACTTTTCAGGTACATTTTCTTCACTTTGAGAAAAGTGATCAAATACAGCAGCTTCCCTCAAAAGAAGCAGCATGTGGTGTGACCTCTCCCTGAGTATTGTGTGCAGTTTTGGTCACTGCAGTATGAGAGATATTTAAAGCTGTTGGAGAGCATCCAAAGGATGGACACAAAGATGGTGAAGGGCCTTGTGGTGAAGCCATATGAGAAGTGTCTGAGGTCGCTTGGTCTGTTCAGTCTGAAGAAGAGGACACGGAGGGGACACCTCATTGCAGTTCACATTTTCCTTGCAAGGGGAAGAGGAGGGGCAGGCACTGATCTCTGTGGTGACCAGTGACAGGACCTGAGGGAATGGCCTGAAGTTGTGCCAGGGAAGGTTTAGGTTGGATATCAGAAGGTGAAGGTTCTTCACTCAGAAGGTGGCTGGGCACTGGTAGAGGCTCCCCAGGGAAGTGGTCACAGCACCAAGCCTGACAGAGTTCAAGAAGCGTTCGGACAATGCTCTCAGAGACATGGTGTGACTCCTGGGGATGGTCCTGGGCAGGGCCAGGAGCTGCATTCTGTGATCCTAGTGGGTCCCTTCCAGCTCAGTATATTCTGTGATTCTGTGATCTGTGATGGCATTAAGCAGAGCACCATGCTGGCCATTAGGTTTCATGGCAGAGGAGGCATTAAAATCCCCTCTGCCAGCTCACCAAGAGCCATTCTGTGACACCCTGGTGCCCAAGCCGCACCTCGCCATTTTCCTGTTTTCCAGCAGGTGGGACCCCAGCATGTTCCTGCTGTCCCGGAGGAGGCCTCGAGGACGAGCGCGGCCTGCTCGGACCTGGAGCTGCGCAGCCTGCAGCCGGACCCGCGGCTGGAGCACCTGCTGCGGCACGCCAGCGCCGAGGAGTTCGAGCGGCTGAACGAGGAGGCACGCCGCACCAACAGGCCCCCCGAGCTCCTCGCCCTCTACCCCGCTGCGGACGAGGTGAGCCGGAGCCCGGCTGTCCTGCTTCTCTGTCCCAGCTGGCTGTCCCAGCGCGCCCGAGGCTATAGCCGCACCACAGCAGATAAACACTACACTGCTCTCAGTGTGGGCCAAGCCACATGCTGGTGATACGGCTATGTCAGGGTGTCGCCTTTCATAGTAGCTTGTCCTTGGGGTCCACAACATGTGGTGTAAATGCCATTTAGGGGTCAGGAATGTAAATATTCAGAAATAATAAATCTATTTACTTTCATTTCTGGGAACATTAATTGCCCACTGAGTGGGAGAAAATGCTAGTCTGTAGCAGTGGCTCAGCTACTGTCATGTAAATGTTTTATGCAAGTGTGTAAATTTACAGTTGTTTTAATTGAGTATAACTGTTTAATGATAGGAAGATGTAGTGGAGATACGACCAGTGCCTGATCGCCCAAAGGAACATCTGGGCAACAGGATTTTGGTGAAGCTGCACACTCTGAAGTAAGTAATCCTTCACAAGCATTGCTCACCATTTCTGAGTTCACAACAGTGTGCAGCTGCACACCTTGTTGCACTACCACAGCTGTCCCCTACAACACCATTCACCGCTCAAATGTTCTTTCTTAGTGTAGCAGAGAATTTTTTCTATCTTTACAGAAGTCTTTAACATGCCAGGATGAAAAGGAGTTGGGAGTGAATCCAGATTACATCTCCAAAGAAAAAAAAAAAAAAGATGATTGGTGTCCTATGCACTGCTGGACTTTTGTTGTGGTTTAACCCCAACCAGCATCCAAGCCCCACACAGCCACTTGCTCATTCCTCCACCAGCAGAACTGGGGAGAGAATCAGAACAGTAAATCTGGAGAACTCATGGGTTGAGACACAGACATTTTAATAGGGAAAGCAGGTAGCACACAGACAAGCAAAGGAAAACAAGGAATTAACACAGGTTCCCAGTGGCAGGCAGGTGTTCATCCATCTCCAGGAGAGCGAGTCCACATATAACATGACTTGGAAAGACAAACACCATCAGTCCAGACTTCCCCTCGTTGCTCCTTTTACCCCCTATTTGTATTCTGAGCATGGTGCCACATGATCTGGAATATCCCTTTGGTTATTTGGGGTCACCTGTCCTATCTTTGTCTCCTCCCAGTCTCCCACACACCCTAGTCTCCTCACTGGCTGGAGGAGTACCTAAAGCAGAAAAGGCCTTAGTTTTCAGCAAGCCCTGCTCAGCAGCAGCAGAAACATCTTTGTATTATTAACCCTGTGTTCAGCGCAAATCCAAAACCCTAGCCCCACTCTGAAGAAAATTAATTCATTAATTCTCTCCCAGCTAAAGCCAGCATAACTTCATAAACAGAAAAAAAAAGAGCAATGTACAATAACTTTAACCAATCTCTGAGACCATCTTCCTGTCAAATTTAGAAAATACATTGCATGCAGTCTACTACCCTTCTTTTCCTCTCAAAATCATCTAATATAATGCGCTAATAAAAAAATCCTCAAGACTTTGAGAGAGCTGAGGTCTGGAGCTAAGTATTTCTCTGCATTTTAATGAAAGTGCCAGTCAAAATATAACTCTTCCTTTTTTATTATGCACAGCCATATGACTGCAGTATCAATCAGTATCTTGTGTGTCTTTCCCTAACAGGTTTGATATAGAGATAGAACCTTTGTTTGCATGCATAGCTCTCTATGACATAAAGGAAAGAAAAAAGGTAAGTGTATATACAATATTTTTGTTCACTTGGCCTGGGTTTTTATCTTCAGAGTAGTAACTTAGGAAAACTTACACAAAACTTGCTACTTTTTTACACACACAGTCTGATCCAGGATTCTTGCTATTCAGTCAGCCACATGCTTGCAATTGCTTATTTTGTAGTTGTAGTCAAAACTTTTGACTTGTTTTAAAGTAAAATTTTAGGCATTTTTGCTTTACAACATATTTTAACCCCTTTTTTCTTTTCAAGATCTCGGAAAATTTTCATTGTGACCTCAATTCTGATTCATTAAGAGGATTCTTGCGTTCTCATACACCCTGCATTGACTTGTCTACTCAGGCAAGATCAGCAATATTTTCTGTCACTTATCCCTCGCCAGATATATACCTGGTAATAAAGGTATGTTACAGTACTACTTTGACACCATTCTGCCTATTCCTGTTGTCTGAGCTCACGGAGCTGACAAACATGGCTTTTGTCTAGATGAGATGAATTATGACAGTTTTTAATAATAGTATGTGAGCAGGTGTCCAGTGGTATATCTCATTTCAAGCTACAAGGTTATATTACAATCCCATAGGCCAGTTCTACTAAGTACGTAGAATTTCCTGTCTCTGCCTGAGGGAAATCAAAAATATAGTGAAATAAGACATTTTCAAAAATTTTATTTACATTCTGTGGAGGTTTTTTGGCATTGGTTCAGTGCACTTTGCATAATTTTATTTGCTTAATTCTGAGACTGAGTTAGCCTGAACAACTTCATTTGAAATGTGTTAATTATCCTTATTTCAGTGAAAATGTGGTAGTAAGTGATTGACTGTTGTCACATATATATTTTCTGCTTTCTAACAGATGGAAAACTAGAAGGTTTAACATCAGTTACTCCATAAAGACAGTTTTAAGAAATTATATACCGTTATATATCTAGGCAAGCTCTTTCAAATTGCTAGAGAAACAACATGTTCCTATTTGGATGACATTTTTCTCTTTAATCATCTTATTGTATTGCTTTTTGTAGATAGAAAAAGTTCTTCAGCAGGGAGAAATCGGAGACTGTGCAGAACCCTACATGGTTCTTAAAGAAAGTGATGCTGGCAAGGTAAATAAATAACTGTAAAGAATATTTAGATCAAAAAATGCATGCTAAAACCAACCAAACAAACAAAAACAACAGACAAAGAGCTGACTCTTTGAAATAGGATGAAATACCAAAAACACTGGAGGAAAAGCTGGTTAGATCATCCATGGTGCAAGCAGTTTGATGTCTGTGGCTGACAGAAAGAAATCAGGAGTAGGCAAGGTGCATTATTGTTTCTGACTCCTTTGGAAATAAATACTGACACAGTCTTGAGTCATGAAGCAGATGGGGGTGAGCAAAGGAAACAACTGAAATGTAGAATTAGCAGAAATACTTGTACCTCAGAGACATGCTATTGATTTGGATGGGCAGACAGCCTGTTGTAGTGTGCAGCTCTGCCATTCAGTACTGTTGTCCATAGATAATGTGAGTTCTGTTCAAGGAATTCACGGTCATTTACCTCCCTGGAACATGCTAACAGTGTTTGCTGGGCTTCCACATGTCTCACCTTTAGAATATTGCTTTCAATAGAATTTTTTTTCTGTATCTGATGAAAGAAGTAGAACCGGCTAACATTTCATGGTAGTTGTTCATTCTGGATTTGAATATTATTACAAAAAGACTGGTTTTCTACATTTCTATAATACAAATGAACTCATTACAAAGAAATTGAAGTGAATGTACAAACCAAAACAGTTACAGTTCTGTCTGTGATGTAGCAAGAAAATATAAGATACCAATGCAAATTATTTACTGAACTGTGAATATGTAACTTAGATTTTTGTCTATGGTAGCATTGCAATAACTGACTGCTTTTGAAACAGACAATATTTTCTTTGTTTCAGACAAAAGAAAAGATTGAAAAACTGAAAGCACAAGCTGAATCCTTTTGTCAGAGGTTGGGGAAATACAGAATGCCATTTGCCTGGATTCCCATAAACCTTGCTAGTTTCTTCAACTTTTCAACACTTGAACGAGAAATACAAGAAGCTGAAGGTTTAAATGGTATTTGTATAACTCTTCTAAGTAAGGCAAAATGGCTCTGCAGGAGGACTGGGTATAGGAAACAAAGTTATTCACTCTGGCATCAAAAGTAAATCACAGATTCAAACTCATGTCTTGACAGCTTTCCTTTGGAGTCCTGTAGTCGTTTACAAATTAATTCTGCTCACCATGTTGTCTCTGCATATTTATTTTTATGTTTGCTAAAAATTCTTTCAAATATTCATTGAACACTGGCTTTGTAGAAGTAAAATTTCCTTTGCCCATGGGGTTAGCTAGCAATACTGAGCAATCAAGATACCAAACATATCAGTTTGGTAGGCAGGACCATTGTTCAATAAGCTTTATAACCCATGAACTAAAAATTTAAAAAAAACATTTGCTCTGCAGAAATAATGCCACTTTAGTAGGTGTGTCCTAGTATTCCACTATTTCACATAGTCAGAAATAAAAGAAGCAGAATGCTTTAGGTACTCTATCCTCTGATGTTGGTGAGATTTTTCTGTGGTTTTCTAGTGTATTCTGGGAATCTTTGTACTGCAACAAAAGCAAAAAACAAGATGATGATACATTTAATTTCTCTTTGAAGGGAAAGGTTCCAGTAGTGACAAGAAGGCAACATTGCTGCAGGCAAGAAGGCTTTCTGAGAGAGGTTTCAACTCAGAGGATAACTATCCAGCATCAAATTTCAAAGCAATGTCTCAGACCTTTAACACCTTCTTTAAACAGGTACTGGATTCTCTTTAGGTCTGATTTCATAAGACATTTTTTTATCAATGTAATATGAATTGTGTTGGGAAGAGCTACCAGTTATATTTGTGTGGGGACAGAGGACAACTGCAGTCAAGTAAATAATAGTCCACTTGCTTTGGATGCCTTAAGGACATGGTTCAATCCTGAACCTTTTGTCCATGTTATGAAGTATTGTTACAAAGGTACTGATTTTTGTCTTTCTCTTGGTAGGAAGGAGACAGGCTCAGTGATGAAGATCTGTTTAAATTTTTAGCTGATTTCAAAAGATCGTCTTCCTTACAAAGAAGAATTAAGACTTTACCAGGTACATAATTAATTTTGGATGGAAGTTGTTGTATGTATTTTTCTCCCCTAAACTGTTCTGTAAATTCCAAACCCAAAACCTATTTGACTTGGGTTAAAAGCCTGTAATATGTGCTATTTTGGAACTTCCTGGGTTTCTGGTGTCTACCTGAACACAGATGCTTTTGAATTTTTTTTTTTTCTGCATGAAGGAGTATGAAAATTTAGATTTAGTTTAATATTTTTAAATTATTTCTTTTTCTCCCTTATTTACAGTGTACTTACTGGGTATCTTTTGTTATTATTCAAACCATTTGAAGACAGTTCTTTAAAGCAAATTTCAAGGATCCTTGCTACTTCCCTGCAGTGCTTTGAAATTGTTCATATTTTATAGAGAGAAATTAAAATGTGTACACATTTCATCTTATCTTGATATTAGAGTCAGCATTAGTTAACAAAGAAAAAAAGTACAGGCAGTCAAACACCTGACCAGCTTAATTTTTCTTTTCAAGTAAATTACAGTTCAACCTCTTCTGCATTGTGGACAAACCTTAAAAAATACGAACTGAGGACAAAGTTGTTTTTCCTTTTTAGCAGATTTCCAGAAATGACAAGTCTGAGTTCCTCAAACGGTTTTAGCTTACCACAGCAGAGAATTTAAATTGAAAGTCTGTTCATAATGGGGTAAATATTATCGGTACTAACCGTCTAACTGCTCGCCACAGAAAGCCTAGCTTTCCTGGTGGGTGGTGCCTACTTTGCCAGAGATTAATCCCAGCAGAATCTGAGGGGAGGGGGAGTGAGAGAGAACTCTATTAGACAAGTACTTTTTTTGTCTCCCAGACAAATCTTGGGTTACTTTTGTGTGAAAGACACTAGAACATCAGCCAGCATATAATATTCCTTCTTTCTTTCTATTTTCTTTGAAACAGTACAGGGTAGACTTAAGAAGCTGTGTTGCCCTGATTGTGGCTGGGTTCTTTGTAGGCTACTTCCTCTGTATCTTTCTGCACCTATAATTTTCTTCTCACACAGCCCAAGAACCAGTTCTTTTTTCTGTGCCGTTGCTATGTAACCTTACATATTGTTTTAATTTTTCTTTTATTATAGACTGATCACTTTTCATATTTTTGTTAAGATTTTGTGATTTCATTTTAAAGGAACAGTTAAAGTGGAGATTTCCCCAGCTCCAGAAAACATTGGTTATTGTCTGACACCAGAACTACTCCCACTGAAGCCATTTTCAGAAAATCGTAATCGCCCTCACAAAGAGATTTTGGAATTCCCAATTAGAGAAGTGTATGTTCCCCACACCATTTATAGGTAAGAAATAACATATTTTTAACATTTCTTTGAAAAATGTGATTCAGATTTTTTTTTTCAGAAGTACAAACTAAAAATATTTTTTTAAAAAGGTTAAAGACAATGTGTTGGGCTGATGATTTCGTCTTCCTAGCCATTACAAGATAAAATACCTGCACGATATTCCATAATGAGTTTACTAATCTAATTGTCTTGTCTTTTGAGAAATTTTCTATAACATCTAAATAAAACTTCTCTAACAATTGTCATTGATTTGGCATCCGTCTGTCTGTCTATCTATCTGTCTATCTATTCTCCTATGTGTTTGTTTGGTTTTGGGCTTTTTTTCCCAGTAGATTTTATTGTAGTTTATCACTTCTGGTAAATTTTTATGCTCATTTGTTTCTATTGGTAATTTGAGTCATCTGAGCATCTGAGGAAATAATGTGTTGCTCTATGAACTTTTTAATTCTGAATGAGCACTCTACGCTATGTAATTTAATTTTTTTAAATCTGTTCTGTTATGATTGTTTCAAGGTGATCACAGTACTCAGTAGCATGCAAGTGGGCAATTCCAATAATTTATTTCTTAATAATCTGGAACATGTGAGTGTCCTATAGGAAATTAACAGCAGAAGAATATGTTTCAAGATGTTTGTGCAGTATTTCATTGCTAGTGAGTGGTGTTACAGTAATAGCTAACAGTAATTCTGATGAGGTGTATTGCAGTATTATAGATACAGAAATAACATGAAATAATGACTTTCATCAGACCATTGTGTTAGTCAAGACAAGGGAGCTTCTGACAATGATAGTAGATGATGCTATTCTAAGGGGGATTTGTGATCTCTAAAACAGTACCTAGATATTGTATTGTGTTAGTGGCAAAAATGTGATTACCAATAGGGAATCACAGAATGAAGGCGCAGAATAAAGCGATGTAAAGTTTACTCATTTCTTGCAGTGGAAATTAGCAAGGAGCCAGCTCTCCCACCTGCTCACCTGACCCAACCCAGGAGGAGAGAAGAATGATACTTGTGGTTCTGTACAACTCAGAGCTGCACCACGGCAAGCTAATTTATTCCGGGGATATGATCCACACCTTCACAATAAACTAGAGATCTGTTTGGCTGTTGGTGACACCTGGATTTGTCTTAGCTTTAAAGGAAAGCAAAAAGGAAGTGGCAGAACTTATCTTACAATAGCAGCTTGCAGTGTGGTGTCAGCAGTAAATAAGTAAGCCAGTTTGGCTATTGCCTCATTAGAAGTTTTGGAGGAGTTACTCCTGAACTCTGCCATAATTCAGTGGTATTAAATCTCCTGAGGGCAGCTCAAAGCACCAGTACTCCAAAATGCAGAGAGTTATGGTACTTCTGTCTTCTCTGTGTATCAAAGATAGAATTGGATGGTGGTAGAACTTTAATGCAGACATTTCTATAGGGAAGCTAGTTTTTATAGAATTGAAAGTGGAAATGTAAATCAATGTGAGCCAAGATGCCTTTTTTTAGTTTAATGAAAAAATAAGACAGAATTTTAACTTTCCTACTTCTTGTCTGGCCCCAGTAAGTGTCAATTCCAATGTGCAGTCTCGCAGTGTCTAAAGGCTTGGTTTTGACAAAAACCATAAGCAACTACTGTGTTTCTGAGCTGTAACAACAGTTGAGTCTGCACAGAATATTCTTCCTTTAGTTCTCATCAGGTTCTCACTTCTGCAACTAGACATAATAAGTATCAAAGCCACCATGCCAACAGTTAACTTGTGCTTCTCCTAAAGCAAATTTGGGTGTCTCCACACTATCCTTCCATTGCCAAGGTGTCTGTATTGAATACATACATCCACATTAGAGGAAATGCTTGCTATCACTCAACAGTCACATTCTTTCAGCAAGAGTTCACACCTTACATGCTTAACCTTTCCTTTAAAATCTCCATTTTGATTTTCACCCTAAGTAAAAGTCATGGCAACAAGACAAAGTAGAATTTGTTCAGTCAAACTTGTAATGATGAAGACAATGTCTATAAAGAATAGTTGCCTTCATTAATCTTTACATTAATTAGTGAATCAATGGTTATGACACAGCTGACATACATAGGTGTTGTAGGCCCATGAACATCAAGTCCAACTGTAACCTGGCCATGCCAAGTCCGCCACTAAACCATGTCCCTTAAGCAGCACATCTACCTGTGACTGCACAACTTCCCTGCATAGCCTGCCAATGCTTGACAGCCCTTTTGGTGAAGAAATACATCTTAATATCCAATTTAAAGCCCCCTGAGCCTCCTTTTCTCCAGGTTAGACCCCCCCAGCTCCCTCAGAAGCTCATCACAGGATTTATACTCCAGGCCCTTCCCCAGCTCTGTTGATGTCCTCTTTGGACACACTCCAGCAGTTCCATATCCTTCTTGGAGTCAGGGGCCCAAAACTGAGCACAGGATTTGAGGTGTGGCCTCACTGGTGCTGAGTACAGGGGGTCAATCCCTGCCCTGCTCCTGCTGGCCACACTGTGGCTGGCACAGGCCAGGATGCCATTGGCCTTCTCGGCCACCTGGGCACTGCTGGCTCATGCTCAGCTGCTGTCACCAGCACCCCCAGGGCCTTTTCCTGTGGCAGCTTTGCAGCCACTCTGCCCCAGCCTGTGGCACTGCCTGGGGCTGCCGTGACCCAAGGGCAGGACCCAGCCCTGGGCCTTGCTGAGCCTCACACCACTGGGCTGGGCCCATGATCCAGCCTGTCCAAACCCCTCCATGGAGCCCTGTGACCCTTTGCTTAATTTAACTGCCATGTAATTCTTGGTGCCTAGTTTTCCATATGGTGAGTGCCATTTTGAGTCTGAGATTAAACTAACCCATGAGGAGTAACTCTGAATTTGTAATAAAGCCAAATACAAAGTGTTTAATGTTATTTTATTCCCTTTCTTCTAATCTGAAAAGTAAAATCATCCTGTCTTACTTAAGCAATTTGATAGCATTTAGTCATAGACGTGAGTCATGGCTTGCTAGGGCCTTAAAGGTGATTTAAAGTTTTCTGATTTTTGGATATAAGTCTGCAAACCATTTTTTCTTTCGCTAGTGCTATACATGTAGACACTGGTGGGGGGAGGTTGTCAAAGGTATTTCAGAGGAATGAACTGTTGATTTTTTTGCATTGGTTTGGTTTTTTTTTGTTTTGGTTTGTTTAGGGGTTTTTTGTTTTTTGAGGTTTTTTAAAATAGATTTTTCCTTTGTGAAAGGAAAAGTGGAACCTTCTGTTATAGTCTTTGAACTCAGGTCTTGCAAGCTTTTTTTTTTACTGGTGTAATGCCATTATTTTAAATGATGCTATTTCTGATTTATGCCAGAGAGATCAGCCAGCCCACTTTCTTTGTGCACTGTGAAATTGAGCACTTCTTTTTGTTGTGTACTTACATTTCTTTAATAAAAATATTTCCCTGAAATTGTCAAAACATTCCAAGATTTATTTCTTTCATACCCCTCTATTTTTAATAGGAAAAATCATATAATTTAAAGTTTGTTTGTCATTTTATTTTCTCATTAAATATAAATGAAAATGATGCTGTTTACTGCCACTATGAAATGTTGGTGCTGAGGAAGAGGGATTTGTCACATTACTTCGGCAGTAACTCAGCTTAACCAGGCACAGGAAGTTCTGCCTGTGATAGGAACAGTACCTAACGCTTAGGGGATTTTTGAAGGAAGGGGAAAAAAACCCTTTTCTTTGTGGTTTCATTTTCATTTAATTGCAAACCACTTAGCAATTAAATGAATGTTCTCAGACTTGCTGTAGTCTGTAGTGTGAGCTGGAGGCCTGCGCTTTGGGGGGGTAATCATTCTACCCCATCCTTGACTAGTTTGAGGTGAGGAAAGGTTATTCATCAATAATGAATAATGGCGTCTCACTCCTGTTACTGCTCTTACAGCACTGTTTACTCCTCTCTGCCTCTCTGCCCGTGGAATCCAGAGAGAGCATGTCTGCTACGTGAGAGTCTTCTAAGGGCCCTTTAGTCTAGTTTTACATCTGTCCACCAGCTCGTCAGATGATTCAAAATTTTAGCAACATGAGAAAAACCATTCAAACTATTTTCCAAGTTACCCATCCTAAAATACAGAATTTATGACTCATACACATCCTCTTGTTGAAGTTCTGTCACAGTTCTACTTTCCTAGTCAATGGCTGACTAGAATGGGTATCCATGTTTGGTTAAGCATTTATGAGGTACTTTTTAATTTTTAACCATTTTTTTCCTGAAAAACTCCCCACCAAAATTGTGAAAGAATCAACAAATATTGAAAAGTTTAACTAATGGGTTCATGAGATTTGTGTCTAGTATCAGAGGTTTTAAATGTCAATGTTTATTCATCCATCGCTTCTCCCCTACAGAACATTCCTGGTTTGTATCAGTAGGGACTACTTGCACATATGTTGAGTTTTGCTCTGTATGGAATTCTCATCACAGTCATCAGTGAAGAAGTCTACTATTCATAAGAAATCTGAGAATGGTCATAAGAAGTTCATGAGAAGCTGAGATGCACTTGTTGACACCTCCCACAAGGTGTAATCTAGCAAACAGAAGGATTCTTTTATGTGCACATATGCGCAAGCAGTGTTTGCAAACACTAAATAAGAATGGTCACAGACGTGAAACTCTGAATAGGTTTTATTTTGGCAGAGGATAGGTCTGTCTTGCTTTGCCCATGGGAAGTGATTAAATCACTGCTAAACCCCATGAAAACGTAGGAAAGTCAGTAAATTTGTATGAGAATTGCCACATGATGTCCTGTGCCAGGTTAGGGGGACCCTTAGCTTTCCCAGCGGGTAACTGAATCTGAAATAGTCTCTTACCAGTCTTCTGAGTAATTCTCTGACCCACAGAAGCTGTTGGCATCTGTGCCTCACCCTCTTCTGGCCTTTGGGACTGTATTCTCAGGGTGTTCTGTATTGTGGGTGTTCTGCCACGGCTTTTTTGGACTCATGCTGTCCCTTGAATAGCTCTTTTGTTTCTTAAGCACATCTGACTGTATCTGGAGGTGGAGTTCTGCACTTTCTGAAGGGAGAGTGAGGGGAGAAATTTGATACCAGAAGTATTTGCTGCCATATGTTGCTATAATAGTTCTGCTCAGTGCAGAACCTTGGGGGAGATGCTCTGCCTTCTGGAGCCTACCACATCCTTATGTGCATCCTAATTGTCCTGTTATTTAAAAGACAGCAGTAGTTGCTGCCCCAATCCCCCTGCTAACTGCCATGTGAAAATGCTCCTTGTTGCTGCTTCCTCTCAGGCTTTTGGAGTGTATGGATGGAGTGCAGGCAGTAGCACTAAGAGGGGTTAGCAGTGGGTTTACAATTCATACCTGTGTGAGGGAACATGTTTTGATCATCATTGCACCTTCCTGCTTTAGATGTCAGCCATCACTTTCATCTCTGCAGGATATCCAGAGTCAGCATTTGCCTCTGTTCTTCCTCGGTGCTGATGGGTTTAATACACATGTAAGCAAGATCCCTAAAACTGCTTCAGCATAAATGGCACAAGCTTTAGCTCTTCAGTCCAGTACTTGCTGGAATAATGCTTTCTTGGTTGTGTAGTCAGCAGAGAGCTCTGTGGTTTTATATATCTTTCATCTCAAGTCACTTCTAAAAGTAAAACCCCGTGCTCAGGTACGTTATATAGATTTGTGACATCTTGTCCTAGGCTGCAGATTAATGAAGCAATGGCTGTATTATTCAGCCTTCCCTACATGTATTTCTTCGCTTCTGGCAGATGTAGTATTGATAATATCCTTCATTTAATATGTCAGTCCCCCAAGTATAATTCAGTAGAGGTTACCAATATATTTCACTTAGCTCATTCACTTAGCTTTCCTTAACATGATCTGGGAGAGAATTTGGCAAAGCAAAACTTGTAGATAAGGTGGTAACGAAGAGTGTGCACTAGTGTGACAGGCAGAAGCACCATTCTGAGTGAAGGGAAAGGCAAGTTAAAAGCAATTTCTTTTACTAAGGCATGCCATTTAGCGCATGTTGGTTGAAAAGAGTAGCTTGGCCTGTGTAACTGAACAGTACTGTCATGTTGTGATACATGGAAATCAGAAGAATAAACCACAGTTTTCGTGGTCTTGGGATACAGTATATGGAAGATGGACTGTCTGACTTAATGACAATATTCTCCAAGGCTGCTTAACTTTTTTAGCTGGTGGTGGTACTGAGGAGACATCTGTGACAAGGAGAGTGCAATTCTGTGTGCAGCTTCTGACTGGCACAGATGAAAAGAAATCATGAAAGTTCATGAGTCGTCTTCGTTGTTTTTCACTGAAAGCCAGCATGCTTCGTCCAACACTAGTCTTATTCCTTACACTCAGAGGACAAGCAGTGAGAAACCTATATCAGACTGGAAAAACAAGACAGCAGATGGACATAATCATGATTCCAGAATCTGTGTATAATACATGCCTACTTGAAATCTCAGATTTGCCATAAATTTCACCAGAGAAAGATCTGTTAATTTTTTTACTCTTCTATTGGAATTATACATCAGAAGACCACCTGTGCTGTCAAATTCCCCACAGAAATTAAATGTGCTTTTTATGTTTAGTGATACATTCATGTACGGAAGTTAGTAAACAGCAAAGTATTATATATTTCAAAGCATTATTACTAATAAGCAGTAGCTTATAGAATGATGGTTTCAAATTTTCTTATTTGTATTTACTCAGGTTCATTGATACTGCTTTTTGATTTGTATAATCCAGAAATAGATGCCTTCTTTTTTTGCTATAATCTATGAATGTATGAACTTCAGTTGTTGATTTTTTTTTGTTTTTATCACCTCTGAGGGATTCTTTCCCCTTTCCAATATCTGATTATTCACATCTGAGAAAGGAACTGCTTTCTCAAGAGATTCCTGCTTTTCATTACATCAAGCAAAGATAATAGTTTGTTTGCAACAGAACATAGCTTAGTGTAGGTGAGACCTTAAATATATGATGTTCTGTGTGTCACACCAAGAAATTGTATTTTATTTGTGGATTTCTGAAATTGAATTCTGACAGATCTTTCACTATGTAGGTGGAACTGAAGGACAGGGAGAGGAGTGAGCAAGATGATAATTTCTGCACTTAATTTTCAAACAGGAATGCTTGCCATGTACCAATTCTTTCTTATCTTTGTTCCAGAAATCTCCTCTATGTTTACCCTCAGAGGCTGAATTTTGCTAACCGACTGGCTTCTGCAAGGAACATTACCATCAAGATCCAATTTATGTGTGGTGAAGACCCATCCTGTGCAATGCCGGTAATAAAGGCTGAGATTTCTTAGCAGGCTTTGTTTACAAGCATTTCTGAGAAACCTCTGAAGAGAATAGTCATTATTTACTTCCCATCACTGCCGTTTCTAGTGGTGCCTTGGGAAGCCTAACACAGAGAGCTTGAGAAGCTTTCATTCTCATCCTAAAGCAGGACTATACTCCTTACCCACAACAGAAAAGACTTTTTTGTGGTTCTAGTGGAACCAGAAGCATGTTGCTGTCATCTAAATCTTCCTACTCTATTTTCAGAAGAATGACATAATATCACATCAGTATCGTGCTGGAATTTCTAAGGGTAAAATTCACAGAGCTTCAGAGACCTTTCAAGAATGATGTAGTGTATTTTGCAGGGTAACTCCTCAGTATGCGCTGTGTTTACACAAGTGCCAGAAGGTATTACGCTGGAAGGTAAAAATTGGGATCTTCATTGCCTGAGCATGAATGGATGCATAATTATGCAGTGTAGGTAGAGCTTTCCATGTTTGAAACACACTGTGTGTTAGGGCATACATGTACACTACTAGCAGAGCAGACAGTCCTATCTATGTTCAGGTTATTCAACATCTCTCACAGTAAGATCCTCTCTATTCAACGTTAACAAGCTTCAGAGGTTCGGTTTGATGTGTTCCAGCCCAGATGCCTGCTTCAGCCCGAATTTTTTTTTTATATTTTTAAGACATTGTTGTTGGCTACTTGAGAATGACATTGAGACAAAAATCTTCTGTGATTTTATGTGTTGGAGAAGGAAAACAATGAGTGGAAATATTACGCTGAGGAAAATTTATTCTAACAGTCTGTTGGACTGAGGACTGTCACCCAACCAGCCTTTTATCAGTGTGCTGATGTTGTTTAGTATATACTTCACAGCCCTGCTCCACATAACCTCTGGACCTGAAATCAGCAGTGTTTCCCAAGCTACATTTCTTCCAGAGCTAGAGCTGTGCCATGTGAATGTAACACCTTCTTTTACACAATACTGCAGTGTTGGTTTCCTTAGACTCTACCTGTGTTATGATTAGGTTTTGACAAATGGTTAGGACAGACATAGTTCATCTGTCATCTCTCTCCACTGTAAGTGATCTTCCTCTCAATACATATATAACGACTTACACAGTGCAGAGATTCTTGTCTAAGCTCATCTCCCAAGGCTCCCTTTAAATTGATTTCAAGGCCTTGCCATAGACATGTATCTTAGGAAAGCAAATCTAGCAAATGAAGAAATGCCTATTTTTCTTCATTGATTTTAAAGGGACTTTGGACCAAGACTTAAGGTAAGGTGAGATGTATCTCACCTTGAATGTGCAGGTTACAACTGAAAAACAAAACTCCTAAAAATATTTCTTATTTAACTTTTTAGCACTTAGATAAAGGCAGTGTGACAACAAGTAAGTGGTTTTCCATAACTTTTTTCCTGTGATAACTAAGCTTTTAGTTCATGACTAAAGAATGTGATGTGAGGTAGTCAGTGACTTAGAAATAAGGCTGCTCCATTTTCCTGGTATTTTGCCCTGAATGGAGTGTGGGGAAGGTGCTTGGTAATAAGACATTTATGCCAACAAGCTAAGATAAAACTGAGGAGTCATTTTGAATTTTTAGGTACTGTCTTAAAATTTACACAAGATGCTGGCAAATAAATGCTGTAGTCCTGATTTTCTCTTCTTCGTAATGTAGGTAATTTTTGGGAAATCTTCAGGTCCAGAATTTGTCCAAGAAATATACACAGCTGTCACATATCATAATAAGTAAGTGTTATTACTGTCTATTCATATGACTTGAGAAGTATTAATCATGATCTCTCTACGTAATTGTTACCCTACATAGTTCATCAAGGAATGCCATTTTAAACATTTATGTTTTGTGCAATTTATTGTATCTAATTTGGATTGCTACATTCATTTGCATAAGTGGCTGTTGTAGAAGCGACCTTTGCTTTTCTTGTTTGAAGCTTTTTAGTAGTTGAGAATATTCCTACTATGATTCAGGAGCAGGAACAAGAAGCAGCACAACTTTTAAGATCATTCACTTCAATGAATTCATAGATCCAAAAGAGCTGAAGGAACATTCTCGTTCTCATAAATGAGAACTTGGGATTTAGGATTTGCAAAATACTTATGTAAAAATCCAAAACAGAGATTGAAACTTAGAGATAGGTGGAAGCTGAATCTATCCAGCTGATACTGTCTGTTTTCTTCTGATTCAAAGCTGTAGATTGTTCATAAATATAGCTTCCAGATTCATAATGCATAAAAATATTTCAACTTCATAAAAATGTGTGTGTATATATATGTATACTTTGTTTAATTCAGCTCTGTTTTCAGAATTTACCTGGTTTTATAACCATAGCGCCTAAAAGCCAACTGGGCACGTGCTTGGCATTTTTTTTAACAGATCCCCTGACTTTTATGAAGAAGTGAAAATTAAGCTGCCAGCAAAACTCACAGAGAAACACCATCTACTGTTCACATTTTATCACATCAGCTGCCAACCAAAGCAAGGAGCATCTGTTGAAACCCTCCTAGGATATTCAGTAAGTTCCATGTGATACATAAGAGTGGGTGTGTGTAGGTGTGTGTATGTGCATGTCTGTATGTCTCCCATGCAGGCCCTCTGCTTGTCAAGAATTTGGTCATTTATTCCTTTTCTGGTTATGGCAATACATCAAAACCAGTGGAAGATCTTAGTGTGAATTCATAGAAACTGTATGCCGCCTTAGATGTGTTACATCCTCATCCTATAATTTTACTGTTTTAACTGTCTTTGAACTTAATGAATTCACTTGAATCAACTGAAATAGGCACCTAAATATTTGCAACAACAATGCCTTATAGCAGGGAGTCTCATTCTGTTAGATCCTATTTATTGACCAAAAAAAACCAAGACCATACATAATTACAATTATTACTGTTACCATGTTCATACATGAGGTAACAGCTAATGTAATTTTCATTTAGGTTTTACATGGCACTTCATTTCTGCTCTAAATTGTCTTTTATCCACATAAAAATTTTAAAAACAGAAAGACTCTAAAAGCTGAAATGTATTCTCTTGCCTTCTTTATCTTCATGTTGAGACTAGAATGTCTAAGATTAAGAAATACATGTTGTAGCATATTCTCTCTGACCTTTTCCTTTATCAAACAGTATTTTTTACTGGAGAGATTTTCATATAAAAGGAAAGAATTGAGGATGATGTTTTCAGATTTGAAAACATCCTGCAGCTTTGGTCAGCAATTAAGATGTGGAGCCAGACAAGTACTTTCCATGAAGTACTTTTCTATGAAGTTTGGGAGGCCTTTGTGTTTGTCTATTTTTGGTTGTTTGCTTGTTTGTTTCTTAGTTGGCTTTTGGAGTTTTCAAACCACAGTACTGAGAATCCTTTCAAAAGGGGTTTCTTTTATGGGCCATTATAGTCCCACCAATGTCAGTGGGATTGTTAAGAAATAACTTAGCTCAGCACCAAGATTTGACTTAATTTTCAAGTTTCTGTTCATCTAATTACAAAATTAGATTAATAATTGTAATATTCAAATGCCCAGCCTCTTTCAGACTTGAATGAAAAATTAAATGTATCCAAATATCAATGCAGGGATATGAAAAGTCAGATTGGCGTGGTAACCACAAGGAAGATGTTCAGTTTAATTCTGGCAAAACTTCTTCTGTTGATTTGCTTCAATACCAAGAATTAGTGTATTCAAGATACATGAATTTTTAAATCAAAACATGGATTCCACTAAATCCTTCTGATAGGATTTATTAGAAAAATGTGTGTCACACATGAGAAGTCTGTGTTTGTTTTCTTCAAAAGAGATGGTTTGTAAAGTAGTCTTGTACATTTTTCTACAGTAGCTATCAGCTATCTTTGAATTTAAAATACAAAGAAATTACTGTTGAATGGGTTAGACCAGAGAAGCTTAGGTCAATATCTCATTTGTTGTTTTGTTGACTGTATCTAACAAATTAAATAAATGGGTCTAATCATATATCATCAGGAATATTGCTTTGTTTTCTCTTCATTTGTTTCAGTGGCTGCCAATTCTATTAAATGATCGTCTTCAAACTGGACATTATAGTCTTCCTGTTGCATTGGATAAACTGCCTTTACACTATTCAATTCACTCTCCTGAGGTAACAAACAAAATTATTAAAAGATAGTATTTTCTTAATGTAGGAGAACAGCATAAGTGTTTTACAAACTAACATTGCTGTCTGCTGGTAGGCCTCCTTTTTGTGCCTTAGAAGGGGAAAGTCAATTAAAATGTTGTTGTTGTTATTGACACTGGTGTTAAAATTTATATAATTATACTGGTTTTTTTAGAAGTTAGCTATGCAAGAAAATTCTTGTGAATTGTCTAATCGGGGATGCATTTGTTTCGAGTGTCAAGGCAATAATTTGATTTCTTCCACATCATAATTTGGTTTGGGTTTTTTTTCTGTGACTTGTGGGAAGGGGAGCAGAAATGGAATCAGGTATTACTGGAGGAGAAAGCTGCTCCCAGTAAACATGGCATGTAGGAAATTTGCACCACATCATCACAGAATGCCTTTGGCAATGCTTTGACCAGGAAATTTTAGCATTAACAATATCCCATCAGAAGATGTATATTTACGTGGTCTGTGCTAGACATCCAGCTGAAATTGTCTAAATTTCCCTGTTCAGTGCATCAGTTTCTGTCCAAATATCTATGAGAACAAGGAGATGCTTAGCTGTCATCCTCTGTGTGGCGCTGAATTTGGATGCCTAAAATGAAGTGAATAGTGGGAATACCCTATAGACCCTCATGTTTGAGCATTAAAAGGAAGATGATTCCCATTTTTTTTTTCCATCACAGAAAATTCCATCTCAGACACCTCCTATAAAGTGGGTTGAAGGACACAAGGGCATTTTCATTGTTGAAGTTCAAGCTGTGTCATCGGTTCACACCCAGGTAATGCATCAGAAGCAACACACAGCTGTAGTTTCATTTCAAAGAAAATTCAGATGTCCAGGCCAATTTAGCGGGTATATGAAACTGGGGTGTTTAAGTCCACACAATTTAAAAAAAAAAAGTAGGAGCTATGGAAATAACCTGATATCCTCTGTGAATGAAATCCTTTGGTGAAATTAAATCTGTTGGTGGAAGTGAACAATGAACACTCCTGGCAGCAAGTCACATGGAGCAATAGGGAGCCTGGTGTCCTCACGGCTCAGCAGGGGTCTGCTCAGGCTGTGACTGAAAGGTGCTGGCAGGGCACAGTGCCAGCTTCTGCAGTCTGCATCTTCTGTTCTTCAAGGCTAGTTCAGACTGTGTATCCACACCTCCAAAGACATAGCTTCTCCCCACCTCCATTGACAGGTTATACACTGCCAGTATGTGTTAAGCAGCTCACTTGTCAATGCCATGTGCTCTGGGGACAGAAGTTTAGTGCTGGGTGAAACCTCAACAATTCCCATCATTTAAATGCCACGGGAAATTGGATCTTTGCCCATCTTACTGAGATGCTGGTTTGAGACAGATCAGCTTTGTTTTGTTTCTGCTGCTTTTCAGTGACTCTTATCCCATTCTAATTAATCCTGGTAAATATGTCCTAACAGCTGAAGGCCCTGTGTTTGAAGCAGGTCCATTACCCCTTTGCAGCATGTTTTTTAAATGCACATAGGGCGTAATCATATGGCACATAACTTGTAGGTAGCTGGAACTCGGGTGTGAGTGGCAGAGGGACTATGATGTGACAGAGTTTTATCAAATAGAAGGAAAAGTCTTTTCATTAAATCAAGTGATCAGTTTAGTGAGGGCAATAACTTTCCTGCCTTTAAGCTGATCTCACCACAGTCTGAATTTGAACCAGATGAATAGGAGCAAACAAAGCACTGTGACAGTTGCTTTACAAGTTGATCACTCAGAGCAGCCGCTACTGAAAACCAGAAGGGCAAAAATCTTTCCTTTCATCCCATGAGATGGTATGATCAGCCTTTTCTTAGGTAGAGCTAGCCTGAAATATATCAACTTTGTTAACTGGGAGTGCACTGTATTTGCAGGACAACCATCTGGAGAAGTTCTTCACCTTGTGCCATTCTCTGGAAAGCCAAGTGACATTCCCCTTTCGAGTGATGGATCAGAAGATTACAGAGGCTTCATTGGAGCATGAATTGAAACTCAGCATTATCTGTTTGAATTCTTCACGCCTTGAACCTCTTGTCTTATTTTTGCATTTGGTACTAGATAAACTTTTCCAGCTGGCTGTACAGCCTATGGTCATAGCTGGCCAGACAGGTATTTACTGGTTCATGGTCTTAAAGAGGCTTTGCAAGCAACCTAGATATGTGGGGGGAATGCTTGCTGAAATATTCAGGCTTGCATTTAGTATTTAGGGTAGCACACTTCAGAAAGAGTTGTGCTGCTCAAGACAGAGTTTGACTGCACAATTTAAGCAGGCTTAATGGAGTTGCTGCCTTTTCTCCTTTCCCCCTGCATTTGAGACTCAGTCTCTGGTTGGAAGGTACATTAAACTGTAGTAATATAGGTCAGAAAGTAGGTTGTGGAAATAGAGGTCAGAAAGTGGGTTGTGGATCAACTTTGTTTAGAATTAAGTTGTTTTGCAAGTAAAACACCAGCAAAATCATTATCCTACAGCTGACACTGCTGTCTGCATCATATCCTCTGCCCAAAGATCTTTAGACAGAGTTCAGTGAGCACAAACCAGAGAATATAATAATGAACACTGATTTTTGTTTTACCGAGATGCCAGTTGTCCATAGCATATGTTATGTCTGGAAAAATGGCATCCTGGCAAGCAGTGGTGTAGGTAATTTCCTGTCTCATTCAGATGATCAACATCTGTCATCCACTACAGTATCTGTGCTGAAGCCTGCTAGCTTGGATGTGTCTGTCAGCTGGAGAGTAATGAGTCTTAGTATTCTGCAAGAAGATAGTTTATAGGAAATGTGTGAAAGCTGCTAGAAATGTAATTGACAGTTTTATGTAGCACAAAGTGACAGAATACCAGTGATTTGGTTGAAAGTCAGTGGGTCTGCTAAAAAGTGTCTATTGGCCTATGTAGACTTGGGGTCTGGTCAGGCATAGCAATTGCTGTGTAAAACTCTGAATTCGTTAAGGACTGAATTGAACCTTGCAAGGTTAGTTGTTGATTCAAATAATGACCTCACTTAATTATGTTATACCCTTCAGTGCTGACTCTAATTCTTGCCTTTGCTTCCCAGCCAACTTCTCACAGTTTGCCTTTGAGTCTGTGGTTGCAATAGTGAATAGTCTCCATAACAGCAAAGAACTGAGCAAGGATCAGCATGGAAGGAACTGTCTCCTGGCATCTTATGTGTACTATGTATTTCGTCTGCCAGACCCACAAAGAGAAGTGGTCAAACCAGGTATTGTTGGTGCAAGGGTTGTGGAAATTTTTTTTTTCTTGATACATGCTGTTCAGCATGGCACTTTTGAGAGAAGGACTTAAGGCATTGACCTTTAAGATAACAAACACAACTTCTCAGATCCAGACTGCATACCATTTAAGCACTAAGAAGTAGGTCAGAAATACTAGCACCGCAAAGAGCAACATGAATATGTCCCTGATAATCTCCATCCCTCAGTTATTAATTTAAGATGAAGGGTTGAGGTGAGAGGTTTCCATAGTTACAGGCTGTTGTAGCTTCATGAAGATGAATGCAAGAGAGATTGCCTAAATGGAAACTTTTTCTAGAATAATTTCTTTCATAAGTTAAAATGGCCTTAAGATGCCAATTTTTTACTGACCTGTACATAAATAAATTACTTTCCATGCAAAGTAACCTACTGCCAAGTGGTATAGGGCTGAGCTCACCCAATATCTACTTTGCATTAAGTAGATTTTACTTGTCATTGGAGGAGAAAATACTGTAAGACCAGAAGGTTTAAACAGGTGATCTTTCTCCTCTTCTCAACCCTGGTGAGGCCATACCTGGAGCACTGTGTCCGTCTCTGAACTCCCAGTACAAGAGAGACATGAACTTGTTGGACAGAGACAGGCCAAGGGCTGCAAAAATAGCAAAGGGTCTGGAATGTCTCTTTAACAAGAAAGGCTGAGAGTGCTGGGCTCTTCAGCCTGAAGAAAAGAAGCCTGGGGGAGGATCTTCAGTGTACACAAAGAGCTGAAAGGAGAATGCAGACAGAGCCTGGCACCTGGTGACAAGATCAGAGGCAATGGGCACACACTGAAACATAGAGAACATGAGGAAACACTTCCTCTGAGGGTGACTGAGCACTGGTACAGGTTGCCCTGAGAGGTTGCCCAAGCGTCTCACCTTGGAGATAGTAGAAAGCCACCTGGTTGTAGTCCCAGGCAGCTGACTCAAGGTGACCCTGCTTGAGCAGAAGGATTGGACTAGACGGCCTCCAGTGGGCCCTTCCAGCCTCAACCATTCTGGTATTCTGTTTCAATCGTTATGCTAAAGCCTATAGGTTTCATTTGGTTAATTGGTATATGTTCAATGATTTACTGCAAGCAGCTGGGCTGTGGGAGCTAAAGGTATGTAGGCCTTTTTCTCTTTTGAATATTAATTTAAATCCCCCTTGAAGCACATTTAGACTGATGTTGGGATATGTGAAAATCTGTGAGCTCACATACACTTGGGCATTTTTTGTCCTGGAGAAATAAGGTCTGTGATGAAACTGAAAGCTAGATATCATTTAGTGAAATTCCTGATGGCAGTGCTCCCTGCTCCTTGGATACTTCAAAGATGGTATTAAATCATGTATTGAAGGTGGTATTTTGTGTTTAGCCTGTGAATATTGTCTTAATCTACAGCAAATTAAAAAGAGCTGATGGGAAGAAAAAGCTATTGTAATAGTGCTGCTACTTAGATAGCCCTATTAATCTTTTGGTACTGCTTGTGCAATCACCCTGTTAACTGTTGACTAGGATAATATCTGTAACATCTCTGTGTAGATTGCTAATGAAGCAGCTGGTAGTAGGTTTTTCAGGAGCTTTATTCTTTTCAAAATGCTGATGTTATAACACCACTGAGCAAAACCAGCTTGAACGTGATGTTTGTCTCATATACATGTCCTTTAGTCTTAATTCTAGCATCTTGCTGTGGCAGGTGGAGGCAGCAGTGCCGTTTTGACAGAATCGCGTTATTACACCTTTGGACGCACTTCCGCGGTGTCTGTGGGAAGCAAACTCCTGCAGAGCCGAGTGATAAGCTGCAGCAATCCTGACATCACTGTTACACAAGCTGCTAATGATGAGGAAGTCAAAAACATCATGTCATCCAAGGTAAGAGAACAAAGTCAAATATCTGAAGAATGGTAGGATGCAAAACCTAATAATCTTGATTTTGTCTTTGAGGGTTTGATTTGCTCCTTTAAATGAACTGTATGTATCACCAGGAGCATTTTCTGTTTATCTGATTTGTCATAGATACATGTTAAGTCCCATTGCTAAATTCTGCTGTCTCTTACCATTGGAGAGCAAGAGGTGAGAACTCTGTCTCTTGTTTGTGGCTTAGACACGTCACAGAGGCATTTGCTTTTTTTGACTTGCCTCACTCTCCTGTTTTTCCAGATATTTAAGTTCTGTTCACAACTGGTGACCTGGTCTGGTCCAAGTCACAGAGTCAGTGCAGCCGCAGACCTTTCTTCCTCATTTTGTTTGGTGTCATATAGTTTCCTATTTAAAAAAAAAAACAAACAACAAAAAAAAACAAACAAACAAACCAAAAAAAAACCCAAACAAAAAAAAAAAAACAACAACAAAAAAAAAAACACCAAAAACCCACCAAAACATAAGTAGACAATTATATGATAGCTGCCCCATAGCTTTATATCAGCTACAGTGCAGATGCCATGTGCATAATTTGCACCGGGTCTTTCCAAATACTTCATGCAACCACAGAGTGAAATACAACCTTCCTTTGCATTCTCATCCACTGCTACATATACCGACAGTGGCTTGCAGGACAGAACGGTCAAGAACATCCAAGAGGAAGGATTTTGTTTCCCTGATTGGCACTGGGTGCTTGCTGACCTACAGCATCCCAGCTCATCTCAGAGCTTTATGAGGATGGTTGTGTGCAGCTGTCTGGGGAAACCAAAACCTCGAGTTTGCCACTCAGCTGGAGCTGGGAAGCTATGCCTCTGGCAAAAGCAGGATTTTTTCCCCTGTGCAGGGAGCCTGTTGCTAGTTGCAGCCCTGGCAGAGCCCTACAGCAATACATGTGATGAGGTCTGAACTGTATCCCCCCTCACTTTTCTTTGAGTTTTATATATGTAGAATATTGCTTCTCAAGTAGGTTCTTTTCAGAAATACATTGAAATATTTTCTCTGTTGAATGAGCATGTGCCTCTCCATCTAAAATGAGCAGGTACTGGTCTTCAGCTAATTAAATCAGAACTGGTAAGATACACAGGCTTTGACAATTTATTTGATTTGTTCATATGCACAAATATATCCATTCATACCAGTTTTTAATACTGCAGATTTGAATTTTATGACTTTTACTCTAATGTACTGTGTCCTAGGGGGAGGAAAAAAAAGCAAATCAGACCTCAAGGCATTTTTCCAAATTAATACAAAATTTGAATGTTTGATATTACAGCTTCATCGCATTGATAAATGTAGAAATTTACAGTTGGTTACTGCCGTTTCAGTGCATCTTAAATTGTCATAACTTTTAATGGAAGGAAGAACTTCAAGGGGCTAATTATTTTCTTTGTACAGCCGGGGATAAACTCGCACCTTTAAAGGGTGAATCATATCCTCCAAAGTACAGCTGCAGTGCTGCCGCTGGGCACGCGATGGCAGTGCATTTGCACCCTGCTGCTGCTGCTGCCAGGTGATTTTCAGCCTTGAGTGGGAAGGGGGATGGGAAGAAGAAAAGAGAAGAACTGTTTAGATGAATGTGTGTGCATAGCTTAAAAAAAAACCCAAACAAACCCTCAACTGCAGGTGATTTCTTCTCTGTTAATTAGATTAAGTTAGTTATGGATTTACTATTATGTATTTCTTCCATCTGTGTCCTCCAGCCTGTGGATCACAGCTCCAGTCGGATGTCTTACTACATTGAAGGAACAAATGACATGTCAGGCCTTTGTGCAAGCACAAGACCATCCAATAAAAAGGTAGGCTATGGCTATGCATGAGGGAACTCCTTGCAGAACCTGGAGCATCCTGAAGTAGTGCTGGCAATGGGCCCTTCTAAATGTGGAGAGGGAAGCAACAGAACAAAATATCAACCAGTTTTATCAAACAAGGAATTAATAATGAGATATTGAATCTGTGGGTAAACATTACTCAAACTTTTTTGCTTCTGTTCCAGAGTCTTTAGATTCTTTATCCAGGACAGATTTAGACAAGTATCAGCCTGTCTAAATCCTCCCTTTGCTCTCTTTCTTGAGGTCTTAGAGCCTCTGTCATTTTCCACTGCTGTTTACCTTTGGATACGTGTCTTTACATGTTACAGTAAACTCCATTCAGAAATATTTGCCTCCTCTTTCTTCTGTAAAGAATTATTTTCTTTGTCCCTTTTTATAGCTTTTAGAACCAAGCTTTTTATAGTCCAGATTTGAATTTCTAAAAGTTTAGATAATTGGGATTGTTTGTCTTGTGTTCAAATCTCACTGTAAAAAGTATTGTCTCCAACTACAAATGTCTGTACAAGGTCTGCTGTGCTTATTGCTCGCTTTCTCTTCCACCACAGAGTCAATCTTACTTTTCCTTCTCTCAGAAAAACATGGATGTGCTAAACAAAAATGCTTAGCAGGGAGTGGTAAACCTGACTTCTCCCTATTGTGCACACAGACAATGACCTGAGAATGGTCCAAAGGCATTTCCCTCTTCAGTTATATAGAGTTCTGGATCCACAGAAAAATGGGTCCCAAAGTCTGTTTTTGCCAACAGCATTCATTTTGGTGAAATCTGCCTTCTGATCTTGCAAGGATGCCCATACATCCCCATCTGGCTGCTCACCCTCCAGTATGGAAAAGTTTCCCGCAGGGAAGATGTTGAAAATGAAAGATGAGTTGATTAAAAGCCATTTTCCAACAGTCTGTCTTTATTATGTAGCATTTCCATGAGGAACTGGCATTGCAGATGGTGGTCAGCACAGGCATGGTGAGAGAATCAGTCTTCAAGTATGCCTGGTTCTTCTTTGAGCTCCTGGTAAGAGTTGACAGTGGTATTTTACTGTTGGTTAATGATGGCATGTAGTAGATGCTCCAGGCACAGATTCAGCTGGGGGGTGACCTCTTCAGTTATTCTGCTCTGTGTAAAGGAGAGGTCTCAAATAATGAAAGTACAGAGAGTACAAAATAAAGAGTTCTTCGTATTCACCCTCCTTCCTCACTATGGCAGTGATGGCAAAGTTCTGCATGAACTGCATGAGCAGTAGTTTGTGAGCTACACAGCTTGCAAAAGACTGAGACGCACTCATCAACCAAGTCCTTCCCTTTTGGTGAATATCTGTTCCTGTCTTTTCCATTTTGTTAACAACATGGGAGCAGTGACAAAGCTCCACAAACTCACAGTTCTCCAGAGCCCTGCGGTGATGCATGTCAGTGGAAAAAATATACTGATTTCCACTATCAGCATGTAAGTAATGCAACATTAGGTCAAGAAATAAGAATTCCACAAGTGTCACTCCTTGTCTGTCATCATAAAGGGCTAAAGTGGGAAGCAGCAGCATTTCAGAAATCCAGATGCAAGGGGTTGGGGGAGGGTGTTTCTGATTTCAGGTACTGAGAGTAGCCATCTGTATGAATATGAACAGGAATCTATGTCTGTCTGTATTTGAGTCTTAAACCCTCTGTTGTCACTGCCATGTAGGATCTATCACAGCAGCTCTTGAGAAAAATGAGTAATTAAATTCAGGGAAAAGAAAGTAGGAAATCTTACTTTTACCAACAAAATTAAAGCAGTATTTAACCTCCAGTCTGGGTATTTTTTTAGTGTTCTTTTTTCTGCTTTGCAGATAAAGAGTATGGCTCAGTATGTTCACAACACAGAGAAGCAGGATAACTCACGAAGAAGCCGGTTCTCTGATCGTTTCAAAGATGATATTACCACTATAGTTAGTGTGATTACTTCAGAGATTGCTGCACTTGTAGTCAAACCACCCAAGGTAAGTGGATGAAATAAGCACAATGGATCCTTGCTGCTTTTCTTGTGTTACACTGAGCTACATTTAATCTCATTTCAAAATCAGCAGTGTTGCTAGAATTAGGCCAATATTCTCACATGGACCTTAAGCGAGAGTTGTGGCACTGTAAAATACAGCCTTGTGCTCTCTTAGCAGACTGTTTTTGTTCAGCTCAGTTCCTCAGCCTGCTTCTCAGTGTGGCTACAGTGTGAAAGAGGAGAATTCCCTTTCCTATTGGCAGGAAAGGCTCGTCATCCATTTTCAGTTGTAGTAATTATTTACGCTGTGTTAGCCAGCACATCAGACTCCAGGCCCAGTAGGGCTTCTTCCTTTTATACCCCTTTGCAGTTACCCTCTATCCTACTGAATTGTGTTTAATTCCTCATTTGAGTTCTCTGTAGCAGTAGAATATGTCATAGGAAGGCAGTGCTCCTTGCGAATGTTGCAAAAGCCAACCAAAAGTGATCTAACCCTTGATCTCTTTTATGAGACGCTGGGCACTTGAAAATTGATGACCAGAAATAAGCCTTAAGTCCCAGAAAATTCTTTCTACTTTTAACAAATTGCACTGATACAACAGATTATAAAATTGAAAGGATCACAAACTGTAATTTATATTTTAACATTGCTATTGTTGGCCTGAATCGTTGATACCTTTTTGGACTGGTCAGTAGAAAAAGCTAAGGCCACAGGTAGGCACTGTTGTTTGTTTAGTTGTTGTAACCAACTTGTTTTCATGCCCCAGAGGTGCCAAATGCAGCTAGCCAAGCAGGGCAGAGCAGCCGGGAGAGCTGGCCCGCCAGGTCACTTTTCAACAAGTTCAGTTCCATAATCCACTTCTTCAAACTGCTGTGAGGATCAGAAACTGGGAAAGAGCAAGACCAGACTAATTGGGGCAGAGAATGACAGACGGGATTGTCACTGTTCACCAAAAGGTTGTTCTTGAAGCTCAGTCCACTAGTATGCTTCTCTGGTAGCCACATGCAGAGAAATAATTCCCACAGAAATGTTTACCTAAGCAATCAGTGACATTTTTTTAAAATACATTGTGAAATAAAAATTGGTTACAATAAGAATGCTTTAACAGAATTGTAGGCTTTGCAAAGAAATTAGTTTTTATGGCTTCCTCACAAGAAATACACATTTTTTGTGGGCTGTTAATTTAATTCTCATTTTGATAGAATGAGCGTATAGAACCTGATTGTGTGTAAAAATTCCACTGTTGTGTTTTTAGAATTAGGGCCATTGGTTAGGTGTACAGAGTAGTAGGCAATATGTGTCTGATTTTTAAATCCAAGAAGTGATAATTGATGTTTCAATACATGGTTGAGCATGTCAGATTGCCCTGGATTTTTACAGCGGTATGTCTGGCATATGCTTGCCTGCCCTATAAGGTAATGGAAAACCAGGTTTTTCTTCATCATAGAAAAATCTTTTCCTTTGCAAATTCCAGATTGCAGGGAATATATATATTCCCAAACAGCAACAAAAAGCTTGAAAAATGAAAAAGTGAATTGTAGGCATCCTGAGGTGCTGCACACCTGTTCTCACTAGCCAGAGGTGCCAGTACAAGCAATATTTTTCTCAGTCATCTACTTTGTCAGTTTTGAGCATTAAATATGTGCAGATCCCTCAGGCATCTTCACTAATTCCTGTTGGCGAACTACATAGGCTACTGAGAGTTTATGATCTAAATTGGTATGTTTGAAGTATCTGTAGCCTCATTTTAGAGGGTACATGAAGTTCTTTGTGATTCTTACATGAGGTTGTGTATCTCTGGTAATCCGGCCAATTACAAGCATACAAGAGTTTAGCTTCTGGATGGTGAACTCCACAGATTTATCTTACCAGTATTTTGTTGCTATCAGTCTTACACTTAAAATTTCTAAACAAAATACTTAGCATTTTATCAGCAAAACCAGTCCAGGTTTTTCTTAATATTTTGTGTGTTTTAAGTTACTAAACCAGCCTTCTATTATATTCAATAGGAAAAAAAGTCATGCGCAATACTGCAGCCAATAGGCAATTCAGAGCAGCTCTCAAATTCATTGTTGTCAGCCCAAAGGTGTGCAAAATGTCACAAAGTGACATTTCTCTGTGAAACAGTTGAAATAATTTACAGAAATGATTCTGTGCAATTTTAACAAGATCATGTGAACTGGAGAACTGAAACAATCTTGTCCTATATTTTCCCCAAGGTGGTTCTGGGAGGTGACCCCTGCACTATTTTTCATGATTCTAAGAAATCTTCCACCTTTATGTAAGTTTTATACATCATAACTAGAATGTTTTCTTTTTTTAAGGAAAGTGAACAAGCAGAAAAAATTAATATCAGCCTGGCATTTTTCTTGTATGATCTTCTTTCTTTAATGGATCGAGGATTTGTGTTTAATCTCATCAAACATTACTGTAATCAGGTAGGCACCATGCATGATTGGGATTGCATTTGGCTTATGTGTTTTGTTCTGTTTGATTAGTGTATCCATCAAGATTCTTTGAGTTGTGTTAAAGGTCCAGGTAAATTTCCTATTTCCTATTGCATATCCAATGATTTTAAAACCTCTTTTGATTTATGATCTGTGGGAAAAAAATTGAGTAGAGGTAAAGACTCTTTTGGAAATGTCATACTTTGCACTGCTGCAAAACGTACATAGAACCATTTTTGTTCCCTTATTTTTTTTACTGCCCTTAGCAGTAGAATCTGCAGATAATACAGATCAACTTTCTGACTCCTCCTGCTGAGTGCTGTGAGGACAGTATTTAGCTTTCAGGGAGTCACTCAAAATAATACATCTCTCTTCTTGCTTCACAAGTCTCTGAAAATTAAAAATAAATGGTGATGCAGGATGTTGCTATGGAATTATTTGTTGTATTTGACAGGGAGCATTTTCCTTCTGTCTTGTTTGCAGGTCCATCAGGTATCTCCATAAATTCCTTCACTGATGTCATTTCTGATATGAAGGGAAATGTTGAGACCACTGGTGTCCTGTGTTGCTTAGCAGGACATTTTATGTGTTTGCCACAGACTCAGAAAAGTTCAGTTCGTTTTTCTTTTTTGCCTTGTGCAAAAGACAAAAATAATGTATATTTTTGTTTTGGGAGAAAAGAAGAAAGAAACAATTTGTTATCTCTTGGGAAGATGATAAGTCATCTGGGGAGCAGGGAGAGAGACACCATCACTGTCAAACAAAGAGCAGCTAATGTTTGGAAACTAGGTACAATGAGCATTTTACTGCACACAGGGCTAGGTGTCTATGTCCTTTTCAGGGAGCAGGATATTTCACGACATGGTAATTTAAATAATATTAGCCCATGACTTGACACTTTTTTATTTGTTTTTCCTAGCTTTCAAACAAGCTGAATTCACTCTCCATCCTGATTTCCATGAGACTTGAGTTCCTGAGAATTCTCTGCAGCCATGAGCATTACCTCAATCTGAACCTCTTCTTCATGACATCTGCATCTGCTCCAGCATCTCCCTCTCCCTCCTTGTCCTCCCAGGTGTTTGTCCATTAGATAGGTATTGCATGAATGTCACATGAAGCACATATAGGAAAAATACTCACTTTGCTCTGTACTCAAATACTTAAGGTAGAATCAGCCACTGTTGGATCGGGGAGAAAAATTTCCCACTTGAGAAAAAGAGGAAGAAAGGCTGCAGGAGTGCTACTGCAAAACTGCATCTTCAGGAGTTAAAGCTGAATGTGACACAGACACATGCTCCCTGGAAACATGCACGTGCACGTTCACAGAAAATGACTGTAGGGGTAGACACAGAAGGTCTAAAAGGAACACAGCTCTGAAGGCCATGTTACAGGCGCACCCTTATCCCATCCACACAACCACAGATATGTATTTCAATATCTGTTTTGGAGAATTATGCCATGCAGCAGTGCATTCCTTCCGTGTGTTTGCCTTCTAATGGAACTTCTTACTTCCCAGGTGGAAATAGATCATACCACTATCTAAGTTAGGGACTAACACACTGCAATTTTCAATATCCTGGAATAGTGATTTTTTGTTGAGCCTTCATGTTACTTAAAATAGGATTATAATGCTTTCTTTCTTCTGGGTTTCTCCCCACAGTAGCACAAATCACGCTATATCTTTGTCCATGATTTCCTGTGGTTTTTTGAACAGTGTTCTCCTTTTTATTTGACCTTTATGATTTTCTGTGTGGAAACACTTAGGCGTCCTGAGTAGACCAAGCAATCTGCATCATATCTCATTTCTCCAGGAATTTTTCCAGACTTGGTCTGATACTGTCACAGCTCTAGACTTTAATGTCAGGACTTCCCATGATCTTCCTGACCACAGGCTTCACAAACACATCAAAAAAAGAAATTGTTGAATGGCACGGGACACGCTTTTGCCAGTCTTGTGCTCTTCTCCTCTGCATTCTATGGAGATGGTTTCCTACAATGGGGCAAACCCCCTATCAAAGGCTGCTCACGTGTCTGTTTTCCACCTCAGTGGTCTTGCAGAAGTCAGGACTGGGTTGAAGCATTTCAGTGCAATGCTCCGTAATTGTCACAATGCTTGGAGACAAGGGGATGGAATTGAAGCTAAAAATGATGGGAGGTACAAAAACAGTCTGAGTCATGAACAGCAGTTCAAATTCATGGTTTCTTTTTTGAGTGTCATTGCCAAAGAATTGGTTGGATGCTAAGATGTGCTACATCTCATACCTTAATAATCTGTTCTCACAGGTTCGTAATAGTAAATAATATTTTCTTGAGGTTTTTCCTGGTCCTAAAAACAAAGCATGACAGTGCATTTGGTTAATACTAATCCTGGATGCCAAAGAGCTAAAAATATGGCTCTTCTGCTTATGGGGATAAAAAAATATCAGCATGGTTCTTGTAACTAGTCTAGCAAGTCAGAGCTTGGCCAACATCAGTTTAACTGATCTTTCCTTCAAGCAACATCATCAGCTCTTTTCTCCTTTAGGAGTAGCCTACAATGTGCAACCTGCACCAGTCAATAAGGCTTTTGTGGCCCTTGCATGATTTAATGCACTAGCTGACCACCCTTGCAGTAATTTTGATCTGTCTGCAGGAATACTGCCCACTTGAGTTAGACTTGCAGTAGAAATATGGTCTTGTGAATAAATCTTTTGAAATTTTTTAGAGATGCCAAACTCACTTAACTGGGTGCTCTACACTTTGACATTATTTCACACAAACATAGTACAGCCAATGCCTGTTTGTTTGGGGTTGAATAGGAGTGGGCCTAAGTATATGGATCCAAAATATGGGGTTGCTAAGAGACATGGGGTTCATTTGACCCAGTATACTGGAAGATAGCTACCACAGTGTGGTATACTGATACTTCATGTGTTTGGGCTCTGAGGCTATTTCCAGGTCACTGACAGAAATATTGGAAGGAATACTGAAGAATATAGATTAAAAGCATAATTTGGACGCATAAAACCCAGTAGCTGCAGTGGGAGTAGAGTCTAAGACTTATGCTCACCTGAGCAAGGGACAAGAACATTCCAGGTGACCTGTGGCACACGCCTATGATTGGAGAAGCTAAGTTCATAGCACATATATAGCAGCAACTTCCCATTCCTGGGCTGGCTGTATATCAGTCACAGCCATAAGTTAGAGCAGTTTGAAGGCTGGTCTAAATTATGCCAGCTGCCAGCAAGCTCAGCCAAGGAGTTCCAGGGCAAAAGGAAACATGGTTCACATGTCTTTCTTGACCTTACTTCTATACTAGACATCATGGATGCTGAAGAACACACAGTGAACAGCTTCTGACACCTGAGTCCCTCTTAATGTAGAGTCACTTTCTTGCTCTGTGATAGCTAATGGCTGCTCTAAAACAATAAGAACAAGAATGGAGAAAATTCTGACTTTGTGTCTTGTCCAAACTAACTAATACAGGGTAGGAATTTTATATCTCAAAAGGTGTAAAATTAGTTTCTTGCTCAGAACAGAAAGGATGAGATTGCATCCTAGCAAGCTTTTCATTTCACACACAAATGTCTTCCTCCAAAATGTCTGGCCTACTTTCAGAGTCTGTGGTTTTCCTCTGGTAGAGATTTTTAGTTTGTTACAATGACTGTGACTGCGATCTCGTTAAGAAACACTGGTTTCAGTGATCATTCTTTAATACTTCTAATATATTTCTGCAGAACTCCAGCTCCTGCTCTAGTTTCCAGGACCAGAAAATCACTGGTATGTTTGACCTCTCAGCTGAATACCGTCAGCAGCACTTCCTGACTGGCTTACTTTTCACTGAATTGGCAGCAGCGCTGGATGCTGACAGCGAAGGGTGTGTATCCTAATTTGCAGATTTCAGAACGGGTCACACTGTTCCTCTTGGCAAGGGCATAGTTTGACTCTAGGACAGTCCTGGTTCCCCCATGCTTTTCAGTGAGGCACTAGCTAACATATAGTTCTAGATAACTAGAACATAAAATGACCTCATCATGGTTTTATCTGCAGTATGTTCCTCTCAATTAATAAAAATCTACTATTTGTGGTGGTAGTATTGGCTGAATACAGAAATCAAGAACACGAAATTTCAGTTGCTCTTCCTTCTAAAACACCTCTGTCTTTGTCTAAACTTAAGCATTTAGCTCAACTTTGGCCAGAGTTTGATACTTTTCCTTCAGCATCTCTCTTTACCACAATGAATTTTTATGAGTAATTTGAAATACATGTATGCTCTTTGATTGTGGTAAAGTATCTTGGAGATTTAAGATACCTATCATTTGCAGGGAACGGGAATCTCTGCTCAGAATGAAAGAGATTATCAAGTGCATACTGGTGTTTATTATTTGTTTCTTTCACCTCCTTTCTATTTATTAAATCTTTGATTCATAAGTGATTTGTGCATGATCCATGAATGGAACTCATGGATGGTTTCTGTGTTAACAGGATTAGCAAGGTGCAAAGAAAAGCTGTCAGTGCTATCCTTAGCCTGCTGAGTTCGCATGACCTAGACCCACGTTGCTCCAAAAAGGAGGTGAAGATTAAAATTGCAGCTCTTTACCTCCCTTTGGTTGGTATAATTTTGGATTCTCTACCACAGCTCCATGATTTTAAAAGTAAGACCTTTTTACCTTTGAATTTTTCAACTCCTAAGAGAGACCTGTCTAAATAATTTATCAAACATAAGAGATTCATCTAGTAAGATAGAATATTTCTTTATATAGAAGTAAACTGGATTTTTACAGACAGGAAAAACTTCAGCGTCCTCACTTCATGAGAAAGTGATAGACCAGAGATATGTCTGTAAGTGCTCCTGCATATCTCTTAGTGGAGGCTTTCTGACCTGCCTGCAAGGTCTGCAAGAAATATTTAGCTCTACATACACATAAGACTAGTGAAAATATTGATAGTGATACTGACATCATGTATAATTATAGAAATTAGATTGTATTCTCTTTTTCTATTGCTTTTTTGCTGCTATTAACATGATACCAAAATTAATTAATTAAAGGTATTACTTCAAAGAGTATATTTTTGTGACTGGTTCTGACAGTATTTCACATTTAAATGTCTTAACAAAGGACTTTACAGTATGAAAGTGTTTTTACCACTTTCAGTTGGGTAAGGTGAAAGCATTTACTATACATTCGTACATATAATATATTAATATAAATGAATAAATAAATTGGCTAATTGGATTTCACACCATTCTTTTCATCTAAGTATTATCCTTATACCACAGATTAAAAAGGTTATTATGAAGAAGCCCAGGGGTACCAATGTGCCTAGGTTTTAGAGTGCCTTCCTTTGAGAATCTGTCACAAAAAGCTGTGATCACATTCTGAACACATTGGGTCTAGCTGATCACTCAGCTTCTCTGAAAAACAGAACTTACAAAACACAAAATGGATGCTCAGAATCAGACAAGATTTTTACAAAACTTTAGTAAAAATAACTTCATTTGCTGAAAGTGATGTCAGGAACTAGCAGGGAATATAAGCAGTTAGGTGCCTGAAATAAAACTTGTCTTTAAGTCAGCAGGCAAGACTAGATCTGTCAGCTCTTAGCAGACTTACATACTTTGTTGAATATTACCAAATCCATGTCTAGTTTCTGTGCTTATCCTTGACTAAAATTAACTAGAACTGGATGGTTCCAAATCTTACAAAGTACTGGCTTGGCTTTGAACTTCAGAGATAATCTCATGCTTGCTACCCCCTTTTATGTACTTTATGTGTTTGAATAATTTGGCAGACTTTGCAGATGGCTCAGATGGCTGCAATTCCTCTTGCTAATGCTGTGCCTCTTTCACTGCTTGGTACATCAGCCAGACAAACAGTCTCAGGGATGGAAATGCCAATTTTTTTGCTCAGTCACAGACCAAAGGAAAACTGTGACACATAGGCAGAAGCAACTAGATTGCCCCTGAAGTTCCAGTGGAATATTTCAAATTTAGTTTCAGATATCCGCAGTGGAAAGGGACGCACAGGAAACCCAGAAGAAGAACAAGAATCTTCAGGTGCAATCAACCAAAACGTGGCCCTTGCCATTGCAGGGAGTCAATTCAACATCAGAAACTCTGGAATACCTCTGGTGTCACTGGTATGTTCACTGCTCTGCCAATCTCCTTTCTTCTATCTGTTTTCATCTTCCTTTTTTCCTCCTTTTATCTTTTTTTGCCACTAACAGCTACAGTCAAGAGAAACTGCATTTCTGTTTTGTCCAACCCCAATGGAGCCCTCATAGTCTTTCTGTCATCTCCTATTCTCTTCTAGTTAGTTAATTGCTATTCTACCATTCATTGTTCACTTTTTTCTCCCACATGCCTATTTCCATTTCCAAACCAAATCTAGACTCGTTTCCAGATCAGTGAATGCCACTGTGGCAGCCCCACAGTTCCAGTCTTACCTGAATCCATGGATCTAGTAATCAGATGTTTCTTTTTCTCTGTGTAGGGTCTTTCCTTATATGTTTTGGTCTTTTTAATCTACTATGCAATTTGGCTGACGCAACTGCATGGCAGGGTGGAATCAAATGATTACAGAATCTTTTTCCTACATTTTTATATGGAAATTATTATACAAGCATGTAGCAAACTGGAGCTACTCTCAGTCTTTCACTTGTATTCAACTGGTCCTTTCACTAATTACACATACAGTCAAAATTACAATAACTATCACCTGGAAGAGGTCAAATTTACTTAAGTCCAATCCTGAGATTCTATTCCAGTGAAATTTAAATAAGATTACTTTGCCCAAATGACCTTCCTCTACTTTTTCTTCTTTCAATTGACATTTACTTTATGTGTTCCTAGCCCTACAGACAGACTGCCACATTAGGTCCTGATACTACTCGCAACCTTTTGATCTGTTTCCTCTGGATTATGAAAAATGCTGATCAGAACCTAATACAGAAATGGATTGCAGACCTTCCGTCCATGCAGCTTAACAAGATTTTAGACCTCCTCTTCATTTGTGTTTCATGCTTTGAGTATAAGGTAAGTGAAACAAGGCATAGTTTTGTTGTCCTGGTTTGGATCAGTTTTTTTTCTTTAAATTCCAGCTGTCCGGGGAAAATCTGTTATTGACAATGGTTAAATTAGCAGTTATCTAGCCTAGACAAATTACTTCAGACAAAATAACTGACAACAGCCTTCAGGCAAAATGCTGCTGAAACTTTTGAGGAAGTCCTATGAAGGTATCCTGAGTAGTTTAATTATTTTCTTTTACCTGGGTATTTATGGGCTATTTTTGGTGGGACTTCTACCGACAGCTCCTGTAGGTACTAGACAGGACACTAAGGATGAGTCTTTAGTTAGGAGCAGGACTTGATGTCAGCACTCTTCTCTCTGAGAGGGTCTGTATGAAATGGACCAAATAACTTTCTCTCTGAACTTTTAATTTCTTTCTCTGTAGCACAGAACTACATCTTTGTTTCTATTAGCAGTGCATCTTGTACCTCTTTCCTCATTTGAAACATTTGTTAGACTTTATATATAAATCAGTCAAATTCACTGCTTTCTGCCCCCTCTACAGGCCTCTCCTGTTGTATCTCATTCTGGAGATGTTATTTGGTCTTATGATCAAAAATGGAGGCATTGGTGATGATTGCTTTAACTTTGCTTCTAGGGCAAGCAAAGCTCAGATAAAGTTAGCACCCAAGCACTCCAGAAGTCACGCGATGTGAAAGCTCGATTAGAAGAGGCTTTACTGAGAGGAGAAGGAGCCAGAGGAGAAATGATGAAGCGCTGCAGAATACCAGCTGGTACTTCCTACCATCACTCCCTATGCCTTTTGAGAGGAACTCAAGTGTCTGTAAACATAAATGAGTTTGTTGGGTTTATGCACACTATCTATTTTCATCCTTGTCCATTTCACCCCCTTTTCACCCGCAGTCCATTCTTGGTATGGACTTCCTTTGCAGACCATTCTTGGTTTTGCATGGATGAAAATAGCATTAGGTTTCAACTGTCCAAGGTGTAGCTAGGACTGAGTTCCTCTCATGTGAAGAATATTAAGCCAAGAAAGAAGTTTCAAGATGTTTTAAAAATTTACGTTAGTATCTAATCAAGACATTATCAAAACTATCACTAAAAACAAATTGTTCATAGCAAAAAAGGTTGCTTCATTTAATAAATGGAAAATCTCTTCAGGTTTTTGTAGACGTTAAGCAAGTTAATGCTCTAAAAATCCTAAGTAAAAAAAGTGATGAGTCTTTTTACTAGAGCCCTGAACCTATAAATTGAGTGGTTTTAGTTCAGACAGACTGCTACAGAAATATATCTCTTTCTTTTGGTGAGCTGTCAGACTTCAGGTGTCCCCTTTTGTTTCAATCTCTCTGACATATGTTGCACTCTTAGGGAATGACAGATCAGCAGGGGTAAATGAAAATTTGCGCTGGAGAAAGGAGCAGACACAGTGGCGGCAGGCAAATGAGAGACAAGATAAGTAAGTAATTTAATTAATGCCTATTGCTTTTATTAGAACCAAGCTGCTTGGGGTTTTTATGTTTTGTTCTTGCTCCTAGGATGTTTTATTAAAAATCAGTAGTTTCATTCCTTTCCCTCTTTTGTCAAAGAGAAAGAAAAATAAAATATCTCTGTAGCAGAAATATTCAACTGTTACTACGACACAACAAAGAGGCCACAAGAATGGAGAGAAGGAGAATTTTAAATTGCTATCTACACATTTTTCCCTTCTCATTAACAGTGTGGCAGACATTAGTTAGTGGAAGAGTCCTATACGGAGGCTTGCTACATTTATTTTGGTGTTGCTCTCGATACAGTAGTGTGGTATATGTTTTGCCACATTAAACAGCTAAACTGGGTTTGACGTGCTATATTAACATTGAGAAGCTCTGTTAGCAGGAGTCAGGGAAGATAATGCTTTGGGATTGTAGCAGCAGTCATAAGATATGTGTCATGCCAGAGAGGATCCCTTCAGCATGTAGATCAAAGCTCAGTGGTTGCTGGAAATAGTCCAAACACCTGTAAAGTTCACTAAATTTGTTCAGTTCTTACTGAATCCAATAAGGGATTTCTGCCCTTATTATAGCACTGAAGTTTTGGCAGTCCCTTTTTTTGTTGCTTTGAGTCATTGTAGTTATGAACCATATCACTTCCCTGATTTCCTTTCTTAGCTCTCCTCAGAATTATCTGTTTGTGCACTAAAGGATGGCTCTTTGCTCCTCTGGTTTTATTATTAGATAAATGTACGTAGCAGAGCAGCTACACATTTGGAAGTCACTCAGAAGCATGATTGTAAGGGTATTGCTCCAGCCACAGATATGCACCTTAGGAGCTTTGGCCAAAGTCACAGGATCTTTAATCTCAAGCTCTAGAGAGCAGCCCTCTAGTCAGGCAACAGCACTTTTTTGAGCAGCTTAGGAAAAAGAAAAATGCCTCTTTGCATTTCTGGCCTGGATGTATGAAAATGCAGTTTTGTTAGTATGCTATGCTCCTATGTTTATTCAGCTGCAGAGGAACCGTGTTCCAGACCTTGTTCTTAAGTCTCAGCTAAGAAGGTATATGTGTAGCCTCACCACTATCTCCTGTCTTCCATCAGTAAAGTTTTCAGTTCTCTCTTAAATGTCCTGAGACTCTGCTGTATGGACCTGCTGTCTTTTCTTGTCAACAGTTTCAGTCTCTATAAATTGTCTACATTAAACAATGCTTCTGTGGCACTGAAGCAATTTCCACTTTGGTCTAGTCTACTTTTTACTTTTTGTTTTTACTTTTTTTTAATGGAATTGTCAGATCAGTTATCTATTACTGCATTTCGGAGTTTTGTGTCCTGCTACAGGCAATGCATTCAGAAATTACAGCATAGTTTACTGAAAAACTGAACATGATACTAAGTAGCCATTATGCAGATTCTATTAAGGAAGAAAAGCATCTGTCTTGAGGCCTAGTTTTCAGAAGTCCCCTTTGTGATTGCTCTTCTAAGATAGCAGCTTTCCTAATTTCACTCCATAATTTTTAAGAAACATTTCTGAACACTATTGTCATTGTCTGTTCTTATGGGATCATTCATAATGGTATGCATTTGTATTCTGGCTTTCTTTAAACAGCAAGTCATCTCACTCTTGTGATACACTCTGCTTGCTTTAATTACAACTCCTTTTGCAGGACGAAAGCTGAGCTAGACCAAGAAGCTCTAATCAGTGGAAACCTGGCAACTGAAGCTAACCTGATCATTCTTGATATGCAAGAGAACATCATTCAGGTGAAAAACAGTAGAGGTGGCTTAGTTCCAATCTCTGCTCCCTCAGAAGCCAGTGGAAGAAAGATTAATTTTTCCTTTTGTTTCTTAGTGCAAATTTTATTTTGAGATCTTCTGTAAACTTGTGTAGTGTTGAATAGAAAAAAAAAATCATAGGCAGGGAGAAAACTTCATGCTTGAAAACCTGTTAGTAGAAATTCCAAACTCCTGGATTTCTTATGGGCTGGAGAGCAGAACTTCAGTTCCTGTGTGCCAGTTCAGTGCTGAATTACCTCATACAGTTATTGTTTTTCTCCTTCCTATGTAGGCCAGCTTTGCAGCAGAATGCAGAGATAATCTCTTGGGAGGAGTTTTGAAGGTCCTGGTAAATTCTCTTGGCTATGATCAGAGCACAACTTACCTGACTCATTGCTTTGCCACACTCAGAGCACTCATTGCCAAGGTATGCTCTTGATATACTTTTGTTTTCATGCTTACAATAAAATTAATAGAACAGCACTTGTAGAGCAGAGCTGTGTGCATTCACTTACCACTTTTCTCTGACATTTATTAAATATATTTTGCATATGTAAGTACAAATTACTATCTATAGGGTTGTTACAGGATTTCTGCATCTGTTATAAAGTTATTTCACTGACCACACAAGATTAAATAATTAAATCTGAATAATCTTGTAGGTTTAGCAGCCTACTCTTAAACATATAAGATTTACCAATAAAAAAGTAAGCAACTCCACACGCTTTATTTCAAATACATTCTGATTTTAATTAGGAATCTTAATGCCAAGAACTGCACAAGAATTCCATAAAATCAAATTGTTACATCAGCAAGGCTAATTTCCAGTCAGATGGGCAGCAGAGAAATCAAAACTCATGAGACATTGAGGGCATCATTTTAGATTTCCATTTCTAAGATGAGTTTCAAAATGCTAAGTAGAGTCTAAGACATTGACAGTTTTAATCTTTGTTCTGCCTGAAAACTAAGCCAAATCCTCATCTCTCTTCCACTTCTGTATCACCAATTAAAAAACTCCAGATCAGAAAAAGCAGTAACAGTAAAGAAAAAAAAAACCTTACAAAGCAAATAGAACCTCACAAATTTCAAAACATATATGAGGACAGAAATTGACCCAAAGTATTCTTTTAATAATAGAGGTCATAAGGGGCTTTGTGCTTCATATGGACTATAAAACCTTTTTAAGATTCATTCTCCTACAAAGAAAAGCTGCTGCACTAAGGAAGAATGCATTAAATGTTTATTTTCCCTAAACTATTCTAAAATACAAATAAGAAACAGTATACTCCTGTCCAGTTAATTAATGCCTGTCTGCTCTTAAATGCAGATTGGCTGACAAAGCCTAATTACAGGGTAGATACCTGAATAGTTATGAAACTAATAATTATGTTTTCATTTTACTTTATCTTTAAAAGCTAACTTCCAATTACAGTAATGAATTTTGTGAAGCAATTCCTATTCTCATTGAAATAGATCTTGTAGTTAAGCTGACTCTGGTCTGTATTTCATGAAGCAATCAGCCCAATTATTTCTATTACACTGTAGGCATATAGATGTTATTTTACAAGTAAATGTGATAAAACCATCTGCCAGCAGTCTTGTAATATAAATTAGACACAAAACAGTGAGAGAACGGACTGAAGAAAGGCTGAGAACTGGGAAATGGGTGTGCAGATTGGAAGCAATATCTTGTGTTCATTCAGACAGCTTTATCAGTCCTGTGTATGTAGATATGGTACTGGTGCATCTGTGCTTCTCTGCTGAGAGTTTATTTGGACAGCCATCCTGCCACCTGAGTTTATTGCCTGCTGTGTGCATTGTGAAGACACTGTAAAGGAGGTCTGGCATGAAAGCTTGGCAATGGAAGTTTTGTCATACACCATAGGAGGAAGAACGTATTGGAGGCCTGGGGAGGGGTAGGGCATTGGTGCAAATAGCTAAAAAATAGCTAGGTATTAGCCTTAAGCTAATACTTAAGGAAGTATTTGCATGCTTCATCAATCATTATGTATTCTGAAAATAGCAAATCTCCAGGCTTCTAAGAATTTTGCAATATTTGATGTTTTCAAAAACTCCTGGAGCCATCATACTCTGAGTTTATTCTGTCACTTTCTCTTTTTTCCAAAACACAAACCCTTCTTTTCAAATCCTTCTTTCTTGTAGAAAATCTTAAAAATGGAATCTGCAACATCACAGGAATCAGGAGTGTGAATAAAAAGATGTATTAAATGTAGTTTTTGAAAACTTTGGACTTTTTGTGAACCCTGTCGCTTTTGTGCACTAAGTAAATGATGTTTTAATGGCTATAAATAAGAGTAATAAATGTTTTCTTCCCTTTGCCTTAGTTTGGAGATTTGCTGTTTGAAGAGGAGGTTGAACAGTGTGCTGACCTGTGTCAAAGAGTTCTCCATCACTGCAGCAGCAGCATAGATATTACACGAACTCAAGCCTGTGCCACTCTTTATCTCCTCATGAAATACAGCTTCAGCTCTACCAGTGTAAGATTTTGAGAGCAGCAGTGTATTTTGTGCCACCTTTTTTTGTGATCAATTGAAACAAAGACTGAAGTTGCAACAGCAAGTAGAATGCATCTGCAGTCACCTGGTCTGCTGTTTCATTTGAGCCAAGAGAAGTGCTAGAAGTGCAGGGGGAAAGTAGCTTTAATTATTGTTCATTGCATTGATTCAGGTAACATAACTCAATATTGTCCTCCAATATCTGTAAATGCATCTTCAAACAGAGCAGCATTAGGCCTCTGACAGCAAAGATCATACAATGCATCAGCAATACCCTTCACCTTGTCTTTTTTCTTTCATTCCTGTGTCAGAGCGACTCAGTCTAGTACTATTCTAATGCAATTGCAACCTCTGTATACTCCTGTACACTTGTACTAACAGGAATTCTTCACCAGCTTCTTCGTCTTAGGACTAGGCTCTGATTTTTACCACACATGTGGAGCAAAATACATACATTATGCATGTAGATTAATAATGTTCTAGCATAAAAGCATACACATTAGCATTTTGGATAGCATCTTATCTTGCACAGAATTTCCTTCACTAGTTATTACTTTAAAAGCCTTGGATATGTAAAAAGTGTAAACTCTGCAGAAGGAAAATGTACTGCAGGCACACCATGATCAACAGGGTGTAATGCATCACCAATTGAAGCTCCCAGAGGCCTTTTGCCTCCGAGATTTGTTCCCAGAGTGTTTTTCCAGTCATTCTTCCTCATCTGTTCCTGTGTGTGGTCTGATCCACACACCCACTGGCCTGTGCAGAGGGGGAAAGGGGTGCTTCTGGTTTTCTCCTGTCTCAAAATGCATGCATATTTCAAGGAACATTCTAGCACCAAAGTACAGATATGTCAGATTAGGGATCTTTGTCCTAAGTGAGTAAAACATGATTAGGTTTGATTCACCAGAGGCCAGTTATGTGAGCAGTGAGTCTACTGCACTCCATCTGGACAGGAGAAAGTGGGTTTGCTTCATAGAGATAGATGTGTGAACTGCAGTGCAGCCATCATTCATTCATGCTTTTGTTTTTTTCTTCTGGAAGAATTTTTCAAGAGTGAAGATGCAGGTGACCATGTCGCTAGCTTCTCTGGTTGGAAAATCACCTGAGTTTAATGAAGAATTCCTTCGACGATCCTTGCGAACCATCCTGGCCTATGCCGAGGAAGACACAGATATGCAGGCAACGCCATTTCCCGTTCAGGTTAAATCTTTTATGGCATCTGTGGCTTTTATCAGGAGCTTTTCACATAGGACCATGATTGAAGCAAGTTCTAGATCTTGGTCTTCCAAAGCAATAAAAATAAGGATGAAGACATTGTTGCATGAGTTTATGTCTAACACAACAATAAGAGGGGAAGAAGTGAATATTATTCCATAAAATAAACTCGAAAGGATTTCCCCTGAAATCACATTACAGGAGTATCATCACTTGGTTTTGAGTACAGCTTTCTCCTAGATCTCAGCAGGAGCTATGCCCTCTAAGAGTTTCCCAACATGGAATTTGATTCATTATGTTTTCAGACAAGTACCATCTGGGAAACTTCTCTCTCTTTGCCAACTTGTAAGGTGTCAGCAACAATAATGAAAAAACGTGTCAGACAACTGTCAAACACTTTGTTACAATTCTTAGAGTAACTCAGGTTGTACTGAAAAAACATCTGGTTTCAGATGATCAATTTAGCACATTTGGCTTATTTCATTCAAAAATAAATAGATCAAAGGATTTAAGCTCATTTTGATTAATTAAAATATGTGTGTGTGTAAGATTTGCCAAGTAAACAGCCTTTGCTGCATTACATAGAGCTGAAGAAAACATCCTGACATTTCCTTGGGTAAAAGAGGCTCAAGGAGAGTAACGTCATCTGGTGCAGATACTGTTGTTTTCCCAGAAGGAAAAAATAAACACCTGAGAATTGCACGTTGATCTTTGCATTGCTTCAGGTAGAGGAGCTACTGTGTAATCTGAATGGCATCCTGTCAGATACAGTGAAAATGAGGGAATTTCAGGAAGATCCAGAGATGCTGATGGACCTCATGTACAGGTAAATCCATTTAGAATTGCTACTGAGAAAATTCTGGAGTGAGGTGAGCTGAACTATGCATTTTAGGGGCATAGCTGTGACAAACACTCTATCTGTTCTGTTTGTGCACATTTCCTTTTTAGCAGAGCTGGTCTTTAGCAGGGTGCCCAGGCTGCAGTAGTGAGCACATTGCAGTGCAGCCTCTGGGAGGTGCACGTAGATTTGGGCCGGGATAAGAGTCAGGAACATTGAAGAGTCTTGGATGCAGCAGTTTTACTTTCCTCATAGCCCCTCTATCTCCTGCCTAGCACCACTTAACCATTTCCTTTGCTTTCTGTTTAATTAATCATACAGAGTAAAGACAGAGATGTCTTCTTCCATTCAAGCAAGGGGAAAAATTATAAGGTATTTTTGTTATTTGAGAAGTGATCATTCACACCTGTTTTCTGGCCTGTGTTTTCAGAATTGCAAAAGGATACCAGACATCTCCGGACTTGAGGCTGACTTGGCTGCAGAATATGGCAGAGAAGCACACCGAGAGGAAGTGCTACACAGAAGCAGCCATGTGCCTGGTCCATGCTGCAGCACTGGTGTCAGAGTACCTGAGCATGCTTGAGGATCGGAGCTATCTCCCTGTGGGCAGTGTCAGTTTTCAGGTAAAAGGCTTTGATTGCATAAGGCAGCTCTGGTGTGTGTTTGTTCTTGTGCTAAGCAAAGCAGAGGCGCGTGTATGGGGCGGATGTTACAATGGCAGGCAGTCTCCAGCTTCTATTTCCAGCAGTTTGATACTGTAATCTCTTATTTGCTAAGTAGAACCCCTCTATTATCACATGCTTTTTCTAGGGCTGTTACTTATCAACTGTGACAGATGCATTTTTCAAACTTCTTTCTCATAATCTAGATAATTGGAGCTACTCAGCTCTTTCAGGCGTGTTCTCCAATCCTTTGACTGCCCTTAAGTTACTAACCAAACCCTTTTGACTGATGAATAACACAATCACTGCAGTCAATCCAGTATATCCAAGTCTAATAAAAATGTCCAATAAGTTCTTTCAGCATGAGCTGTAGCTCTCACATTATCTCTCTGAAGATTTCACTGGTTCTTTTGGTGTTGTTGAGCTCTTTACTCAGTAATAAACTGATCTTTTCCAGACAGTTTTCTTGGGTTTACTTTTCATCACATAGATGAAAGCATAAGTCTTTGTGGTTAAAGTTAAACTTTTTAAAATGCATATATAAATCTACTTAGTTTATCAGATTATGCAGTTTTAGATACCCTTACCTGAACTGACTTCATATGCAAATTCAGTTATTTCAGTGCTTCCTTTCTCCACATTATTAAAAATAAAAATGGCCAAACCCTTAATTTATTGCCGTGAGTTGAAAACTTCTCTTATGTCATTATTCCCTGAAACCAGTGAATTGTTGGCTGCAATGATTAAAGTAAATTATATATAATTTCAACTAATTAGGGGAAATATTTTGTAGGATCACCTTAGATGTTATATAGACATCCACTGTTTAGACATTATTATCTTTATTAGAATATAATTCCTTTCTTTAGAAAGTATCAGGCTTGTGTAGTCTGGTGTTAATTCAGTTTAAGTACAATACTTTTAAGGTTTTCTTTAGTAATTTTGTATCACTATTTCCACCAGTTTGTCCTGGTGCAGTCTGATAAATCTGTCACCATCTGCTCATCTTGTACACTTCAAAGAAGTAGATGGTCCCCAAAGCATATTTCCTCTTCTGGAACTTCCCCAGTTTTCTAGAACAAATGGCAACTCAGGATTCACTGCTTGAATACTCCTTTGCTTAGCCTTTTTGATCTGTTGCGGAGCACATTTTATTGTCCAAGTGAGTTTGAAATGCCTAACTAATACTAGATAAAACCACACCACCGGGGGTTTTCCCCTTCAAAATAGTATATGTGAACATGATTGAGCCACTTGGCATTTTGCATTGAATTGTTGGGCATTAGTATTTTCAATACCACCTCAGCAATTAGGTGATGGACAAGTGCTTGTTCTTGATTTTCTTTAGAATCAAGATAGCTGTATGATAGCTCTTTTTAATGGCTAAGCTTCTGGCCATGGACTTATTCTTCTGCCAATTTGCTTCCCTTATCAGTTTTGTATATCTTCAAACTTCTAACTTCCATGCATTACTTCTATTTACCCTCCTTTTCTTTCTACTTGTTAGATACTATCATCATTTGGATATAAGTGAAATCTTCATTCCCTCCCCAATGTCATCCTGCTCCCAGGCTGCCTTGAGTGCTTGTAAGCTCACACGCTTGACCCTAATGCAATTCCTCCCTCCATTGCTCCTAGATTATGCTATAAATGGATATGTTTTCATTTATGTTAGAGAATTGAAGTCTATTGTGCAAGGCAGTATGCAGGCGAAAACTTAGGAGTTTAAAAGCAGCAAATCAATTTCTCTCATCAAAATGCTTGTGTAAATACGTGTTTTCCAAAGACACAGTTGCCCCATAGGAGAGAGGTAATAAAATGCTCTAATGACAAGAACCCAATTACATAACTCTTTATCTGACAGCGCAATTTTCAATTTCAGTTTACTCGATAACAGTAATTAACTATAATAACCCTTTGCATTTTATATAGGCTTTCAAGGAAAGATTTCCCATTCTTTACAAACAGGTTTATGTTTTTTAGCACCTGTGGAGATCTTATTCAGATGACTTTTTGTTAAAAGAGGGAAACACTATGCAGACTGGCTCAGCTTCAATGTGGTTACAGGTCTCACTCACTGACTCCTTCTGTGATCATTTCTTCATTTGGCTCAGATATGAAATCAGCTAATAGTGGTGATATGCATTTAGATGTGGAATTGAGGGTGATAATAATGTGAATAAAGATATTATTCTTCATGAGCAGAAGTATTATCTCCTCTTTACAGATGAGTAAAATGAGTCAGCAAAAGGATCAAATCAGTTCTGAATTTGGTATTCTGCAGTGTGTCAGCATCCAGAAAACTGACTGTCAGTAGAGTAATACTTTTCCTTATATTGTACCAGACAAAATGCTTCCCTCCATGCAATCAAAACTATCTCTCAAAATCAAAGTGAGGTCACTTTCAGTGGAATTCCATTTGAGCTTAATTCATGTTTATGCTAAATCTCCTTCACAAGCGGTAAAGCAGAATTAGTGAGAGTATGAAGTGCATAGGGACTGACTTGAAAGCAGAATTAGTGAGAGTATGAAGTGCATAGGGACTGACTTGAAAGCACGTTCTATTAACACAGACAAGTATCTAGTGTGTGTCTCTACCTGCTGAGGTACACGGCTCAGCAGCAGCCTAATTTGCCTGGGCTCTTTGGGCATCTGGGTTCCAGGCTACCCTGGCCTTATTTAACATGGTAATAAGGGCTGGGGATCAGAGGGGTTTTTGAGTTCACAGAAGTACTTATTTTCCTTAATGAAAACTCGGCTTATGAAATTCAATATAATTGCTGATAAAATACGTTATGATTTATGTATTGCCTTTATTATACAAGGGATATATAAAATTCTCCAATATGAAAGGTTGGAGAATTAAGAAAGGCTTAAGTTGGTTGAGGCATGTCCACTTTGCAGAAGATCATGCAAGCCCCAGAAGTATGTCATGCAGGCTCTCTGCTCCTAGAATACCTGGACTGTAAAACATGGAAATACATTCCTGACATTAGTTATTAGAGGCTTAAAGGTGGAGAAGGGATAATTGGTGTCCATGACTTTCTCATTACTTTTGTATATAAATCACTTCTCTAGACTCTCTTTTCTTTGCTTCACCCTTCCAGTGGCACTGATGGGATGTGCAGACAAGGCAGTGTGATGGCAGCATGGCTGGAGTAAATTTCACCTATGGAGTAATAAATCCATAAAACCCAGGGGGGGAAAGCCCAGTGCTGCTAGTGGTGTGTGGTGCCAATTCTTTATCTGAAATCTGATCAATAGTAACAGCCCTCAGTGTCTCTGCTATTTTATAAAGATGCCTTTAAGGACTCAGCTAGCTAGCCAGCTGGCATCCATCCTGCACTCAGACAGATTGTCATTGCCAGTTTCTGCTGAAGTGAGACACTATGGCACTAATTTAACTCCTTTTAATTAATAGAAAATCGAAGCTTAGCCTTTCTGCTGCTGCTGAAAGTTACATATGCCAGTCCCATACTATATGTACACATATTTTGCTGTTATTTTTTATGTATTTCTATATATTATAATTTTTTTAATGTTGATGCCACACAGTGTCATATATTCAAAGAAGTCCTGAAGAACTATAGACCTGTTATTTCATGGTCTAGGATCTCAAGAGAGTGACTTCATCTAGTTCTTTTAAAATGCACAATGAGATCCATAACATTAACAAGAAACTGAGTAAATCCTGGAGGTTTGAAGTGTAGTATGGCAGAGGATGAACCAAGAAGAAGCAATCAATTATTGTGGTTTTTTGAGTGATATAGTCTGTGTCCTACTCTGCTTGGAAAAGGTGAATAAAAACATGAAAGTTCAATTTATTCAAGCAGATGGCAGAAGGTCTGGAGTGCTGTTTGAAATTTCCCACTCCTCAGTGCCAGCACTAGGAAGGGCACATTGCTTGTGACTCTAGTAGTATTCGGGGTTGAGCTCACTGCAAGCTCCATGGAAATCCAGCCACCAGAGAAGAGCTAGTTTGACACCTGCAGGAGTCTGCATTTTAAACCTGAGGCTAGAAAGAAAATTCACGATTCTTACAGCGAAACTCCTGATCTGCCATCTATGGGGATTTATGATGTTACTTTCATTTCTAAAAATGAATGTAGCTATGTGTCTCCTGGTTGCAACTGAAAAAACTCATTCCTCTTCCCATCATGTAAATATCTTGAAACAATTTCTTCCTCAATCTTTGTGGTGTTCTGTTGATTTAGGTTTTTTATTTGCATATTTTGATGTATTCTAGAACATTTCGTCCAATGTGCTGGAGGAATCTGCTGTTTCAGATGATGTTTTGTCTCCAGATGAAGATGGCATATGTTCTGGGAGGTATTTCTCAGAAAGTGGACTGGTAGGGCTGCTGGAACAAGCAGCAGAGCTCTTCAGCACGGTGAGTGAGGACCAGAATCACCAGGAGGGAATGGATAGTGGGTTACCTAAGCCAGATCCACAGCTTCCTTTCCTGCACATGAGAAAACAATGTAGTACTCCTCAACCAGGCTTCACAGACCTGCCACAGTCCAAATAACAAGAGGACACATTTTTGGCTGTCCAAGTACTGCCTCAGTCAGATTGATTAACCTAGGCTTTTTCAGCCTAGCTCAGCCACATGCCCGCCTCTACTGTGCAGACCACAGGCAACATCAACAGAAAGTGATTGTCTCAGGCAGGAACCAAGACTTTCAGTTGGTATTATCATGGGATAGTACATGTAAGAGAAAGATCATGCATAAAGTATATATTTTAGGAGGCATGTGAGAGTTACTCCTACACTTGTACAAAGCATATGACCATGACCCTCATAATCTACACTTACTATGTAAGGACTTGTGATTTAGCATCTCCAAAGGTATCGCTTGGGTCCCTTTGTCCAGACATAGCTCTATTTGCCCTGAACCATAATGACAAACGAATCAATTTCCTGCTGCTAGCTTGCATTTCTAGTTCTTGTAGCCCTGAGGCAGAAAGCAGGGCTTTACACAGGAATTTGGGCTCGAGAGCCAAACAGATCAGTGTCAGACATCTTTTCACTAAAAATCCTTTCTAGGGGATTTTTCTCCCTTCTGAGGAGCTGAGGCCTCAGAAGCAAAAGTAAACAATGGTTATCTGCTGCTGTGGAATGCAACAGGTGGATCCCTGATTGGTCTGGTGTAGATGTTTGGATTTGCTGACCACTCATGGCAGGGCTAGCTCTCGCTCTCTGCCTGAGACAGATGTTTGTTGTTCATTCTTTTCTATTCTTAGCTCAGCTGTCTGATGAACTTTTCTCCTTCTACTTGTTTTTAATATAGTCTTAGTGTAATGTATATATCATAAGATAATAAATCAAGCCTTCTGATCATGGAGTCAACATTCTCGTCTCTCTTTCACTTTGAAAACCATTGTGACCACGGTCACAGATCAGAGATCTAAATTACACCCAGTTCATTGTTTGCTGTTCAGAACAGCCCATTTACTATTACTAGTTTTCATAACACCAAAACAAGCAACATAGAAGATTAACAGATGAGTCCTGTAAGTCCCCTTTTCAGCCAAGCTATTGATGGAGATATAGTTTATTTTCAGAGTGCATAGAGACTCACTTCATTTCTTCCTCTTTTTTTTTTTTCTATTCAAAGGGAGGTTTGTATGAAACTGTGAATGAAGTGTACAAAATTGTCATCCCCATACTGGAAGCACATCGAGACTTCAGGAAGCTTACCTTGACACACAACAAGCTACAGAAGGCCTTTGACAGCATTATTAATAAGGTACTTTAGAGGCAAAGCACTGCTAGCAAGACACATTGCTGGCTTGCACTATTTGTTTGAGATTGCTGTTAATAAAACTGTTCATGTGTGTATTGGGCTTGTGTGGCCATGTTTTGATAGTGGAGGGGGAGAGTTTAAAGAGAGATGTCAATGAGAAGCTACTAGAAACAGTTTGAGCAGGGAGGAACCACAGGCAGGAGCAGGAGAAGGATTCCTCTCCCTGAGCAGTGGGAGAAACAACATGTGATGAACTGATCATGCCTCCCATTTTCCATCTCCCTGTGCCACTGGGAGAGAAGATGTAGAGCCTAAGGAGAAAGGGGGAAAGGTGTTTTTAAAATTTGTTTTACTTCTTGTTATCCTGTTCTGAGTTTGATTGGTAATAAATTCAATTAATTTTCCCAAGTCAACTGTGTTTTGCCCATGATGGTAACTAATTTGTGATCACTCCCTATCCTTATGTCAGCTCATGAACAATTCATTATCTCTCTCCTGTCCAGTTGCAGGGAGGGATAATACAGTGGCTTTGTTGGGTACCTGGCATCCTGCCATGATCAGCCCCCCAGAATTTGAGATAATTCCATTTTCTTTTTTCAAATAAAAGCTTCCATCTGCTTGGGTCTGCTTACATAGCCTACAGTGTAAAAAGGCTCTCCATACAAAAGAACCCAACAAAAAAACCCACAAATGAATATAAAATGTTTTTAGCTCAACATGTCTGTGTCCACCTGGCTACATCTGTTTAACAAAAATAACTTTATTGTCAATTCGCTAATGTTTTGAGTTATAAGACAGAATAGTGTTTATATTTATAAAATATATTTCATAAATATGAAAACCCATCTTAATTTGCAGCACTCATACTGTCCCTTCTTTTTCTTGAAGAACTTTATTGCTGAGCTTGGTCAGTTTCAAACTGGTATAAATTTTCATTGCAAATTTGCAAAATTTTAATTTTATTACATGTATTCAAAGGAATTAAAAATTAATTAGGTGTTTTGTTCTGTGCAACCTCCTTCATGATCACCTTAAATTTTAAATTAGATTGCAGTCAAATGTTCCCTTAGTTGTGTGCTTTCTCTCCTGTGCTTCTAGTCCATCAGCACTGATGATATATAGAAGTGGCTTTGAAATGGTGAAAATGTAGGACTAGTGGATTCTCTTATACGTCAGCTGGGAGAAAAAAAGGCTTCCAATACAATGTCCGCATAAAGCAGTTGTAAATTTCCTCTTCTCTTTATCAATTAGGGACAGAAACGAATGTTTGGAACTTACTTCCGTGTTGGTTTCTATGGATCAAAATTTGGGGACTTGGATGAACAGGAATTTGTTTATAAGGAGCCTGCAATTACAAAACTCCCTGAGATTTCTCACAGATTAGAGGTAAGGAAAAACATTATGTTAACAGGATCTCAAATGATAATTATACTTTTCAATTAACCCACACAATCTAATATTGTCATTACTATATAAAAAAACAGTCACAAACTGATTTGTACCATAGATTATTTCTTTAGGGCATATCCTTTCCACAGTATCCCTTTTTAAAGCATAATTATGTAAGTGATTCATTCTTTTGAGGCTATGTTTCTTACAAGCAGGCCTGTAAAACATAGAGTGATTTTGAGCATGCCAGATATTTGCTTTGGTATTTTTTCAGCTTTTTTTATAGAATTGCTGTGTTCCCTTCTGATTGTTTAACCTCAAGTTCTGTGATTGTCTGAGCAACTCATAGTGATCGTTGTCAGAAGATGCCTTACCCTGGCCTGCTGTGGTTTGTGGGCAGTATACTGACTGTACAAAGCCCAGAAATCATCATGGGTATCACTCCTTTCTCCTAGAATTGCATTAGCATTGCATTAAGGACTAAAATTTTGGGATAATTCTGTTTCCTTTCTAGGGATTTTATGGCCAGTGTTTCGGGGAGGATGCTGTGGAAGTGATTAAGGACTCTGCTCCTGTAGACAAAAGAAAGCTGGATCCCAATAAGGTAGGGAAAGTACTCCCAAGAGGATTGAGTGCTTTATCACACAAGAGAAATGGGAAGAGAAGGTCCCTTTGCAACTTTCATGCTCAAACATTAAGGCACTCCCAGCTTGGTATCTCTGTGCCCAGGGGTATTAAAGCCTCCGTGGTAGCTTGTCACAGAGTATAGAAATTAAAAGTTCTGATCTCTGGTCCCTGCCCTGGTTCTGATCCCCAGGGTTAAGTTGTGCTTTCCTAGATGCAAGTTTTGTTAGCTCTGAATAAGAAAATGACCCCTGAAGGATTTTCAGCTCTTTGCTTTTCCAGACCATCCTTAGGAAATGTATACTATGGGATACTTCACATGTGCCATTGCTTTTACATTCCTTGGGTTGTAAAGTACTGTAATGGTTCTTCCCTCTTTTCTTAGGCATACATACAAATTACTTTTGTGGAGCCCTATTTTGATGAGTATGAGATGAAGGACAGAGTTACTTACTTTGAGAAGAACTTCAACATCTGCCGGTTCATGTACACTACGCCTTTCACTATGGATGGGCGTCCCAGAGGAGAACTCAGTGAGCAGTACAAGAGGAACACCATCCTGACCACAATGCATGCTTTCCCCTACATCAAAACTAGAATCAATGTCATCCACAGAGAAGAGGTAATTGGGTTTTGAAGACAGATCTAATTTCTCAAGGACTGAAGGAGTCTCTGGGTGGGAAAATTTCTAAATTTATGCTTGGAAGAAAAAAAAGAATGCTGAATTTCTCAGACACTGCTTTTGTCAACAGGACTATCACAGAAGGGACAGACAAGGCAAGATAGAGATACAGTATGGAGAAGAGATGATAGCCAATGTACATTCTTCTTTTGACCTCCTAGCTCTAATGCTGTGTAGGAGGATACGTGGAGCTCTGTTTATAGCTACACTTCTAGCTGATAAGGCAGAAGTAGGATAGGAGTACAGTCAGAGAACTAGGTTGGGCTTAGGGCTGGTTTAGAGACAGGGAAGCTTTGTACTGTAGAAAGTACACCACCATTTCAGGCATGAAGTAACTTAGAATAAGAATTAATTTATGTGAACAGTAGGTCTGATTCCCACCCTATTTCTGCACATGGTAAGACATCTAAGAGCCTTGGATCAGCTGCACCATCTACCAAGATTACCATCTACCAAGTTAGATTGAACAGTGTTCCTGGGTTTCATAACTACTGCTTTTGAAACAGGAGAATGATAGTGATGTTGTCATATTTAGAACAGGTCAGCTGCATGCATGATTCAGGTGATGAACCATCTTTTCTTCCCTTTCCCTTAGTTTATTTTGACACCAATTGAAGTTGCTATTGAAGATATGCGTAAAAAAACACAGGAACTGACTGCAGCCACCAACCAAGAACCACCAGATGCCAAAATGCTCCAGATGGTTCTGCAGGGCTCAGTTGGAGCCACAGTAAATCAGGTAAGGGATCCAGATAAGCCATATGTACTTTTCTCACTGTGCATTTTTTTTGCACTCCTTCTTGCACTAGAAAAAGTACATCTAGTCAGACACATTTAGTCACTGTGTGTCTTTAAATTTCATCCCTTGATATTAAATTATTGTATACTGTTCATTACCTATGCTTTTGGTGAAAGTGTTAATGGGAAGTGCTGGTCTGGCTGAAGGTGCAGAAACTCATAGAAGTCTTGTGAATGCATCCAAGGATTTTTCATTTCTAACATGCTAGCCATCTCAGGCATTTTGTTCATTCCAGATTTATCATTGGGGAATGGAAATAATAATAACAGTTTTGCTGTGGAACCACCACAAACTCACTCTCATGGAAATTAAGTCAATATATGAAGTCAAGACCCAAGTGCCCCAAATTAAAGCTGAGATACAATAGGTATAACATAAATATACGCACTAAAAATACCCCAGGCAATTAAAAAAAATTAAAATGGAATGCTGAAGCCATGGCTGAGCAAAAACTTGGTGTTATACACAGTTTCACAGAGTTTGGAGTTTTTTTCTGAAAGCCGAAATACTCTCCGTTTCCAACCAATGCATCTATTATTAAATAATGTATTGTTGTAAGCTTTGCAAAGAGTGATCTTTTCCAGCACTGGGCTTATTGCCTGAACGTCTTGTAATACACAGGAGCTGTGTTTCTCTAATATAACCAGGTTTGTCACTAGAGTGTCTCAGCTCCTCTCTGCTGAGCAGAATTTGTTCCCTTTGTTGTGGAACTGGAGGAGGAATAATAACAGGAGAGGATAAGATATGATGGCAAAAATTTTGCTTGCCAAAGGAAATATTATGGGGGAAAGGGAGCTAAAATCCATCCTGTTATGGTAACTGTGCAACGTTTTATTTTCTTTCATAATTGCACTCATGAAATAACAAACAGCTTTAAACAAGTGTATGTTCTGTTTTTAGTCTAAGCAGGTGGGTTTAACATTTTCCTGTGTCATTTCCATAAGGGACCACTAGAGGTAGCGCAAGTGTTCCTGGCTGAAATTCCAGCAGACCCCAAACTTTATCGACATCACAACAAGCTGAGGTTGTGCTTCAAAGAGTTTATAATGAGGTCAGTAAAACAAAATTGAAATGCTAAATTGCATCAATACATTCAATATCACCAATACTGCAACGATAATATGACTGAGTAATTGCCTATGCAAGTTAGCATCATGAATCCTGGCATCTCACACCTTGAACACTTGGACCATACTTGTTATTTCTGCTTCACATGAATGCTTAGGTAGGCATTGTGTTCTCAAAGGGAAGAAATGTTAACACTTTAAACTAATAATGTAAAAATTAAGATCTTTCATTTGTTTTATCTTTCAACATCTTATAGAAATCAAACATTTCAGACTATTGCCTTGATT